>OZ057413.1:120094478-120715312 GCA_964056705.1 Troilus luridus
AATATTTGTTTCAGATGTCAAACTGGATCCAATTAACATGGAAGCAGCTTAGGTGCGTGGTGAGCGGAGCAATTTCCAATCTATAACAGAAGAATAGATAGATAAGCAAGAAACCGTAGTTACTGGATTATGTATTTATCAAAACCAATGGTTGGCCTTTTATATGAATCTGCATTCAACTTTGTTATTAAAATGTAAATACAACTAGTATTTTACGTTCTATTCTTTTATCCTAATATTTTTGTCAATTTCTGCTTAGCTATAAGTGATCAATATTTATTTTCGTATTGTTCATTTTTAATGAACTCATACCCATGAATTTTAATGAGCATTGAATATTATGATAATGAATGACTACTGCATATATCAGCGGTGAGGGTTGGGAGCATTATCCATTTCTTGCAGGTGGCATATGATATGAAAGCTTTGGGTATGCCCTGATTTTTAAGGGAGTGGAATGGCTCAGTATCAAGAGTGCTGAGTCCAACTATGAGTGATGAATTATTCATTCAGGTATCAGAAGTGGATTGATTTGGTAGGATCTCCAGGTATCATTCATCGTCTATAAAATGGGTACCTATAATTAAATGGGGAGGAGAAAATCCTGGTGTTTATTGTGATCACTGCCAAACCACCTCCCTGCACAACTATTTGCTCAGAAACAGAAACCATGAAGATTTCTTTAATTATTTTGTAATTCATTAAGATGAATAAAAATGTAAATGGTACTTGTGACTTAGCTGGTACCCAGGGACTGTTATCCGCCATTGTTTATAACCTGATTACTGTTGATTCAGATACTGATAACAACTACTTCCTTATTCATATTTATGGAAATTCTTCTTCTTTGACTGCCTCTTATGCCATTGCTAGTGTCGAGGAGCCACCACCCAATGCAGCCATGCCTTGGGTCGCGGTCCCTACTTAGCTGCCTCATTTCTTGGAGGGTCTTGCCTCTCTCCCCTCTGATGTGCTAAATTTATTCCTGATAGGAAACTTTGGGACGGCCTCCCCTAGTGGGATCAAGCTTCCTTGGCTCTCTCTCTTCATCCATCCGACAGACGTGGCCTAACCACTTTGTCTGTCCTCTCATTTCTGATGCGATCCCTCCTGGTCTTTCCAACGGCTCTCCGCAAGAATTTTATCTCCGCCACTGTCCACTAGCTTGCTTGTCCAGCATAACCCAGCTTTCACTTCCATTAGTGAGGGTTGGGAGGTAAACTGATTGGTAAATTTGCATTTTGGTTTACTTACCAACCTCTCTATGCCCAACTATATTGTTGCAGATATGGTAGTAAACCTGGTTGGCTTTGGATATTCTGTTTGCTACTTCTGGGTCAATTTTCCCCCTGCTGTTGATGATTGTCCTCATGTTGGAGAATTCTACAACTTCCAGTACCACTGAGGCTTTGCTTTTCTTGCCATTCCTTTGTGGATGAGTTCTTCCTCCCATTCCACCAGGGCTTGCTACAGCTTTTCTTTCGTGTCTGCAATCAATAATATGTCATCGGCATATAATAAGGCTTTGAAATATTTTTTAAGTTCCATTTGCAGTACTGCGCTTACTGATTTTATGGACTTCATCCGTAAATAATATAAATCAAAGAGGACTCAAGCTGACGCCCCGCCTCACACTTCTCTCTATGGGAAAAGACTTGGACTACCTTCCGTTGATCCTCACTACTTCTTTTCCTACCTTATATGCTGATTTAATCACAGTGATAAGATTTTCTGGCACATTATTAGCTGCCAAAACATCCCATATTTCTTGTCAAGGGACAGAGTCAAATGCTGCTTTTAGATCAAGGAATGCCATATATACATTTGCATTTCTGTCTGATGCTTTTTCTACGATGCTTCGTAATACGAAAATGTGATCTTGAATCTGGCTCCCTGGGCAAAATCCCGCTTGCTCCCTCTCTATTTGGTTCTCAACTGCGAGCCTTAGTTTCCTTTCTAAGATAGAGGTGTATAGCTTGTATGCTTCTGAAAGCAGGCATATTGGTCTATAGTTTTGGAATTTAGCTACCTTTTTTGTGAATTGGAATAGTAATGCTGAACTCCCAATCCTTTGGGGACTATTTTTGTATTCCATATTTCTTGTAGGAATTAATGCAGAAATTCAATAAGTTCTTGACCTCCAAGTTTCAATAGTTCTGGAGCTACGCCGTCCCTCCCTGCTCCTTTGCCTGTTTTAATTTTTCTGATCCTCCATCCTCATCCTCCTCGATTATTTCCAGACTCAAGAATATTTCCTATCAGATGTTCTCCTCTGCCAGAGAAGCGCATCTGATAGAACTGCCTCCATTGTTCCAATATTTTCTATTCTTCAGTAATAAATAATTTTGCCGCTTGAGTCTTTGAAATTTCTCACTAGCTTATTTCTTTTCCCTCTCAATGTCTTCACTTTCCAAGAAATTCTTAATGCTTTCAGGGTGGTCTTCTTCGAGGCTTTTCCTGAACTCCTCCCATGCCACTTTTTGTCTTCATGAACCACTCCTTTGCATTTGTTTCTGATATTGATTCAAATTTTCGGGTGTTTTATCCTGAAGATGCTTTCCACGCTTTTTTCTTTAATTGAACTACATGGCAGACTTCATCATTCCACCATTCTGTGTGCATTGTCTACCTGAAATTTTGCGCAAGCCACAAACTTCTCTTGCTGTTTCCAGGATACACGATTTTAAGTGATACCATTGTTGCTCTACATCACCGTCTTGGCTCACGTGTTTTTATTTTTCTTCTCTTTTCTGGATCATCTAGTGCTCTTATGTTCAACACTTGATGGAAATTGAAAGTATATAAAATTCTAATTCAAGACACCTCTGGCCAAGTTCCTCTTCTTATCTAAATGTTATCCGTACAATTTTGACAAAAACATCTCCATTCCTATCCTTATTAAAATCCATTGGATGATCTTTTTCCCATAATTTCATCTTTGGAATTTTCCAAAATTGTAGAAGTACTTCACAGCTTCTTTTAACAACGGCTATTCCCAAATTGTTATTCTGTTGATTTTAAATAATCAATAACTTAAAGAATAAGACAAAAACACAAAATTAAATTTAATAAACAATACAGAACTTTAAATAGACAATATTAACTAGACAAAAACACTGTAAAAATATTTAATAACACACACAATTAGGGTGACCTGTAGTGTATTATGTATCATAACAACCTACTATGGTTAAGATAGCCCAGCAGGTGGCTGTAGGAAAGGTGGGAATAAATGTTTGTTACCCTATCCTTTGGAAGAGAAGAATGGTGGTCCCGAGGCTATATGATGTCCGGTACTTGTTAAAAATCCTTATCCTGATTCAAACTGGATTTAGAGCGTCTTCCGATTAGACAGTAGCATAAAGTGAAGTTACTCCATCAAAACCAACAGTTGTGGAGAGAAATGATTTAATGGAGATCAAGCTCAACCATCAGGTTTTTCCCCAATTAAGGACACCCTCTTTGTAGATGCTGGACTCCCAGCCCCAATTTAAATTTGTTTTATTGTGCTAAATGTGTTTTAATTTCAAAAAAATAAATTTAAATTTATTGAAGCATAGTAATTATTTTTGGCTGATATGGCAATACCATTTATACCAGCCTAGCCAGGTATAATTGAAAAAAAAATTGGGAGAATAATGGGATTTTTCATTTAGGTTGACTCTACGATGATGTTGCATTTATCAATGAAACAAAAATATGGAGATATATGTGTGTTTCATAATTTTATTCAAAATAAATTATTATTAAAGTTCAGACGACATGAATAGCAATATTTTTTTTTAATT
Organism: Troilus luridus; assembly: GCA_964056705.1. Taxonomy (NCBI): domain Eukaryota; kingdom Metazoa; phylum Arthropoda; class Insecta; order Hemiptera; family Pentatomidae; genus Troilus; species Troilus luridus. Next base: position 120,098,267 of record OZ057413.1, read on the forward strand.
TATTTATTGAAATTTAAAACTATATTATAACAATACTACAAGTAAATATAAAGGAAAGTAAAGAAACAACCCAGTGGTAGTACTCAAATGACTAATTCACCTAGAACATCACGAGGCCATCTTCTTTTCAGGTGCCTCGGAGGATTATCGGGAATTGAAGAGTAGCTAAGTTTGAAACTAGTGGGTCTGAGCGGGAATAAAGTTTGTCATGAAAAGGCTAATATTGGGTTCAGGCCAAAGCAGCAACAAATGAGGCATTGAGCTCATTATAGATGACTTTATTTGTAACAAAGTAAGGAGCATTTTGGATTGTAAGTATTGGATACGAGAGGAATTTGATGGCTTAATGGAGCCACAAAGCTCTACTCTGTAAGTCCAAATAGGTCTTGTAATAGTCATGTTTATGAATCATTTGTAATTAATTGGGTTGGAGCTTAGAGCAGTAGCCTGAAATAGCAATACAAAAAAAAAAAATTGAAACCAAAACTATTTACTATAAAGCAATGCTTCAACCCTTTTTGCTGGCTTTTCCTATTACCTATTGTATGAATCATTACATACATTTGGGGCAGTTATATCTTCTGTTCAATAAAGGAGGATGGAAAGGAAAATTATTTAATACAGAGTTTGGTGGAATTCTTTATCACTTTTTATGCAATTAAGTTTCTGATGGTGCTGTACAAAATTCAGATTCTGCTGGTTACTTAATATTTGATCCTTTTATTCATTGTTTATTTCTCATTTGCTGGACAAACATATTTATTTCATCTTGCCAACTTGAATAATTTAGTTTAGTTTGAAAAAGTACGAAATTCACTCAAATGAATAAAATTCATAATAATTTGAATTGAATTTTCCTTGTAGATTCTAGCTGAAGTGAACAGCTAGCTCCAGATTCTTTAGTTCACTACAATGCACATTCAGAACAGTCCACCACTCGCTAACACTAAAACTGTTTCCACTGGTCACAGAAAAGTCCAGTAACTGATTATAAGAAATCAATGTTTCAACCCACACTGAAAGTCTTCATCAGTGATTAATAAACAGGGATTTGATATTTGATTGGAAACTTCAAACTGCTTATTACTACCCACCACATCCAAAGGTAGATGCATTAATAGTTGTAAAAAAAAATCTATCTAGATTTTATTCTTTGGCAATCATTGCTATTATTTCTTTTGCTTAGTTTTTAATAAGTTTTAAGCGATAGATTAGTAAGGCATAGTGAAGTACTATGCCATATGATTTTAGGCAGCCTTCTGGTATGGTATTCCAAGTTAAAGATCAGTGTTTTTAAATATTATCATAATTCATATTTATTTATTTCATTTTAAGAAATAAAGATTTGGTTTAATATAAAATCAATTGAATTTTAATAGAAATGAAATCCATTCTAAGATTCATTATGAGAATAGTTTATTTAAATTTCAACCAAAATCCTATTGATTTATAATTTATAGTTCAAGAATGATTAAGTTGTTTTTAATTTTTTTTTTTTTTAATTTATTTATTGATATTTACAACTGTATTAAAAAATACATCCAGTAAATAGGCTATGTGATACATAATGGCATGAGTCAATGGCAAGTAGAGAAACCACCCACTGGTAGTACTCAAATCACTTATTTAACTAAGAAGGTCACGTGGCCATCTTCTTTTCAGACGCCTCGGAGGATTATTGGGAATCGAAGAGGAAGCTAGGTTTGAAACTAGAGGGTTTGAGTGGGTTGTTTTGAATAAAAAAAAAGAATATGATATACATAAACTTGATGAGAGTGATTTTGTATTCAATGAGTAATCAGCCATATGGCCTTTAGGTTACAGTTTAGTTTGTTCTGTTTGGTTTTTTTCTTTGATATTTTAAGATCTGGCTTTTTTTTGTAATGATAAAATGGTATAAAATATTTTTTTTGTCAACTGATGATATTTTATTGATTGAGCTGGAGTAATAGTTTAAAATTGAAGATAGTTAAATTCAATATTTTCGATCTTAGAACCATTTCCAATTGAGTGAAATGGTTCTATAATCTAAGATCCTTCTAAATTATTGTTTAAGATTTAATATTAATGATTTTAGTTGTTTTATTCTGTTAAGTATACTTAGGATTATGATGGGAGTGATAAGAAAGTGTTTAGTAAGAAGAACATTAAAGAAAATTTTAAGAAAATACTTTATTTAGTGCTATTACAATCACTGATTTTTTTGTCTTATGCTTCAAGGAAGTCCAAAATTTCTGATTGCAACATTTTTTTAATTATATGAAATACATATTTATACATCTCATATATTAATTTATATTTATTAATATAAATAATTACCTTCATATTCTTATTTTTAGTTCCGAGTTTCAAAATTTTGGCTTTCTTGACGAAGAAATTATTTTTAAAAAAAAATGGTGTTAGTGCTTTGATTCCCAATGATGATGAAAGTATTTTATGTTATTTAACATTATACTTTATTACTGTTGTTTTACATAATATATTCCTACAATGTTAGTGGTAAGCTAGTATGTAATAATAGAAACATTAAAGAGAACTAGGATTTTATTTAATTGTGATACAATCAAATTTTTTCACCAATGCATTTGGTTAGTCAATGGGAGCGGAGTGGCTCAGTGGTATAGTACTGAGTAGCCATGCCGGATATCCTTGTTCAAATCCCGCTGCAGGCAGTTACTTTTATTTAGTCTGTTTACGGCGGGAGATGGATCATATGGTCTCTACGACCTCCCTGGGGCTCACCCAGCCTCTATAAAATATTATAAAAATTGGGTCATAGTGGTTAGAGGTTTTTGGTTAGTCCCAAATTTCCGATTGCATTATGTGTGTAATTTTCTAGAATACATATTTACACATCTCATGTGTTATTAACATTCTTCTGATCATATTAGTATAAATAAAAAATTAAAATTATTATTTAGTCATTATTAGATTTTAATTACAAAATTATTACTCTTTATGATGAAATTATGAATAATAAAGAAAAATGGGATTGGTGCTTTAATTCTCAACGATTCTCTAAGTATTTCTTTTCTTTATTTATCAAACACTTTTAATTAAACTTTTTCAAAATATCTTTTATTCATCAGGGTTCAATATCTTATATGGAGTTGGTAAAGGCATGCAACCAAGTTGAAATAGAAGAGAAATATTAATATTGGCAATAACTTGGGCAAGAAAAAAGCTCAATTGTTTCTTGGATTCAACTGCTAGTTTAAAGTTATTATTAGCAAGAATTGTTTAACTATTAAATGATTTATTTAGTTAGTACTAGTATTCTTACCATTCTATATGCTTCATTTTAACAAATCATATTACTGAAATAATCGATAATGCATTAAATTTTCTTTTTACATTAAGGAAGATTTAAAATAAAACAAAGAGTGTGATAAGGACACTCTTTTCTTTATACTAAACCTAACGATTATTTTTATTTTCGATAATATTAAAAAGGAAAGAAATAAAAACTTAAAATTTATTGTGTCTTGACTCGAAACAACAACCTGTGGAACTGATACCAACATTTGGTTTGATAACAATACTAGTATTAACTAAATAGGTTGTTTACTAATTCTTGTTAATACTAAACAAAAACATAAAATACTAATTACACTGTTCAGTTTTCCTAAAACATTAACAATAATTTGATACCTTAAATAATAAATTAAGTTATATTATTGATTAATTGGGATATCAATTATTTCCTTAATAGTATTTGCTTAAATGAAACATTCGGATTGATAAGAATACAAATATTAACTAAATAATGTTTTTGATATTTAAAAAAATCTTGCTAATAATAACTTAAAACATTAAATACAAATTTAATTTTTCATTTCTCCTAAAACATTCATTTGTCATTGTGGAATGTTTTATTTTAAATCTTCCTTAATGTAAAAAGATAATTTAATGCATTATCGATTATTTCAGTAATATGATTTGTTAAAATGAATCATAAAGAATGGTAAGAATACTAGTACTAACTAAATAAATCATTTAATAGTTAAACGATTCTTGCTAATAATAACTTTAAACATAAATAACTATTTAAACTTATCATCCCCTGCTTATGGAAGTCTATTCAAGTTAGATATAGTCGAGAGGTAAAACATTTTGGCTAAATTGTCTTGGTTTTTATTTAGCATCTTAGAATTAGCATTCTTTAATGCACAAAAAAATTAAATTGTGTGATTACTTATTTATCATATACAACTAAATTTACACGCGAATAATAAATTAAAGGATAAGTAAGTAATTAAACTTTTTGGTCTGCTAAAGTAATTCATTTGTCATTGTGGTATGTCTTATTTTAAGCTGCTAATGGAAATCAATTAAAGTTAGAGGGTAGTAGAGAGGTAAAAATTTTTGGCTAACTTGCCTGGGTGTTTATTTGGCATCTAAAGTTAAGGCTGCCTTAATGTATAAAAAAAATTAAATTGTGTGATGAATTATTTATTCAATACAATTATACGTAAACGCTAATATTACTTAATAATAAAAACTTAAAGCATAAATAACTATTTCAACTTATCTCTCCTCTAAAAGAATTTATTTGTGAATGTGGTGAATCTTATTTTAATCTGCTAACAGAAATCAATTCAATATTTTGGTTAGAGATAGTAGAGAGGTAAACAATTTTGGCAAACTTGTCTGGGTTTCTATTTGGAATCTTAGAATAAGTATTCCTTGTACTAAAATAATTAAATTGGTCATAGATTATTTCACTCATACAACTAAACACAAACTCTAATAATAATTACAACACGAATAATTAATTAAGCTTTCGTTTCCTTTTAAACTTATACATAGAATAGTATAGTTATAGTCTGTTATTATAGTGTTCCAAGATTTTGATAGCCATTATGTGTATAACTATTGCATTTCAAATACTGCATGGAAGTTATTGCTCAAATCAATTTTAGTTTGAATATTTACTGCAGGAACTACCTGAACTGTGCACAGCTAGTGTGGACTAATGGCTTCTCTGGTTGCCAAGTTCAGTTCGTTGCACCAATCACACACAGAAAATTACACCACATACTCACCCTTTAACTCTAGGCTGTTTATACAAGTTCTAATCCTATATTTCCAAGGAAGATGCTGCTAATTGATGAGACAGATGTTTGTATTTAAAATGGTATTTAAGATATGATTATCAGTATGTAATAAGTTGATACCTTAAATCATTAAATTGTGTTATAGATTATTTCAACTACAATAAGATCGAACCTTGAGGTACAGCTGGTAGAAACCACTCTTGAAGAAAATAAACTAAGATGGTTTGGGCACCTCCTGAGGATGAGCGCGGAGAGAAGGACTGGCCCCTGGCTACTTTCGACGAGAGTAGACGGAAGAAGACCAAGAGGAAGACCATGGATCACCTGGGAAGAAGGCGTTCAGGAAGCGTGAACTGGACTGGAGCAGGAGGAGAGAATTGGTTCAGGAAAGGGACACCTGGATCAAGCTCTATAGAGGGCATCCCCACAATGCACAGCGGTAGAGAGGGAAAGATTAAGATGATGATGATGATAGATTATTTCCCTAATAAGAATTAGATTATTTCCCTAATAAGAATTGTTTAAATAAAACATCTGGATTAGTAAGAATACTAGTATTACCTAAATAGGTTGCTTAGCCCCTATTTCTTGCTAACAATAATCTAAAAACATAAATAACTATTTGAACTTATTGGTTCCCTAATAACATTTATTTGTCATTACAGAATGTATTAATTTAGAATAGAATAGAAAACAAACTTTATTCTGGGACCAAGTCCTTTTAGAATAACATACATGAACAGAGAAATAAACGTAATATATTCTTGACCAGCAGGCTTCATAATAATACAAATCATGAAGTATTTAAAAAGTGATAAAAACATAAAAATAAAAATAGAAATGAAATAATGAATCTTGACAGGATTTTAACCAATTGTCTTTACCTGGTCTATATCTTCTTTGGGAAAAATTAACAAAAAAACGCGTAAGCAACAAAATTATTATTCAATACTGATTTATTTAAGCAAATGATTGATCTGGTTAGAGAGCATCTTTTTTGGAGGCCAGGAGATGTTGGGAAAGCAAGGATTTAAATGAAGCTAGTGAAGAAGCATGGCGGATAAAAGGAGGGATTGAGTTACTTGCTGTGGTGGAGCAGGCGAGAAAGGAACGCTTGAATGTTTTGGATCTGTGGGAATGAGTGTAGAGATTGGAAAGATGGGATCTTGTTTTGTTGTGGTGGATAGAGGATTTGAATTGGAGGAGACTGTAGCTATATGAAGGGTGTTGAGTGTTAATGGATTGGTAAAGAAAAGCACTAAGAAAATATTGTCTACGAATGGGAGTGAAGAGCCATTGTAACTCATCGCAGTGATGTGACACACGGGATCACCTTGGAGAAAGCACTTCATTATTCACTTTAAACAGCCCTCGAGCATTTTCGAAAGGCCCCTGTATACCGCACTACAGTAATCTTTACACCCGCTCTACAGTAGTCAATGTGGGGGAAGATGATGGATGATTCGAGAAGCTTACGGAAAGATTGTGTAAGGAGATGGCGAGATCAATGGAATAACTTCAGCGAACCAATTGACAGTCGGGATATTTAGGCAATGTGGGATTTCCAGGAAAATTTTTGGTCAAAAGTAAGGCCTAAGTTTTTGACAGAGGAGTGGTGGTCATTTAAGATTAATTTTGGGAGGGTGGTGATAGCTGTAAGCAGGAAATCGGAACCTAGAACAATGGCCTGAGTTTTCATCGTCATCATAGTCGTTCCTCTCTACCGCTCAGCAGTGTGAGGTTTCTTTCTGTATAGCCCAGACCACACCGTACAATCTTCTACCATTTCTCTCCTTCTATTCCATTGCAGACTTCTCTTTGCAAAGCTTTCCTTAATACCATCTTCCCAGGTACTTCGGGGTCTTCTTCTGGGCCTTTTTCCTTCAACCTTAGCCTCGTAAGTCATCTTGGCCAGCCTGTTATTTTCCATTCTTAAAACATGTCCAAACCATCTTAGACTGTTTTCTTCAATGACTTTTTCCACAGGGTCCACTCCGAGGCTTGATCTAATGATCGAGTTGCGAATTCGGTCTCGTCTTGTTTTTTTCCTCTATCTTCCTTAGGAATCTCATTTCTGAAGCCTGGATCCTACTTTTATGTTTGGTGGTCAACGCCCAAGATTCCGAGGAGTATGTTAATATGAGGAGAAAAGTAGATTTATATACCCTCAACTTTGTGTCCTTGGATACTTCTCTTTTATTTAGTGCATGGAACAATTTACCAGCTGAGTTGACCCTCTCCCGGATTTCATTGTCCATGACTCCATTCTGATCAAGGTGTGCTCCCAGATATTTAAAGGTTCTCAACTGTTCGATGGGCTTGTCCTTACTTCTTATGACTCTCATTTTTCGGTGAGGCATCCTGCCAATTCTCATAACCTTTGTTCTGTCAGGGTTTATTTCCATATTGATCTTATCTAGTTCATGTTGAAGAACCCTGATATAGTATATCAGGTCTCTATCGTTGTTGGCAAGGACTACCATATCATCAGCAAAGGCCATCAAGGAGTAGGTAACTTTATTCAAGTATCTAAATCCCAGTTGGAAACTTCTCATCCGGGGTATGGCCTGAGATATAGCAGAATCAAGGACCAGAATAAAGAGAAGTGGGCTCAAGCTGCAACCCTGTCTTATACCAAGTTTGGTTGTGAACTCTTTGGAGTAACAATTGGATGTCCTCTCTACATTTCGGGTGTTCCTGTAGGTCCTTTGTTAATGCCTCTCTCTGTTAAAGCCTTGCGGATGTCCTCTTTCTTTATATTGTCAAATGCTTTTGTGAGGTCTACGAAGCACACGGTTAACTCCTTGCATTTTTCTATTACTTTTTCTGTTATCTGTCTCATGGAGAAGATCAAATCTTGTGTGCTCCTGTTTTCTCTGAAACCATATTGTTCCTCCTGGAGCAGTTGGTCCACTTTTTGCCTTAGCCTTCTCTCCAAGATCTTGGAGTATATTTTACTAGGAATGCTTAAGAGAGAAATGCCCCGATGATTCTGACACTCTTTATTGTCACCTTTTTTGAATGTAGTGAATAAAGTTGCCACTTCCCAGTCCTTTGGGATCCTCTTATTTTTCCAAACCAGATTTAGTAGGTGATGCAGTGTCTCTCATAAACTTAAGCATTTCTGGGGTTATATCGTCTTGTCCTGCTGCCTTTCCAAGCTTCATTGTAGAAATAGCCTCCTCGAGTTCATCCTCCGAAATATAATCATCTTCTTCCTCATGGCCCTCTTCTAGTGATGGGAGTGTATTTTCGCCTTCAAGTAAATCCATGAAATGTTCTCTCCATCTTTCTATGATTTCCTGTTCTTTTCTGAGGATAGTTCCTTTCTTATCTTTGATGAACTTAAGTAACATTGGCTTTCCCCTTCTCATGTTTCTTAGGACTCTGTAAAATAGCTTCTGGTTTGCTTGGGCATCTTCTTCAAACTTCCTTCCGAATTCCTCCCAGTTCTTCCTCTTCTGCATTGCTACCATCCTTTTGACCTCTTTCCTCTTGTTTTTATAGAGACCATACTTTGATCTGTCTTTGGTCATGAGATTTGCTTCCAGAGTATCTTCTTTTCTTTAACTGCATCTTTTATCTCCTCCGTCTACCAAGAAGATACTCGTTTCCTGTCACCTGCTTTGATTGAACCACAGATCTCATTCGAGGAATCAAGGTGTATTCTTTTCAAACAAAGTTCAATATCATCGCTATCCCATTGATACCTCAGATCTCTACTTATATTTTCCACCTCCATTTGGTATTCTGCCGCTTTTACTGGGTCTTTAAGTGTGTAGGAGCATATGGGGATATTTTGACTTCTTTTCTAGTATTCAGGGTATCTTCCATATTTTATCCATTTTGAGGAGATAGTGATTGGAGCCTATTTCAAATCCTCTTTTGACTCTGACATCTATGATATCTTCTAGATAGTCCCTTTTAACTAGAAAATAGTCGATTATTGATCCTAACTTGTCATGTTTTCTGTTTGGCATCTTAGGCTAAGGCTGCCCTATTGTACAAAAATAATTAAATCTCGTTATATATCTTTGATCTAATACAGCTAGACTTATACGCCAGTATCAACTTACAGCATAAATAACTATTTAAACTTGACTGTCCCCAAAAGCATTTATTTGTAAGTGTGGAATATCTTATTTAAGCTGTTAATATAAGTCAATTCAAGTTAGATCCAGTAGAGAGGTAAACAATTTTGGCTAACTTGTCTGGGTTTCTATTTAGAATCTTAGAACAACTGTTTCTTAATGTACAAAATGTTGTAGGTAATTCAGGCATCAAACTTTGTGAACCTCATTACCTACAACATGCCTTCTAACTAGATTTCCCTGTCCTTCATCTGTAACTGATATTGGCTTCACATGTGGCAAAAGATTTTTCCTTCAAAAACTAGGATGAGAACATTCTCATTGGGGTTGTACCCAGGACTCCAATCAGCAGATAGTGACAGGTCTGACAAGGTTGGTGTTTAAGGAGCATTTTGCCTGGTAGAAGACTTAACTTTTCAAGTGTGTACTGGGACCAAAATAACAGTTGTTGTTTATATGATTCGAGAAATATTTTATTTTTAACTAACAACAGACTTTGGAAAAGTAAATTACTTGCTAATATTTGTGTTCTAGATCCGGCCTGCGTGTCTGTAGTATTTTTATTAATACTCATTCACAAAGCTTTCGCTGCTTCGATCATCTTATTTTAAATCCATTTTTTTATGTCTTCGAAGAATTGCTTAAACCATTCGTCAAAGCTAATATTTGAACCAACCTGTTAAAAATTATGATGGTCCGGAATCCGGAGTTACCTTAACTTTTCAAACAGCAGAAAAGCATTTTTTCGCCCTGTGGGACAAACTATTGAGACAAGTTTGACAGGACTGGAACAGCGCACCTTGTGTTATCTAGAATAGTTTTAATAAAATAGATAGATTTTCCAGTTAACGCAGTGCTGCATTAGACCTTCGTTGACTGAATAAAAATGAAAAGTCAATAAAAATGAGAAGGGTCGTAATCCAAAGTAATACTGTTTCATCTGGAGGCTTCAAAAACCCGGCCTATCTCTCGTTAATCGGATGGAGATGATTTTCTAGAGAACTAAGGAAATGCACTAAAGCAGTGAGATAACTGAAGCATCTCACCCGGCTCAAAGTGATACAATGGATGCGCCCTTTCCTTTCCCTTAACCTACCTTTACTTCTTCTATTGTTTTCCTAGTCATCATGGACTCTACATTTTTAAATTTCTCAGCAACTTAAGCAAAATTTTTAAAGCATTTATTCTGCACCGCAGCATGTTTCTGCTACTCACCACAGGTTTCGTCTTATCCTAGAAGATAAAATAAACCAAGCCTGAAATACAGCACAACAACCGTAATTAAACTTATAAAAATATTAATACTTCACCGGAAAAATGTATACACACTATTTTCCTCATTTTTATGAAATAAAACATATTTAATAAGTTAAAAAAATTCAATATGTATCAATATAATATATTTATAAGCAAATATGTTTGAAGTAATTGTCACAGGACATCTGAGAAAATCGTAAAAATATCACTTTACAGACCAACGAAAAAATTGTTAAAATCTTTTAATTGCAAAAACAATAAAACTCTGTTGCATGGGAATACAACATAGTTACCTTGAAGACGCTAATAAACAAAAAATGGCCGGAGCCGAGAAGTATGGGCAGAAAGAGCTCATTAGGGAGCCTTAGCCACTAATGAAGAACTTAAGAACAAACACGTGTCACTCCGGGAGGTCGCATCTGCTACTGAAGCTCATAAAGTACTCTCTGCGCTAGTACTTTCACGGCTACAATATATTAATAAGTTTTTATTAAAAAACAATTGAAAACTATTCAAAATTAAAACTCCAAAGTTTTAAACTAAAAATGAGTTAATAGCAAAAACCTTTATCAATCTCAAGACAAAACCAAATGATAGACAACTTTGAAAGGAAAATTTTAATAACATGTGTAAGTACTGTGGTTCTAGTTAACATTGTGATATTGGGTCCTTTCATTTGAAATGTCCATTTTTAAGATTGAAAGTGGATTTAATGGACCAAGTGGGGATTTAGGAGGGGCATGTGCCCCCATACAGGTTTTTGTGTACTGTGGAGAATCCATTATAGTAAATAATTATAGGCAAATCACATGACCGTAGTTGTTAAAATTACAGAAAGAACATGAGTGAAACTATTGTTTTGATATTTTAATAAAACTTTGAAATCTTTCTATAGATACTACAAGTTTCTTTGTAAGTTATTGTTGTTTTTTTTTCCGTCTGCCCGTTGTGCCCCCACCAGAAAAAAATCCTGGATCCACCCTTGTAATGGACTTTTGTTGTTCACGATGTCTATTCTTTATATCACTATTTGTCTACAAATTATTTTAATAAGTTACATCACATTAGTTTATGATTCCGTGGCAACACTGATTCAGTGAAATGGCGGGAAAAGGGCAAGCCCTCACAAAGTGAGTGTTACCTTTCACCTTCACTATTATTTAGAAGTGAGCAGATGACTGCTACCTTGTTTTGACAGTGCTAGGACACAACTGTGTCCTAGAACTGTCAAAACAAGGTACGTTTTTTATTATTTGTCACATTGCTACCCTGCAAAGTCTCATTATCCTTAGGCCAATGAAGCAGTTGTTTGGTGATTAGCTGTAATCTGTAGCCAGTAATAGTTCCTAGTCTTAGAAAAAACTTAAGGTAGAATGACAATTTTTTTTTTAATTAAAAGATAAATCGCTATTAAAAAAATCACGTTAGTAGCCATAACAGGTGTATAATGGTATTTAAAAATAAAATGACTACTTATTCAAATCCTCTATTGAATCACAGGACACACGATCGCGCCCTTCCGATCTTTATATCCGTTCCCATAGAACCAAAACTTTTGAGTGTTCCTTCCTCGCCCGTTCTATCTCTCTTTGGAACTCAATCCCACTCGATATCCGTCATGCGTTTTCTTTAACTTCATTTAAATCCAAACTTTTCCTACATCTTCTAAATTCCCAAACAGATGCTCTATAAACAATAAATAATTTAATAATGAAGAAAAAACCATATTCCAGTCAAAAATTGTTATTCAAACTTAACAAATGATTAAAAAAAGTTTCGACACTTATTTGTCATTCTCAATTTTAAGTAATTCCTCATACAACTTCATTTAAAATTTACAAGTCCAAATCATTACTGTAAAAACGATAAAAATACACTAAAATACAATCATAAATAATTTGTCAAAAATAACTAATAACAATAAGCATAGATACCTTAAGGTCAAAAAATTTATAAGTCAAACTATATATAAAACTATATATATAATAAATTGAGAATGACAAATAAGTGTCGAAACGTTTTTTAATCATTTGTTAAGTTTGAATAACAATTTTTGACTGGAATATGGTTTTTTCTTCATTATTAAATTACATAAATCAAGAAGATTGAGTCCAGTATATAAGAAATATCATATAAAGAAAGAAATATCTTATAAAGAAAAAAAAAACAATAAATAATTTATAGATATATTCAACTTCATCGATTGATGAATTACTGTAAATATTCCTCGCTCATAATGATATCATTTTTTATATTATTAGATGCTATTATTTATTCACTTATTTTCCCATAAGCCTATTTCTTTTTATTGTAAATTTGTCTGTTTTTTATTTTATTTTTGTATTAAATTTTCTGATTCTCAACCAAACCATACCTGTTAGATATTTGCTTTCAAGATATTATGTAAATATTGTTTTATTATGATGTAGGCCTTTGGCCAGATATATATTTATTTAATTTTGTTCATCTCTGTTATTCTAAAGGGACCTGGTCCCAGAATAAAATTATTTTTCTATTCTATTATATTATATTTAGTGCAATATTGAAGCTAAAAAAATATTGGAAATTTATAGCATTAATTTTTACTTTGTGAAAATATTTTAATATTTTTTGTAACGAATCTCTTTGACTTATTCTTAGTTATTACGATGCTATTCTTAACAGACATTGTCCCGGAATAAAGATCGTTTTCTATTCTACTCGATTCTAAAATAAATTGTGTATTAAAGGAATAAGAAAATTTTATATTTATATACATAATTTGGTTGGGTTAATTGTAATTATTTTAGTTTGAATTTTTTATTTTTTTTATTGCACTTAGAGTAAATAATCCGGGTGAGGGACAAAATAAATTCACAAATAGCAAGCATCTGCTTATTAGAAAGATTTCTAACTAAGAAGGTTTTTAGTAAAAAAAATAATTTCTATTTGAGAACTTATTTTTAGATTCGACCCGGCCATTTACTTCTCCATAATGTTTATGCGGTCAACCAAAACACAGAAGATATAATTTATTATCATATACTTAAGGTATGCATGTTGATAAGGTAAGTAGAACAAAAACGAGAAATATTGTATTAAAATATATAATTTATTATTGTATAAAATTTGGTTTTATATTCGTACAGAATATGTGATGTGATTTTTTTTTAAGTTTTGGTGAACTTTTGCGTTTTCAGCGTAAGGTGTAAGAGAATTATGCCTTCTTGGCTTTTAAAGCTTCATCAACTTGGCTCTGCAAAAAGGTTAAACGTATAATTAGTAATATATATATACATATATTGACTTTATATATTTAATGATTTTTTTAATTTGAATAATTGGATTGATCAATTTACCTTGAGCTGGGTTGCATATACGTTTCCCCTGTCGATGAGGTTCTTGACGAGGGTCTCGAGATCATCCTTGAGACCTCCCTTCTTGCTGATCTCGGCGTTGACTTTCTCCATCTCCTTGGTCACCGATTCGTAGGCAGACTTGACATTGTCCATGATTTTCTGGGCGTTAGCTGCAACTTCGGGGTTTTCCTTCTTCAGGCTGGCGGAGGCTTCGTCAACCTTGGCCTGGAGTCCCTTGATGGCATCTTGGATTTGTGGGTTGGTCTTCATCTGAAATTTTTTTAGATTATTAAATTACTTTATCATCTAACTGCACAAGCTCGTGATGGGAATTATGTTGGAACACTTTTCCAATTCTATGACTGTTACATGACTAAACGTTACTCGTTTGTTCTCAAATAAGGCAATCATCGATGTCCCATTATTAATGGGATTAATTTCTATTAATCCATTAAGATTAATTTTTATTAGTTCTATAAATATGACCAGACGACTGGAATCAACGGTCATAAATGTTAGTAAATTTCAATATTTTTTAAAACAATATTTGTCTTGTAATATATAGTTAATTCAGTTAAATCTTTCTGATTATCGGGATTATAATTGATTTTCGATATTATAAAATCACATTTATATAGGATAGGAGAAAAAGTTATAATGCATGTATCTAATTTCCTAGACCGGCAAGCGAACAGTTCTGTTAAAACGAAAACTAATAGAACTACTACAACTAGAAACTGCGCATGCTTCAAACTCTGTTAAGACACTTTTGACAAACTTATTGTTTTACAGGGCGGATTTAAAAATTATTATTATCGTATTTTTACCTGTTGCTCGATCTTTGCCTTCATGTCTTTCAAAGCAGATTCGGCCTTCTGGGTGTTTTCCTTGATAGCCTTGACAACAGCTTCACCATTGGGGTCGTTGGGGATGTTGAGAGATTTTTTGGCTTCATCTAAGGTCTTACGAACGCTGGTTTCCATTTCCTTGATAAGGTCCTGGATGTTGGTTGTTCCTGCATCAGGCCTGGAGTAACCGGGCTATACAGAAAAAAATTAATAAATTCATTTGTAACAATTAATATGATTTTTTTGAAAATTAAATAGCTGAAGAGATGTGATATTTTCAAGAATTCCATGGGAGATATTTTTAGAGGAAAAATCCGCAATTGGTAGGTAAGAATACTTCTATAATTGTCTAAAATGATGGGTAACTCCAGGGTTTTCCTTAACTAACACTTAAGAGATAATCACTGAAATGGGACACAGCATGAATGCAGCCCGTGGTTGAATCATATGTCGTGTTATCATTACATAATCAAAAAATGGGACCTTGCTTCGTTCAATGACAAATTGTTCTAAAATATCCTCCATTTAATCTAATTTAATTTATAATATATATCACAAAGAAATAATTGTTCGTGCTCTTGGCTGATTTACAGAATGCCGGAAACGCCTATGACTGTTTCCTCTTTTAGCAGTGTCGAGAAAATTCTTACTGGCAGCTGCAATATTGCAAAAATTAACGATTTGAATGCTAATTAATCCAGAACAATGTGTTTTAAAGAACTAACGGGCCCATTATATTTTATTAGATATTTTAAATATTTCTAGCTTAGCTCAGTTAATTAATGAAATCCCGCTTCAAATTTGTTCATCAAGTTAAAAGTAGCAACAATTGAAGCATATGAGATGAAATGCCAAAATAGTATCCTAGAAGTACAGTGCTATCTAGGATACCGGGTAACTAATTTCATTGTATTCAACTGTAAAAGTAGTAATTATTAGAATTAATACTGACTTACATTGATATTTCTATAATGATTAATACTGTAGACTTCCATTTGTAAAGTGATCCAGGCTTTAATTAAAAATATCGATTTATGGCAGTCGAAGAAATAACATATTGTATTATACAGTGTGGTGTTGATAGACGAGTTGGCAGGAAACGGTAGGGCCTCAAAAGGACAGAAGGAACGTAAACAAAAACAGAGTTAATAGGACGAAAGATAAACAGCGAGTAATGGAAGCCTGGAACATCGTGCCAGCGACATCGCTCTTAGCAATAATATTTATTGAAAATATGATACCTCTCCCGGTGGGAATGTAATTTTAGAAATTGGGGGGGGGGGGTATAATTTTGAATCTTCTCTTTAACTATTTAATACTATTAAGGTAAATTTTTTTTTAAAGAAATGAAGTTCCATCACTGAGATTTTCACGATATAAAATGATATATATATATAGGCATGAGTATGAGACTAACCTAGTCTCGAAACGCCGCCTAAAGAAGTTGAAATAAACTAACTGAAACTCAAGAACCAAAACATAATATATATATATATATATATATATATATATATATATATATATATATATATATATATATATATATATATATATATATATAAATTTAAATGAGATGGATTGTGTTGTGTACCTGAGCAATGCAGAAGAGAGCTACCAAAGTTGCAAGAATGAGATGTGAAGCCATTGTGGAGACTGATACTGGCCGAGAGCGGGGAGTGAGCTTATATACTGGGCAGTGAGACCTTTCGACCCTCATATCACAGCTGCTTCCGTTGCGTAACTGTACTATCCTACTCTAGTTTACGTAAACCAACTTTATTCTTGTACTCTTTGTACTCGGTAGTACATATGCCTAAATAAAAATAATTGAAAAAAAACTATTTCAAACATCAATGATAATTTATTTATTGATAGTTACAAGCATATTATTATATTTCAAGTAAATGTAATCTCATATAATATCATGGCATAAAGGCAAATTAAGAAACTTCCCACTGGTAGTACTCAAATAACAGATTTAAGTCAGGAGACCGTCTTCTTATATGTTTTTCGGGAATTGAAGGGGAATAAAGCTTGTTATGAAAGGATTGATATCGGGTTCAAGCAACAAATGTTACATTAATGCCATTATGGGTGATTTTATTCGTAACAAATTAAGGAGCATTGAGAATTTCACGAAGCATTTTCGATATGAGAGGAATTAGATGTATTGCTAGGTGAAGACCCAAATCCGTAAGCCCAAATAGGTTTTATAATAGTAATGTAGATCAGTTTAGTAATTAATTAGGATGTTAGAGTGTTTGTCTAGTAAATATTGAAGTAGCATGAAACTGCTGAAAGCAGTTTTTGTTATTGTAGGCTAGTATGAGGATTCTTAGTTAAACATTTGTCAAGGTGTAATCCTAACCACCGGACCTGTTCTATAAGAATCAGTGGGATGTTATTAAACTACACAGGAGGGCAGGAAGCTATTGGTTTTGACACCATTCTTCAAGGTCAGTGACATGGGATTGAAGAATTTGCAATAACTGGATAAGAAATATGTAACTGACAATACCTTTGTACCATCATCATGAATGGTTAGGATAGCTTTTCGATGGGTTGGAATATCACCTTTATAAAGGAATGGGACGAGGATACTACCTTGAGGAACACCAGCAGATTGAGAAAAGAGAGATGAATTGACATTATTATGGTTAACTTTGAATGACCTGTTAGTGAGATAGGATTAGATAATGAAAAAGTATGTAGGTGGTTGGAATTCACCTAGTTTGTAAAGCATTAGCGGGTTCTTGACTCGGTCAAAAGCCTGTCTATGTCGAAAAAGACCCACGAACTATGTAATCCATATCCATCTATAATAACTCTGTTTTTATTTATTCAAGTTGATCAGGGTTAATGATATCACGATGTGGATGAATAGTTTTATATACAGAAAGAGAAAGACAAAAATAAAAAGAACTAGTCAATAGTCAACCACTGATTTAAGCTCCCCTGATTTTATTACCGGCGAAAGACCAATTTCGCCGCATCTCCCCTTAGTATTAATAAATAAATAAGTAAAAATACTAGTGAACAAGTTTTTACTAATTATCAATATAATCTGTAATTAGTCACTTATCACATATGTAGAAACGAAAATAAACTATGAAATTAGTTAACAGTAAAGGGTGGTTGATAACATTTTCCGAGATCGTCTCCTAATATATGATTTTTCACGAGCAACTTCCGCAAAAAAAACCTCGACCTGTGTCCGGGCAAATATGGGTTCATTAATGGATATATCTATACCATAAAGTAAAGGCAATTGACATAAATGATTGAAATCGGGTGCAAAAAAACAAAAAACAGCTATAGCGTTTTAAAGAGTATAGCGTGCGGCGGCGGTTTTATTAACCAATAAAAAACATGATTTTAATCATTTGATGCCTTGTGCAGGTTACTATTTCGGCGAATAACTCTTTTTCCTTTAAAAATGATAAGAAAAACTGATGTCACAAGAAAGGCTTAGAAGAGTAAGAGTCGGGATATCTGTATTCAACTACAAAAGTATCAAGTAAAAGTATCAGATTCAGAAAAGTATCAGTATCACTTGTATTCAGATACAGGAAAATCTAGTATCTACCCATCACTAGTAAAAGTATCAATTGATACAAAAGTATCAAGTAAAAGTATCAGATACAGAAAAGTATCAGTATCACTTGTATCAGATACAGGAAAATCCTGTATCTACCCATCCCTACTTTGTAATACTCGGTGGATTTCGATTTCTATCTGTTCATACCAAAGTTGTATAATACATTGTTTTTTTCCATTTTTGTTCGTAGCCTATTAAAAACTACTGTATTCAAACTTTTTAATAATCTTTGGAACTTTAGAAATTTAGCCTAAGAAGGACAAAGAATCAGTTGAGGACAACAACCAAATCCGGTTTATGTATTCCGGATCCACGCTGAAAAGAAAAAGAAGAACGCAGCGGTACTCCACAATTATATCGTTGAGCTCAAGAAGAACCTCTAAGTAGAGTCCTGCCCGAGGTAAATTTCATCGATGCTTATAATGACGAATAACATTTGATTGAAATGATTGGAAACCTCCCAAAACGTCCCATTACGGAAAAAAGCAAATCAGATGCCAGGTTATTTTGGTAGGGGAATTACTGACAGCGTGCTTTGCAACTTCAAGAAAAACATTTGTTAAATATGTTTCACAAATTATTTTTTGCTTCGAAAGATAAGGAAAAAAAATTAACAAGAGGCGATCTTAAGTCGGCCAGAAGATTTAGACTTATTATTCCACTGGATAGGATTGATTCAAATTTGACAGCTGATATTAAGTTGATTGGAATCAGTTTAATACGTTTATTAACAACAATAATAACAATTACTCGTTGAACAAATCTCGCACAAAACGTATGTTTGTATCATAGTTTAATACATTAGGAGTCACAGATCATCGGATTCCTCTTTTTAGGACTCTCACCCCAACAGTACGGCCGCAAAAATAGCATATTACTTTCAGAATCTCAGTCTAGGCAGAGAAAAATAATAAATAAACAAAAGTCGACATGACAAGGAGAGCTCCATCACCGGAAAACGAATAAATAAATGAAAAATCAAATATCAGAACCATTTCCGCAACACATCCACCTCTTAAAATGTAGGAGAACATAATATCAAAGTTCAAACCCCAAGGGGCTATGAAAAAAAAAAAATCAGATCATCATTCTCACATTTATTTATCTAACATCTAACATTTATTCTCAGAGATTTAATACATCTTTTTTTCGGGTACTTGTGTATTTATAGCCGGTCTTCTTTAAACCTACTTTCTTATCTCGAGTAACGTCTTCTCCTCTATTCGGAATAATTCCAAAGGCGAAATTATCTGGAAAAG
Source organism: Troilus luridus (assembly GCA_964056705.1). Classification (NCBI taxonomy): domain Eukaryota; kingdom Metazoa; phylum Arthropoda; class Insecta; order Hemiptera; family Pentatomidae; genus Troilus; species Troilus luridus. Next base: position 120,117,715 of record OZ057413.1, read on the forward strand.
TCCATCAAATGTATTTTGACAAGGTTTTCCTTGTCGTGTGGGGAAATGTGGGGAAAACATTTACATTAGACGATGGACGTGGCTAGAGATGTCTAGGGTAAGCATTATATTATTACATTTTGTATAATTTAATTTCCATGATAAGAAGGTAGGTGTTATCAGTATCACAATTATAAATGTTCAGGTTATTATCTACATTGCACTATTGAGCATAATTGGTTTGAGTTTCATTATAATGGTGATTAAACTAGTTGTTACCCGTTATGTCACTACAAATTATATATATTTGAAATTTATTACCACTACTTGATATCAAAAAACAAAATTTTAGTTAAACGGTTTTATCAACGATTAATCCAATTTAAATCAAACAATTAATTTAATTTAAAATTCAACAAAATATGTTGCATTTAAAATTTGGCTAAAGATTATTGGATTTAAAATTTTACCAAAATCTATAAATTTAAAAATCATTACAAATTTTTTAAATGCATTACAAATTCAAAAGCTTTCGGCATGCTTATAACTGTCAGGAAGAAGTAGTATTATTTAGTTATCAATAAAATAATAAATATATCAAAGTATCATTAATAATTATAAATGGAGATTTTATTTTATGAGTTTTAACATATTTTTTAAATCTTTAACCTTTATATGAATAATACCAAAATATTTGTTTGTATAATCTAAACATATAAAATGCTTTGTCCTGAATGACTGACTTAGGTATCAACGCACAGCCTAAACCGCTAATCGTAGAGACCTGAAACTTTGATGGTGTGTTCTATCTATGACGTAGGCATCCGATAAGAAAGGATTTTCCGAAATTCTATTCCTAAGGGGTTGAAAAAGGGGGGCAGATTTTGTATGCTTGCTCACGTGTTTCTTACTCGCAAAATCTACATATTTTCGCTGAACAAAAAAACACAAGTAATATAGTTCACTTCTAAAAAAAAAAAAAAAAGTCCACTTCTCGATACTGCCGTACGATAAGTGAAACCGTTATACTAAGTAATCCCTTTCAATAAAACATTGTGTTCAATAAAACATTGAACAACAGTAAACTTATGTACGTCCCGTTTATTGATCAGTGTCAATGTATGTTTCACGGCTGTGCTGAAATTTGATATGGATATTCTCAAGCCTTGGGAAGATCACAGGCTACTTTTTATCAACACACCACACAGGCAATGTTTATATAAAACTGTAACCTGATTAACTAACACACCCAGCGGTCATTGCAGAGCAGAAACCACTGAACTTAGCATCTTGAATTCGCAGATAAGGTTCTTTGTAGAGCTTAAATGAGCACTAAAAAAGGCATTTGTACAATTCCACCCCTAAGGGTTCCCCCACTAATAAAATAGGGGTTCAAATATTGTATGGAATCCGTCAGTTTTGAAGTTAGAGATCTGAAATTTCGTGTGATTTAAATTTTTTAACTTAAAAATTAAATTATTTGTATAAAATGATCTGTTACGAAACTTTATGTGGCAGACCAAATTCCACGTGAGCGAAGCCGTGGGCAAAAGCTAGTCATATATTAAATGCTGTTAGTCTGGATAATTAGTTTTTTCCCTAATCCCTTTTACTGTGACTTTGTCCACGTATTTGTTAATTATAATAATTCTGGTAAATTATTAACGTATTAATTTCAAATACTGCGTATTTCAGGTGAGATAGTGGAAATCGAAGGGAATTCGGCGAAAATTCACTCTGTACATATACTACTTTTAACAATTGGAAAATTCAGCCTACAAACGAGCAGCTAGACTTTTGAAAGTATTGAAAGTAATGCTGGGTAAGGATGTTAATACAAAACTTATTCCTACTAAAACCATCAAAATATTGTAATTTGCTTTTTTGCAATTTTGAATAATTAGTTCGTGTCGGAAAAAAAATAGTAAATATGAAAGTTGCAGCGAATTGAATTTTCAATACAATGTCTTTATCTCATACTTATCATAAAAGCTACAGCTGTTTAAAAATTCGATGATTAATGTTTTGGGAGGCAACTATACTGTTATAGGTGCCATTAACGTGAGATGTTAATTTTGTGGCTTTTTCTTTTTTTAATGTGTGGCATATTAAAATTTCGGTATTATTTAAATAAATAAAAATAAAATAATATCCTGTAAACAACGGATTTTTAACCTTAAAATTCAATCATTTCTAGTCACATACCTTATATCCTTTCCATTGCCAGCCTTTACTCATAATAATTACTCAAATATTTTAATGTTTTAATTGAATACTTTACGCTTTAAACGTATATTATAGGCAATGCGGTTTTACATACATCAATATTTAGTGGTTTTTCATATAAATATTTTAAAATTTCACATCTCTATTAATCTATTACCAATTAGCCGAACAATTATTTATAACAGATGAAGTGAATGCATTATTCATTATTTTATATATTTTAGTTATAATTTTTTTTAATCTATAAATATTCAATCATTCGCAAAGTTTTGCGTTGGAAGTTTCCCGTGAATTAGATGTTTGTTTTTCTTTTCAAAATAGTAAATTGACTTGATAAAGGAATTAATACTTTGTAATATATTTTTTTATTTCATAACCATATGTTACAAATAAATTACTACTTTGTGTAGCCTCCTTTGGTAAAGATTTAAGTTTAATATTTATTCATGCTCAATCTTAATTATGTCACAACAATCCAAAAAAGAAAATGTTTTTTTTTAAGTTGTAATCTTTAGATAAAATATGATGCAATGGAAACTAAAATCCGAGGGGGGAATCTGGCGGTTGAGCGTGACCTAGGACAAGTCACCTCCTTGCAGAACCGTTGTCCTTGAAACAGTACGGTCTATACCATGTACTGAACCCCAGACCCGTTCATGGGTTGCAGTGTTATAGGTAAAAAAATATACTATATGGACAGTAATATTAATAATGGAAGGTTGTGATTTCGCTAGGCCAGGTATAATTTATTTTAAAGCATATTTCTGCTGATTTTCTAAAAGTTGGATAATAATAAAAAATACAATTGAATAATTTTAATTTTTTTTAAAAAGTACTATCTGGGTTTTCCCGGAAACCAGTCAAACATGACACTTTTTTATCTATGTTACATAAGTTGTAACATTTCTTATCACTCGTGGAATAGAGACATAGCTTGGAGGGGGGCGGGGGAACTCACAACTCTCTTCATTTCGGTTACATATGCCGCCCTATGTACATGTCTTCATTTGTTAGGTTATAATTTATATTTTATTTTAAAATTATTTAAACCATAAGTAAGTCCGTATACGTAGAAATAGTTAGATTCTATTATCTGTTTTAATAACTTTTAATAATGCGATTCTCAGTCTATATGGCCAAAATCGATAGACGACGTTAGAAATCGAAAATACTGTTCGAGACTTGAATATTTGCGTTTTTGTGTTTTTGTATCGGCAGCGAAATCTTTGAAGAGTACTAAATAATGTTTGAATGTTCATTCGTGGTTGCTGACTAAAATTTTAATCCGATGAGAGAAAACCGAGTTACCTTTGAGAACAAGAACTTGGATGAGGGCTATGGTACCCTAAGTGTACGCGTACACCTAAACCGTAATCGGCCGAACTTTACTCGGGAGTTATTGGACGATCACGGCAGATCAAATTAAACATATGTAAAAGAAAGGGAGTGCTTACACCACTATAACCGCCATCGTCCGATGACGCCGTTGACGGCCGACCAACCGACGAATCCGAACTTGTTGGGATTTCTCGCCAGTCTGCCGGCGTCTACAGCGCAAATTGAGTGGATTTATAGTTTATTTTCATAATTCTGTCGTGTTTGTGTGTAGTTATCTACCTAAACGACTATGGATATTGAAAAATTAATTAGTTTTGTTTATAATAGACCAACCATTGGATAAACATTAAAAAAATAACAATAATCGTGATGTTGTGAAAAGGTTATGGGCTGAATTTGCATTTGAAATGGATATAGCGGTTGCAGACATTAAATCATTTATGCGTACAATCAACTACAGAAGGCCGGCAACGTGTGAGCACATGCACGTCCGAGTTACTGGGTCGAGTAATTCTGTCCGACATCGGACGACATAATCGGTTTTGGTGTACGCCTACCTTAAGAGTATTAAATCAAGCCACGAGAGAGGTACCGCTGGCTACTGTTTTTTTTCATGCCCTCATTTCATATTATTGTAATTTTACAGACAGATAATGTGTTGATTGTCAAGTTGTTTTATTGAGAGGTGTGGATAAATATATATAGGAAAAAAAAATCTTCAAGACTTCTTGATGGTCACACATTATCTTTATCTACAATTAATACTTAACGTAATATTTATTTTAGAAAATTTGAATTTTCATTTATTTATTGTAGGAAGTATACTTTACCCAAGAATAAAGGTTGAAGGTGCTATCAAGGAACATGAATTATAATTTTGGGCAGAATTTTCGGTCTAATCTTTATCCCACATCAGGGTTAAAAATAATTCTCATTATTTATCTTATTAATTATCCTATTTTTCTTTTGAATACATTTTTTTTATCAAACTAGTATTTTACTGCTATAATCTTTATTATCATTGGTAATCGTGTTTTTGTTTGTTTTTTTACAGCCCTGATATAGCCTAAACTGATATAGTGTTTTTGATTGATTTCGCCCTCTTTTTAAATAGTTCCTATTTGAATTTACCCGGCTGTGGTTGCTGAATTATTCAATTTGTTAACAGGATGGACAACATGGGATCAACAGAAAGGGGCCCACCCAGCCTCGTATCCTTAATTAGGGGGGAACCTGGCGGTTGAGCGTGATCTCCGACAAATCATTTCTCTCCACAACCGTTGTCTTGTACAGTCTTAACCATGTACTGACCCCATAGACTTCAAAGTCTTTTGAAACCAATTTTCTTATAGCAAATTATGATAAATTAGGACGTGGTCGCTTTCATTTTTTATTGTCTTGATATTAAACTTTTTAGTACCATAAAATTCTTTAATATCAGAAAAATGTACCAGACAAATAATATCAAGGCTTTTTAATATCAGAAAAATGTACCTGATATCATAAACTAGTGTTGGAAAGGAGAGAGTTTTAATTTGGTCTATTTTAATCTTCCATCCACTCGTGTTGATGGCCGTAATTTTTCGGGAAGCCATAAAAACAACAAAGCGTTTCATTCGGGGAATGTTAACCTTTTGTAACCATTACACAGATGGTGAAACCTCAGATATTTTTTGTTACTTATGATTACTTTATCAAAACGAATGCGATTATTGTTTAAAACTGCTGGTAAAAGAAAGTCAATGATCCCAACAGACGATCAAACAAGCGAGATAACTCTAATCACTGCCACAAGATTACAGATGATCCTATATTACGTTAGATTATTCTCCTTCGTAAATTTCATATTTGAGTATAGTTCACTGGAAAAAATCTCCCTTCATTCTTGAAAGGTAAATATTTAAGGATTAGCTTAAAAGTTTTAAATGGAAAGTGGTCAGATTATCGAAGATATATTTTATTCTGTATTTATTCCCTACCACGTTAAAATGATTTAAAATTAACAGACTTATATTAGCTTCGCCTGTGTGTATCTATGTGTGAATCAGGAATCTTTGAACTCAGTTTTTGGGCCACTTCAAAACTTCGAATTAAATTGAAAAATTGCAAACTTCTCAAGGACCGATGAAAATACAATAATTTAATAAGTTTGTCTCATTAGCCTGACAAGGATCTGAAAACACGTTAGTTTTTTTTTCAAGTACTATAAGGTGTACTAAGCCATACATGACTTGATGATTGAGACAGGCATATGACTACTGGCAGGAGATGTATATTTTACAATTGTATATTTTACGATTGTATATTTTACAAAAACAATAAAAATAATAATAGTAGTTTAAAAAGTAGGAATAGTCACACTTTTGTAGCTAGCCGAACTGAAAAGTAGGAAATGAATATTAGTTATAAAAAACTAAGGAACTCGCGTTTATAGCTAGCCGAACTAAAAACTAGTTTAAAAAACAGGCTTAAACAAAACTAAAGTAGAAAATAATTTTTAAATACATTTTATCGTAAAAAAGAGTCGGGTGCTTGATGTTAACTGTTCCACACAGGATTATGAAACTAAGCTATACTAAACTACAAAACGTGAGAGAGCATAACATCACATAGAAGTTTTTTTACACACAATAAGGCTTGAATGGATGGCTGCCATGGATACACAAATCAATTATCCAACACTATCCACCTCTTCTCTGGTCGTCCTCTCTTCCTCCTTTTTGATGGTACACTTTTCAGTACCCTTTTAGGCCATCGGTCGTCCGCCATCTTCATAACATGACCAAACCAACTCAGTTTTTTCGTTTCAACTGAGTTCAGGATGTTAAGTGGTCTGTTTACTGCTTCCCTAATTCTGTTATTCGGAACGTGTTGTAGTATTGAGATATCATACAACTACGCCTCCAAAAATCCGTCTTCAAAGCAGCTTTGTTGCCGAATCAGTTGAAACGGACCAGGTTTCTGAGGCATACAGGGCGGTACTTTTAAGAAATGAATTGTAGAGTATCTTTTGTGTTGCTATCATGACGTCCTTACTCCACAGAACAGAATTGATTTTAATATACAGGGGGGAAAGAGAAAATATATATTTTTCTCTCTGGCATATGTTGGCAGCAGTAGAGAAATAAAAATTTAAAGGTAATAGTGTTTAAAAATACTGAAAATGAGTTTTTTATAGGTGAAGTAGAATAATAAGATTCCACACAATCTAAAATCAAATACGCCGAAATATGGTGTAGGGTATAAATTTACTGGTCTACTATTTTTAGTTTTGGAAAAAAAAAATCATATCTTAATGCTAAAAAAAAATGATTGAAACGTTTACGATATTTTCCCGCCAGGTGATCCCAATATTATCTATAAATATACAATTTGTTTCTAATTTTCTCTATAAAGTTAAGGAAATTCATTTGGAGTAGTTTAAAAAAATAACTATTATTTATGGAAACGGTTAACACAATTATTCAGGTCACAAGATTATTTTTATAATTTATCAATTTCACGAGTTACTATTGATGCGAGAAGATCTCAGCGAAAATCTTTATTTCTGATTACACACACATATAAGCAGTGGCTCACAGTGACATTGATCAGCAAGTAGAAAAAGGAAAACTTAAATGGTTACAGGACACAAAATCAGAAACTCTTCAACAAATTCATTTATAATATAAATTTAAAAATGTACAAACAATAACATTAAGAATATTCCACTTTGATTATTTAAGAAAATTAACAAACGAAAAATGAATAAATAATTTCACTTCACAGTCAAAATAACACCTCACCCTTTTTATTTAAGACACCCCATTTTGAACTTACTGTTCAGTAATTCTTAGTGTTTGTACAGTCCAGTGCTTATTTTGGATCCATTTTCTTTTATTTCTCACACGGTCCAAGTCTCGTACCTACCACTTAAAACTTTTTTTCCACTTTTAATTTTTTTTTTGCCAATGCAGTTTTCCTTTTCAAACTTCTCTACTATATGCTGGATAGTTGATCGACTTTTTAAATTAATTTCGGATATTAGATTAATAGATTTCCCACCATTAAAAAGTTGAATGACCAACTCACAGTCTATGAACGTTGTGTGCCCTACCTTAAAAAAAAAACCTTGTCTAGGGTTCAGTCAGGCAGAGTCTGTACTGTTTCATAGATAACGGTTGTGTAGGGTGGTTACTTGTCCTGGATCACGCTCAATCGCCAGATTTTCCCCCCTTATTTTGGGTACTCACTTTATAATAGCTGGATGAGCCCCAGGAAGGTTCTAGATCCTATATGTCTCATCTCCGACCGCTGACCGACTAAATAAACGTCTTGCCAGTTGCGGGATTCGAACCTGGATTTTCGACATGGCAACTCAGTGCTGTACCACTGAGCCACTCCTTTGAAAGAATTGACTTTGAAAAGAATCGAGCACTGTCGATAAAAGAGTTTGACTAAAGGAAAATTGTTTAAGGTAAACAAATATCAGGGAAAAAAAAGGTTTGTCAATTTCACTTCGAGATAAGTAGTCCGAAACAAATTTGTCTTGTTTTTATTATTAAATCCTTTATACACAAAGAATATATTACAATTTATTATTTACACGATTGACACGAGTCACATAAAGTTATTAAACAGGAAAAAAATTACCGGTAAAAACTAATGTTTTTTTTCCGGCCTATTCAGCTATTTCCGGTTATTCATTTGCAGTATTAGGCAATGTTATTATGTAATATTTAAGAAGTTAATTAATTTGTCTTTCTACTTCTTCAAGTGTAATACAGATAGGAACTTTTACCCTGTCTAATTACTGTCATGATAAAATTTAAATACGTTTTAAAACGAATAATTTATGCTGTTTATACAGTAACAAAACAGAAATTGACAGTGGTAAACACATTAAATAAAAATCATTCCGAATTTGTCAATTTCATGATAAAAAATAAGACAAAAAAATTATTTTCAATTAATTTTTTATTAATACACGAAACTCGTTCTTATCATCTATGTATAGTTATGCTCTATGTATAGAGATTTTGATTATTAGCTTAATTAATAAAACTCGGGTAGTTGAGGAATAATTGAATTACAAATCCTCAATTTTCATTAGAAGCTTCGGTTGCTTGCTAAAACTACTGTTGATAGCTGAATGGGTACCATAAAAAATTGTAGTTCAGCGACTCCTTATCTCAATCTATTTAAGATAAATGATTTTTAAAAGGATTTTCCAGGAAAACCGCGTCTTTTCTTACGATTCTCCGAATTACTCTCTTTTAACTGACCCTTTCTCAACGTTGACAACATTTTTTGAATCTACCTGTGTAAGTTGGTAACCACTTTGTAGGTGTGATGCGATATTAGCAGCCTACGTATGAATCTCACAGAAAAAATTTTCTAGTCACCGCCTAGTTAACCTAAAGTAATTACGTTCATTGCATCAGCTTTCCTGCCATTTACCAACTTAGTTTATTTCAAAGATATATTGAACTAGGAAAGTCAAAAAACATGTACTCATAAAGAAATTTAGCTACCAATTAGAATATCAAAAGTAAAGATGGACACATTTACAAGGCTGATTCCTAAGAGAGAATCTATAACAGGTTACATAAATTGTATAAATTCTCTTTGGACTGCAAAGAGTATAATTTGTTTTATTTTCATCCCTGGTGCAGACCTAAACATTAGGCTGGTTACATTTAATGTCTTCACTGTAATTGCAAATTCATCGAAAATTAACGAGAAAAATTGAGCAATAAAGTTCAATGATACTTCAAAGTTAAAAGCGGATTGAGATTAGAAAGTGTGGTAGTGGGCGACATTTTTGATAGGATATCTCCTGTAAATTAATTGAATTTCCTCTTTAGATACCCTGTACAGAATGATATTTTACAATCCGACAGTAAAAAGTCCAATAGTCCGCCTCGAATAATGGAAACTATTTAGATTATTTAATAAAAATACCAAGAAAGCATATCGATATGGCCTCCATGATGATAATCCCATATCAACTAAATCACTCTATTTCGCAAGCAATGTCACAACAATTTGTGATAATACTTAACAAATATCTTTAGACATTTTGGCGCCCGAGTAACACATGGAGTTACCCTATATTTTTATTCTTGCAAAAACTGACATTGATATTACCATTATCTTTATGTATATCAAATGCATATTTAACGTCTGTTTAACATAGATTATTAAGTAAAGAAAATAGATAAATAAATGTATTAATTTAGATAAATAAATCCAAAGTGGAAATCCTGATCCGGAATTACTTTGGTGCCTTTTTAAATTATAATTTATTATTGTTATGATGGTGATCATTTTTAAATATTTTTATTTTGAAGAGAAAAGATATGTCCAGGCCGGGATTCGAACCTGGGTCTTTTGCATTCTCTAGCGCAGAGCTCTAACCAACTGAGCTACCTGGCTCGTAACACGGCCTGACAAATCCATTCCTTCACAGATCCTATATCCTCGCTATTTTGCGAAGTATACACGGGGAAGAATGTTCATTGAACATTACTTTTTAAAAAAATTAGGATCTCGTCGACTTACGTCAATTCTATATTATAATTTATTTTATATTAATTATTCTTTATTGTCTGGCCGTGTTACCAGCCATGTATCTTAGTTGGTTAGAGCTCTGCGCTAGAGAATGCAGGAGACCCGGGTTCGAATCCCAGCTTGGACAAATCTTTTCTCTTCAAATTAAAAAAGTTTTAAAACTATATTTGACCCTAACAAAAATTCGTATTTTTGAGTTACTATAAGCTAACCACTCATTGTATATTGTCTCCTTTTGTTTATTAATCTACTTGAAAATTAATGTTAAAATTGAACAAGTAATATAGTATTTAAGTTTAAAATCATCACAAGGAGAAGTTATATGACTGAAAAAATAATTAATTTAGTTATGGGATATTATAACCATATTGTTTCAGATCCAAAAATTTCGATGTGAAACAATATGTGGAGGAAAGAACTGTTTCCTCTTGTTCTTGGATTATTATAATTGAGGGAATCATCAAATGACAGGAACAATTGAAACCGTTTAGCCTTAATGGCAATTGGAGGTTTCTGTTGGTTTAATTTTATAAGATTTCATATGAGCTGAATAACCCTACCGAAGTAATTTGGAGTGACCTATTTTGTATTACATATGTAAAATAAACTATCCTCCCCTGTAAAGAGAACTAAGCGAAATACATATGATTGATTACACTGTTCTGCACGAAAATCCTCCTTCAAACCAAAACATGCTTTCTTACTGTTATCAGATGTGCTGAACACGAATTTGAAGTCAGATTTTGTCTATTAGCTCAGTTTCCTGAGAAATTCTAGTTTTTTATCCAAAAAGGTGAGTTTTTTGTGGATTTGACGAAATTTTTTTCGGCATCAAAACATAGTGAAAAAAATTCAAAAGCCCGATGATTTTGAGCGCAATGAAGTATATTTGAACGAAAAAATTTGATGGGAATATTACAAGTGGTTAAAGAAATATGGCTAAAAGTGTTTTTTCAGTTTTTGAGCTTGAGGCAGGGATTTGGTCTCTACCTGGATCTTTAGGGGAATGACCCTCCTTTATCTTTTTAACTCCTTTAACTTTTGAAGCAAAGTTAAATACTACTGAGAAAAAGGCTTGGATTGCTTTTCGAGAGGTATGTGCTAAGTTTTTGGGAAACAAAAAATCTAGAGACTACCGAAAAATAGTCCAAGAACTGCTTACTTCATATGAAACATTGGGATGCAATATGTCCTTAAAAATACATTTCCTGCATAGTCACCTAGACTTTTTCGCCCCAAATTTGGGTGCAGTACGGACGAACATGGAGAACGATTCCACCAAGACATATCCAGAATGGAAAAAAGATATTCTGGCAAATGGAATGAGAAGATGCTGGCGGATTACTGCTGGACACTGCAGCGGGAGACAGAGGAGGAAGAGTACAAAAGAAAAAAAACTACTCATTGACGTTGTGTGTATATTTTTTGAGTTGTGTCATATCTAGTATTATACCTGATAGCATGCAGGATTCAATTAATTATATTTTATCGTTGAAAAAGAAAAAAATCTGTTATAATAAAGACAATAATTTTCAAATACAATTTTTCATTTTTTCCAAGTTTCACCTCTTTTCTCTCAAAATCAGAGGGTGATAGAATTTTTCTGAGTTCGGATTCGGACTCAGCACACCTGAAAACATGAGAAACAGGCAAAATTGTTCAAGGGAGGGGAGAAAAGTTTTTTTTTGCAGAACAGTGTAATTTATGATTTCTTTTCAACTGTGTTTTTCCAATATCCTACAGCTCGCATTTTATTTATATGAAATGAATAAGTGTAAAGCAAAACTATTGAAAGTGGCCCTGGAGTTAATATTAGAAGAGAAAAAGAGACAATCTAACTTTTTTTTTCTTCTATAAAAGTCCTATTTTCTTTACTGTAACTAAAAATTCTCTACTTTTAGCACCATATTTAGAATTTAAGGTGAATTTTCTTTAAAACGGTTGCAATGATAGAAGCCTAAACAAGTCAAAACAATTTTTATGAAAAAGTAAAATTATTTTTCAGAAATAAACTGCTGAATCTAATGAAATGAACGTTTTAGTCTTGGAGGATTTGTAATGTTTCTTTGCGAGAATTTGTTCAAATTAGTAAAGATTAGAAGATATCTTCGATACAAATCCAATGTATGGAATGTGAACAATTTTTTTGTTTTTGATTTATAGCGTTTGCTTTTAATAATTTATATGAAATTCATATGGTGTGACATATACAGTGATACGGAACCATAGGTAAGCTACGTTTGTACGACGATACACACTGATTTTGAATGAATCTTGGAACAGTTTTTCCACTCTCCTGAAAAGTGTTTTCACTTTCGATGCTTCGTATTTGTATCGACAATCTGTTGAGGTTGGAAGTTTGACACCTACGAAAATCTGTTGTGGTTGGAAGTTTGACACCTACAACAATCTGTGGAGGTTGGAAGTTTGACACCTACATCAATCAGTTGCCCACAGCCCCCCCCCCTCCTTTATGTTATTTTTTTCCTAAAAATTCTGCTGAAGTAGGTTGCTTCTATAAAAAAAAAGCAACTTCTCCTTTTTACTCAACAAATTTACTGTCTAAATGTGATAACATATGTGATATGTAGTATGGCTGATGAAATTAACATTTAATCATTTCATATCAATACAATCTTATTGCAATAGATAGAATACGAACTTCTACTTTAGGAATTGGAAAAAACTATTACAAAAAAAGAGAAACTGAAATGTTATCGTTTCGTAACGGCAGATAATCGAGTGTTAACATATCTCGGCTGTAAAGATTGTTGGTAAGATAAATATTTAATTTTGCCATCGCTGGCCTTGTCGCCATTATCAAAAGAAAACTCTCCTATCTGTAGTGAAAGAGTTATCTCTGAGATACTCGTATGTGTTATAGGCTCCTCCAACATTTCCTATCCAACACAATTATTTCATTTAACTCGTTAAAATTAAAAGTTCCGGAATAAGCAAATGTTTATCTTATTCGTTTTCTCACTGGCGATGCTTTGGATTCATGCAGGTAAAGTGCATCAAGATGTTTCTTCAGAATCGAAAATTTCTTGGTTAAAGACACCAAGTAACGATTTCGATATCATATATCTGTGGTCAAAACTATATGACGGGCATTACATATAATACCGTTAACCATAAAATATGATATAAAATTTTTCGAGGCGATTCCTCAGGACAGTTTTACCATTCTATATAAATATATATTTATTTGTTTTTTCGGTTGGCGCTATGGACCATGTAGATATTTGGTCGCGCGATGTGATCTTCTTTCAGACAGATATTGGTTGCGGAAGAACAGACAGGAGATGGTTAACCAACATTACGTTGGTGTGAGCCATGGTTTCCATGGTAGGGTCATTACTCCCAAGCCCGGTCTTTATGCCTTGTCTCTAGTAGGCTGAAGACATCCCTCACATACCCGAGTGTTGGAGGGATGCTTGAGAAGTTCCGGGATCGGGATTCCAATTCACAACCTTTGGGTTTGTAAGCAGGTACACGTTTGCAAGCGTGCTCGGCCACCTGGACCCCAAACATATATACGAAATTCAATATTTTTAAAAAATAATTTTAGTATATTTTTCTAATATTCACGGGAAATTAATATGGTCGTGAATAATTTCGAATCCCAGTTTTCAGCAAAAATAAACGATTTAGGAGCCCCATCATCTTGCAAAACGATTTCAAAAATACTCGTGTGAAGTGGTTTATGCTTAGAAGGAAGGGGGTTCAAAAACAAATTTATGTGAAAACGTTTTGGTGATTTTCGTATTCAAAAAAATATATTAGGATATACAAATATAACAGGATTTGTATTTTAAGTAATATCTATGCAATAATATACTAAGTGTCTAAGTGCAATAACAAGCGACGTAAAGCAAATCATTGGACAACAAAACGCGTTTGGAGATTATAGTAACGTGATCACAGATGTTATCGAATGCCTTCTTATCGAATTTCTCCGAAGCATAAATTACACAATTTTGAATATTCTATGCCTGGATGTTAAGGAATGGTACAGTACATAACCGATTTTACATGTTTTAAAATTTTCTCGAATAACGCTACAGCTTGATCACACTCCTTATAATAAATTGTTGTTTAAAACCAGCTAGGTCTTATCCTCATTAAAAATATATAAAATATCAAAATTTCAAAATATCTACCATTTAAATAACATTATTTTTATTTCAAATAATTGCCCATCTCTTAAAACTGGACGAATATAAACTTTGAAATAATGTGATAATACACTAACGAAAAAGAAAAGAAAAAATTCCCCTTTTTGTAAACAAATTTCTTAACAAAAAAATGAAGGAATAAAGATGTGTAATATATGGATGGAATGCTAACATTTTTGTAAAAATATTGTCTAACATATAAAGTCTTAAACCAGTTAATAATAGAGAATGATTAAAAATAATAATAAACTTAAATAATTGTGTAAGATAATAATTAGTATATTTATAAGTATGTTTAATGTTTAATTTTTAATAATAATTAAATCAATTTAATTAGTAATAATTGTATTGTTCCATACTTAACGGAACTAAATGGAATTTCCATGGAAACTTGTAAGTCAGGAACGAGGACAAGCTGAAAATTAAAAGAAAATCTCACTTAGTTTTTTTCTTACCAGAACTTCTTTATTTTAAATCTAATTATATATTTTGCGACAGTAAAAATAAAAGTTCATATTCAACTTAATACATGTTTTTTTTAATTACACCCTAATAATAGTGTAAGGGGGCATGGTAGGCTCTCATTTCAACAATGGAGGATGTGGTTAATAAAAGTTTGGGAACCGCTATTATAAATGCATTTAAGTTGCCTAGTGATTGCAAGAGATTTTTTTTTTTTTTATTACATAATTAATAGATGCTATGTGCTAATTCCAATTAGTAGGGGAGGTATGGTGTATCCCTGCGTCAGGAACTCAGTACTACAATAAAATTCCAATTAGTAAATAATAAAAGTTTATGTTTTGAAAACTATCAAATTTTTTTTGAGTAAAAGATTAAAAAAATTAACTAACTATTTTTAATGGCATTGATGTAAAATTCAAATTCCAGAAATAATTCGAAGCATAAGTGACACACAAAAAAAGTCCTCTACAAAATTACCATTTTTCAGAAATTAATGAAATAGTTATTTATGAGTGAAAACAAAAAACTAATATCCAGGCAGTGCAGTCATAATGTTGATACAAATACGTGAATTGTATTTCATGAAATAAACACATTTTTCGTTTGCTTTAGAATTGATAATTATTAATTAATCAATTATAATTGATATAAAATTCATATAGGGTCATCTATAAGACACAGAAGCAACGTATAGTTACATAGGTAAAATACGTTTGACAGTTGGTTTTGAATGAACCTTGAAACAGATTTTTCACTCTCCCGAAAAATGGTGTTTTACACTTTCGATACTTTGCATTTGTATCGGCGATAAGATCTAGTGACTTACATATCATAATGCTTGTGATCCTAAAATATTGTTACATGCCACTCATATCTCAAAAACGTCAATTTCGTAGATACGTTGGTGTGTCACTAAGGCGACGATATTCTATTTTATTTTACTATGATTGATAACAAACGGAAATATACCAATCTACAGGATTCTAGTCTATTCTTTGATTAGTCTAAGATATTAGGAAAAACACTCAAGGTCTTTTGAAATAACAAGTGTGCCACATCACGGTAGGATCATCTTGTTTGCCCCCATTTTTTATTCTTTATCTAATATTACTTATGTCTCTCTTATAGTTTTATTTAATAACGAAATCTACTTTTATTTGGGGATTGTAATATTATGTACAGTTAAGGGAGCGGAGTGGCTCAGTGGTAGAGCACTGAGTTGCCATGCCGGAAATCCTGGTTCAAATCCCGCTGCAGGCCAAGACTTTTATTGTGTAAATTTTTGACTGCACCCGCAACTATTTCCATCCTTTATTAGTACTTACAGTCAACGAATTTCTTCTCTAACATGAATAACATGAACCACAATAAACGGGGCCAAAAACAGAACTTCTCTTCTATATTAGTCATTTTTGTTTTTGTCTGTTTTTTCTCATAGCCCTGAAGATGACCTACAATGTAGGTAGAAACGTTGGCACTCATAAAATATAATAAGCTTCCGCTTATTTATTGTGTAAATTTTGACTGTACGCCCAACTGTTTCCATCCTTCATTCGCCAAGACTTTTATTTAGTCTGTTTGCAGCCGGAGATGGATCATTTAGGATCTAGAACCTTCCTGAGGCTCAACCAGCCTCTATAAAATATTATAAAAATAGGTATATTTCTATTCTTGGTGAAATGTTTACCAAAGTATAAATGCTTCCTATAATTACATTCTCTTTTCCAAACTAAAGCTTGTATTTTAGGAAAATATTAAAAGGGAAAAAAAAGGATTCCGGGATTCCCCACTTTTTTTTTTTTCATTTTGAGTGAGATCGTTTATATAAAATTTATATCTAAAATGAATTCATGAGATAATACATTTTATCGAAGAAAGTTTAATGTCTGACTTGAATGAATGTGTTATAATTCAAAGCCGATCCATTCCACCAAACTATTTACTTTAGAGAATCTATTCATCAGAATATAGAAAAAAGTGCATCTCCGTCTTTCGAAACTAAGAGAATCTCAAAATGGCGGCCAAAAAAAAACCGAGAATAGTACGATTATTCATCATAAAAACAGCACGAATGATCGAATCTGGTACAAAATCTTCTTTAGCAAAATGTGTCAATTTCTTTCTAAATTAATAATACTACCCACTAACTGCTAATCAATAGTATTTTGTTAATTTTTTTTACACATTTTTTATGTTTTAAATTTCTGAACAGTAGTCAGATGTGAAGAAAAATGAAAGCATTTTTCTTATTTTTTTGTAGTCTGGAAATAAATGTCAAACGACCAGAAAAGTTTGACTTTAAGAAATCAGCGGAGATTTTTTGTTTTAGAATTTATTATAAAAAAATAAATAAATGTTCGTAGTAGTAAACATTTACTCCACCTCATCATAATTCGTTTGTTAGCTATCCTAAGAAAAATACTTTTCTCAGTAAAATGTGTTTATACTTTGGGTTTCGTCTCGCTTCGGATATTTGCGGTCATCAAGGATATTCTGATTTTTGATGATGCTGCATGTTTCCATACGAAGTGAAAAGCATTTTATCCACCTAAAGCGGCCATTTTGACCATTGGTTGATTGATTTGACATGGTTGAGGTCTACTGACTTATGTATCAGTACAAATTTCTAGAGATCATTGTGTCGATTTTGCTAGTTGGTATTTCATATTTTAATATTTACTCATTCGAAGGTGTATTTATAAATCCTGGTTTGGAATAATATAAGATCTCATCGAACACTTCGCGTGGAAGCAGACGGCCTGGCGAATAAATAATGTCCTTTTTTTTCTTCAGAGGCTAGTGTCATTAAAAAATATTTTTTATCAAATGTCATTGAACTTATTCATATTTTTTACCCAGGCACAGACCTCCATCAGCTACTCAGGGACAATGACCTCAACATTTGTTTGTATTTTTATAGACCAGTAAGAAATCGTATTTTTTATTCTAAACATGTTTACTCATAGTTTCGTTAAATTAAGCGATGTCAGCTTGCATAAAAAATGTTCAATAGAAGTAAATTTTCTTGGGGGGAATGGATGAAAATAAAAATAATAAATAAATAAAAAGTTATAGTTGAAAATCTATCATAATCTTTTATTTACAATCAATTCCCTTTTATTGACAATCTCCTTATATTTGAAAGCGCGTATGTTAAAAATATTAAATTTCTATACCAGATAGAACAGTTTTATTATTCTGACTCTCTGGTCCTGCAAGAACTACTCCACCACAGCCAACCCATCTCAGCCATCTTGGGATATTCTCCTCCAATCTTGTATCCCCAGCAGCTTCAAGTCCTCTTCGATATCGTCCAGCCAATAATAACCTGCAACAATAACAATGCTATATACGAAGAAAAATTGAATTTCTTTCCTTCTTGAATTTTTATAGAGATGAAATTCTAGTTCCATATCATTTTTATTAATTACTCATTTGCTACTTACTCACTCACTACTTAGGTCATGTTTCATCAGAGCAACAATATTGAGCACAATTTAAGTTTTTGTTATTTTTCATTTGGTATACTTGCCAGTTTTTGTTTTTATTCAAACGCCATCTTCCAAAATAAAAATAACTATCGGCTGCGAAAAAAAAATATTAGAACCAGAAAAAAAGTATTAATAACAGATTTGAACTCATTGAATGATAAGGGGTAACAGACATATTTAAAAAGTTATCAAATTAAAAAAGGTCGAGCAAGATCGTCTGGTTGATTTCAAATTAATTGACCCTTATACTTTCTAACGTTCTTCAAATTCTCCCGATTTGTTCTCAAATACTTATGAATGTTTACGTTTAAATAAACTACCAGTAAAGTAATGTCTGAAATACCGAGAACCGGGCCTATTATACCCATCGAAACAAAGAAAATGTCGCCCAGATAGCTAGTCTGGAACTCTACCATTTGAGCTATCCTGGCCCAATCAAGCACGCCTCCCGTTCGTGGTCATATCCTTTCTTTTCACTGATCCCAAGCCCCCGCGTTCTCGCAATTTGCGATGTATACGAGGGGAAGAATGTTCTTTGACATTAAATGTTCTTAAACATTCTTCCCCGTAGTACGTACGTACATACATAAATACTTAAAGTATGTATTTTCTATACTATTTATTTTTATTATTGACACCACCGATTCAATATTTATTTCGAGTTTAGGTCTCGTTATCTATACTTTACTGATATCGTGTTTCTTTAAAAATAAATTACCTAAAAATAATATCAACTGTGTTAATTTGGCCACCTCTTCTTGAACAACCCCCTGTGCAATAAAAGTTATTAGTTTCATAACAGTACTCTAAGCAATATATTTCGAAATAAATATCATAGATGACACAATGAAGGTCAATGATTTGTATTTTTTACTCAAATGCACCCCTTGTACCCCTCCTGGTTCTGACTCTGGGGGGGAAGAAAGCAACTATTTTCAAGACTTCCCTAGGTGCCAACGTAAACATGTTGGAATTGCCATTTCCCTGTTGGCTCCTATTTCACAATTACGGAAGATACCTTACGAAGGTTATCTTGGATGATAGCTTGCAATAAATTTTGCATCAGCGTTTCGCTATCTATAACCTGACCCTGACCCAGAGATAGTGCTCTAATAGTGAGTAATTACATTCTGTTGCAAATAAAAAATCAGCTATAAAGTTGTCATCTCTCTTATCAGTGGCTAAATTGGCGGAGAGAAAAAAGAGTTAAGTTGCTAATTTTGCCTTATCTCTTATCAGGGTTTACTCATAGGTCATTGGAATGAATTATATCATACTTTTTTACGAGTGATAATTTTTGTAAGTAATAATTCATCTTTCGTTCCACAATTTTATAATATCATCGATCCTGCATAATTTGGGTCTTATCGTTTCATAATGTACTATGCATTTTATAGTACAGGTTCTATCCACGGCTGATAAAAAAAAAAATGATCTATCATATTCGTCCTTGAAAGATCATTCGCTCATAGGCATCACGCTCATAGACACACGCTTCGCAAGAATACTAAATACAATTAACAACTATTTAAGTTTGTTTATTCGTAAATAATCTGTGGATGAAAGTTTGGAAGCAGCGTTTGGTGGTATCAGCTACAAGCCTTCGGGTTTGCAAAATTTGTTATTATTATTGCTCATAGATCGTCCAAATGTTTGGGAGTTACGTTGTTTTCTCGATCCCGTGATAAATGGGTCGTAGTCGAACCTTAATTTATTCATAACATAATATATTTGACGCCAAAAATCTGATTTGTTTTTCAATCCTGATCTCCATATTCTATTGTAAACATGTAAATAAGTAAAAGCTTACAATAAATTTCCCAAGCTCGTTATTGGTATTATTGTTTGGACGGTTTAAGTTAGGGGAATGCCTTCAGTCTTTTTATAGTTCATGGCTATATATCTATCGTCCACTTTTACTTTTTGTTACAAAGGATTCTATAAGAACTATTTCAAATGTGTGTGTTTGTGTTTGTATATATACAAATGTACATAATGGGTTGTCAAAGTTCTGCCTTTGGTATATTTCACAATGAAATAATAAATTTTTTATATTATAAATGTATTGTTATAAATTTCTTGAAATAAATATAATTAAAAAAAAATTAAAATAAGAACCAGTATTGACCCCTGCTGTATTTTAGGTAAGAAAATTAAATATTCCATTGGATTCATCAACTAATAGATAAAAAACAAACTAAATAAATTAGTCGGACTTAAGTGAAGTCCTTTCGAAAGTCGTTTTTTATTATTTTATTGCCAGTTTCTTGAACACTACTTCTTGATCTGACCCTCATTCTGGACTTCAATACGTTAATTACATAATATGGCGACTTTTGACACCTGATGATCCAAGACAGGATCAATTTTATTTCATATCTATGAATCCGGCGATGTCAACATACGCAGTTTGAGGGTTGTTACACTTTTTCGAGTTTATTCGTCATATCCCATTATCATTCTAAATTTGTAGAATATTTCTTTATGGATCATACGATAATATTTTTCTTCCCTTCTAACCTATAAATATTCCCGAGGCGGTCTCGCGTGGCTAACCTTTATGATGAGTTTAAGTGGCTCTTCCCTCCCATTCGTAGACAATATTTCCTTAGTGCTTTTCTATACCAATCCATTAACTCGCAACACCCTTCATATGTCTACAATTTTCCTCCAATTCAACTCCTCAGTCCAGCTCCATAAAACAAGATATTGCATTTCCGATCTCCCTACTCGTTCCCACAGAACCAAAGCATCGAGCGTTCTCTTTCTCCCCCGCTCCACCACAGTGTGGAACTCTATCCTTCCTATCATCCGTCATAAGTCCCTCACATCGCCATTTAAATCCTTGGTTTGCCAACATTTCCTAGCTTCCCAAAAAAATGCTCTCTAAGCAGGTTAGTCATTTGGTTTGAATGAAATGTATTGAATAGCTCGTACTATAAACACTCTATTAGGTTTCCACGGCCACTATTATCACAAAAGACTTCATTGGTTTCTTCTGGTTTAGACCGCGTTAAATTTTTCACCAACGTTTCGCCAGCCATGCTGCTGACTTCTCCAGGGCTGAAATGAGAATGAGGAATTCATTCTCATTTCAGTCCTGAAAAAGTCAGCAGCATGGGTGGCGAAATGTTGGCGAAAAATTTAATAGCACGGTTTAAACCAGAAGAAACCAATAAAGTCTTTTGTAACTCGTACTATGTTTTTAGACATTTTAATTTAGTTTTTTAAGAAGGTATACGTACATCATGTAAAGAAACTATGCTAGCTCATGCATTTAACAGTTGTTATTGATTTAACTATTCTCTTTATTTGCTTAATATCTTGTCAGGATTCGTACCGTTAATTTACTTATTATTTACTTCAATGCGGAAAGAAATCTGTATCTAGTAAGAAAGCCAGTACCTAAACAATAGTTATCGGTCCCTCCATACCTAATAGTGAACTCTCTCGTGGCCAGCGAACTTCTTGCAGATCACTAAAACTAAATTCTATAAAGGAAATGGATTAAGCAACCCGATTTCTCACCGATTTTAATCCATCAGTTACAAACTCCTTAACAGGACCTTTTACTTAAATCTCTATTTTTCCAACTTTTGCTAAGAAATACGAGTAGTCGCAACCCCGTGACCCGGTCTACTTTTTTAGACTAGTTTGACTCTTGGTAATGTGAGTAGAATGTTCCATATGGTTTCATATGACTTGAAGCTGTTCTTATCAAGTACAGAACTTCACACACATCACAAGAAATAGACACAATTCACTACCGATGTCTTGGACATGCTTATTGTCAGTGAATTTAGACAAAGCAAGTCTAACCTTCCTGGAATGCATTAATCAACTTTTGTGATGTTTTCTTTCCCTCAACTTCTTTGTGAAAATCCTGGTTTAAATTCGAGAAATCGGTGGATCATAGCGTCTGTGTGCCATAAGATTAGTAATATAATAGCACTGTATAGGAACACTTACTGTAAGTAAAGTTTCACATTTCGTAATATTCTTTGCGGGTACGCTAAATGACCATATGTTGAGAGAAGAAAAAAGATTTAAACGTCTTTTATATTGAAGTGCCTAAAATAATTGGGCCAAAGGAAGATGAATCAACTATATTATTCAAACAATAACCGAAACGTAGAGGGGAGGTTTTTATCAGGCCTGACCTTTTACATTTGAGTTTAGTTGTAGGAAGTTGTAAAAAAATATTATCAGGACCATCAGCGTCGAACATTCTGGCACATTTAGCCTTGCTAAAACATATATATATATTTATATTCAATGAAGATTGGTCATTCTTAGAATTATTTTTCTAACCGGAGTGTTATGTAAAATTTCGGTTTAGGAAAAAAAGTACATGGTGGATGCGTCATTAGGACTGTTTTCCTTAAATAAGACTTCTGATGATATTGCAGGCCACGACATGTCTGGCTTTTATCAACGTATATATGTTACACAAAAGGCTATTATATATATGGAATCTCAAAGATACCAAAATCTAACTGATTAAAAGTTAAAAGATTTTTTTTAAAGAATTGCTGAGCCAATTTTTAAGTTTTTAAGGGGGGGGGTATTGTATAAAATATATATATGTGTGTGTGTGTATATGTATTTAGGTAAATTTTATTATTTCTTAACAACCATCCGGGTAATGTGATTATAATATAGTTTCCCAGTATCAAATAAGATAAAAATTAATTCAACAATTTTACCGATGGGTGATAACAAACGAAAATGGACTGTTCTATCATGTAATAGAAATGATAGACATTTCATTTAGTGAAAAACTGGAATTTGATGGATAAAATTGTCTACTGATTCCTGTGTATTCCTGATTTTATGCCTTGTTTATCCGGGGAGAAGTCTTGACATCAGGCTACAAATGCACTGATATGGTGTAAATATAGTTTTAAATTCTCTCATTATATCGCAAATTATGCTATTTAAGAAAAATCCTTTAAATATCACTTATAGTTTTCGTTGTGATGTTTTTGTATGTGAGTGAGTGTGAGTGTGTGTGTAATTGAGAGAGATAGATAGATAGATAGATAGATAGATAGATAGATAGATAGAGAGAGAGAGAGAGAGAGAGAGAGAGAGAGAGAGAGAGGGTGAGAGACAGACAGGCAGAGAGAGAGAGAGAGAGAGAGAGAGAGAGAGAGAGAGAGAGAGAGAGTGAGAGGGGGGGAGAAGAGTAGAGATATATAATATAGGAGGGATATGTGGAGTTCCCGCCACCTGTCAACAGGGTCATATAAAAAGCTTAGAGATGGCTCCTAAGAAGTGACATCTGCAGCAGCTGGCTCCTACTGTCGTTCCCACGGCAACCATCATCATCCGCCAAGGCTTCCGAATCCTCTTCTTGCGCCGCTCCGATTCCACTTAAATCATGGCTACCGGTAACTGTTTCAAGCCCAATTTCGACTTTTATAATACTAAAACACAAAATGAAGCCAACGCATCACGTACTTTTAGTATAATTTTTACTAATTAATTCAATAATTAAACAATACATAAAATAGAGGCTATAAAAACGCATTCAAATCTGAGCATACCGCATCTGTTCTTTCTAAATAATAACTTTTTACTTATCCCAGAATAATACAAAATATAAATCGATAATAGTCACGATAACTACAAAACAATCTCGGTACTTATGTATTAGCCGGACTGCAGGTACTGTTATCCGCCATTGTTTATAACGTGAACTCTGATAATTCTAATGCTGATAATATTGAAGTACTAATTCTATCCACGTTCCTCTTCATATATAAATGTTTTCCCTACACTTTTGACGAAAGCATTTCCATTTCTATCATAGATGACCTTTTATCTATCTCCATATACTCATTCCTACTATTCCCAAAGTGTTGCTCTGTTCATTTTAAATAAGCAATTACAAAAGAAATTAGAGAAAAAAACAAAATTAAATTCAATAAACAATACAGAAATTTTAATGGAAAATTAACACTAAAACACAATTCGATAAAGCACACACAAATAGCTCAAATGAGATGAGTGATAAGAAGAGGTTACACGGGATAAGGAGGTAGATTCCATGGAGACCGCCAAATAAACAAGTATTAAAATCTAGGTAGATAATTGATAGCAAAATTCCTTTAAAGTATCACTTTCGGTTATTAGCTGTAACTCCATATTCCGAGAAATGATCATTTTTAATAAAATATATGAACCACTTTTTCCCCTATTACTCTATATAGTGATTCCTATGCCTACCATTTGATGGGTTGTGTTAAAACTATTCTAATCGGATTCAGGGATTGTCAAAATAACTGTTGAAATTATATCCGTTTAGTATTATTAAACCTCATTTTCTGTACATTTTCCCAACGTGTTGTCAAATTTTCAATTCCAGAACTGAAAAAATCATATAGATTGGAAATAGTTGGGGGGGGGGGTGCAGTCAAGATAAACACCAAATAAGTCTTCACTTATTCACCCCAACTATTTTCATCCTGCATTAGATCTTCCAGTCAACTATTTTCCTCTCTAACATGAAAAAATCATGATTTTTTGATGAGATTTTGTCTGAAATGTTTCTTTGGCAGGAGAACACTTGCAAATAATTTACCCTTATGGAAATTTCCCAAATTTCTGAACAGATGGGATTCTCTTAGTGATAAGTCTGGTGAATAACGTGAGTGTGCGAGAACTTCTTAACCCAGCTCGTTTAGTTTCTTCACTGCCTGTCGTGAAACATGAGATCTGGCGTTGTCGTGTAAGAGGTCCCTTCTGATTAAGTGATGCATGTTATTTTTTAAGTTTTTGTTACCTTATATATATATATATATATATATATATATATATATATATATATAAATTGTCGATTTTTTTATTAATTTGTATCTAATTGAGATTAAAATAATGCTCAAAGAACATTCTTCCCCTCGCATACTTCGTAAAAATGCGAGACTTAGGACCAGTGAAAAGAAAAGATATGACACGACCTAGAAGCGTGCTTCATTACGGCCCAGGATAGCTCAAATGGTAGAGTTCCAGACTAGTGATCTGGAAGACCCGGGTTCGAGTCCCGGTCCTGGACATATCTTTTCTTTTCAAATAAAAATATTTAAAAATTAGTAACAAATAAAATAAAATAAATTATAATAATTATTCCTGCATTTGACCACATAAATCAATCACTCTGTTTTGGATGCAAATTTGTTTTTGGCATGTGTCTATGTTCCGTCCGTTACGACACCCCTTCCCCGAACGCAGAGGTAATGTTTCTTGCAGCTTCGGCTGCTGAATGTCCTAGTTTGAACTCATAAAAAAAAAAGGACAGATAAAAATCACGTACTTCGATGGTCATTTTTGAAGGCTTACCAAATAATGTTCGTTCGTTATAATTAGTTAAATTAAATACCGGCCAGGACAAATCTTTTCTCTTTAAAATAAAAATATTTATAAGTTTAAAATTGTTTTTAATGTTTGCTAAAGTTTCGGCCTAGGTCCTAGATCTTCCTTAGAGTTAGTAAAACAAGATACAACCATGAAAACCTAAATGGAAATTCCTTATTTAATAATATGATGTATTTGTATATACTTTCATGACTGTTCATTGTTCGGATCAAAACAAAGTACCTACAACTAAGACCGAAGCGTCGGTATGCATTAAAAATACGTTTACAATTGTCAGTGTGATTTCTTCCTTGACCGCATATCCTTGAACCTGGTCTAAATTTACGGTCAAGGATACCTTTACTATTTTAAATTTGTTTGTATCAGTTGAGGTCAAGTGGTATCAGGATATCGCTTCGATTCAAGTCACAAGTTTTAACTTTTCATTTGTTTCCTTTATAATATTCTCGAAAATAAAAATAATCGTGTTTCAGTATGAAAGGTGAGTATAATTAAGGGAAATGTGTATGATTCGGTAACCTTTTCATCAAGAAATGAACGTTACAACAAACATTTCGAAGTTTAGATGAAGATATAACTTAAGCTGTATATGTAAGTCGGTTCTTTAATCTACGTACAGTCAGTAATAGTTACTATATACAGTCAAAAATAATTAGTATCGACAATATTAAAAAGGATGTGAATGAAAAATTAAAATTTGTGACCTAACTTGAAGCGACAACCTAAGGAACTGATACACAAATTTTGTTTTTAGATGTTTGTTATTATAAATCTTGGCTAGTAAATAAGTTACCCTAGTCCTTTGATACGAATGTCTCTTGAGTCGATTCGGGTTAGGTTAAGTGTCCCCTTAAACAGCTTTAAATTTCTTGTGAGTCTAAGTTACTGCAAATGTAACATATTGTGAGAGGATGGGACAGCTATGTCCCGGTAAATCGTGCCTGGAGACAGAACAGATGAGTGATACCGGAGGAGGAAGATGTGCACCTCAGGAGAATAGGGACCCTGGGCAGGGGGCCACTAAATATAGCTTCTGCTGGGGGGGCTTCCCAGTTGGATCTACGGCGAAGTACTTCAGCTGTATCTCATGTTGTCTGTTATTATTGTAATATCTTGAATGCAATCTAACCTAATCAATTATTAATCGAAATTTGAAAAAAAAAACTATTTTTCAAAATAGTAAATGTATTTTTTAGAATTTAGATGTACGGGACATCTAAATTCAAACGATGAAAAGCACTTATACTTATATAAATCTTTTTAAAAAACTCTGATTAGTTATGTTATAAAACTAAAGTTATTAGAAACAATTTTGTTATGTTATCGTAAAAAAAGTTCAAACTTTTTTACCATACATTGTTGTAGTTCAAGCTTGACGTTCTATTTATTTATTTTATTATTAAGGGCTTACCGAGATTGAAGTTTCCTTCAACTGACTTAGTCAACCAAAAATTTCTTTTAATTCCTTTTTCCATTTCCTTCAGCCTTGCATATCTTCCTCCCTCGGACCATGACGGTTCACACTATTCTCAAGTCCTTCTACCCACCTTTCCCTAATCTTCCTCGCCGTTTTCTCCCGTCAGCATTGGAATTTAAAATGAAATTGGGCAAATTTCCTCCTTTCGTTTATGAGATGATCATTCCCATCTAGTTTTCTCTATTTTTTATAGGACGTTTTGATGAGTCTGCTTTTGCTCTCTGATTTGAACATTAGTCCTTCTTTTAAGCCTGGACACTATGGCAGCTCTCCTCCAATAGTCCATCTCAGTGGGAAGTATTTTTTTACTAAAGTAGTAATTATCATCCATACCTCTGGCCCACATAGCAATATGCTTTCAATGATGGACTTGTAAATGAGCTTCTTGTTACCTTTCATCAGGTAACAACTCCCAAAGACCGAGTTCAGTGTACCATTAGCTTTGCAGGTTGTATTTATCCTGCTTTTTGGAATGTATCGTTTCTTTCCATAATAGAGCCCAAAAATGTAAAATTCTGCTAATTTTATATTTATAATTCACAAAATTGAAAAATCATAGTTATAAAATAACTGATCACACAGCTATTTATGGTCGGGAGGACCTCTTTTTTTAAGGAAACATAATAAAAAGAGAGGAGAGAAACCATATAAAAATTTATTTTGTCACTTCAAGAGGTCACGAAACGGTTATAGCTTTCCTTTAAATTAAAAAAATATTAGAACTCGATTTATGCTATTGGCATTGTCGAATATATATACGTCTGTCTTATTGTTTTATCAACGCACAGACCTAAACGGTGTTAGGTACTTTCTTACTTAATTTACTAAAATTGAAAAGACAGACAAATTTTCAAAACGGTCATTGAGGTTTTTCAATTAGAGAGTGCCAAATAAGATGTTGTTCTAAATACAATTTTAGCGTATAAGGGAAAAAGGAATATTCATGAATAGGCAACTCTATTTAAAACTTTGAATTTATAAATAAACAATTTGTGAATTAAAATAAAAGGGAATCGAGAAGGAAGTTGGTAAGCCTCCAATAATTCATCTTGGCTAGTTAGAGCTAGTTGACACTAAGGAAGATTGGACTGGACCTCAACTCCCTTTGTACCATCCAACTTCTGGCTCTCTTATCATTTTCTCCATTACCGCAACATCAAGCCCATTCCAACGCTGGCTCTCTGTCAACTCTTGATATCTATATTTTGCAATTTTTTATTCTATTTTTATTTTGTAAAATAAAATATTTTATAATAAGTACAGTCATCCTAAGAATTTTGCTGGTTGAAGTTCATTAAAATTCCTCAAATTAAACCGAGGGTGGTCCCATTTCTATAAATACCTGCCCTCATGTACGGACCTTCTCTGGAAAGATTTCTTAAATTGACCAAACATACGTTCCATGGCGTTAGGAATGCATTTTGCGTGTGTATAGATGTGAGTATGGTACCATACAATTTTTCTTCATTGATAATCAGCTCTTACTTCCAGGAATCATCTTTTTTATAATTACCGGCGTTAAAGTGGTTAAAACGTCATACTAAGAATATATTAGATCGATATTTTGGGGGGTTTAAAGTTTTTTGGGTTCTTGAGATTCAGTCGACAAAAGATAGTTGTTATATTGACTGAGTCTCCAGCTCAAAAAAAAGATATATCGTAAACAATTCATAAATGTATACCTAATATATGTAAGTTTGTGTATGTGTGTATAAATATAATATATACTTGATTTACAAATTTCTAATAAATTACGATCATGAATCAGACACTAAATTATAATAGTCAGTGTTCATTCCCTATGTTGGTCCCATAATTCTGTCATCAACATATTATTGTAAATGAACATTTCAAAATGGTTGCGATAAATAAAATCTCACAATCGATTAATTTCTGATGTGAAAAGAATAAATTAAATCGAATCAAGCTTTCTGAATGATAATTCGGTTCGAGAAGAGACAAGAGATAAAAATATTTAATTACAGTATCTGTCCTAAAATAAAGCAAATCTTATTTATTCATTTATCTACTTTAGACAAACGACCTTTGGAATGGAATTGATTATCTATTATCATCATTACTGTAATTTCTACTTCGTTATCAGAAGTATATCTCGTTCGTAGCGAAGAGAAAAAAAACACTTGATATTGCTATCAACATGGGCTGAAAATACTTAAAGGTAATTTATTGATATCCGTTTAACGACTTTAATGAGACTGAAAAATAAAGTTATTTCCAGCCTACCTTTTCTTTTTGAATTTCGTTTGTCTGTTTATCATTGACCTGAGGTACTCGAACTTTTTGTTAAAATGTTTTGAAATCAAGAATTGAAAATAATTAAAACCAATCGAAATTTTGAAATAATATGAAATAATAATTTCCCTCTAAAAAATGCCATTTAGGGGTTGTAAATAAAAACTTACAAGAAACTTCGAAACATCTTTCGCAAAATTGCAACCAATTAATATTACTGAAATAATAGCGTCGCGGCGGTTGAAATGAACTTGTAAAACAGTTGGGTTCAGTAACGAACGAATTACGAAACAGTTAATAAGCGCTGAGTTGTCTATGAAAGCATAATCTAGGTTAAGATTTTTATTTAAATGCAAAGAAAAATGTAAAAATATCGAACAGTTTTGTTGCTTTTTTATGTTTTCACGCACACAAATTTATCTGATTTAATGACTCTTCATGACTCCACCACCTCAATACACGACGAAGACAACAGCTGGAACAGAACTAGCGCAGTGCCCAGCTGCAGCAGATGCCATTGCAGTTTGTTATTGCAACAGATAAAGCTGCTCAGATGTTCCTTTGTCTCAACGTCAGGACTGGCTCACCTGGTCATTGAGGAAGTCTTGCTCATAACTAGGTCATCTATTTGCGGTTCGTAATTCATAGGAGTCCTGTACTTAAAATTAATCTCTTTAGAGGTAAACATTTTTTTTATCAGCAACATGACAAGTCCGTCCAACCATATATTAATTGGTACTAATGTATACAAACTATATTTATGAAAGATAAGGTTAAGCAGAATCGGGGAACATGTAATTTTAAAAAACAATACGATTACATGGTAAAAAATCTTGGCGATGGTAAAAAATCTTAATTTTATTCGAAATTATGCTTCCTCTGCCATACAGAGTGGAGTGGTCCTTGGCCTGCTTCAACATGGTCTTACACAGACCCTCCACCACAGGAATGTCCTTCACCATTTCAATCTCCTCCTTGGCCACCCCTTCTTTTTCATGTGGTTAAGAAACTTTCTTGGTAAATCTTCGTTGCCATCCACTCATCCGGTTAGCATGCATGCTGCTTCTCAAATTATTCATTTTTAGAGTGTTGAAAAATGCAGATCCTTACACAAGTTATCTATCTATTTTTCCTAATTGGCCATGTTCCAACTCCTGCCCAATTGCCACCATATATCCTTCGCATCAATTTTTTTTAAACCTATGAACTATTTCATGAGAAGCGAGGAGATAGTTGACTGGAAGATCTAACTAAGGAAGGAAATAAATAAGGAAGGGTGTGTAGTATATAGTATATAGGTATATAGTAATTCTATATATAATTCTATTACTCTACATATATTTTTATATTATCATATACTTGGTACTGCAATGTATTTTTATAGTTTTGTCTGTTTTCTCTCTTAGCCCTGAAGATGACCCACAAAGTGGGTAGAAACGTTGGCACAAAATAAAATAAGTACCTACATATTTAGTTTTTAATTTGACCGCACCCCCAACTATTTCCTTCCTTACTATGAACTATTTCAATGATTGCTCTGTTCTGAATTGGTACTCAGTGTTGTATTATATTAAGGTATTCGGGGAAGCAAGTTTTTTCAATATTTACTCATTTAATTACATTATTACAAAACATAAACAAAATAATGCAGAGATGACATCGTTAACATCCTAAAAAAATGGAACCTTGGATAGTCACTTAGCGATCACTTCATAACTTCATGAATGATATGTATGTATGGATGGTATGAAACCTACGTTGTTTCCTTTCATATGAAATCCCAATAAAGCAACATCTACGAAAACTAATCTGTTTTTTAATGAACTGCACTGTATTCTCCTTTTAAACATCTCTCAATACAACATCATGTATGTAAATAACTACTTGTAATAAATATTTCTTCAATTCAGGATTCTTTTTTATTTTTTAATTGAACTAAGTTTGTTAAAACCAGAGAATTTTAGAAGATGAAATATCCACTAAAATGATTTATCATTCCTTCTAGATCCCAGTTTATGGGGTACCTGAAAAATATTAACAACACTCGGAATACAAGATTCTAAAATTTTATAAATCCTTCAAATTTGAAGATATCAAATTGCCCAGAATCATTCTTTTTAGATCACCCGTTTCATAAAAGAAGTCTTAGAGATTTATACTGGAACATGATAATTATATATATATATATATATATATATATATATATATATATATATATATATATATATAGGTTTCTACTTAGCTTGACTATTATGGAAATATTATGTTTTTGCTCTTGAGTTTCAGTCCATCTTTAAACTTCTTCAGGCGACATTTCGAGACTAGGTTAGTCTCATACTCATGCCCTAAAAGTGAAAAAATTAGCTTTTGGTAAAAACATTAAATAGCACACTAAAATAAACATAAAATTACACGGGTAAGTTGTAATTAGATAGGGTGTACTTACAAGTTCAAAGAATAGATCAGTTTATCATTAATCAGATAATTCGCAATATATCATAAAATGTTTATATTGCAATATCTATGATAAACGAGTATGTAATCTATATTTAGGAAGAGCAGTTTTTATTTTGTATTCTATTTTAGAACCGAAACGTCGCCTAAAGAAGTTTAAAGAAGGACTGAAACTCAAGAACCAAAACATAATATATATATATATTTATTAATCCTATTATTATTATATATATAATATGCAGAAAAGTTGAAGATAATGGTTGGAAGTGGATATGGATGTTCTAAATGAGGGTAGTCAAATTCCATATGTGTCAGGAGTTTATTTTCAAAATAAAGGACTATTTTAGATAGAGGAGAGCATAGGTTGACCTGAGATGCTAGATCCTGAAGTTGTGCTACAGGTATATGTTCAGATATACACGGGTTCATATCCAAGATGGCATCTGGCGGTAGAGGGGACGTGGGGGTGTACAGGTAGCCGAGGGGTTCAGGTCATTATCTAACTGCTTTCGTCCCATGGGATCCTCTTTTCCTCCTCTTCCTGTTGTGAGAATATACATATATACATATATATATATATATATATATATATATATATATATATATATATATATATATATATATATATGTATATATATATATTAATGTAAAGTAATTAAAGCAGTTGGAGTTCTATTACCGTATTTTTCTGGTCTATCTCCGTTTTTCATGAATTACAATAAGTGATAAATAAATCTTCCACTCAAGTTCCTTCGGTAATCTGTAATAGTAATGGTAGTTTTCATATAAAAACAAAAAGTGCCTTGTTATTTTATTTATCGCCACATAAAATTAATGTCACCATATTGAACGGCTACTATTGGGTCATTTTATATGAAATGCCCAAGTAAATGTTATTTAGTAAAACAACATTATGAAACGTGAGGACTGGCGTAGTCGTGCAACAGTATAAGTCCCTTCCGATTCCTTGCAGTGCGATGTGAAGGTGATTGCTTCACTTCTTGGGAGAAAAGAGAACTGAAGTATTCCTGTCATTGACCACCTCACAGAAACCATGTTTCACCTCCTTCTGTGTTACTACACCCTTCCCCAAACGCGGTGGTAATGCTTCTTGAAGCGTGTCCAAGTTTAAACTCTAAATCAAAATAACTCGAAAATAACGAGTTTCTATGTTAATAATTCATGGCATACTAAACAATGTTAGTTCAATGTTTAAGAGATAGTAAATATTATCATGAAAGAGATGGTTAATAATAGCTCGTTACAAAATCCGAAATTCTAAAGGAAATTGTTAATCCTCTTAGGTTTATTTCGAATCACGTCATACACGACATGAACAGTCCAACTGTAAAATCATATATTCACACAACAACAACATTGCACTCATCAATACAAAATTGCCAAAATCCATCTGTTTTTTCTCTTTCCTACTCCCTGTTAGGCTACCCCTACATTGGATCCGGTGTGATACGATGAGACGTCGCTAGCAAACCAAATGACTGAAATATATCGAGAGTTATAACATTTGGTTCTTTAAATTTATAAAATTAAGATTATTTATTAATTATTTTTAATACATTTATATTTTACTATAATGTATAGTAAAATATGTATAATGTATACACCCCAGCATCGTATGTGATAGAATCACGTCGCACCGAATCGGATCCAATGTAGGTGTAGCCTTACCCGGTCGGGCTGGGAGAAGAAAAATAAAATAGCCAAGCAAGAACAATTGATCATTCCAACAACTTGATGTTACTGCAAACCAAGGAGATAAAACAAACACTTAGATCGAATTTGCAAGATGGGAAATGAATAATAAAATAATAAGTATTTTAGAAATAATAAAAACGGAAATTGCATAAGAAACGACACAATATTTTATCCACTTATTTGTCTCTCGTGCACATGCTTATTATATTCACCAAATATAAAGCAGTATCCAGTTATTTGTAAGCATTTTCCCGTCAAACAAATGGGGAAAGCCTCAAAATGATACGGGCACTATGGAAAATGCCCTCGGGTAATGAAAATAAAAATAGTTATTTATTTGACAAGTGAGTAAAGTGGCAATTTATTACACCCGAGTGAATTTTACCACACGAGCCGAAGGCGACATGTAGGTTTTTCCATCCAGGTTCGTTTAAAGGTCTATTTTTTTTTTTAGAATACTTTGAATTGATTTTTATGGCTTCTATGGATTGTGCAATAATGTAGAGACTTCTATGGATGGTGCAATAATGTAAAGACTTCTATGGATGGTGCAATAATGTAGAGGCTCGGTTCCATCGATGGATTCATAGTTTCCTTTTACTAAGATTGGAATGAAGCAATATTGATTGGCCTAATGGAGTCGGGACATTATCCTGAAAGCAGGCTAACCCCAATGGGGCCTTCTGTTCAGATTGTGCAGCGGAACTCAGATCAGGCGAAAAAAAGGGTAGGAAAAAATTACCAAGTCTTTCCGCTCGAAGTTATGAAGCCATTTTTGTCAGCATTAAATTCTTTTTATTATTATTATTATTATGTTTGTCATCGTTTTTAAAGTATAGTTTTTGCATTTTAATTACAAATTAAACAAATAAATAATGTTCTATTTCTAATCTAATGTTTTAAAATGAGTTCCGAAATAGCGGGATTTGAACCCAGGACCTTCGGAACGGCAACTCAGCACTCTTTCTATATCATATAATAATGTATTTTACTATATTATAATTATTATATGGACCAACCAAGGAAGGAAATCGTTTCCGCATAAAAAAGAGTCAAGAACTTAAGGACCTGTATGGTCCTGATATACTTAGGAACCTGATATATTTTCTTGTATTAAAAAAGCAAGATTAAGATACGTGCCCCACGTTCACAGAAAGGCTCCTAAAGCTGATCATGGAGGGACGTCCAGATGGAGAAAGAGGAAGAAGCAGAGAACATGATGAAGAGCAGGGGAAGATCGGTCGATGTGGAGGAAAATTTTTGAGGAGCCCAAGGTCCTTCAAGAACCATAGCGCCGTCTGATGATGATGATGATATTATAATTATAATAATTTTCTATCATATTCATATTCCCTTTATAGTATTTTAATCAACAACCAAGATTTAATTTTAAAATTAAAAATAAATGAATTTTTAGATTCACCATAATATAACTTACACAAAAATATTTATCTTATTTTTTAAAGATCATTTTTCATCGAAAAAATCGCGTTTGAATTATGAACAAATTTACGCGGGAAATGAAAACTTTTAAACGCTTCATTTTGGCTTGGTGACGTCATCAGGCTTGTTTACATTTTTGTGATAAGAAATTGATATGATGTTTTTGCATTTTCATATAGAATATTTAATGAATACATCTTGAGGAATAAAACAATTGCTTTTTAATTAAATTAACTAATTTCAAGTAATGAGTCAATTTTTGTTATTTTTGGCATCTTTTTATTCAATAACTATTTGTTCTATCTACATAACCTATGTATAACAAAGGTTTATTTATGATATTTTTTGAGTGTGCTTAAAACTTTGTAATGCAGAAATATTATCTTTATCACCATCACTTGGTTCACTCAAATACAAAGTAGAAATGTTATGTATATGATGAAATGTTATCTGAATCACTAGAGTCCTCAATATAGATATCACTGGCAAGAAGTTTTGGTGCCTTCATGGGTGATGTCTCCATATTTTTTAACATTAAAATAGGCGATGATGCCCTCCCTACCTTTAAAAAAAAAAAGATCAAACTCACTACATCTGAAAATGGTGTTTGTTTATGAGAGAGTTTACATGCACTATACACTGACTAGTTATTGCCGAAACTATGCTAACTTTACACTATATTCAATGTAGAAGATCTATAATAAGAAGCCATAAGAATCTTTTAAGGGTGATCTTGAAAATATAATTTGAATGATAACATTATCATGACAATCATCTTACTGAAACATAGGGAAAGACATTTAGAGTGCAGGAGAAGTGAAGAGTACAAAGCTTAAACTTACATCAAAATGATCTTAACCCAAAACAGTTTGTAGAAGGAGCCAGGTTATCTTTTCTTCCCATCAGAGAAAACCACTTTTTTCTTCTTATTGGATCAATGGGAACTTTAAGGAACGGTTTATCTGGGGTTGATTTGTGGTACTTTCACACATTGGCACACAACAGTATTTGTAAGACATGATAAGTGATTTATTTATTTAGTAGGCAAAGTAAAATTGTTTCAACTTTATTACAGATTTTTAAAAACAAGCTGAAAATGCTTCAGAAATAATTTTGTTACAAGGAAATGTAGCGAGATAAACTGACAAGCCTGATGACGTCACAATATATCTTATCAAAACTAACCGTTTTGGCGCGAAATTCAAACAGAAAACTTTCGAAGTCAAAAATTTCATCTTTAAAAAATATTTTTCCATTAAAATTAGCGGTAGCACAATATTTAAGGTCGATAGATTTCATTGAAACGATTGTTGGAAAACCTTGCTTGTCCATTGAAAATAGAAACTTGCTGTCATTAGATATATATATATATATATATATATATATATATATATATATACAATAAACGAAATCAGAGTGAATGAGTTCAAGGGTGGATCCAGGGGGGGGGGGACACGGGGGCACGGTTTTTGTGTACTGTGGAGAATCCATTATAGTACATAATTATAGGCAATGACCACGTGATTTGCCTATAAGTTGTTAAAATAACAGAAAGAACATGAGCGAAACTATTGTTTTGATACTTAAATAAACCTTCGAAATTTCTAAAGATACTACAATTTAATTTGTAAGTTATCGTTGATTTTTTTTTTCCATCTGCCAGCTTTGCCCCCAGAAAAAAAATCTTGAATCCGCCATTGAATAAGTTGATGTATTGGCTGGAGCGAAGGCGCGAAAAGGGCCGGACCTTCGGAAGTTATTTCCAGGAAAGTGCTGTAGGAGCGGATGTGCAACAGCCAGGCTATCTATATATAGCCTCAAATCTCTCCCTTCGTCCACGTCCTCTTCTGTCCCCGCTAGCGCCTACGCCATTGCAAAGTCCGTCTATATCCATTGAAGTATATCTAGTCCTTAACTTAGCAATTTAACAAGAATAAAAGGTGCGGTTATTCTGCAATATTTATATGTATTGCTTATTTAAGAAATAGTAATAGCAGGAACAACGCCGTAATAGGTCATACACCATGTCATGCGTCCATAATTAAAAGGATATTGCTGTTTGGAGCAGAGGCATGGACGATAAGCGCTACTTGTTACCGAGATGGATTATTGGAGGAGAGCTGCCAGGATGTCCAGGCTAGACAGATGGACAAGTGCCGAATGCAAACTCAAAAAACGTCCTCCAAAATGTAGAGAAAAATATATTGGAATGGTTAGGTCATCTCAATTTAATTTTAATTTGAAGCGTTGAAGGGAGGAAAAACAAAAAGGAACAACGTTTTAAGGTATTCGAAAATAAGACGCAGAATATTTCTATCCGAAAAAGACGAGTACTATAATGAACTTTGGAGGTTACAATATTAGGACTTGCTGACCATACGACCAGTTAATATAATTGAAGTGATTCCGTGGCGAAAATTGAGATTGGCATGTAAAGTTGTTGGGCTAAGTAACAAACGAATTACTGAACAGATAATATGCGCTAAACTGACTTGGTACGAGGCGTCGGCGGTAAAAGCATTAATAGTGATCTAGCGGTTTTGTTTCTAGGTGGTGATCCGTGGGCTGATATCGGAGCCTTCTGGTTCGTTAAGCTAGTTTGCTTATTCTATTCTATTAGGAACATAATTCCTAAAAACAAGCCAGTATTCCCGAACCTTCTAAAACTGACCGTTTTAAGGGAAGGGAAGAGAAATGTCTCTTAAAATTAATAAAATAAATTTGAATCAACTTCGGCTTGTTGTTATTATAAAATATTAACCATAAATATAAGGAGTTGATGGGTTTAGAGATGTGTTGTGATCAACAGTAATTTCTTGTTTATAATAGGTATGATGATATAATAGGTTTATAATAGGTTTTTAAATTTTGTATTAATTAAGTAGCCTTAATTAAATAGCTGACAGATGCAAAATGTTACTTCATACTAAACTTTAGAATCCTTTGTCATTTTCATACCCAAGTTAGTAATCCTAATTCGACTTTTCTTGTCAATGATAAAAGAAGCAGTGAAGTCGTAAATCATGGTATTAGTTCCATAATACCTTGAGGTTGGCCTAGGTATGGATATTCAAGGCTGTTCTGTATACCGTTAAATCCTGAAATTTTGAGAAGTTGAGGTTCAAAGTTAGGATTGGAAGGAGTACACACACATATATATATATATATATATATATATATATATATATATATATATATATATATATATATATATATATATATATATATATATATATATATATATACATTGGTTTCTGGTTATCTTGACTGTTATGGAAAATATATGTTCTGATTTTTGAGTTCCAGTCAGTTCTTAAATTCTTTAGGCGACGTTTCGAGACTGGATTAATCTCATACACATGCCCTAACAGTGGAAACTTGAGCTTTTAGTTTTTAGTTATAACATATATATACATAGTAAGAAAATATTTTGGAAAGTTGAATCTCACGTGTTAGAAGGAAGGGAATTTTGGGGGCAAAGTGAAAAATCTGGAAAGGTTTGAGAATGAAAAAATACCACAGAAGGTTAGACAAAGTTGATGCCAAGATCAAATAAAACGTGCCACTGAACGCATGAAGGAATATTGGAGGAGACAGAGAAAACTCCGGCACTGGAAAGGGAAGTAAAATTGTAACGTGGTATGAAGTAATCAATGTTCATTTTTTTTTTTAAATCGCACTTATCTCCATTAAAATTCACTTATAACCCATTATATTACGTTCCCACTGATATATATATATATATATATATATATATATATATATATATATATATATATATTTTGCTAGACGAAATACAGAAGCTAGAACTTGCCCTTAATGAGCTCTCCCTTAATGTGGGGTCTCTTCGATGGAGTGGAAAAAGCCACACACTTGTGTAAAAAAAACACATTGTTTATAGTGATGTTCATCATCCTCACTTTTTTGTCTCCAACCCCACTTTCTAAATTTTTTTTTAATGCAAGAGGCTTTCAAAGTTTTTCTAATCATTATTCTCAGCGCTTCTCATCTTGAAACAAAAGAAGGTATAAACCAGGGGAAAAAGAAATAAAACAACAATTAAAAAAACAAACAAAGCTATATATATAAATTATAATTTAAAAAATAAAGATTCGCATTCTAGGAAATTTCTAATCTGTGAATCATAAGCACCTTACATCAGCAAATTACAAAAATAAATATGTCAATTAAAAACTACCTTTATATACATTAAGTGTAATTACAGCTAGGAATGGCAAAGATAGAATTCGTACTAAATTTTGGTAACATGTACAAAAATTCTTTTTAAACATTAGCACTATCTATTTGTTTTTCAATTAATCCCTTATTTACAAACAAAAATAGGTATATCAAAATCTATATATTACTAACTAACTATATTGAACTTGAAGCTATGTAAATACAGCGTACATATCTCACTAGGATCTCTACATAGTTTATTTAGTAATAACGAGTATACTTAAAATGTCACGACCGCAATATGTTTGTTACATATTTACTTAATACCTAATATAGAAAAATCTCTATAACTAATAATGAAAGTTAGAGTAGAAAGAAATGAAAAGAAAAAGGCGTAGAACTTTCATGATAGAGAACGCACGCTACAATTTTAAACTCTATACTGTCTCTCCGCCTTAGTCAGCAAAATGATTTTTGAGGATCAAAATCATTGTAAAAAATAATTATATGCTTATTATAATTGTCACAGATATCATAGAATACTTTGATGGAACGGAATATGTTGAGAGTGATGTAGAATGTGAAGAGCTAGGATTGTGAACCACCGCTGCTCCAATCGCCTTCCATCCTCCAGACGCTGAAGGCGTAGCTGAGCCTCTCCTGGGCCATGTAGGAACATCCCAGGTTACCTGCAACACCAGAGTAAATAAATCTATCGACATTTTGTCCATAGTGTTCATTTAGGAAAGGAACATTAATTTGCTTCTATAATAAGTACTATTCAATTTTAGAAAGATGGGCAATAGTGGCTTATCTGTAGAAATTGCCGACTTGGAGCGACCCTATAAGAGTATATTAAGAAAAAGGCTTAGCGGGCATGTAGGCTCGATGCCGACAACACCAATCTCAGTCCACAAGCCTCCGTCTACGGATATCCAAACCCTAATCCGCGAGATCACTTTTAACGCAATCCTCCCGCCGACGCGTCGCGACGTGTAAGTCAAACCCTCGGACGTTCGTCATTCAGCTCAGGGCTAATTACTGTAATAAGACCAAGAACTTTACAAGCCTTTGCAACTTTAACGACGCTATCACTTCAATTATTTTAACGAGTGCATGCCCTAAAATTCCGCATTTTGGAATTTCATAATTTCTCCAATGGTCTCATCCGAATGTTCTTCGCAATACCTTATTTTCGAAAACCTTAATACTTTGTTCATCCTTCAATGTAGTACATATCTCTATATCACTTAGTGTAATATATAACTACTTGAATACAATTGGTAAAACGAAATAACTGAAAATAATAAAGAATAATTAATTAAGAGAGAGACATATTTTCCCGTAATTTGAGAATTCAGGTTTTATGTTTTGATTTCTGCGATTGTATGCTAAAATTATGTTATCTATTTTTGAATTTTAGCTATTTTTAATTTTTAAAATTTTATTTTAGAATTTTTGAATAATAGTTAATATTAGTTATTAAATAATAGTTAATATTACATTAAGTCTGCACCAGAGGAGCTTAGAGTAAACTAGGGGGAAATCAAAAGGGCAGAAAAGTTTAAATATCTTCGTGAGTGGATATAACTCAATGTTGATGAGAACGAAGCCTTATATTCGCGCTTGAATAAAATTGAAATGGCGTACCAACTCATTAAAGATATTTACTACAAAAGGTCAACGTCGTTGAATGTAGAACTAAGGGATTATTGCACTGATGTATGAACGGAGGTCATATATCCTCCAGAATGCCAAACTATGAAGAAAAATTACAAGATCTTAAGGAAAACAGGCTGAAGACAGGAAGGAAATGGACAAACGAAATAAGGGAGAAGCGCCGGCGACAAATGAGGGAGTACCGAGCGAATATCAAGAAGATATACAAAAAAAGCTGTTGAAAGGACTTGGTGCTTAGTAGGGCATTAGGAAAAAAAAGTTAATATTTTAAAAACTCTTAAATGTTTAGTGATATATACAGGGTTAATAGGCTTATCAGGGACCTTATGTTCCAAAAAAACAATTACAGAAATGTTATTTTCCAAACGTGGTATTTTACCAAAGCGATAAAATTAACCACACCCGAGCATTCTATCCTTGCGGGAACCATTAATTTTAACTCTTTAAATAGTTTAAATTGATTCTTGTTTAATATATTAAAAAAATAATAATATCAATTCGGCATTTCATATAATTAGCAACCATGAGGATTTCTTCGGAACTAAAAAGGATTACTATGTCATATCCTATTTCTTCATCCTATCATTAATGGCGTATCGTAGATAAATGTAGTGGGGTGTAGTATTAAAAAATCTAGATTTTGTTTTAAATTAAAAAAAGTATAGAAATATTTTTTTTTCAGAAACTTGTTGAAATTCTTTATGAAAAAATCAGCATTTCGTTTTTGACTTACTTTTTTCGATTATTTCGAAAATATTGGTAAAAAAAAACATTCCTACAAAAGTTTTTTAAGCTTTTAGAAAACATTACTTGCTACAGAGTTGATTTTTATATCATCTTTCCCGTGGTCCCCAAGATCCGCAAGGGATTAGCGTTATCATCCATGACTATACGCTACTGTGTTAATACTGTAGCCGCAAAAAACTACATGACGTCGTGGATCTCTTCCGGTTTTTGTTTGTTTGTCCCACGCTGCTGCAGTGGGAGTCCGAATTACCGGTTTTTGTGATGTTACGTTACCAGGTCGATTGCATGGTAAATAGATATATATATATATATATATATATATATATACATAGAGAGATAGAGAGAGAGAGAGAGAGAGAGAGAGAGAGAGAGAGAGTGAGAGAGTGAGAGAGAGAGATAGAGATAGAGAGAGATCTGTGTGTGTGTGGGTGTATGGAGTATCACTATAAGTTAGCTAGGATGCAGATTCCGTGCAGCTGCATCGAAGACATCTCCAGGTGCAGTCTTCTTCTGCTGCAGTATTTTTAGTTAACTACCGCTACGTGTTCATTCTCTTTTAGTTACACCTGGATCTCATTCAGTCTGGGTTCAACTGCCATGCATCGGGCTACGGTATAGAATACACGAGGTCAAGCAATTCAAGATATGGATTTGGTTAATAGGACATTCGCATAAATAATTCCTGATTCTAACACAATTGCACTTTTTGCTTGCTTTAGATTCACAGGGGAAACTTTTTTAAACTAATTAAAGTATCATCATTAACATATTCAAATTACATTTTGCTAGTTTATTAATATTGTAGTATAAATGACACGGTATTTTATGATAAACAAAATAGACCATTTGACGACTAAAGGCGGATAATCCCAAATTTCAAAAATTAACTTTCTCACATTTTTCGTTAGTTTAAATAAATTACTTCTTGACGTTTTATGCTCCCGAACATTAGTGCTCAGAACAGATCTAAATCCAAGAAAAATAAGGTGGCAAAAATTCGTACTAGACTAAATTACAGAAAAACTTCCTTTTTAGAACTACAGAGTTATCCGCTTTTGATCCTCAAACGCATCATTTAACCTTAAGTGAGCAATTTACAGACTAACAAAGTATTGAGGAATAATGTTAAGATTTCATCGATCTTTGAGAACTGCACCGAAGATGTCTGAGAAAAGAAATTTGTCTGACTTGGATACGACCCCTGGTAGCTAAGTGGCTTAGAACACTGCACCGGAGATGCAGACGACCCGGGTTCGAATCCCGTCCAGGACAAATCTTTTTTCTTCAAAACAAAAATATTAAATTTTATTGTATTTTGGTGTTGGATGAGGTGACTCTTTCTCTTTAAATAACCAAAATTGACCTAGAGGGCTGTGGTCCTCCCAAACTATTTTAAAAAGTTGATATTCAGTTTCTAAAATACTGGGACTTATGTACATTAATCAATGTCATATTCTGTTGTCAATAAATTTATTAAAATTGTGAAATGAAAACGAAAAAATAACCAAAATTTATATTTTATGATAACTATTGTGTTTTTACTACATATAGCACCCCTTATAAGCCAAGTGGAGTGTCAGCAAATTTATCTTTCATTTGAATTTACTATTAGCTTCGCAATAACGAAAATACGTAGCTTATAGCTACATTTCAATGGTCAATTCATTTAACAAATTAGTTATCTACCTTCAGCACCCGTCAATTAAAATCCAAATTTGCTTTTCCGCATTGGAACGACAGAAAACAAACAACATGTTTGAACAAAATGAAGAAAACAAAATGTTGAGTAGATATTGAAGTACATTATAGATATTTGGGCAAATGAACCCTAGAAATAACTGAATTTCAGAAACTGAATTAAGGATGATGGACTCACCAATGTCTTCCGGTTCCTCCTTGACGGCGGCCTCCGGGCTGTGGAGGACCCTGTAAAGGAAGTCGATGTACCTCGAGGCCAACTTGAGAGTCTGGATCTTACTCAGCTTGTCGGAAGGAAGTGTTGGTATGATGGCACGAAGGGAAGCAAATGCGGCGTTGAGGCTCTGCGTTCTCTGCCTCTCGCGGACATTGGCCATCATCCTCTGGCTACTCGCTTCTTCGGGGGACTGGCTGTTCCTTCTTCGCCGACGCAAGCTTTCCCGATAGTCTCCGGGATAGCCTGTCGGGTACATGTTCCTGCAGGGTAAAGATCATTTGTTACATATAGGATCAACGATCTCACGGAAATTT
This sequence comes from Troilus luridus, assembly GCA_964056705.1. Lineage (NCBI taxonomy): Eukaryota > Metazoa > Arthropoda > Insecta > Hemiptera > Pentatomidae > Troilus > Troilus luridus. The sequence goes on from OZ057413.1 coordinate 120,161,499, forward strand.
CTGAATCAGCATAATGTGGATTCTTGAGTGATTATAATATCATATCTGGTGTTTTTTGTCTCATTACGTTAAGGAAGAGTAGTTGTGATTTCGTAAAAAAAAAAAGGTTTATTGGTGATTAATATTCGCCCGAGTGTAAAACACGGAAATGTGACTTTTAGTCAAGTTTTAAACAAGCATTGTTACCATGCCTGAGTCGATATGTCTACAAGCAAGTTTTTGTCAAATTATATTTAAGAACTTTTCTTTTTATATACATTGGTTATTCAAAAAACATACATACTACCAATTAATCTCGGTATGATAAATGTTGATTAAAAAATCACGTGAAATCACATGCCTCCGTTTCGGGTTGTTATTAAAACTAAATTAACAAGCATTTTTTTGTAAGTATCTTAATTTTTGAGACCAACGTCGGTAATGGTACCTATATTAAAACATAAAGTAAATAGCGAAAAAACTAAAAATTACTCAACTGTTTCATCTCTTGCTCAATATCACGAAGAATATCAAACAACCGAAAATCATTAAAGGTTAAATTATTTAGAGAAATTATTTCTTTTTTTAATTATAGGGATAATTGAACTCTTCATTAATTCCTGAGATATATTACTTTAAAAAGTTATCTTCCAAAAACTAGTAAATCAATTTACGAAAAATCACGAAGATAGTTCTTCTTGTAAAATGTAAAATGTTATAGAACGATCCGAAAATTAGTCAAATTCAGATATCGAACTTTTCAAGGTATAACTGTTTCGCTTATATCAATTGGGTATAATGTGTTTTTTGGATTTATGGAATTTATACCCGACAACTAGTAGTAGTAACCTAGGTAAATCACTATAAAGTAATCCATAATTGTTTTCTCAACGCTATACCTCCACAATATTTTCCAACATTAAATCAGTAGTAATTCATTGTTAATAAGACAGGAAGTGACAGCCATATCCTTTCATCAAAAGATTTTGAATCCTGATGAAGATCTCCATTCATGTAGGCATCAAATATATATACAATTATACAATTTTATTTATTTTTATACCGCGATGTATAGTAATATCGCATATTACATGTCATACAAGTTAGGTCATTTATTAATAATTAAATGTAATAACTTCAAATCTAACATGATCTTTTAATTGAAAATCTGTTACCCCTAAAAATCCGCTAATATCCATAGCAATATAGGCTCGCCTTAATCCCTGCAATCCACCTTATACCCCATCAATGAGCACGTTTACATATTCTGTAAATATATGTGGATTGATGGACGGTTTACTAACTCTTTTTTAATAATATCTACTTTTATTATTTTTAAACGTTTATTATTATTATAGCAAAACCAAGTCTGGTTTAATTTGCCTGGAATATCCTGCATACGACGTAGGCAGTATATTTGCTACGGAGAATATTCTGCACTATCCGTGTCTTTACTCTTAATAAAACACGTCACGAAAATATGGCTTAAATTATGCCATATTATGTTTTTCTTTTCTACGAAGTTTTCTTGGACGTTTCGGAAATTTGTAATCGTCAAGGAATGTGTGATGACTAATTCATAAATGGGATCATTAAAGAACCTTTTTTTAGATCATAAAATACGTCTATAATTTCTACGATGTTATGGTGTCGACGTTAAGACAAATTACTACGTTTAAAACTAATAAATAAGATAAGATTAAAACCTATAGAGTTGAAGAAGATGTAGTTCATATTTGTTTGTATTTGGAAATATTACAGTTTAAAGAGTTATTCCTAATATTTTTCACCCCTTTTAATTCGAGCACAGAATGAACAATAAACCTGACTTTGTAATTATTCTCTATTTTGTTCATAGAAGGCCTCTTTTACTAAGAACATCCTCTATTTTTGTTATTTACATTTAAATCTTCTCCAAAAATGTGTACCTAATTTTGATCCGCACACCACCCTTAAATTTTTTTAATCTTCCCGAATTTTTTCACCAGATAAAAATGAATATTTAATCTTCAATTTTCTGCTTGTTAAAATATTAATATTAACATTGGACGATGTGCGACTGATAAACAATGAGATATTTAAAAAAAATAAATAATATTCATGACTATTTTTTAACCTTTTTTCTTTAATAACATGAGGCGCCGGCGCCAGCTCTTAATCGGTTTATTACCTTAAAATTAAAAAAAAACTTAATAAGGTAATAATAAATGTTTAACGTAAATTTTCAGCTCATGAAATCTATGATTCTAAAGTTTACCTTTTTTACACATTATTTGATTTCGATATTACTTCTGCATTGATGGAAATGAGAATTCGCCCTAGATATTAGAAAAATAATAAACAATTAACTTTAATTCAGGAAATGAGAAAATTTTAATGATAGGTAATAATGAGTATATATTTTTAATGATATTATGATTTATATTAAATAAATTTCTTGAACTAATGTTTTTGATCTGGTATCGAAAAATACATATACAAAATATATATAATTAATGGAGTATGCAAAATCATAAACGTTGATTGCAAATTGTAAAACACTAATTATATATACTAATATAAATTTACATGAACGCAGATCTTAATAAAAGGTTGATTGTCTTTCATTTGCCCTTTGTCTATCTTATACAATAAAAACGGTGCACTGTTTATCCCTTCAACTATGGAGAATTATTAATTGTTTCAAAGAAAAAACATGGTTTTAGAATTAGTAGTAACTAAACAATGTAAATAAAACTTAACACCCTTAATTGTAAAATATTTCTTACTCTAAATCTAATCTAAGTTTTTGGTATTAATTCCAGAGACTGTGTTTTTTAAGATAATACTTGTAAATAATTTACCCGCTGGCCTGTGTCTGTTGGTAGATGGGCTCCAGGTTGAATACCTTTGGACGACCTGATGAGAAGAAGTAGTAAGCACACTGGACTTGACTAATGTGACTCGGGGTGAAGCCTACCCGTTTAATACCTGCCCCCCTCTCCCCCTGGAATCAGCCAATAGGAACAGAGCTTTCAAACCAAACCCACCAATCAGGGGGGCTGGCGCATCACATGCTTCTCTTGGGCCAATCCTCGGCCTTAGTCTCCCAGCACGGACAAAAGACTGTATTTCAAATCATCATCGTTAATGGAAAATTATACAAATTATGACTTTCAGAAAAAAAAAATTGTATTATTCTATTTTCTAAAAATCTAAAGGGTACTAGTATCATGAAAAGTAAATCCTCGTTACACAATTAAGGAAAAAACAAAACAATGAATTGAAGAGTGTTTTTAGCAGAGACAAACCTGATAGGTAAGTGTAATAATCTATTGAGTGTACTGTGTTTATAAATTACATATATACATATATATTCCCCTATAGTTTACAAGAAACAAAACTTATTTGTCTACTAAAAATGTGTAAAAGAATTAGTTTTATTCTCTAAAGGTAAAAAAAATAATTTCAAGATTCCTATAGTCTTAACTTTTAAGGTTTTATTATCTCTTTGTTTATAGAATAATTCGTTGATATATACAGATGGCTTTCAAACAAAGGTTACTAAGCCCAAAATAATAAACAATTTGATTCATATTCACTAAGCATTCCATACATTTTCACTGGTAAACATCACTAAGTCATTTAATTCCTAATTTGGTTATAACTTGATTGACACATTAATTTAGTCCACATATGTCGTTTTAGAAAGAAAAAAATATTCAGGAGTGTAAACGCATTTTCTTTGAGTATAAAAATGTAATGGCTTTATTTGTAATGAACAAATAAATAATAAACTATCATTTAATAATCGATACTAAACATTGATTAAATCAATTACTTCTTCCATAAAGCAGTCGATATACGAATTCAATACTTAGATACCTCAATACTTGGTGGTAAATAACATAAGTAATATCATAATATAATAATAATATAATTAAATCTATAAATAGAAAAGAATTTATATTTTATAAATAAAAATATAATATTATATTAATAAAATTTGAATAATATGTATTTCGTATTCTTGGCCATATATTTCATATAGCTATATGTTAGCCTAGCTTTAAACAATGAAATATTATGAAATTTCCATATTCTTCTAGCACGAAAACCCTTGATTCATATCTATTCTGGTAAAGTCGAGACACCTCATTCCGGATATCTTTCTTGTATTCAATATTAGGTTCTATATGGCTGAAGGTATGTCCATCTGATTTAATTTACTCCGATTTTTTTTCTTTCTTTTAGATCATTATTAACTGGTTAAAAACATAATTAGTCGGTTAATCAATACGCGTACGTATTCGTATAATAAACATCATATAATATCCAAAATATATATTACAAAAATTGCAAGGGTTTTTCTTTCGACTTTCTAATAGTTTTGTTGTGGAAATATTTTTAGATTTTTAAAAAAATGTACTATATTAACATTTATCTACCGCACTCAGCATTAGTTAAAGAAAGTATCCCAATCAATGTCAAGGGCAACCTCGGGAAGAAAATCATGTCCACAGAAATGAATACTGGCGATAAGCAGGAAGGATAGTCGGAATAAACGAAATAAAAAATAGAACTATAAGAGAAAAGATAGGCCCTTATTGTTCCATGACTAAGATTCTACGGGGAGATGGTAAGGATGGACCGAAGGAAGCTAAACAAGAAAGTATTTGACCAAATCCGTGAATACAAGAGCGTAGGATGGTATGTAAAACAAATGAGGAAGGAAACAGAAAAATTAAAAACAACAGACAAAGACTGTCTAGATAGGGAGCAATCCGGAAAGAAATCAATGTTCTTGTGGGAAATTAAGAAAACTTAAGGGTACTGCGTGGTCAGAAGAAAGGAAGCAAAGGCAAGCTAAATGAAAAAAAGAAGAGATAGAAAAAATATTCTGGAGAAAAATGTTAAGATGGTATGAACATCCTTGGAAAATAACCTGGGATAATGAAGTGGAGGATTCGTTGAAGGAACATGATTTGTTAGAGTGTAATCGATCTTGTACCTCCGGAAGAATGCTCTACGAAATCTACGTTAAGGAAGCGTAGTGCATTAATTTTAATGCAATTTATAAAAAAATCGTAAAAATCATGCAAAGAATGCGACAAACCTTTCTTCGCCCTCATTCGCTTTCTATATATTTGACTTGTTTCACAAATGATTTTGTACTTTTTCGCATAAGCTGTCAAGAGTGTTATTTTTCTGCAGGTGTAGCGGCACGAGTGATGAATTGGAAAGAAGCTATTAGGACAGGTAGTGAACTACCTGGAGACCACCTGTCTGGCAAGTGCAGACTGCAGGTCGCCAGATTATGCCGCACCTTACCGTCATAAAGCTGAAGGCTGAGTCTACCTTTGCTCTACCTTCTACGTATCGGTAACTCAAAGCATCCTGACAATGTCACTACAGGAATATGTATAAATTATTGTACTCTTTTGTCTTCCTAAAATTCTAAATAATAAAAAAAAATACACGTTTTACCAATAAAATTCCACTCCAATCCTTCGACATGTATCTCCATATTGAACTACGAGTATCATTGAGCGTTCATATATAAGAAATGGGTTTTCTCTGGTTGGTGTCTTCTTGATGGAATGTGTTTTACTTTTTATTTCATTTTCTAATTTACTTTCTGCTCTGATGTTGCCTCAATTAGCGGAACATTGGAAGGTATTTTTCTTTCCTGTTGGTTTTAGACTAAAGGCTTTTTGTTTGGAATTTTACAACTCAGATTTTAACAAACATATATGTCACTTTCGAGATTCTACTTATCTATTTTTTAATTTATTTTTGCCCTAAGCAGTTATAAATTATAAACCAAGCGCTAATGACCCAGTTATTTTAATGATTGAAAAAAGAACCAATGGGTTGTAGTGATACAGATTTTCTTTTTGTTAGCAATAGAATTGTCAACATTATCTAATTCAACTTTCTTTTCTTTTAGTAGCAATTATTATTGCAGAAAGTTACACCGACAAAGATGGTAACGCCTTGCTGAGTACGAAGACAGGACATCTGGGTAGGAAGACAAGGGCCACCTGGCGGGGCAGTAAAGATAATATAGAAGGCGGCCTCTTTGATCCGCTTCTTTTTGCCACCTCCAACTGCTTTCCTCACTTTTTACCAATCACGTTTTCAAAATTTGTATTGGTTTTTTTATACCCTACATGTTGGAATAAAGGACATCGACCATCAGCGGGTACATTCACCAATCAATATACAGGCGGTTTGGACTTCAAAATAATTATTAATAATTTTACCCTCAAGGAAGTTGTCCAAATTTCTGAACGGATGGAAATCTTTTGGAGATAAGCCTGGCGAATAAATTGAGTTCGGGAGGATTTCGTAAGCCATCTCTTTTATTTTCTTCAACGTCTGTTGTAAAATTGTGGTCTGGGGTTGTCGTGTAAGAGTATAGGTCCCTCCCTATTAACTCTTTAGTTAATAACTAAAGTTCTGTTTTAATAAACTTTTTTTGTATTATGTCATGTCTATGCAGTACGATGTGATGGTTTCACTTCTGGGTAGATAGGGAAAAAAAATAATTCCTGTCATTGTCTACCGCATAGAAACCACGTGTCTCTTTCTTGTGTGATACAACATCCTGTTCTGTACAAGGTGATAATGTATCTTGCAGCTTGGATTGCCGCGAGCCAAAGTTAAAACTAATAAAAAAAAATTACATGAGATTCACGTGTTCCCATTTTCATATGTAAAGCGTACTAAACAATGTTCGTTCGATTGTGGTGAGCAAAAAAGATACGATTAATAACAACTCATTTCAATATAAAATCATAAACAGAGTCAACAACAGGCCACTAATTCCATTTTAAATTTTAGAAACAATAAAACGGACATTTCATATGAAAAAAAAACAATTTTATAGAGCAGTAACTATTTGAACTAAGAATAGATGGTTAAATATTACTTCATGGGTTTTTGTAGTCAAATTTACAGGGTACTAAACACTAATATAAAATATCCGCCGAATACTATGAGGGAATTTCAAAGAAAATCAAAATTATATCATTACCTACTTTATCATTAAATCTAACACTATAAAAATAATTTAACTATGGAAGTAACTCTCATATCGAATGATCCTATCCAACCATAAGTAAATTAAATAACAAACAACAATTTTTTGACAATGCATTGATGTGTGTTAGTAATTTAATGTGATTGGATATTGAATACGTTGGATAGATACAACAATCCTGTCAAAAATATTTGCTGTCTCAACTGTTGCGTCACTGACCTATTAGCCCTGAAGAAGAACTGCAATGTGGGTCGAAACGTCGTTTTTAAAAATAAACAGTTCCTCTTACTAAAGAGAATATTTTCTGACCTCAACCCGGACCATTTTTTCTTATAGTTCCCTGGATAACGTTTTTCTATAAACAAACAAGTAAGCCAGATCTCATGGAAAGTTATTTTAACAAAGCAATATTTTGGTTTTTAACTAATAACTATTAGCGTAGTTGACATCAGGAGTTGTATTAGTCTTAGGTTGATTTAATTTAATTGTCTTTAAGAAAGATATTTATAATTCAATGATCCAAAATTTGATTTTTTTTTCTTGAATAAAATACAACCATTTTTGAAGGTATTGGTTTCATCTTACTTGAAGTACCCAAGGCTTCGTCCGGAATGAACTACCTGTTCCAGTATTAGTTCGCGCGTTTTTATGTTCGGACCCTTTAAAATAATTTCCATAAGCATAAGAATTATCTGCGAGCCTAATTTTTAGGAAATGTGTGAGACACCCATCTGGTGCTAAAATGTCAAATAACTTGATATTCTGTATACAAATATAACGCACATTTTTTTTAAAAAAGTATTTTTCTCAGGTAACAACAAATTTTAAGTAAGATATGTTTAGGAGTACTAAAATGGACAGCCTGTAGGTTTATTATAGAATATATTATATTATATTCCAAAAATTTTCTACACTACGGAACAAAAAAGCTTATTGTTAAAACATCCTCAGGACAAAGACCTCAGGAGAAGCAAATTGGTGAGGGCATTTACCAGGAATCCTTAAGTAATTGAGGGGTTGAAGGTAAGGTATAGGTAGGCTCAGCCTTCAACTTTATGACTATAACAGTAAGATCTAATCTGGCGACCAGCAGTCTGCACCTGCTAGACAGGTAGTCGCCAGGTAGAGCTATATACATATACCTGTCGTAAATATCCTTGCCAATTCATCACTTGTGCCGCCTTCTAGCGAACCGTTCAGCTTGTTTGCGGAAGAAGTCAAGACACGCCAACTAAATGAGAGAAGAAGAAAGAGGAAGAGAAGATTTTGTTATTCAACTGAGGTTCATTTCCTATTGTTTTGTAACGGACTGTACCTTCATTAAAATTTGGCGTGCTTTGTAAATTTCTGAAGTTATTTTCTAATGTTCTATTCTAATGTTTTCTAAGTTGCTCTTAGTGAATAAGGTCCGACATTCTTGATATAGAAGAATAAATTTAAGAATAAATTGTGAGAACGTCGTTCCTAACAACAGTTCATTTGTGTTACTGTAGTTTACTATAACACTAGTAGTGCTTGAAATTTATATAAAATTATCAAATATTATTACAAATTTATAAATAATTTCTTGTACTAATTTGTTTTTAAATTGAGTTGGTAACATGTAAAAGCCACGGAAGTAACTTATGTAATAAATTTTTTTATCCAGGCAATACAAAATTTACTTTAGTTTTGTAGTGTTACTTTAGTATACAAGTGTTTACAGTTCTTTTTTATTCGATATTTTAATACAATGAACATGAATTATTTGCTGGCCCACAGGAACCCAGAATCTAAAATAAAATTTAAAACTTTGCACCTACCTCTATAAATATTCTTGAATAAAAAAAATTCTCTTTGGTTATTTATTTTAAATAAGAAGGTACGTTAAGATACAGCCCATATGTTTTCTAACTTAGGAGACCGGAATAACTCCAAGAATACTTTACTCAAATCAGACAAACGCTCTACAGTATTCACATAAATGAAATATTTTATGGCTGTTTGATAATAAATCTATGATGACATTGTTTCTATGAAAATATAATAATCATTCATTTTTGAGTTGTGACTTCTTGCAACTTATTGATAGACCTGTTATGCCATTTTTCTCTGAGGGCATTAACCAGATCTTTTTTTTTCAAGGCAACTTAAAATTAAATACAACGGTTATATGGGATGAAATTAGTTAAGAAACATGTTGGTTATGTAGTTACATGGAAATAGGTAAGGAAATTAGCATGGTAGGAATAGATGTACAAAAACCGTTTTGTTTAATCACAACATTCTTCAATTCTATAGATACTTTTAATTCAATAATTGATTTCTCAATGTTTCACCTCTCACCACTAAAATGTGTAATTTTAAACTATAATTTACATTTGGACAGTTTTGTTGAATAAAAAATTATTAAATTATTATTATAAGTTTTTTTTGCTTACCGGCCAACAAAGGAACACGGAGATATCATGTTTTTTTCTCATTCTTTCTTCTCCTTCAATAATCTTTTGTTTTCTCGGATTTTCGCTTTGTTATCTCTTCCACAAGAGCCTGATGTTTTTTGTTCGGCTCTGTCAAGGCAGTCCTCTTCAGTAATTTTAAATCCTTTCATCTGCTCAGCATAACCACTCTGGATTTCCGTGTTTTACATCTTATCAAATATTTGTTAATTTGACCTTTTATGATCCATCCTGACAATGTAATAATATATAGAAACCTATTCGTCTTTTCTTCATAGTTGTTTTCAGGTCCCCGATCTTTAAATTTCTTTATTCGACTTCAATCTGCTCCCCTGGAGTATGCTTGGGCCATACATTTTTCTCGATGTTCGCCATTCTGTTTCCAAGAGCTTTCCCAGGCTTGAGAGATTCGCTGTTTCCATGTCATTCAAAATCGCTTAATTCACTACAGCATTGTAGTGCCTTAATTTCTCATTGATGGACAGATTATTTTCGTTTTGGAGGTAATTGCTTTTTATAATTAAATGAAATATTTTATTTAGTTGTAATGTCCTTCTTACAAGCGTTTTATATAATTTTAAATATAACCTTTTTAATGATGATTAGGACAATGCTCTGTTACTTGGAAATAGAAGGCAAAGGGTCCGGTTGACAGGAAGGTGGGACTGAAATGGTTATTGAGAAAGGTCGAGTTTAGGAAAGGTCCTTCAATGCCCACGTGTTCCCGTCACAAAAAAAATATTTTTCAACTTACTTTTAGGTATATAATAATTAGTTAAAAGTTATTATATATTTATTAACAAAAATACTTTAATAATAATTATTTAATTTTATTTCTAGTTATTTCGAGAGATTGTGCCAACAATATTTATCTGCTTAGATGATGATGATAAATTTTAATAATAGTGTAGGTATCGAAGTAACATTAAATTAAATATATCTACATTAGTCATAATTGAAATTAATAATAAATGTTCTAAATAATTATTAGCTCTGATTTTTCTTTAAATCAATATTGAAAAAACTTCAATAAAACTACACACACCTATATTTCAGCAATTTTCCCAACCATATTGCTTGATAATGTGCTTTGATTTCGAAGGTATGATGACACAGAAAATCTCAATCCTGTCTGAATTTTCTGAGACGAATGAACTTAATTTCGAAATTAAGAAAGAATTGTGATTTATTATTTGAGATGTTCATATTGATGAATAGGAATACTGATACGAATAGTAATTTTCTAAACAAACCTAGGCGCATTTAAATTGATTGCCCTTAAAGTGCTATGGACGCATATATGCGTCCGGGAAAAAGCAATCGGTGAGTGCTATGGGGTCTATGCGCTTCGGTGTTTCATGTAATAATCACATGAAATTAGGATTAAAATATTAGGTATAACTTTATGAGAGGCAGTTGTACTTTTAGCTAAGGTATTAAATAAAGGCAGTTTATGAAACAATATATAATTTATAGAAAACAATAATTAAAAGTAAGTCAAAATATTAAGGAGTTGAAATTAATTAAAATACCCTGATATTTTTAATCAATTTTATATTAGGTACTATTGACATATTTTTTGTAAAAGCTACTCGTAGGAGTGACTACGAATGCACTCCAGATCATTTTTCTTATTTTTATTTTGTAACTATGTACATTTTAATAATTTCAATAGATTATTGATACTTGAAAATAACGTTCTGTTATTACCCAATCAGGTGCAATAAATGCTGTGTTAATTTATTAGTCGCGCTATGAACTTAAAATCAAGGAATAGAGCTGGTCTGAGTTAAAAGTATTGAGTGCCCAGCGATGGTAAGCGCCCGAGAGTTGTTATATAAATTTATATAGTATTGATTATAAACGTGGGCATGTGTTTTCTGAACCCTGTATATCTGCTTCATATGTCCGAAGTATGGATTGGTCGCTTTTTGATGTTTGTTCTCCAGAAGAAGTGATATTTGTATTATCCTGTCAGTGCTTTTATTTTTATTTTCCCGGGCGTTGAAGGGAGGAGTGTTACTAGACAAATCAACGGAAAAAAGAAAAATCTGTCCAAAAGGAAGGATCGAAGAAGTACTCTTCTAGCACAAATCTTTCCCTTAAATAAATTATTCTATAAACAGGTTGTACACTGTCTTATTCAAGTACCGTCTAATGGATTGACTTTGAATTCGTTTTTATTATAAAAGTGGTTTTATAATGAACTATAGTTAGTGCTTAAACTTAATGAATTAAAAATCCTAAATTAAGTAATTAATAAGGTATGATTTATCAGATGATTCTTTTCACCTCCTTTGCTATTAGCTGCGAAGGTAGTTCAGAGTTTCAAGTTAAAGTATCATTTCATAAAATCGATATATTATATAGATATTTACCTTGCTATTTCCATTTATATAAGCCTATTAAATATTAAATTTGTCAAAAAGATATGATTTTAGATAAAAGTTCATTAATACCATTAAGTAAAGTAACACGATGATCGAGTAGAGGTAAAACAAGAAGTGGTCCTATATCCCACAAATCCAGTCAAATAACCTCTACCCTACTCCGGAAACCAATGACTTCCTGTCCTCCAGTATCTTTTAATAATATCCCACTTACCCTTGTAGAACAAATCAGATACTTAGGATTACATCTCGACAAACGTTTAACTTGGAATCCTCAAGCTAGACTTTAAAGACAAGAAACTGCCGCCTTTTCAGGATACTGCAATACTTACTAGACAAACGCTCTGAGCTCCAAATTAATTACAAAAGACTCATATACATAATTATTATATTATTTTTCTTATTTTTTGCTACTTTTTAAATACTTGATGATTTGTATTGTTTTGTAGCCTTCTGGCCAGAGATATACTATGTTTAATTTTATGTTCATGTTTGTAATTCTTAAGGGACTTAGTCCCAGAATAAAGCTAGTTTTCTATTCTATTCTATTCTAAGAACTATTGGGACTTACGGGGTAGATGCTTAGGCTAAATGAAATATTTAAAAAGTTGCAAAAAAGTAAGACAAATAAAAAACTAAGCCATCGAATTCCTCTCGTATCCAATCCTTACAATCCAAAATCCTTTATGCTCCTTACTTTGTTACGAATAAAATTTCATATAGAATGACCTCAATGTCCCATTAGTTGCTGATTTGGCACGAAACCCGATACCAGTCTTTTTATGATAAACTTTATTCCTCCTCGAACGCACTAGTTCCAAACCTAGCTACTTCTTCAATTCCTGATAATCCTCCGAGGCGTCTGAAAAGGAGATGACCTCGGTACCTTTTAAGTTGAATCTGTTATTTCACTGGTTAGTTTCTGTACATGTCTTTATCCATGTCATTATGTATCATTCCTGCCATTTACGTGTTGCATTATTATAATTTAGTTGTAAATTTCAATGAATAAATTAATAATACAAAAAAATCTTTGAACACGAACAAGAATAAAAATAAGAAAAAATCTGAATTACTTAACAATAGAGAACCTATTATAATTAGTTGTATATAAGGGTACTTATCTTACTTGGTAAATATGGTAATGAATTCCTGCTACTTTAAATTTGCTTTTCGAAAAATAAGTGAGCCTATTAATTCAGGGGCGTCTAAAAGATCAACTGTAAGGAGGCTGCATTAAACACTTGATGCTTTATTGGGAAGGCTCCATTGCTGGACTTGGGAGACTGCACCCCTTGATAAGAACAGGTGAGTAAGGGGCGTGGTTTAGAAGCCATGCCTGCTTTTCTATTGGCTCAGGTGAACTGACCGCCATTTTCAATCTCCTTAACATAATTTATTTTATTTTCTGCTATTTATTGTTTGAAATAAAACAAAACAATTTACTCATCAGCTTCAATTAAAATGTTACTGCTTCTATGAAAAATCTTTTTAACCAAACATGAAAACTAAGTGTTGTATAGCTATCATTATCTAATCCTAATTTCTTTGTTAATTATTTATGTAAGTATATCATACATTATGCAGGAAAAGATGTTATATTTCATAATAATTTAGTTTTAAAATGATTGTATTTAAGTAGACACTGTAATTAAAATATTTCAACTGATAGCCATATGAAATGTCATTTTGGTAATTATTCATTTCAAAGTTTATACAGGCATATGAAAATAATGCAAAGCTCTTACGCAGTCTAAAGAAAAGAAAAGAACATCAATTAAATATAAAAGTTTATAGTGCTCTTAGTTTAAGTCAGGAGAAAAAAATTTCTATTGTTTTATTGACAAAAATGATTAAATAGAAATTAAACTGATAAAACATTTAAAAGGTATTAAATGGAATGCAAAGATAATATGCTCTAATAAATCTACAATCCCGGTGAATAAGTGGTTAAGTCAGATTTTGTCCAGAGAGAGTTAATTGCTTTCAGATGACCGGAATCGTATCATTCTCGTAGTTTTTTTGCTTTAAATGGAGTTTTAATATAAACAATAACTCCTTTTTAACCCCAGTGCCTTAATTAGCCCATTATTCACTATGGAAATAACTCGATTTCGCTAACTCAAGTACAAGAAACTCATTTTGGAGAAAGTTAGACTTATTCACCGGGGCTATAGATATAATGAAATTGGTAAATAAATTTCGTGAAAATTGTTTTAACAACTTTAAAACAATAATTTTTTTTTCGCGATTAATTATAATTTCGTAACTAAAATTAACGTAAATAATATCTCCTAGTTTAAATATGAGCCTCAAAAGTAGCTGAACATGTCTTGATGTATCACATCATCAACTGTGAACGTAAGGGTAAGGGAAAAACCTCGAAAAATATAGGTATGACTTATACATAAATAACATAAAGCTTGTCAAAACTTAATTACAGACGTCCTCACAGATTTTTGAAACTTTTTTATACAACACTAACCAGAATGATTGCATATTAATGTATCATTATAAGAACTACTTGCCTTAAAATTGTACCCCTCATGAAATTAATAAATCAATTGGATATTAGAATAAATTGAATTCCGAAAGGTTAATAATTAAAAATGGGAAAAGTTATAGTTGACTTGGAAATTGTATATACATAGGAGAGGGAGGGGAGATATATGAATATGGATTATATATATAAAATAAAAGTATATTTTAATGTTGTTATATAGCCAATGAAAATACAAGCAAATGCGACTTCTCATACAAGAAAAATATATATATTTTTTATTTACCGTGAATTCGGTAACTTTAACTTTCCAGTTACCATCAGTTTCTGCCCTAGAAGAAGAAGCGTAGATGGGAGTGGAATTTTGACCTGAACCTACCATAAAAGACATATGGCACCACCTCCGAAAACAATATCCTCCCTGACCTTCATGGTATACCTACCTCCATGCAATGAGTCTTCTGTTTCTCATCTAATGGCTCGCCATACCAGGGATTTTTTTAAAAGCTGAGATTTATAACATTAATAGAAAATATCAATAACGCGGTTACTAAACTAGAATTATGAAACAAGGAATGGGGGGACACGGGTGTATAAAATTTCTTCTCATAACGCATTCGGCGGTAGAGATCATAGGGATGATGATGATGATGATGATGATGATGACTAGCAAATTTACATTGCACGTCTGTCATAAAAAATGTTAATAGAGATGAGAAGCCCAGCTTTACATTTGCTTACTCTTTTGTTTCCTCGAAGAATTCCCGGTTATGGGGTGAAGCAAATGTTTAGAATGATAGGCCAATCATTGTTCATTTTATCCTAAATCATAGAATTTAGCATTTCCTTTCATATACCATTATATGCTATTATTTTTACTATTACCAAATAACTAGATTTCAGAAATTAAGGATAAAAGAGATAGTACATTAACTATCCGTGTTATTTAATTTATAATCATGTAAGATTGCATTTAGGAAAGTACTAGATTTGGTTTTATTAAGTAGGTATGAACAGTTTTAATAAGGGACTGATCCTAAAGAGACACGAGGAGAGAGAAAGATTGAGTTAGGATCAGATATGAGGAATGCTTTCACAGTGACCCCTGTTCATCAAATCGTTTTCCGATCTATCACAAGGAAATCTCTTAGCCTCTTAGACCGCAATTACGTCACCAACTCTCAAGGGAATAGAGATCATCTTCAACGCTCTTGTGTCCACTCTAACTTCAGGAGAAGGAGGGCGGTATTTACCATCTTAGCTGTTTGCAGAAGAAACAATTCCTTACGATCACAACCGACGCAAATATTATTTATCACAATTTCAGACTTCAATTTCTTTCACACACTATTATTTGAATGCTTCAATACAGTTCACAATGACAAAAACAAGTTTATCGAAATAAAAATCAGAAGACAAAATTCTAAGGGCACATGGTGAATATGAACCAAGGGAGACTAAACAGAAAAGTATTTGATAAATTCCGTGAATACAAGAGAGTATGTAAAACAAATGAAAGAAGAAACATATAATTAAACACAATAGGCGAAGGCTACCTAATATAGATAGAGAACAATACAAAAAAAAATCACGGTTTGTGTGGAAAATAAAGAAAAACGGAAGGGTAATGCGTGGTCGAGGAAGCAAAGGTAGGCAGATATGATTAGAAAATATTGGTAGGAAATAAGATTGTGGCCTCAAAAGGTTGTTTCGTTGGGGGGGGGGGGGGGGGGGGGTAAACAAAACAAGTTTAATACGTGATTATTATCGAAATTATTTAAGCCAAAATCATTTTCTACAAAGGATGCTACAAACCTTGACCGTGTGGTTTTATTATTACGGATATATGGATATAGTCGTCTATACATCGAAATCGTGGTATCTTATTAAAATGGCAAGAAGTGCCTTTAACTAACCCAGGAAGGTGCTATGCAACCTAAGTTAGAACCGGCATACTCGAATTACATCACTCAGATGTTAAGTGTTCTCAGTGTTTCCTTATGAACAATAACTAAATATAACTATAATGTAAGTTTTAAAACTATATCTATAAAAATTTAATAATTTTAGGATAAGAAGAATGGACTTACAGCGTAATTATTACTAAAAAATGTAGTTGGTTTGGTTGTTAGTGCAGGAAAAATAAAAAAAATAAACAACGAATTTTTATTTTCATGAAACTTTGGTGAATATTTTTTCAGTCTACTATTAAGCCAGTGACGCATCAGGTCCAGAAAAAAATCTATTTTTATAGTGCTATAATTTTGTGTACATGAATTCCAGGTTTCTTTTGGGACGAGGTTACATAAATGTATATATTCGGCTACGTTTTTGCTGAAAAGTATATTTTGGAAATGCAGGATTTGGATCAAATACCGGTCGATTACGAAGTTTAATTAATATGTAAGACTAATCAAAGCAAGGGCGGATCCAGGATTTTTTTCTGGGGACACACAACGGGAACGCGGGCAAAAAAAATCAACAATAACTGTTAGA
Source organism: Troilus luridus (assembly GCA_964056705.1). Lineage (NCBI taxonomy): Eukaryota > Metazoa > Arthropoda > Insecta > Hemiptera > Pentatomidae > Troilus > Troilus luridus. The sequence goes on from OZ057413.1 coordinate 120,178,326, forward strand.
AATAAACTTGTAGTATTTATAGAAAGGTTTCAAAGGTTTATTAAAATATCAAAACAATAGAAAAATTACATGTTTAATAATGACAGTTTTCTGCGAAAGATGTCCAGCACTTCTTTAGCGTTCATTTTTGTCGCAACATCTTGATGGATATACATTAAAGCCAACTCATTCAAACGTTCTTCTGTCATCCTGCTGCGAGAATATGACTTTAATTGGCGTAAGGTGGAGAAAGATCGCTCAGTAGTGGTTTGCTATTAGCAAGTGCGGACGCAACGAACAAATTTCGCAATTCCAGCCAGGAATAGACAAAAGTTTCACTCATGTTTTTTCTGTTATTTTATTCATATATTTTAACAACTATGATCAAGTAATTTGCCTATAAGTATGCACTTTAATGGATTCTCCATAGTATTAAAAAAAACCGTCATGGGGGCCCGTGCCCCCCCCCTTCATAGATAAGAAATCAACATTTATCTCGAAAATCGATTATGAAATGCATTCTCGTCCTTCAATTATAATCGTATCTGTAAAGAATCTAGAATGTCGTAAAATAGGTTAGATGCATGCCCCCTGTAGCAAGGTCTAATGCGATATTAAAGCAATCCAAAACAATTGTGTCACAGTAAATGTTATCATTATAAACACTCTTGCACACTGTACAAACTTTTTTTTAAAAATAAATATGAAGTAAAATTTGATAACCTTAAATGTTTTGCTGATTAGCTGCCCATAATTACTGTATTATCTGTGTATATTAATTCCAATATACGCAGTTCCTTGTTACTCTCAAGCTTTCCTAATCACCTGATAACTCTGAGAATATATTTTTGTTGTTAATTCGATAACCAATAAAGGAGAAAACTATGTTTTTATGCAAGAAGTGAAGAGTTTTCGTATCGATCGCAGTAGTTACCGAAAATTTTTACTCGCATTCCAAGTATTATCGTCTAAAGACAGGCAAATAGTAAGAGTAAATTTCCAAACGAAACAACTACTCCATCAGTTATTAACATTTTAGCTCGGCTGGCTACGAAAGCATTTTTTTTATTTACTAATAAAATTTAAAAAAATAAAATTAAGCAAGGGTATAAACAGATCACGTAAACGGTTTGCGCCTTTAATGAATACCATCTATACAATATAAATGAATCGCCAAATGTCTTGCTAAAAGCAAAACTCGAGAACGGCTCGACCAATTCGGCTAACTTTTGTTTTCATATTTTTGCTAAGGCGCAATAAAGGTTCGTATGGAGAGCAAAATCGTAAACATTTTGAGGGAAACCTTCGGTGACCGAAAACCTTGAAATATTCGGAGTAATTTCAGTTTTTGGGTTGTATCTCTTAACCGGTGCGATTTTGAAAAATAACATAAGTAACCACTTTTAAAGTAGATTATATTTGCTACAATTTGAGTCCAACTGCAGCTCTGTAGCTCTAATAGATTCCGAGTTCTGTTCCTATCATATAATAAATAACTGGAATCTTAGCTATCTATCTAGATAATAAAAATGAATCGCCAAATGTCTTGCTAAGCGCAAAACTCGAGAACGGCTCGACCGATTCGGCTAAATTTTTTTCATATTTTTGCTAAGGCGCAAAGAAGGTTCTTATGGAGAGAAAAGCCGTAAAAATTCCGAGGCAAACCTTCGATGGCCCAATTATTATTAGAGTTTAGTCCCTATCGTATAATAAAATCATCAGTTTTTGTGTAAAAATAAAACTTAATTTGCTGATACAAGGCCAAATATATCATAAAACAGGTTTGCTGTTGCCGGTGACAGATGGTGACCATAAATTCCTGCAAATGGAATAAATGGGCAATACACCAGAAGAAATCGATCAGCGTTGTGCAAATAACAATTCAGTGAGGAGTTCTATTGTAGAACAATTACAAACTTTGTTTCATCAACAAAATCAATTGATTATTACACTGGATCTTATATCATCTGGTAATCAGAGCTGGTAAAACTCCTGTAGGAAAACATGTGATATGTTTCAATGCACCAACAATCGATGAAGTTGCCATTCAAATGGTTGGAGAAAATTCGGAAGCCATTCGTTTTAGGGTAATAGGGCAGAACAACGTCTGCCGGGACAGCTAGTTAGGGATGAAAATAACAATATCTTAACTGATCCTACGGACATTTTGAGCTAGTTTAAAAGTCACTTTGATAGCATTTTGAATACCGGAATAAATAATCAAATCCCTGTTTTGGAATATCAGAGTGCCGAACCATTTATAGAAAGACCGAGTAAGAAGGAAGTCAATATAGCCATCGGAAAATTGAAATCGTACAAAGCAGATGGGTTCGGTAATATTCCTAATAAACTGATAAAAGCACGCGAATCTTGAAGATTCACATGCTTCTATCAGTTCACTAGAAACATTTGAATCTTCTAGAATGCTTGTTATTAATCGATCTCGACATTACTTAGCTCTCGTCTTTTGTCCCGAAATCTAAAAATCAGAATTTATAAAACCATCATCCTTTCAACTCTTATTTACGGATGCGAAACTTGGCCGTTAACGCTGAAGGATGAACAACGTCTTCATGTATTTGAAAATAAGGTGTTACGTAGATTATACGGTCCAAAAAAGGATGAGACCACTGGGGAATATAGGAGATTACATAACGGGGAACTGCGAAGTATGCATCCAGTAAATATTGTTCAGCCTGCTATGTCATAGTACACGCTTTAGATAGTACTTGGCACAAGGCACTGCCGTGTCTTCAGGCATAAAAATCCTGAAGATCCTGATCAAGATAATTATGCAACATGATAATAATAAGGCTTAGCGAACCCACAGGCTTCGCCGATACCAGCAATCTCTACTTACAAACTTCTGTTCACCTATCACCACCTAAACCCATATCAGTCAGATCACTCTTAACGCAATCGGGTCTTTTTTAGATTAAGGCTGCCAGTTGCTTCTTTTAACTAAATGATTACTTTAAAATTAATTCATTTTTTTTTTAAATTAAACCATATGACAACTACAAACTCTATTAAGAAGGTTATTTATGTGTATAATGGATACAGAGATAAGTTTTATTAATTTAATTTTGTTTTGTAATGAAGAAGAAAATGTCTTACATTTTTTTCAAGATAAAGATGCCTTACCTCAATTTAAAAAGTGTGATAATGGACACAATATGAAATTGAAGTATAAACAAAAAAAGTGGGTTTGCTACGTGAGAAATTGCAGAACTTCTAAGGGTTTATTCTGACAGACGTGGTTCGAAGAATCAAGACTACCTTTAAGTAAATCTCTTTTATTTATATATTGCTGGACACAGAAATACACAACTACGAAATTTTTTACTAAAGAACTTAATATAAGTAGTGCAACTATTACGGAATGGAAGAATATGTTGAGAGAAATTTGTGCCTATACTTTAATAAATAATCCTATTCAAATAGGCGGGGAAAAATGACTGTAGAAATTGACGAATCTTGTTTTAGTAAAAGAAAAAACAATGTTGGAAGAATGTATCCTCATCAGTGGGTTTTGGGAGTACACGTAGAGAAACCAAAGAGTGTTTTATGACTGCAGTACCTGATGGGATATCATAAACTCTTCTAAATTGTATAAAAGCTAAAATAAGGCCAGGAACAAGGATCATTTCGGATTGCTGGAAGGGATATAGAGGGTTAGGAGAAACATTATATTCTTTGTTTGATTATGTGCATCTTACTTTCAATCATTCAAAAAAAATTTGTCGACCCTAACACAGGAGCCAACACACTATCAATAGAATCCCTCTGAGCGAAAGCCAAAATGAGGAATAGAAAAGAGTGTGGAACAAAGAAGGAACTTTTAGATTCCTATTTGTGTGAGTTTTTATGTAGACAGAGGGACAATAACAAAAATTGATTTCTACAAAAAATTGACGAGATGGCTGCTTTTTTTCCTGTTTAAATTCATATTTAGTTGTAATAAATATTTCATTAACCTGTATTCTTGTTTACCTAACCTTATGTTAATTAAAGCGATTATTTTTAAAGTAATCATTTGGTTACAAAAAGTAACTGGCAGCCTTAATCTAAAAAAGACCCACGTAATCCTCCCACCTACGCCTAGGTCTACCCCTCAGATGCTTCCGAGTCGGCACAGCGCTTTTTAACATCTTAGGAATTCGTTCGTTCCTAATCCCAGCAACTTTACAGGCCATCTTACCATCTTAATCTTCGTGCCGCTCTAACCTGAACAAGGCTTGGGAACCACCGCTTCGATTTTGCTTCTTTTTTTTTTTACAATTATTTTAATGACCAAGGATCATTATTAGGCCACTAAAATGATCTATGTCACGGTATTAGATAGCTATTGAGCCTGAACCTCAAAATATAACTTACATTTCAGAAAACTAAAAGATGTGACAGTAGTAAAAAAATGCTAATTGTTAAATATTTAGTTATGAACTACGTTCTGGACAATTATTACAATATAACAACTTAAAACTAATTGAATAAAACTAACCATTTTTAGAGAGGAAATAGTTGACTGGATGAACCTAAAGAACATTCAATAAAACAATCAACAATCAATAAATAAGTCCTCCCTTATTTAGTGTTTTTATTTTGTCTGCACCCCCCCCCCAACTATTTCCATCCTACATTAGATCTTCCAGTCAACTATTTTCCTCTCTTAAGAACATTCAAAATACTTCATAGTATATTAACTCTTTACCAGAAGATTTGCCAGTTATATTCATATATCATAACCCGCCTGACATCTCTGTTGGTTCCTGCTGTCCGCTAAGTTAGGAATATTTAAGATGAAACTTGCATCAGTTGCCACATTATTTATCCCTAGTATTTTGTAAAGGACCAAATATTTTTCTTATGAGGCGTTGTTCAAATAAAAGGATATGGATTCATGTGCTCGTGTTAAGCCTGTACCACTACAACCCGTGAAGGTCTGGGGTTCAGTGCATGGTAGGTAGAGACTATGTTTCTTGAACGATTGTGCAGGGAAGTGATTTATCCTAGATCTCGCTCAACCGCCAGATTATCCCCCTTATTATGGGTACTCACTTTAAAGAGGCTGGGTGAGCCACAGGAGGGTCCTAGATCCCATAGGATCCATCTCCTGCCACTAACAGACTATATAAAAGTCTACCAGCGAGCGGGATTCGAACCCAGGAATTTAGCAAGGTAACTCAGCGCTCTACCACCGAGCCACTCCGCTTCCAGCCATGTACTCCAACATTCTGAGACATAGATTAACACGGGACTGATCCAGGGTCTTATAGATGACTATCTTCGTTAACCAGGAGATCATTTTACCTTTTAAAGATTTAGAAGGCCAAAGTAGCATTTATTAGCCGCCAAGAGACTTCTCTGAATCCTCACCATTATATGCTGTTGGAGTTCACCTGGGAGGCCAAGTACATGAACTCTTTAACCCTCTCAAACGTGTTATTTCCAACCTATAAAGTGTTAGCCCAAATAGTGTCCCTTAATTACTGTTTAATAACTAAATTCAAATCTAATGGTTATCAGATGATATCAATATCTCAAGAACAACATGTCATTCCTTCTTTTTTTTTATCATTGTCCTAATGATTTGCGTGATTTTTGAAGATGTATATTATTAGTAATCCTCATGTTTTGAAAAATTTATTTAAAACAAATTAAAGCTGTCTTTACCTTCTACAAAAGGCAAGAGAGATTTAGTAATTATGCTGAAAATTATCAACTATCATCTGTCAACTGTTTGTCAGATGTCAACCAGTTGAGAGTTGATAGTTTGGGGTTCACCTGTGACTTGGCACCTGCTTGCCTATACCTTAGGCCAAAACGTCACAATAAAATAAGTTTTGCTAATTTCGTGTTATCTTTGACCCCCTGACCATTTTAATCCATTATCAGAGGTTGTTCCATTTAATATAATTTTTGATGAAACTCTATTAAGCACTATAAGTATTAGGTAAAGTACTATTTCTGGTCTGCCAATTTTAACCAATGTCTACAGCGTTGTTTATATTAACAAATAAGTTTTATATACCAGAAGGGAGAAGTTTATGATTATCTTCTAATCAAATTTTTGATCATTTTCAAGTAAATTACCTCTTTACTTCATTTCTACTTCCAGTTATCAGGTATTGACAAAAAAAAAAAAAAAATAGTGTATGAACTATATATTACACCTATCGTAAATATAAAATTTCAAGTTAGTAGGGAGATAGTTGACTGGAAGATCTGAGTAAGGAAAATTTCTTATTTATTTAATTCTATAAAATTTCAACATTTTTTAATGTGAGACACAAATTTTAAAAAAAGGCTTCATAATAAAATTAGATTCAGAGGAGTTTAAAATGGATATTTTTATTGAAATATGAAAACTTTTTTTTTTTCATGATTCAATACTTAAAAGCAAACAAATATGCAAGAAATAAAAAAGAAAGAAAAAAATTAAAAGAAAAGTAAATGATAGGAGGGATAAAATTTTACAAAACAAAATAAACAATAAGTAGAAATTTATTTAACAAAGATTCATAAATATATGCTGTTACACACCATCAATAATCCCCTAAAAATGAAAAAAATTAAAGTAAGTTTAAAAAATTATGAAATTATAAATAACAATGGAATAAATATTTTTAAAAATATAACATAATTAAAGCATTACAAAGAGCATAGATATTAACTAACATTCTAAAAACTATATCTAACGTTAAAAGATTCTACTTATATTGTAGTAAAGATATTACTTAACAAGCTAACAGACAACTTTTTTTATAAATAGCATTTGGCCAGTTTCTAATTCTAAAATCTAACTCGACCAAAATATAATCTACTAGAACAAGTACAAGATAAATTTACTGCTTGGTAACCATCAAAAGCTTACCAAGTCCATTCAAGTAAGTACTTCAATGATTATAGTTATTTTATAACAATTTGGCTTCATATTACTCAATCACCAATGATTTCATAAAATGTATCCTCAGAAAAATTCAAACTATTAATGGAGTATTTAAAAAAAACAAACAGACTTTACAACATAGTCAACTTCAGTATCAAAATTTAGCTGCTACACTCATACGCTATGTACGTCAAGTCTTTCTCTCTGAGGAAATATTACCATTGTCTTGTATTAATTCAAAATGTAGAAAAATAGAGTAACAGATTTGTATTCGTTTTTTTAATATTATTAACAGCATAGTTGTTAAGAAGAATCAATTAGTTTATAAAAGACTAATTTATCAAACTAGCAAACATCTTGGGCACTTTAAGGAGCACTATATTTTCGATTACTGTTGTTTCTTCTTTCATATTTTATAAATGTACATTTTACCAATGAACACTACTGGACAGCATATAATTGACAAGTTAATTTTTGAATTTGTATATTTAATAGCATTAATAATTTAAGTTTATCTTGCAATATCCATGCATGAAATTTATAAAAAATATATTAAAAATTTTAAATTCTCATTCCTATAACCGAAAAAGAGATGGAATTATGTTAGACAATGTTTTTTCAGTTCAAAAAATAATGGCGAGTAAAGATACAAATGACCTAATATTGGTCAATATAAATTTAAATAGCAAAGATGAAAGCAAACCAAAAGATAATTCATTTTTATTATCACCATTAAAATATTTCCCCTTTTATTTTTGACTAATTTTCAGAATTTTTGTTATGTTTACAACTGCTGATACTCTAAACATAAATGAAATATTGACAGAACATTTTAAAAATGTAAATTAAAACTAAATCTTTGTATTAATACAAACATTCTATAACGTTTCATCCACTCACTGGTACTAAATTCAGTTCCTTGATAGTAATTTTTATCATTATGTAGATTATTTCTTAAAAAGACAAAAGTTTGAAATTAGTTCATAATAACCTAAGCACAATTATAATTTTTAAATTTAAAAACTAATTGCCTATCGAGTTCTAATTGATAGTAAAGATATAATATTTTTAAAAAATTGTTACATCACATGTATTTAATAAAACAAGAAATGTAAGTATAGTTAGAACCCTAACTAAAAAGTTAATTCTACCTTAAACTGAATAAAATAACTAACTCTTAAGTGTCATGGTACAATAAATCATGGATGATTTTCTTTAATTATAGTGTTAAATATGCGATAGAAGGGAATGAATTGTATAAAGAATTTATAAGAATATTGATTCTAATTTTAATATTTGACATAACTTTTTCTTAAATTTTTTTTATTTTTTTTTTTTTTATTTAATTCAATGATATTTACAACTATAATGGTATTATATCAAGTAAATGTGCAAAAATGTATAATATGACATGAAAACACTTGTGGAGAAACTACCCATCGATAGCACTCCAATTTCTTAAATTTAAAATGATTTCTTTAAAACCCCTTAATAATAGTATTGAGATATAATATTTAGAACGTAATTCTTGTGATAATTTTGATACATGCTAAAACAAAACATAATTACCCTCAATAATCATAATGGGGATATTCTAGATTTTGGCATTTTAAAAAAATTATATAAAAAAGAAGAAAATTACCATTTTGTTCAAAATAATCACAGAAAATACCTTAATTAAAACTAAATCAACACAGTAGTATAAAAACCTATGTGTTGATGAAGCATTTTTGTATCTTTGTTTTCAAGTCGTATTTTCAAAAATAACAAAATATTATTATTTATTTAAAATATTACATTATGTTTCAACTAATTTATTTCATAATGAACACAATGATTTGACTAATGCACATGCACAATTTCCTTGTTAAAATTAAATTCTCATTTTTTTTTTAATTTAATTGTTTTATTTTTTTAAGAGATCATAACTCGAAAATAACTCGATGTTATTATAATATTACATATAAACTTGTAAGTTTAGTATAAAATAAAAGTTTAGATATCTAAATGTCTCCTTTTAATAAAAGTGGAAAATATTAAAATAAAAAAAGTTTTATTATTTAGGTAATCATGTTGAATAAATTACTTTTTGCACATTTTACTTTTTTCAATTGATATGTATCTATACCTCAGAAGTAAAGATAAAAGGAAAAATGATTAAGGGAATGTAGCCTAATTTTGACTTTTCAATAATCAAATGAATGATAATGATGAACAGGTGTAAGCTGAAATGATTCCTTTAAAAATGTAATATTCAGTGATTTAGAAGTTTAAGCAATATTTATTTTTTTAAAAGAAAAATTCAATCGATAAATTGACATTTTATGGAGAAAATCATAAAAATGAGCACAAACAGGTATCCTTCATATTTGAAGATAGAGATGAAAAAATATAATTAACCTAATCCACATGAAACGGCAGTGTTTTGTAATGGTTTTTATTTAATGGTTTATAGATTTTTATATAAATAGAAAATACTTTAGTCATTGCTTTGATTCTGATTGAATGATTGTGAATGTACTTATTTCAACTATACATTTTATTAAGTGCTTGTGAGTTTCAAAAATGCGTTGTTTCAACAAACACAACTTTCTCGTATAAATGTTCAAAGTCGATCAGAGTTAAAAACCTTTAAATAAAGACCAATTGCATTCTGAGGTATTGATACTTTTCTTCATAAAGCCTAGAAATAAGTACATTGCATGGAGTAACATTTATAAAAATATTGAACATTTTTTTAATAATTATTTTTTTAATGCAAATCCACTAGTTTGGTTCACATAATGATTGAATAAATAAATGATACCAAAAATTTTAAAATTATTAAATGAACTTTACATGACATTACTTACATGTTAATATGTTGAAAATATTAGTTGTATTAAAATATTTAACATGTATAGAATCACAATCTTATCTAATAAGAGAGAATATTAAAAACAATAGCTCAAATTCAAATAAAATATGAGGAGTCAACTATATACAGTACTGACTTTCAATATAGTTACTACTAAAATCATTCCTGTTAACTGTGAACACACAGTTATGGCATATTCCTATTTTAAAAAACCTTTATAATAAAAATAACTAAAATGCGATATTCTATAAAGACTGATTCATTGTTTACTCAGTGATCAGACATGAGTAGAAAGGTCTTCTCCGAGATCGTCCAGCAGATCTATTTCATTAGCAATCTGTTCATCAAAACCATCTTCACCCTCTTTGGGAGCACTAACAGAAAATGAGATATTTGTCAGTGCTTATATTCACCTGACACAAAAAGTAGATTAACCAATAAAACTAACCACAGCTTTTAAGACTACTAACCAGTTTTTAAAATGGAATATTCGGCGAAGAGGTCACTGACAAGTATTTGTTTTGATTGGTCACAGCAATGTTTATAGCTATGTTTGAAAAATTAATTTCTCAGTAAGTTAAATGGTGTTTGTTTTAAGGAAGAAAAAACAGCTAACAGCAGTTTCAACTGCTAAATCTCTCGTTTTTGTTTATTATTGAAAATAAACATTTCTTATTAGCCTACAAAATCTTGTTTGAATCCCATCCATTCAATATTAGACAATTTTCATTCCAAGGTAAGTAGAATCCAAAAATAGAATAAATTAAAATCTGTTCTTCCACAACCTATTTCTGTTATCTTATAGATCCACCTTTTGAGTGATCCATGGCATTCAACATTATCACCCATCATTTTTTTTCTGATTGGTTAGAGATTTTATTTCCATCAAAATGTTTTATTCTAAATTTATTAAATTATAATTTAATGAAAAAGAGTTTTGGGGGCTAGGAGAAAATGAGAAGGGAAGACCAGTTGGATAAACAATAATTACCACTTTCATTATTATTAATTTAACATTAATAATTATAATTTTGAAATTATTAATTCATTGAATAGTTCTTAAAAATTGAGATTCATTATCAAGGCCACAAGTAAATTATTGTTTGATACAAATAATGAGGACAGCTGATACCAGCAGTATTTCATTCCTTTAGTCAAATGAATTAGTTTAGGAGTGCAGTACATAATACATTATAACTTACGCTGGTTTATCAGTGACTGCTGTTTCCTTTTCTGTTGGTGGGTCATCTTCTAATCCAAGATAAGTGGGTTCTGCTGATACACAAAGAAAAAGAATCAACTTTCACAGTATAGCAAAATAAATCAAGATTGTATATGGGTAAATAGTTAATTTACAAGCCTCTATTTTATAATTAAGTAAACTAGTAACCCTATAAGCCCTTATTTTTTCCAATATCACTTTAATGTAATTTATGTTGAATAATTATTGGGAGCTAGTGCAAATTATTATTTTTTAATTATATAAATTACAAATAAAAAATCTTAAATAGTGAGTATAAACTATTTATTAAGAACAACTTTACAAAGGCATATATACTCCCTTTCGATAAATTATTTTTCTTTACTATTAATGTTCTCTTCAAATTATGGTTTAATAGAAAATTAAATGTTCCTAAAAGAGAAAAAAATGTTATTCTTATAAAATGATCCAACATTATTGTGCTGCATTATGAATAAATGGTTGAAACTTCAAGATAATTTAGAGGTAACAATTGAAAAATTCTAATGTCAATCTTTAATTAGTATCATGGTATGATTGAATATCCTCAATGCAATGCATAAATAGTAAAATAGGATAACATTAAAATATTATGATATGTCAAAAATAAAATAAAAATATACCAGGATTAATCTGAGAAAGAGCAATGGAATGGGCAATAGATGTAGTAGGGATAATAAGTGGGTGCTTCCTTTCATGGCGCGGTTTTCCTGCCAACAAAGTCCGAGTCCTCGCTAGATCCCTTGGTGGTAAAGGTATAGCATTTCCTTTCTCTGAAAGAGTTTATTCATTAGTCAAAAATAATTTCAGAAAAATTAAATAAGTTAATATTAACTAAAAGTAATAATTGAATTCGAGAACTAGAAAATTTAACGATCACAGCCATTGTCTATAAAGCTTCACCTCTATTAGCCCAATCAAAACTGAGATATACAAACAAGGCCAGCTTTCTGAATAATTTTAAGGAATTTAATTACAAATAAATTGATGAAATAAAGAATGGGAAAAACGGAATATTACCAGAAATATGCTCTTCTTCATTTTCACTGTAAGATGGAGCATCAGGAAGGGACAATTTTCTTTCATTTAAGCATCCGACAGACCTGGAAAAAAGTTTTTGAATATAATATCTAGAACAACTTGATTTTACACTAGGCCTGATATCAGGAAAAGAATTAAAACAAATAAGCAGTTTAGATCATCATTGATACTAACTACACCGACAACCTGAGAAAGCAAATATTTTTACATGATCCAATCAATATTCTCTGTTTGAAAGAATAATCTTCTAGTAGACCATCATTGGGAAATTAATTGGAAATTATTTTTATATATTTAAAAGAACCACACATTATTCAAAGCATAATTCACTTTTTATAAAATACACTTCTGTTATTAATCCTGTACTTGATCAGAGCAAGAGATGATTTGACACAAAATCTAAAAAAGGTTGTAGTGAAAATAAAAAAACTACCATGATAACTACCAACAAAAACTACCAGTAAAACTGAAATTTCAATTTCTTATTGTTTCATTATTTGTTTCTTAAATGTCAAAATTATTACACCATTTTCAAATAATTAAACTTCAATATTGAGTTTTAAAAAAGGAACTTTTTGAAAATTTTTTAGTTGGGTAAAAATCAACATTTATAACATTAAATTTCACATAATTACGTGAATAATACCGTGACATTATTCCGAGTTTTCTACGATAAACAGTTTTGAAGTCATATGAGTTTAAATGATTCAAAACTCATACAAAAACATGACACCATAACACCGCACGGGCTCGGGACCACCATATAACGTCCCCTCCGAAGGACGGAATATCCAAGGATTTTTTACTCCCTTATACTATTACATATCGTCGTATTATTATGGGAAATATGTACGTTTCGATAATCATTTCAGCAAGATATAAACGTTTCAACTAACATTTCGAAGTATAGATGATCTATGTTTATTGAAACGTTCATTTCTCGATGAAATGATTACCGAAATATACACATTACCCATAATTTTACTCCTTTTTTTCATATTAAAACTCACAAATATTTGCATTAATGGATAATATTAAAAATGAAAAGTTAAAACTTGTGACTCAACTCGAAGTAAGTACGTGCGTAACTGATACCCACAAAATTTTTCATATACGCCGCTAGCTACATTGCAAGAGGACTGCCAGAACCGAAAAATGAACCACCGTCTTATCATGATTAACTAAAGATAATTTTTCGTTTAGGGGGTAAGCCTCAAACGGTAGAGTAAAAAGGTAAAATAAAAGCGAACCAGTAGTTTTAACGCTTTCGAAATAATTAAGAAACAATTTGGACTCACCAATAACAGCATAACCTTTCTTATTAACTCTCTCAATTTCCCTGGCAACTCCGAACAAAACCGCCCAAGATGTAATTGCACCGAGGAAAGCTACAATTAATATAATGCTAAGAACTGCCGTCAACATATCAAATTTAAAAGACTAAATAAACCGGCATCTTTGAACTAGAAAATTCACCCAAAGTAATCCAGGATAGTGAAACTCCATTGTTATCATCAGAGACCATCATATTCACATGTGGCATTCTGCCGTCCAAATGACTGTCGGAAAAATAATGTATCACCAAAGAAATGAAATGTAAATGACCCGTTTAGATCTTCTGATGAAATGGATTACATTTAAGTTGATTTTATTTATGAAATATTTTTATGAAAAATTAATTTATAATCTTTTATTTAATCATTTGTTTATTGATTTTGTTGTTGCTTGTTTGTAAATTTAACGACACTTTATATTGTTGTGGCTCAAGGGCGGATTTAAGGGGGGGGGGCACGGGGATCCATTACAGTACATACTTACAGGCCAATCACATGATCATAGTACAGTAGAATCCCGATAATTCGTATGGTCAATGGACTGAAGATTTGGTACGAATTATCGGGAGTACAAAATAAAAAAACGTATTAATGCAATTTTTTTTATCTCTTCAAGAAAGTCTTCAATTCCCATTTTTCTGTGAAATCTCGGGCTTTTTCCATTCAAATATTACCTCCAACTGGTACATTTGAATTCCTTGCTTGTACGAACCAGTTTTTTAAGTTCTCTACAAGTCTGGGAAGTGATTATGTCCTTGTTCTTCACAATTGATGTGATCGTGGAACCAGGGACGATGAAATGCTTGGATACATCAATTAGCTTACTGCCACTGGTCACGGCGTTTATGATTTGTTGTTTCTCTTCAATAGAGAGGCTAACGTATTTTGGAGGCATAATTACGTGTCACAACCATAACAAAAACGAGACTGAATTGTAAATAAAAGAGTGATTGTAAGAAAAGCTTAATAAATTCCCTAGAACTCAGCCTCTCTACTCCCCTAATTCCTTTGGGTGAAAACAGTACGAATTACTTATGAGATTTCTTAGAAAACTTGTCTCTCTCACTCGCTCTCCCGTAAAAAACAATAGGATCTACTGTGCCTCTAAACAATACAAACATACTTGTGTATAAAAACAATACAAATTAAGTGATTTCCTAGGAAGCATTTATTCTCATTCTGCTCCCTGGCATATCTGCTTCACTGTTCTCTCCTCCCCTTTCGAAAACAGTACTAAGTAACGAGATTTTAAAGCTGGAAATACGAATTATATGAAGTTGTAAGTGACCTCGAGCATAAAAATAATACGAATTACCGAGGGGTCTGAAATGCATTGATTTTATACCATTTATCGGGATTTTCTCTGGTGACCGGCAAATTTGTACGAATTAGCTGGAAATCGGGATTCCACTGTATTTAAAATATATGAATAAAATAACATAAAGAACATGAATGAAACTATTGTTTTGATATTTTAATAAACCTAAGAAACCTTTCTATAAATACAACAAGTTTATTTCTAAGTTATTGTTGATTTTTTTGCCCGTTGTGCCCCCCAAGAAAAAAATTCTGGTTCCGCCCTTGTTATGGCTAATCGGACGAAAATTTTATTTAAAAAAAGTTTATGAATAAGATAAAGAGAAAAACGTAAGTGGTAACACTGCTGAGGCATCACCGCTCAGTTTGGTTAGGGTTGAGTAGGTTCTGTAGTGTCGTCCATTATATTAGCATTTGATAAACTCATGATAATTTGGATCGACAACGTGGGATAGAATCCCTCCTTCCTAAATCCCATCATGTGCATACACTTTAGGCCTCCCCGTCATTTCATGTCATCACTGGTGTCACTCGCGGGTCAGATTTCCAAGTGGCACAACATGAATGAAGTCGCTCTGGAGTGGAATCCACCCCATGGAGCTGTGGTAAAGCGACACTGTTTCCGTGACTTTGTTAGTTTTTCATTATTCATTTCCGTTACTTATTTTGCATTTATTGTGCTTCAATAGCAGGGTTTTTTGCAGAATTCTTCGAGTCCTGAAGATATTCAGAGTATATTAGGAGAATCGTAACAAGAAGAAAAACTGGTTAGAGAGGGTAGTAATCCTAAAGATGAAGTTGAAATTCAAGATCCCTCTGGCACGTAAAAAGAACTGGATACAGTTCAAGATAAGCCTGAATTTATTGATAAGGACAGAAGGAAATCAATGGGAAGAAGAAGTTCTTACAAATAAATGATGAAAGAATTGAGGAATATTGTTCCATCAGAAAATGAAAACTCCAAGAAAATAATTCCTATTCCTATTGCAAATGGATCTAGTCAAACCATTGGCACACCACTCTTAAGATTGATAATCTGGGTTTTCAGAGAACCAACAACCTCCTTATCTACCCCATTACTTGGAAGCACAAGTAAGGTGGGACAGAGGAAAAGATGGCAAGACAAAAATAATGTGCAACCAGGATGGATGAGCATTCTGCACAAAAAAATGTTAATACACTTCTCCCAACGTGAAACAAGCATTAGGTATTGTGTGTAAGAAATTAGGTGTCAAGGAAGAAGCGAAGTCTTGGAAGGCCGATTTTAGGGCATTTTCGTTTTCATTTTTATTATTTCTTAAAAATTTATCCAAACAACGGAAAAAGTAAAAAATCAGTTGGAGAAAGGTCCGGAGAATATGGTGGGTTAACATGTGGTACCCATATTTTCAGCTTTTTTGTCTTACAAAGCTCCTTAAGGTGCCTGGTAAGGTCATAATTCCCAGACCTACATTTTTCAAACCAACGGAAGATTGTTCTTTTCTTCACTGTATCTTCACCATAAACAATATTGAAACTGTCATTTCATCCGTTAGGACCTAATATAAGGAATTCTTAGATGTAATCTCGAGTTTTTGAAAATAGTAATCCCATGGTGGTCAAATAATTTAGAAAAAGGTAATTTAAACTATGTTTTGAAAAAACAAACAAATCCTACCTTCTAGTTCAAATTTTTCAAAGTTAAATAAATTTGTTGTACATTAATTATTAGTTCTTTCTTTTTTCCACAATCCTTTGACTCAAAAATATGTAAAAATGCCAAACCACAATAAATATAAAATTGTGCAGTTGTAAAAAGTGGGGGGGGGGGCAGTGTCAGTTGCATAGGTCAAAAAAATAGTATAGTATTAGGGTTAAAAAAACCTGATCACAAGAGATTTTCACAATATTATATAGAAAGACTGTTGTGTTCATATACCTTTTAATAAAGAACTTTTATAATCGAGGCTAAGATGAAAAATCCTAACTGCCTTTAAACTTATAGGTTTTACATTATTCAATTCAATAGAATTAGATTCCAAATATCTTCTTCTTTACCTTTGTATTCCTTTCAATGCAGCCATGCCTCTCTACCCTCTCATCCGCTCAATATGTTTTTATATATATTTAGGATATTCTGGGACGACCCCTCGTCCTCCTTCCAGCTTCCAGCACCTTCCTTGCTTCTCTTTTTTCCTCCATCCGACAAATGTGGCCAAACCACTCTATCTTTTGGTTTCTATTGAAATTGATATCAGTCTGCAGTCCACGACTTTTCTACAAGACTGCTGAGGTGATTTTCTTGAGATTAGGCACATAAGAAACAGATTATCCCAAGATGATTCCGATAACTGGACTTAGTAATAAGCGTTTTCATTTAAAACTCCAAGCCTACTGGAGATAGGTTTAATACGTCTATGACGCTACCATTCATAAAGTTAAGACAGAAAATGTGAAATGATTTTTCATCTATATACCAAGACCTTGAAAAAATTTAGTAATATATTGGGACATCTATGCCGCAACTATCAGTAGTAGTGCAGTATAACAAATCTGTTTTCACTCTCTGGACTTCCAGCAAAGCTATCCTCATTCATGTCAGAAGGATTAAAAACCTTTTTACATAAAATGGTAGTGGTGACTAATGGTACAATGCATCAGTCAATAGGAAGAATGTTATATGTTCACAAAACCAATCAGTTGGAACTAATTCTTAACGATCCTTTACACAACATAAATCTTTTGTATCTTCTTTACACCATTGATTTTTAGCTGGAGTTTTCTCACATCTATAGCTGCAAGACATTCTAACCATCAATCAAACCATTCATCTCTGATGTTTCCTACTCCTCTCCTCCAGTCTTCCTTACAGCTTCTTCCAGAATACTCCTTGTTTTTCTAGTTCACTTCGTCATCCATTTCTCTTGTTTTTCATTTTGAAAATGAGGGCTGCAACCTGGTTATTATATAATATCTTAACAATACCTATCTTGATTCAGTTTTTGATTCGGATACATTCTGTAAGGATATTGAATCAAAGTTACTATGGATTTCTCTGCAAAGTAAACACGCGTGCTTGAGCCATAACTGCCAAAAACGATGCAATTTAAGGATATAAACACATCTAGAAAAAAAGTAATAACATAAAAGCTCATTTTTATTATATAATGATTAGCTTAATAACACATATATTAACTTACCCAATAGTATTACTCCTGACATGATGCTTGTTGCCTCTAACTTTAGGTCGCACGAGAGGAGCATTCCTGAGAATTCGGAGAGGATTAGCTTCCACAGGTTGTTCGACAAGCAGAGAATAAACCGCCTTTGCTTCACTACTCAATGAGCCCTGACAGGAATAGGAATGGAAGGAACAGTAAGGAATAAATTGGTAAGGAGAGGATAATGAAAAACAAAAGGTAAAAAGAACAAAACAAAAACAAACGAATCAAAATAAGAAAAAAAAATTGTTAAAGTGATATTCTTTTTACATATAGATTTTCAAATGTTTAAATTATTTTTATTACTCTTAAGAAAATATTAATACTCAACAAATTAACTATGGTTTAAAAGAAAGCCCTGCGAAGAAAACGATAAATGATTTATTACTTAAGCAGCATTGGGCTCAACCAAAAAAATCAAGTTTTCATCACACACTTCATTCATTCAACAGAGCAGCATGAAACCAAATAACTGAAAAATCTTATTATTAATGAAAGCACAATTTTAGACTGTTTTGACAATAAGGTAGAACTTCAACACATTTCTTTATGTATATCAATGACAAATATAAAACATATACAAATATCCAGGTTATAATCCTTTCAATATCTTTTGTCCAACATATTTTTCCTCAATTAAATCATACTCTTTAATGAGCAATTCCAGCATTTCGGATTAGTTTTTTGGACATTAAAATGTTTTTATTGACGATTTTCTTTATGATTAAACAAGGTAATTTTTTTTAAATTGCTCCTAAGTGATTTTGAAGCCATATTTAAACCCTTGTCTCATAATGATCTCAATATATTTCCTTTTCCCTCTCAAAGATATTAAACTGGAAGGGATATCACAAGAACAGTAAAAAAAAACATAGTAAATATTCAAATCAACAAGCAATTATAAATGTTCCTGAATTTTAAATCAGTTTGCAGTTGTTATAATATAAGTTGTTTTTTTCTTCTTCTCTTATTATTATTAATATTTCTCTTATTATATATTGGTTTAAAAAATACTCAAGTATTACTAGAAGATGATAAAATCCCAAGAAACAGGACTTGATCAGGCCTCCATATGGAGATCTTAAATATAGTGAAGAAGAGGAGGTCAAGGATCAGCTGTGCAAGATCATATTTCACCTAAAGGCGAAGGAGCAGATCCCAGAGGATTGAAAAGTAGCATGTAAGGAACCATCCACAGCCTACAGATTATATATAACAGAAAACATGGGGATTATATAGTGTGGAAAGGAAATTACTAATGCGACACCCGAAGAAGCAGGTTCGCAACATATTTAATTTTATCAGACAGAAGAAGAAAACCACCAATCAGCTGGATAGAGAATAATAAGACATATCAAGGCCTGCCAGGGTGAATCAGGAAGAGTGTCGGCAAATAACTGAGTAAGTTTAGATCCCATACAGATTGTACTGGTTAGGAGAAGAAAAATAATTAGTTTTTTCATGAATATAAATAAATTATGACTCTCCTTCTAAATTCAAGAGCACACTATTTACTGCTTTTTAATAATTATTTAAGAATGGATGATAATTATTTTTGTGGGCTTTTAATTTTAACGTAAATTTAAAAACCATCAAACGCATAAATCGGGTATTTTATTGCACACCTATACTTGTAAGGCAATAGATTTGGCATACAAATCTGATATCTTGTTATGACAATAATAACATCCTCCTCTAAGGTAAAATTCGAAACAATTTGGCCTAATTTTGACAAATTGAATAAAGATCAAATAAAATAATGAATATTTTAATTGATAATAAACTGTAGTAAGGTTTAATACTAACATCAATAGGTACAATTTTAAATACTATAGCATCATCTAACCAAATAACCACCCAAAAATAAGGACTACTACTAACCGAGTATTTCAAAAAAACTAATTACTCATATCTAATCTAAATGACAATAATGTTTCTGAAGTAAATATATAAAATAAACTGGAAAACAAAACAAATATCTTAAAGCAATAATAAAACCAAAATTAAATTAAGCACATGCGTGACAAAATAAGACTACTAAACAAAAAAATAAAGGACTTTACAGAAAAGAAAGTAGGAAAGGACATTGAACAAAAACCAAAAAAGGATCATTAGATGTTAATAATAACAACTCAATCATATTCAAGATTATATTTGTAGAATTTCTAAAAATACACTTCTTCATTTAAATAAATAGATTTGCTGAGCGTCACTTCAAAAATATTTTTTTAAATATTTAATGTATGCTATCTAAATATTATTGAAAATATAAGGCATTAAGTATTACATAAGGCCAGATATAGTCGGTGTTTAGATTTGTCAAAAATTTGACATATTCATAAAACATTTGAACCATGAACACATTTTGTAATTTAACAGTAGCAACTTTCTGTGGTCAGATGAGTCAAATGGCATAAGTAGATTGGCATGGAATGCTGATGAACAGTAAATATTAATTTAACAACATATAATATTGAATAAAAGATATAGAGATTTATTAAAGTTGGTCATTTCATACGATTTGAACTGGAAATTATATGATTGGAAAATGTATCTGAACATTTTTGAATTCAGAAAACGCTTTATCATATGAAATTAATAAAACTGTCATCAAACAATTCATAAAATACTTGAAAGAAAATAAAATTGAAAATTTTTTAACAGTATTTCAAGTTTAAAATTTTAATCTTTTTCCAAAGGTTTAATTTAATTTTAAAATAATTATGAATAACGCAAATACTATTCTAAAATAGAAAAATCGATATTAAAAAAATTGTATTTACATAGTTGTGCATTTGAACAATAAAAAAACTAAATACCCGTTTGAATATGTTTCCTTATCATTTATGGAAGACAAAGAAAAAACTATCCTGACACAGAAAAATTGTTACTGGTAATATTAACTTTAAATGAAACATTAAATAATAACTAAATAATGCATGGATAAATAATATTTACATTTTTTTAATAATAGAATATTTGGCAAAAATATATTAGAATTTTTTATACTCAATTTCAATGACAATTTTATCAATCTTTTAACTAAAATGCTATAATTTAAGAATCTATAAATTCAGATAAAAAAAGTTTACAAATTCCACACAACAGAAGGTATATTCCTTATAGTAAAAACCAGAAAGAAGTAATTACAAAGCTTCACATAAAATCAACAGTGAAATATGTAAATGTGGGGGAAGAGGGAGAGAGTTATAGAGAAAAATAAAAAAAGGTCCTATAACAGAAAACTGAAAGCAAAATGAAATACTTTTGCATTTAAAAAAACAGTACAAAGTATCAAACATAATAACATGCCAATGAAGGCATTTAACATAAATAGCAATATTAATATTGATGCATTTTAAAACATGTAATAACATTTTTAAACAAGTGGAAAACGTAGGATTAATCAAGAAATGACTAAATTAATTTTTATGCAGTTGAAATGTGACAAAACTTTATGTTATATTTAAATCAGAAAGCCATTTGTAAATGAATAGAACTATTCATTTAAAAAAAAAACAAGAAAACGTCGCTAAAATTTGGTAGATAAGCGAGCTTTGAGAAAATCCTCTGTGAATCCTGGAACATGTTTTAGATCTTCAGAAGAAGATGTGCTGGAAGATCCAGATGATATTTTTTTTGTTAATTCGTCAGATGATGAATTAGATGATTTCGAATGCCATGAATTTGATGGAAAGCCACCAGACGATGATGAAGAAGAAGAGGATTCACCCCAATCATGTGTTGGTAATGGAG
Source organism: Troilus luridus (assembly GCA_964056705.1). Classification (NCBI taxonomy): domain Eukaryota; kingdom Metazoa; phylum Arthropoda; class Insecta; order Hemiptera; family Pentatomidae; genus Troilus; species Troilus luridus. Next base: position 120,199,939 of record OZ057413.1, read on the forward strand.
AAGCAGGAGTACTATGTGGAACCCTCCGGGAAAGAATTGGAGCATGGAGATGAGGAACCCTAGCATCAGACACTGTTCTCCGATGAATCAATCTCATCACATGGCCTTTTTCACTAGTGGGTTCAAGTGATCCTTTCAAAGTGGAAGAAGACAGAGTAGAAGAACTGGCTGCTTCTGAAAGTGGGTCAAGTGATCCACCGAGTGTATCTGTCGATAGTCTGCACCGCCCAGCCTCTAATGAATCCAACACTTCAGTCGATGAGTCTATTAAGCTTGACAATGGGTTTCTTGTGAGCAAATCTCGAGACCTAGCAAAACAAAATTCTGCCGATGCTCTATCCCACAGAGGTAAACGGAATGGAGTTCCAGAACGTAATGATTCCAAACTAGTACAAGAAGAAAGAGAGCGCAAACTTGTACAAACAGACTATTCATGCATGAAAATAATACACCACGAACAGCAGAAAGATATATGCAATAAATTACAAAAATAATATTTTATAAATATGTTAAACATACCCAGAAGTAACCGGAGAGGAAGCCATAATAAAAATAAAAAACAAGTTAGTAAATATAACAATTAATGTAAAAAGTTAATATTTTATGAAAAAAATCTCATATAAAATATATCAGAGAAATTTGGTAAATAGTGAAAATAGAATAAAATATTAAAACGATTTTCATCATATTCCAATGACTTCATATCTCTCTACTGACTGCTATGCTATTAGATAAATCATTTAAAAATACTTTAAAAAGCTAAGTATATATAAATAAATATAGAAGATATATATGAATTCCCTCAAGTGTTTCTGAGTTTTTTAAGGATCTTGAAGTTCAGTCAATAAATAAAAGGAACAACAAAACTTTGGTAATTTTTTTATTTTATTGGTTCTCTTAATGTCTGAGCAGTAAACAAAATAGGCTTTTAATAAATGTACAGTAAATAACTTAGGTGCCTTGAAAAACGTTATAGTTATATATTTATTGAATAAACCCCAAGTTCCTTATAAAAATTTAAGGAAACATTAAACATATAAAAATGTTAATTTTTAAGGGTTAATAGCTTCAAATAACTCAATAAAACCACTTATTTGTACAACTGTGTGATGGGTACCCGAATATCAGGGGCTTTATAAGGGAGAAAAAAATAAAAGCTAAAATACTTAGCTTATTTAAAAGGAAGTAAATAGGAATAAAAAAAGTTAGCAAATTACTATAGAGGATATCCAATCAGCTGGCAAAATACCTTCTTGCAAATGATAGGCTAATCAGCTTCCTACTAACAAAAGTCAGTTTTCATTGATTAATATAGTAGGCTGTGTTACATATAAACATTTAATATTAGTGTACATTCATTGTAAAATTATTTATAATTTTGCGAAATTAAATAGAAAACAAAATTAATTAAGAAAGCAAATATTCAACCATATTAATGTTATTTATCACTTTAATTATAATGACTAAACACAAATTATACAATTGGCTCACCTTTCTTCGGATCAAATAATCTACACAATATCCTAATTCTTAAGAACCTAAGAAATTGTTCTTCCTTAAAATTAGCGACCACAGTTCACACCCACATAGAACAGTAGGAAGGATGATAAAAATTATACCACAACAACCCATAATGTATGATTCTATCTAAAACCATATAGGTCATCTTCAATAATTTCCTTGTCCTATTCCGTGATTTGACTAGTCAGCATTGGATTTAATATCTAACAAAATACTAGAAGGGAGATGCCGTGATGAGTTATGGCAATTCATGCCTGATAGAGTCTTGCTTAATAATCATTTTTAGTATAGATTTTTTCTATTCTTCAGAAAATTTAATGTTTTCCCTGATATTAATAACCAGAAGATATATTTAATACCTATTTTATTTTTTAAAATATTTTAAATCCCGGCAATCTCCGCATAGCTTGTGTATTAAGTTACCAGTAAATCAGAAAATAAAATAATTTTATTAATTAGAATATTAATTTTATCAATTTACCTGGACATCAGGTATGGATTGAGCTTCATCCGAAAAAGTCCTTCCTTCAGTTCGTGTCTGAGGATGTTTCGATGGAGCTGGAAGAGTGTTGGAGCTGGAAGGAAATCTATAGAACAGAATAATTAATTGATGAAAAGAAAAGCCATAAGGGGATTTCAATATTAATGAAGCATTAACTCAATAAAGTATTTTTAAAATTAAATGATAAAAGAAACCTTCAGGAACCTTTGATAGAGGTTTTAGGAGTCAGAATCTCAAATAACCGCTTAAATTTGAAATCATCAAATTTTTCACATTACCTGCATGAGTTGATCCATGCATAAGCTTATCATTAACAATACGATTCCTATTATTTTTTCTAAAAATATGTTGTCAGAGGCAATAAACATCTTCCATTTAATTGACTAAATTATAACATAGTTCATTGTTTTGTTTATATTATACTGTTACGATTAGAGGGACAGAGGGACGGCTGAAGGGATTAAGGTAAGCAGGAAGGCATCAAAGCGTTCTGTCTGGAGACATCGCGAATTGCATGGAATGTTTTAGGTGCCCCCACCCCGACCAACCTTGACTATATAAAAGGCCAGCTGTTTCGGCCGGGTCAGTCTGTGGTAAGTGCTAAGTGAGTAACAGTGACAGTGATAGTTAGTGGCTGTATGATAAGTGTAATAAACTGTGTGTCAGTTTGTCATATTTGGAGAGCCTTACGGTCGGTGGACTTTAATTAGCGAACTGTAACTGTTAATTTGTAGTTGTAAACTATAGTGTAATATTATTGTATTTGTACAAATTTATATAAATAGTTTAGTTATTTAGTATTAGCAATATCTTATATTATTTGTATATTATTTTAGTAATTAGATAACAGTTAGGCCTAGGTTATAATCTGTAAAATATTGTTATTGTAAATTGATATTAGTATAATAATTTAATTGTTTTAAATAATTTCCTTGTAATCTTTTTAATGTGTTAATAAATTTTAGTATCTTGAATTTAGTAATAGTTTAGTTCATTTTACACCCAGTAGCCCGTAACAATACCATAGTTAAAGTTCAACAGAGACCTCGATCCATTCCCCAATATAACCCCATATCCCCAATATACTAAATGTTCTAAGTGGGAAGGTTTTCCCTTAAGGATTAAATATGTTATTACCAACAGGGTATTCTATAATATATCTTAGTAGCCTTTTATTTATTTATAACTGACTAAAGAAATGAAACAAGATAAAACATGACAATTGAATGAACTGTGAAAATAAGAGTGAGACATAAACAGGAAACTTACTTGAAAGATAGCTTATTTTTAGCAGGACTAACTTCACCTTGCTGAACCATACATTTGTTTGCCAGTTCATAAGTGAGAGCGATAGCAGTGTCTAATGTTTTTTCATCAGAGGAAGAAATTGGCTTTACCTAAAATTGTAAAAAAAGTTTTAATTGAAAATAGGTGTGCAATAAAGTTGTAGAATTATGATTATAACAATTAAAACAGATACAAGAATTTTTAAATATATCAAAAAGCTGAGCTTTAAATCTGCTTGCTGGGCAATAACAGGGGTAACCAGGACCATAAAAAGCCACACACTACTTAAATGAAATAATTATTGGTATTTTGTTTGGAATAGAAACTGAAAGAAAATGTATTTCAATAGATCTTCCGTAATAATAAAAGATAAAGTACAATGTAAATTTATTAAATAAATTTCCGGAGAAAGGTATAGCTCATTAGGTATGGTGCTCCGTTACTGATCTCCAGGGTTTAAGTTCGAGACTGACACTAGTTATTTATAAATTATACAAAGAAAAACATGACAGTTGAAATTAGTTGGCCGAATTTCCTCCTTGCACAAGTTTTGGCTTAAAAACAGTAGTCACCCTACATGAATCCAATAATAAAAGCTTCATGGGTTTAAAAAAAAAATTTCCAAATTTGAAAAATAAAAATCTTATGTACATATCTATAGTTGTTTATCAATCAATCAACACTGGCTCTACAACCCATTACAGGTCTTGGCCGCATCAAGGCGTCACCTCCATTTTTTAATAAGTGTGAAATTATTATTATTTAAAAACTTATTTATTTTTGATTTTTGCAAATAAAATCAGAGGATAAGAGAAAATATATTTTGTTAATCTTATTAAAACATTAAATTTCAATGTCTAATTTACTTTTTAGCAGAACAGACGGAAAAAAATATGTTAACAACTTTTTCCCAAAATATTCTTAGGAAAATATGTAACAATTTTGTAAGTTCAGGGTTAATTGAAAAGTGAAATTGAATAACAATCCTTTGTAATGTTATTTAACATACATATGAACAAGAATAATGTTTGGCAATAATTTTGTATGTCAAAGGTACGAGCACTGAAAGTGGGCACACAAATTCATTTTTTTACATAAATTTATTGACTGATCTTTTTCTGAATATCAAATAGGATAAATTTGAAATGAGAAAACAGTGCAAAATCTTATCCACATAATTAATTGTAAGTAATTTATTTCACCTCTGAGATACAGAAATAAAAAGTTAAATTTTCTTTGGTAGAATAAATATTACAACTATAGGAAAAAGTAATATAATAAAATATATACCGTGGCCAGCTTCTTTTTCCCTTTATTGGCAGCTTCTTGAATTTCATTCCTACGATTTATGGCTTCATCGTTAGCTGGAGGAGGTGAGTGAGGAGTAGGCGAAGATGGCCTAGGTGGAGATTTATAGTCTCGGAAAGCAGCGTCCATCTCATCCAGAAGGCTCGGTCCAAAATCAAACTGAAATTATATAAATGTAAAAAGTAAATACAGGTTAGGTTTGATTTAAAAAATAATCAATGAAAATAATTAATTTCAATAAACCTACCTGGAATGTGGGACTATCGACAGCTTCATCGTCTGTAATTTCATGATATTCATGGTCTGATAATTCTTTTCCACAGTTCCAATCTGAGCTCAAACCTAAAATGAAAGAATTATTTTTTAAAAATTTGTCCACATGTTCTAAATATTTATATTTAATTTAGAGAATTTAAATATTTTTTTAGAAAATAAAAAGATATAAAATATGAATTTTTGCCACACGTTAACTTGAGGAAATATCAATGAAGTACACAAAAAAAAAGGCTGGTGAGGAGTCCTGGTTTGGATGGGGATCGTCTATTTTCTATACTTCCTGTCTTTAATTAATACTCTCCGTTATATTATTGAAAAAAAAGTAGTTACCTAAGCAATATATTACTTACTCACATTGAAAATAAAGGATATAGACGAGAAGTCAACAGGAAAATGATTTGAAGAGATTGGTGACTTTAGAGTAATTACATCTACTTTTAAATGAATTAACTGTATTTAATATATTTACCATTGCTATGTGTGATGTTACTGAGTAATGGAGCTCTATCAGTAGAAATACTCCCCGTATCTTCAGAATCTGTCCCTGGCTTATAAGGTGCCACCACCTGCTTAGGAACGTGCTCATACTTCTAGAATGTATAATACACAATTATTAGTCATCTATTTTAAGGACACATTCAAAGAATCGTACATAGATTTAGCTCTAATATATTACTTTAGTTCCTCCAAGGAATGAAATGTCTCCGAAATAAGCTCCATCCAGGCCCACATGACCCGTGTGCTTCATATCGCCTTGAGGTCCAGAGATCATTTCAGGTTTTAACCTATTCCTTTTAGAAGAATAAGCATTTTTTCCATCTGAAATCATTATCAAATAAACAAAATGTCAATTTAAAAGCTTATGAAAGTAGAAAGAAAATTCGAGTTATTCACCAATAATATATAAATTAGTGATCTGAACATTTTATTTAAAGCACTCTTAACTGTAAGCTGTACTTCAGAGCTAGAAATTATTCTCAGTGTCGAAAGAAAAGGTTTAAAGTACATTACAGGAAGCTTTAAAGAGATTTTCCAAAAAAATATATATGCATAAACTGTATTGAATAATTATTGGTTAACTGTATAGATTATATGGATATGACAATGTCTGGGTAGAGATCAAAATAAATAAAGATAATAAAAAAACGAATAAATAAATAATTTTTTGCAATTTGAGAATTTATTTTTATCTCCAAGCAGACCATTTTTTCTTACTCTTACTGTATAATGTAACTACTTTTAAAATAAATAGTTAAAGACTTTTATGATAATGGAAATGAAATATTAAACTTTGGCTACAAGTAACCAGAAATGGTAAATGAGTTAAGCGGTATCTAACTTCAAATGGGCTGTAAAAACTGCTAATAATTTTAGTTAAAAAATAAATATAAACAAAATACAAACCTCCTCTTACGAATTCTGAAGGTTTGTTTGAAGGTAAATTAGAGCCTAGGTAGGCAACTGTCAAAGCAGGATTAAAGAGACCTGTTTTGCCACTGTTTAGAACTCCTTTCCATAGTGCACTCCCTTGCAAAGGACTGGAAAAAAAGGGTTGCGATTTAATTCAGGGATAGCTATATCTAATAAATAAGGAAAAAATAACTAAATCTAAAATTGATAATATGATCTGAAATTCATGTATTGTTTCTTTTCTGGTTTAAACGGGGTTTGATGTAATTGATGTCTGAAAAGGAAATGATGTAAAACATAAAAGTTCATTTAGGCAAAGATTCAATCCAGAACAAGAAAGGAATAAATTTAACTTTTGTATTATTTCAAAGTAATCATATTTTTTATTAGATATTCAGCAAAAAAATTAATAAATGAACTAGAAAACAAAATCTTCAAAACAGTCATATAAAAACCTAAAAAAAAATATTTAAAAAATACAAATTCTGTTTGATTAGCTAACTTTGAGGTTTTATCTTATGAGAAACTTAAAAATACAAAATTTAAATTTAGTCCTTCCCTATTTAGAACACAGTCATAGCTCAAATGAACTTTTTTTATTGCATTTGAAATACAATATCACTTATATGTACAAAATAATTTTGCATAACATCCTTTTCAGATATTGGAAAGATGGTAGGTAGTATTGTCTTGTATCTGATAAACATGAGAAAACTCGGGATTTGGGCGACCTGTGGTGTAGTGGTTAGAATAACAACCTACTATACCCAAGATCACGGGTTCGTAACCCTGCAGGTGGCCCTAGGATTTTTTAAAAGGGAGTAAAAAATTCTTAATTATGCCATCCTTCGGAAGGGACGTATAATGGGGGTCACTATTCTAATTAAACCTGGAGAGACAAAATTTAGGACTTCCACTGTAGCATCATTCAATTAGCCATAACAACATAAAGTGACTTAAATAAACAAACTCAGGATTTCATGACTCATCGTCTTAAATTGGATATGTCAAAAGAAAAGAATAAAAATCTCATGACATAACCGTTTTAGGTAATGAGCTTCAATGTTTCAATTAAGTTATATGTATTTTGACCAAAGATTCCATTTTATTTAGAAGTAAGTATACCAGTCAGAAGCTGCTTATCACATACACAATGTGTAATAATAGTTATTATACGCATTATAGTAATCCTTATCATATGCTTGGATAAATTAATAAGAAATAATCACGGACAAAGCCGCAGTCAATGTGCTCAACAAAAGTTGTCGGTAATATAAATAAAATAGGGTACATTACAGGACATTTCAAGATGAACACATACTAAAATTTATTATGCAGACTATTAATGCTTTGTACCTCTTATCAAGAACTGTAATAATATCACCAATACGGAAGACTAAATAGTCTCTTTTCAGTCTATCATCACCTGAATCTTGAATAGCTTGCACTTGTTCTGGTTTACACTGTAAATAAAAATTAGGCACTGATGATATATATTATATTACAACAAATATAACAAGGTGGTGAATATTATCTCAATTAAGAAACACATAGTACTTGGCAAACCCCAATGGATCCACACATTCAAGTGATTTTCTAATGCTCGGAAAAAAATTAATAAATTAACAACACACTCACATCAGGCAGCTGCTTCATAATTTCACAGAATTTAGGTCTTTTATTCGGGTCATGATGCCAACACTTAAGCATGAGACTGTAGTATTCTTTTGGGCAGCACTCAGGCCTTTCTAACCTCTAAAAATAATTAATAATTTTATTATTACTTGATGACAAAAAAAAACATCGGAATAAAGTAGAAACTACAGTAACATATTCAACCAAAAAAACTCTAAATTACAATAATTAGTACTCAAAAATCAACAATAAATGATATTTTGAAAATAATAACACAATTAAAACAAAACAGTATAATCAAAAACCAATGAAGAACAAAATGGAATGCATATCCAGAAAGTAAGAGTACTGTCGCTTTCTCATGCTGTGAGATTTTTTTCTGTAACGCTAGCAATACTCAATGGGGGCTATCCTGAAAGCATTGAGTGAACTCTGTACAAAATCCCACTCAGTAATGTGAGCTTCACAAAGGCAGAATGATTAACATTTTTTCTGCCTTCATTAAACTTAAACCTTAACATGTAAAATGACACCTTTCCCATAAACAGTTTTGATCTTCAAAAAAGGTATTTTTCTTTCTTTGGGAAAATGCGATGCCCGCTTGCAAGGACCAGATTTATAATTGACCTATTTAACACAAAAAAATATTTTTAAATGAGTTTTCTTACAAAGATCAGCAATGCTCATGTTCAGAACACTCGTTACCATTCTAGCCAGCTTTGACAAAATAAAACTTATACAGCAACTTTATTACGTTCTGTGTCTCATAAAATATAACAGAAATAAAAAATAAAATTATAAATACTTGGGGGTCGGGCTCATCCACTGCATCTAATATCTGTTGTCCAGTAAGCGCAGCCCATGGCTGAAAACCATAAGAAAACATTTCCCACAATGTTACAGCATATGCCCAAACATCTGAAGCCGTAGTAAACTTTAAATAAGTAATGCATTCAGGGGCACACCTAAAAAAAATTAATTGCCAAAAAGCAAAATATATCATACTTTTTAAAAGAAATGAGATCTTCAAAAAAATATTTCTCATCTGATGAAACAAAAAGGAAAAATATGCTTACCAGGCAATGGGTAATTTTAAATTAACATTAAAATTTGTTTGATAATAATCTTTTCCAACTCCAAGAGCACGAGAAAGCCCAAAATCAGAAATTTTTACTTTGTTTTTAGAGAACACTAATATGTTTCTTGCCGCTAAATCCCTATAAAAAAATAAAATAAAAAGTAATAGAAAATTTTTTTATTCATGTAATATATGTTTCTAAAATATATGGTCAAAAAATAGACTTATTACATTGTTGGTTTTACAATCATTTAAAGATAGTTCAAAAATGAGATGACCATATGAAGATTGAGTTGATTAATCAGTCCACTTTTTGTGAAAATTGAGATTGCACAAACATGTTGCAAAGAAAGAAGAGTAAGTAATATCAAATTATGGTAACAATGCAATGTAAAATCAACACAGTTGCATTAAAAAAATCCATAATAAAAAGTTAAGTGCTTGAAAAAATTGGCTTTAGTCAATTGCAACTAGAGAAGAAATAGTAATTTCCTCCGTGCCTTAGTTATAAAGATAATCTTACCTCTTCTAATTTATTATTACATCACTAGTAAATATTAGCTGGTTTATTTGATCGACACAAGTTTTAGTGATTTTATTGTTTTTGTTTTTTTATTGGAAAATGAAAAATCTTATGATTTTTTTTTTTAGTAAAAAATTGGTCACACTGTTTTTATTTTTGTTTATGATCATACTGATTTAAAGTTAAGTATTAAACTTAATTTTTTCAATTCGCATTATTTGTGATTTAAACCATCCTTCTCATAGGCTCTTCAATTGTTTCCTTATAATTAACTTTATCAATCAATGTAATGAGATGTCAAAAAAACAAGGAGTGTATTATGATAGTATATCATTAATTACTGAGTGAATATTACCTATGAATCAGTCTTTTAGCTTCCAAATACTGCATTCCGTCACAAATTTGTATGGCAAAGTGGCAGAGAGAGAGTACTGGAAAGCTTGATCTCAAAGATGGTTCTTTCAAACATTCAAGTAATGAACGAAGAGCAGCTAGTTCTGTAACCTAAAATGAAGGATTACAGAAAAATGAAGTCTTAGGAAACATGGAATGTAAAAATAAATTACTAACACTTATCCATTTTTTGTATTAATTATAAACATATTAATTTAATACAAGAAACTTTACAATCCGTAACAAGTGGTCCTCACATGTATCACTTTAAAATTTGAATTCCTAAGCCAGTAAAAATCCTCGACTGCTACCTAAGGTAGCAATGTTTTTCAAGCGCACATTTTACTCTCTAACTATTTCTAGTTCTAGAATGAACTAATAAGATTTTAGATGTTGTACATAAAATAGTGTATTTATTAAATGGAATATAAGAATAAAATACAAACCAGCATTAGAGCATTTGTATCCAACACTACACCATACAGGCGAACAATATGCTCATGATCAATAGCATGCATTATAGCTGCCTCTTTTAAAAATTCTATAGGATTATTTTGCATTCTTTCCCTGGAAAGGCACTTTATAGCAACTTGGATCTGTAAAATTTTTTTGTACAGTATAAGTTAATAAAGGCAACTAAAACATGAATAAACCAACTAATCAATAACAAATTAATAAACAATAATCAAAAAATAATAAATATTATATTATTATATCAAATTCATAGAAATCATAATGTTTCATAGAAATCTGAGTCTTAAAAAAAAAATGGGATTTGAAAATTAAGAGTATGTTTCCTTGATTTACTACAGTGCTAATTAGAGAAAAAAATTTACCCTTTCTCCATCATTCGTCCAGACTCCTTGTTGAACAACACCAAATTCTCCTGTACCCAATTCTTTATTAACAATAATAGAGTCAGCAGGAATAATGTGCTTATTTGGGACTCTTACTGGGGGTTTTTCAGGAACTTCACTAGGTAAATTAGCTTCCCAAGCCTCTTCTTTGCGTGGCATTATCATCTACAAACAAAAATACTGTAACTAAATCAAAGATTATGATTGTTACTTTGTACAGTACTTTTGAAATTTTGTACAGACGACTTCAACAAAAATGGAAATCCTGCTTACTATGTTCATACCAAGTTCCTAACCAAATAGGCGGAAGACCTGATGAGGGTTTTCTTCTTTGAACAAATTTAAAATGGATAAAGAATTGATAAGATCCATTGATGGATAAATAACACATTGGACTGATGGATTTCACATTAATAATATCACAGCTTTCATATGATTTTGTATTGAGATTCCAAACCAACAACATACAGAGGTATATAAGTTTATATCTACAGCCCCAGTGAATAAGTGGTTAAGTCTGATTTTGCCCAGAGAGTTAACTGCTTTCAGATGACCGGAATCTTATCATTATCGTGGTTTTTCGCTTGAAATGGAGATGTAATATAAACAATAACTCATTTTCAAGCCAATGCCTTACTTAGCCCTTTATTCACTAAGAAAATAACTCAAATCCTCTTACTTAAGTACACGAAACTCATTATGGAGAAAATTAGACTTAACCACTTACTCACCGGGGTTGTAGATATATGTGGTACATTGGTATCTCATATAATAAGCACTTATAATATTTGCATGTTTAACAGAAGATCTGTATTTCAATTTGTGACCAATTTATCAATCAAGTATGTTATATGAAATTGTTCAATAAAACGAGATATAATTTCTAACCAATGAAAAATATAAATAAATGAATAAAGGCAAATTGAGCTATATATAAAAATACACACGTGGAATAAAACTGTGATATAGTAATAGTAAATGCTTCCAACCCTCAAAACTGAATATGATAGACCTACAATATTCTCGGTTACAATGCATAGAAATTAAGTTCACACAAACCTTCTTAAACTTGGAAAGGTATGTTTGAGGGAAATGTTTTTGAAAATACTTCTTTAATCTCCTCATCTCTGGTTTTGACATACCAAGCTGTTGGAGATCTTCATCACAAACATACTTCAATTGGGCCACATTTTGAACCTAAAGAAGAGTAAGAGACATTAATACCCTCAATAACAATAAAATAGAAACAAATAGAGCTCTTTCCTCACCTTCAAATCGTTTTTGAAGCTGGCAAAGTACTGTTGAAGTTCAGCTTCAATTAGAAATTCATAAAGCCCAGGCCCTTTAGAAGTCATTTTGGAAGTTATAAAAAACTACAGACCATATTAATATAAAAGAGTGAAATTGACTTCTGAGGCTGGATGAACAATTTGAAAGCTAGTTTTCCATTTATATTTTGAAGCACTATTATTCATGTAACTTAGATCTATATCACAATAATTCAATAGTTAACATTAGATTTACAGTACACCTGAGGAAGAAGATCGCAAAATGCATTATACCATTCTAAAAGGCTTATTCAGAATAAATAAATTACCAGTAAATAAAAAACTGTAGAAAAATATAAAAATCTGTTATTGGAACCTCTCCATAATCACTACGCCATGATAAACATGATGACAATATTTTGACCTATCAGGCATTCATATCAGTGTGTAGAACAAAAACAATCATTGACTTCTTTATACCAATATGAAATTCTTTTAAATATTTGTATAAATAGAATTTCAAAAACAATTTGAAAATAGAAATTAATGGATAATATCGAAAAACATAAAAGTGTAATTACGAAAATTGTGTAGTAATGATTTTTATTATTAAACTATTGATGAAATTTATACTTTTTTATAATCTACTGTCAAACTAATGAATGATAACAGAGAAGTAAAAGAAATGAATGAAAACTTTAGTCAATGTAGGTCGCTCCTAACCCATTCATAAGCAGTTTGAAACAGTAAAAGCAAGTTAACAGGAAAATTTGCTAAAAGTAAACTAATGTGGACAAATAAATTTTAAAAACCGAAAAGTAGGGTAAATGATGGTGACTTTTGTTAATATTTATTATAATATTAAAGGCTGAGAACAATGTTACTGCTGACAGTGTTGCCAGTTTATTGTCTTTTTTTCGGCTAAAACAATCCCTACATCAAGTAAAATAGGGAACTTGAACCATATTAAGAAAATAAATATCATTCTTCACTTGTCAAATAAATAACTATTTTTATCATTATGTATTAATAGATATTTTATTTTCGTTTAATCACTCTCTCTCCCTCTCACTCACTCTCTCTCTCTCTCTATATATATATATATATATATGTGTGTGTGTGATGAAAATGAAGGACGAATGATTTTCCCTTAGAAAGATTTTTATCAGCTTAAAACAACAACTGTAAAAGAATAGTGAGTTTACAAAACATATAAGTGGTTATCTGTCAGGTTAGGCAATAGTAGGGAAAGTTTCACTCACATGAGTGGGATTAAAAATCACCACATTCACCCTGAGTTTTTCTTAAAACATTTGGCAAAATTTAAGTACAATATTTGAGATACACAGAAAGATTTAAGAAAACATTTGGCAAAATTTAAGTACAATATTTGAGATACAAAAGAAAGATTTAAAACTTCATTCAAGATTTGTAACACCAGGATTGGTTTTCAATTAGTAACATAGTCTTTGAGGTAAGATGGAGCCTTGGTCACCCGTTGAGGTCTTGAGGGGAACACTGGGATTCCAATTTCATTAGAGAGGGAGCCATGAACAGATGGAGTGGCAGAGGGTTCTTCCGGATGTACCATGTTACAGGGCTCTAATATTGGAGCGGGTTCATCACCGTTAGGGCAAGGCTTCCCCAACATCTCATGAGTTCCTTTAGGTGCTAATTGTCTCAGGGACACAGTTGATTCTGATCCATCCTTCTTGCGAATTAGGGCGTACTGTGGGTTAGCTTCAAGTAATTCCACTTCCTCGACGGGGTCTTCATATTTGCTGATTCGCACGTTCCTTTTGGCGAGCACAGGACCAGGGGTTAACCAAGACGGTAAGGAGACTCCATTGGCTGTACGGCGAGGATGAGTGAAAAATCGTTCATGAGGAGTGGAATTAGTTGCTGTGCAAAGTACAGATCGAATAGCGTGGAGGGATTCCTCACCGTTAGGGCAAGGCTTCTCCAACATTTCAGGTGCAAATTGTCTCAGGGACACGGTTGATTCTGATCCATCCTTCTTGCGAATTAGGGCGTGTGGTGATTTTTAATCCCACTCATGTAGGGGACACTTTCCCTACTATTGTCTAACCTGAAAGATAACCACTTATATGTTTGTAAATTCACTATTCTTGTACAGTTGTTTTAAGCTAATAAAAACCTTTCTAAGGGTAAATCATTCATCCTTCATTTCCATCACACTAGAGGCTTTTTAAAAGAAAATTTTTGCTCCTCACAAAATTTGATCTCTAGAACGATTTAAGAAATAATCCAAGTTACAAACATTTTTTTAATTAATTTTTTAAAGAACAATAGTTATTTTGACACAACAAACAAATGGACACATTAGTCTCATGATTTTAAAGGAAAAATTTTCCAAACTCCCCAGCCCCCAACCTAGTAATATGGACATTTAGTCACCATTTTAAATTCTTAACCTTATCATGGTAAGGTACCTGGTCAACAATCTTAGTTCAAATCTCACAAAAATATTCCCTAGTCACATCGTTAGTGAAACTTAATCGAGGATCCGACTTATTAAGATACTACACTGAAAATAATATAAGAAAATATGAATAATTATATTACATCTTAACAATAGTCATCAAAAAAATGATTATTGGTAAATTTAATTTTAGTTAGATTTATTAATTGGGCAAGTAATTAATAGGGCACAAATTTCTCTATCACCAATTGTATAAGCTAATAGATATATTTTTCAATTTAATTAAGATTTATTTGGAAAACAAAATAATTTTTCTTAGGTGTTCTTTTGTCCATCTAGCAGGCTTATCTAAATGTGTATAAGTAATAAATAAACCAGAGGTTTATTAAAAATGTATAATAAACTTGGCATTCCAGTTTGAAAATTCTGTAATTGTCTTTATTAGAATTCAAGTACTATACCACGCAATATATGTATCAACAATATCAATTTTATATTTGTCTCAAAAAAACAGCTCATGCATTTATGAAATTCTCTGAAGTTGTTTGTTAATTCATTTAACATCACTTTATACTGCTACCACTAATTGAACAATTACAGAGTGAGTCCTAAATTTTGCTTATCCAGTTACAATTATGATAGGGATCTTTAGTGAGTACCGGACACCAAACAGGCTCGGGTTTACAAAAATGAGTAATTTAATGAGCCTTTAAAATTTTGGTGCAGTAATTAATATCAATCAGTTTGTTTACAAATATTTCTTAGAGGTTGAAACATGGCAAAAACCTAGATAAGAAATATTGATCTCGTGGATGAGCTTGCGAAGAATGTATGAATTAAAGTGAATACATTTTAAAACAGAAAGATCATGATATTGTAGTAGGCTTAAAACACAGGTTGGTATCATTCCATGACAAAATTTTGTGATGAATTGTAGCATAAGCAATAAAACAAGCTCATGAAATCACAGAAGTGATAAGGTTCAAAAAATATGATAAGGAAATTAAGACAATTAAAAATATAAACATTTTATTCATATACAATAGAATTTAATTTTAAATAAATATTCCATATCTTCTGATAATACTCAAAATAATAATAAATATTTTCAGTATATCTTACAATGTTACTATACTAGCCTATCACATACATAAGTACATTTGTGAATAAAAATGTATAAATGAAAAACCATTACTAAAACTAGGATAACAGTGTGAAAGCAAAAAATGAACATTTTCCAACTATACGTAAGCACAGATATTTAATTTTATTTCTACCGATTCCAAAAAAACAAAAAAAACATAAAATAATGGATGAAGATTAAAGAAAGTGAACAATACTTAAATTAAGTTCATTAATGAAAACAAAGCTGTTTGGTTTCTTATTTAAGAGATCTGGTCAAATTGTTTTGATGAAAGCAATCCCTAACCAAGGCAAATGAAATCATTTCTACGAATATAATTCATCATAAAAAACTCTTTTACTTCACCAAACAATAAATTTTAATAAGGTTCATTGAAGACAAATTTTTATATGTATAAGTATTTCTTTTTTGGGGACTAATATATTTTTAAGATCTTTTAGGAAAGCTAAAAAATTACTGTTGGAGAGACCTGAGCCAAAAAAGTGCATCTTTAAGAGAAGATAATTTTAGCCTGCTTAAAAATGATCCAATAAGTCGATATTCGGCTTCACTTCTTCTTTCTCCAAAACTAGAAGTCGTCAGTACCTTTGTAGTTAAGCAAAGCAGCCATTGCATGATCTAAAATTTAAAACAATATATTCTGGTGAGTAAATACTTCATAGAAGTGGTATCTAAATAGCTGAAAAAAAAGTTCCTATAAAATTGTACAATGTACAAATATCAAGTGAAAATTTAGGCACCATGAAGCCTACAGGTGTGATAAGTTAATAATTCACAATAAAATAGTAAAATTGAATTACTTCAGTGTTAGAAGGAGGATTCACAGATTTTAACCAATCGCTTGGTGACCAAAGGTAAAGCTGAAGAACATTAGCAGCTAATTCAGCAGACGGCCTCTAAAATAGAACCAAAACATGAATTATAACAGCAGGAAATCATATGTGATGTAAATTAACAATCATTAGGTTTGAAACTACATAATATCAATAAGATTTGTACTGAATCAATAGTGAGTAAAAACGAATAATTAACAAGATATAAATATATGTATATGCATAAAGTATATATTTATTCTTGGTTTATGTGGATATTTCGGTTTCAGTGGCAGGATTTTAGCTTCAATTTCATTCAAAACAAGATAACTGCCACGAAGCTATAATAGTTACAATGAATAAAATGTACCAAGGAGTTACAGTGGCGGCAAAAAGTATTTGCACACCCAGTTTTTATAAAACTATCAGTCATAATGGAAATAATAATCCACTAAACTTCACATTAATAACAAGTATATTTAAAACTAAAACAATTTTATTTGTGTACAATAATTAACTGTTTAATGGGGAAAAATAAAAAAAATAATGAAATCGTCTGGCAAAAAGTATTTCCACACTTTGTGTACTATCACTAATATCCTTTGTTTACTATTTATTAATTCTTACATCAGTATTGTCTGCTCTATCTAATGTTTTCCCACAATGCTAAAGCATTAGGAATTAAATTATTTAGTCACTAGTTAACTATCATGCCGAAAACAAGTGAATTGAGTTTCCGAACTCGCGAAAAAATTGTTTTGTTGCGGGGTCAACAAAAAATCATATCGCCAGAATGCAGATTTATTAAGTATAAATTTTTCCACAGTCAGGTACGTCATAAAGAGATAAAAGGAATGTGGGACAACTGAAAACAGTGAGCGAAAAGGCCGCCCGAAAAAGTTTTTTCCAGGATGAGGAGAAAGATAAAAAATGAAGCTATGAAGCATCCCTCAGTAAGTTCTCGAGACCTGGCTAATATGATCCATACAACTACTGGTGTTCAGGCTAGAGACAGGACTATCAGATACTGCCTGAATTCTGAAGACCTGCATGGTAGAGTACCTCGAAAGAAACCTTATACTTATATAAATGAAATCAACCTTAAAATGCCTCTTGCTTTTGCCAGAGAATATTAACATAAGCCGCTTAGCTTTTGGGATAATGTCATATTCTCTGATGAAAGCAAATTCAATTTGCTCGGGTCCAATGGGCGGAAGAGTATTTTGAGGCGGCGTAGGGAAGAATTGAAAAAGCAAAATGCTTCTGTTACAGTGAAAAATGGTGGTGGACATGTTATGTTATAGGGGTGTGTCTCATTCCGTGGTGTGGGGAATCTTGTTTCCATTGACGGAATTTTAAATGCTGAGGGTTATGTGAACATTTTGCGCCGTAACCTGCATGCAAGCACCGAAAAAATGAATATCAGGGATCGATATGTGTTCCAGCAGGACAACAATCCAAAACACACTGCCAACAAAACCAAGAAATGGTTAATATTTAATGTGCGAAGACAGCTGCACGCCCCTCCTCAATCACCTGACATAAATATTATAGAAAATTTATGGCACATCTTGCATTAGAATGCGAGAAAGATGATGATGTGATCACTGGAAGAAACCATTTGAAACAAGTACTGGTCCAAGAATGGGAAACAATCAGTCTTGACTTGGTTAAAAACTTGATCCACTCCATGCCCAGACATCTACAGGCGATTATTGATGCCATTGGACTTTTTACGAAATATTAAATTTATATTTATTCTCAAAATAAAAAAATAATCGGAAGTGTGGAAATACTTTTTGCCAGAGGATTTTATTTTATTTTTTTATTTTTCCCCATTAATCTAAAAAATTAATTATTGTACACATATAGAATTGTTTTAGTTTTAAATATACTTTTTATTAATGTGAAGTTCAGTGGATTATTATTTCCCTTATGACCGATAGTTTTATAAAAACTGGGTGTGCAAATACTTTTTGCCACCACTGTCTCTGAATTTATATCAGAAAATGTTATAAAATATCATAATATTGGAAAGTACTAAAACATTTTTGTCACAGCAGAACTTTAAGAACTGTTTTTTGAATCAAAATAAGACAAAAATGTTGTTTAATTATGCAATTAAAGACTGAATACAAAAAATGGCAGTTCAAATTAAAGTGGTAAGTAGTAAAAATGAAGCTACAGAAATAGTTAGTTAATTATAATACCCATAGTCCATACCTAAATAATGAAAAGGAGATTTAATAATAATACCTGTGAAGGCTTAACAGTTAATAAGGATTTGTATAAAGCAGATAAAATTGGAGGGCCTGGAACATCTGGCAAATCTGATTCCTTATAAGAAGTAGAGAAGAGAGGATCTGGATTATTTTCACTTCGATAAAACGGGTTCCACCCAAGAAGGATTTCAGCGATCATTGCACCAACAGCCCAGGCATCTGATTTTGAATAGTCTATTCCAGACAGTAGGCTTGGCTGGGCACAAGCCACCTGAAGCAAACAAATAATTTCATTAAAGCCTCACAAATTTGAATTAAAAAAATTAAACAGGAAAAAAGTAAAAAATTTATTTTTAAAAGATAAGTTGTTACCTCTGGTGCCATTAGAGCTGCATTTCCACCCCTGTTGGTGTCATAACTCCTGAATGGAATCACTAGTCCTGAATTTTTTTCAGCTAAGGCACATCCAAAGTCTGATAATGCAATATTAGGGTACCCATCGTTACCAAACTCCATGAGGATATTGTCGCTTTTCAAATCTCTATATTAAAATAAGTACAAGATTCGTAAACGTATATTGTGAAAAACATAAATTTACATTTAACATCAACAATTAATATTTATATGAAGGAATAAATAATCGGGCTGCAGTTAGTTAATTTAAGTTGGTTTCTGAAACCACACGTTTCAGCACAAACTTAGGAGCCATCAGGGGTGAAATTAAATCATGAGTGATTAAGCATGTTTAGTGAAATTGCAAAATGTAAAATGAATAAGGGCAATGTAATAAAAGTAATTGAAAATAACATATTTTTTCCAAAAAATCCAACTTTAAGTTTCGGCCACCTTTCATGAGGAACACTGGCTGAAGGAGTGATCCTACAATGAAAGTCAAGTGAAATGGAGTTGTAGTAAATTTAATTAACATTAATTTAAGCACATAAGGAGGCCTGTAGTTGTTATACTTCTCTTGTTAATTAAAAAAAGGGAAATCGGGGAAAGTCGGTGTGAAAAAAAATGACCAATCTTCAAAGAGGCGTAACTCAGAATCTGTTACACCTACAGGCCTTAATCTGTGCTTAAATTAAAGATAATTATATTTAATACCTAGACTTTCATCGTAGAATAACTCCTTCAGCCGGTGTTCCTCAAGAAAGTCGGCCAAAACTTAAAATTTAGACTTTTTGGAAAACTCAAAATCAATTAGACCTACAGAACTGCGGTTGGACTAAAATTGCAGAAAATTTAATCTACTTTAAAATGCTTGCCCGTGGGTTTTTTTTTTTCAAAAAAGCACCGATTATGAGATACAGGCCACCAAAAGTTTTCCCATCCGTTTTTTCGGTCGCAATATTGGATTTACAAGACTCAGACATGCCCTTACAACATATCAAATATCAACTCTCTTCGATTTTTTGAGACCCTCAAACTCCTGGTCACTGGCCTATTACTGTTGATGTGGGATGGGAAGTTGTTAGAGAGTAAAATTTTTTTGATTCATTGGATGTTAGTTGGTAGGTATTGTGTGTCTGATAAGGACAGACATCGGTGGATGAGGTAAAAATAAGATAAATAAATAAAATAAATTTATACAATAAATGATTTAAAACTTTTTTTTTAATTTTTTTAATTTAAAATTTGAATACCTATGAGCAATTCCATTTCTATTTATATGGACAACAGCTTCCAATATTTGTGCAACAATCAAGACCGCTTCTCTCCCTACTATCTTATGCTCTTCCAGATATTCTTTTAATGTAGTATTATACCTAAAAGAAAAAAAAAGATATTATTAAACTAAAACTCAGAAAATTATTGGAACTATTAGCTTTTATTTATAAATAAGTAGCAATAGATCAATAAAACACTAAAAAATATTTAAAATTTAGATCATTTTCCTAAAACTAATAATCTATTTTTTAAAAATTGCAGATTTACAAGTTAACAAAATAATATTGAAAAAAAATATATCTTCAAACAGAATGGAAATAAATTAAAGTTATAATACACCAGAAATAAATTCTAGTTATTTGTAGTGGACTTGAAAAGCTTCTGATACTTCATTCAATGCTTCCTTATAGCTGGGGCGTTGTTGATCTACAGTTTCTCTTTAAATATACGCCAGTTTGTGAAAATAATTACAAATTTTTAATGTTATTTATTTGGAAAAAGTATAACTAAATACAATTAGTGTTCATTATAATTATATTCAGATTAATTGAAGACTACAGGGGGAAAAAATTAGGTAACTATTTTTTTCCTGAAAGTTGGTTAAATCAGTTTTAATGGCAAACACAATGGATTGAACAAAGCAGTAAAAAAACAAGTTTAATAAGAATGCTAAAGCTGAATAAGAATGTTCATAAATGGAAAAAACTATTGTCGGAAGTCCACAATTTATTCTTTAGAAAAAAGACTTTTACGTGTCTACCGAGCTCCATTATTTTACATTTTCGCGTAGTTTCCGAAAACGGGAGAGGTGATCGGAAAAGGGAGTCCCATTCAAAACGGGACGTGTGGCCACATTAGGTATAGCCCACTATTTTAAAGTGCATTAAAATCGCCAGGATGATTTTCAAATTTTAATCACCTTATCACCTTTTAACATTCCAGGAATGTCGTAGAAAGGCCACTTATACTTTTTATTGGACGATTCACAGTGGAAGCATGAATACTTAATAGGCCTATTCCAGTATGAATTCTGTTATTTTCTTTAATTCAGATATTGTACATTCTGGAGCAAACTGCTTTGAGGCCAATAACTGACTATTTAATCCTTTTTCAGACTAAATCTAAATTTGAACTTAATATCAGGAAAATGTGGTAATTGTAACAGCTGATTACCAGGTATATGGATTATCTGGGAATAATCAACCACTTATTCATCTATACGCGAAGGATATCAAGCGTTGTGCTTTTGTTGAACTTTTAGAGGCGAACAATTGGTTATAAATGCCGTCTTTCCCAAGTTAAACATCGTCAAAACCCAAATTTACGAGGTCGTGGTTTATTGTAGTACTGAGATCAGACGTATATCCACTCACTTTTGTCTAGATTAATCTCTCTCAAAATAAAATAAATAACAATTAAAAGTATAAAATACAACCAAAAACATATCATTCAAATTGATTCTAAACCTAATCAATTTTGAAAAATGGTGGGGGGGTCAGTAAATTATACTTATTTGCGTAAAATTTATTGGCTGCAACTCCCTACCATTTTCAAGATACATCGAGTCAACTGTTTCCTCATCGATTTTATCACCTCTATCTAAGTTCCACTTATCAATATAATCAAAAACCTACTCATTTGTAAAACATATGTTGTACAAAATGGAAATTTTAAGTTAACCTACAAAAAAAAACTAACAAAAAAAGACAAAACATCCCTTCTCTAAATATGTTCATCTTTTGGTGGAGCACGGTTGGAGCTGTATTCATTTTATTCGTCACTGCAACCATTCTTGTAAGATTCAAGAAGCATAGTTGAGCCAGTGTGAGGATTTTAAGGTAAAGTCACATACGAAAAACTTTATTATGGTCATCAAAAACAATATTAGTTTTGAGACAAAAATATATGTGTCTAGATCGAATATTAAAATTTAAGATTAGGATAAAAATATGTAAATAATAATCTAATAATTCAGCTTGAGTAGCTACATAAATGTAGGAGAGGTGAATAATGAGTTATGAACATGATCTAGGTAGAAAAACGTTACTCAACATGTCTGTTTCAATTTTACATTACCTGACATCAGGTCTTTTGAATTAGAACATTCCTGAATTTTTTACTTGATCCCCTATTTACACTGAAGGGACTATTATTAAAATAGAAGTAGTAAAGGACCAACCAATGCTACTTTTGATCAGTGCAGATAAGAATATACACGATCATAATTCTTTTAATATTTATTAATTGAAATTTACAAGTATATATACACACACACAAAAAGTATATATAACGAATGATACATAATGGCATGGGTAATGTATTGTCCACTGAATACCATGCAAAACCCTAATCCATAGGATCACCTTTAGCACAATCATCCCTCCTACGCCCTACACCTCTAACATTTACCAGTCAGCTCAGCCCTTTTTAACTTTATAAGAAAGGAATTCTTATAAATTTAAAAAGCAGAGGGTCGCTACGGATTCCAACAAACTTAGTAAGACCATCTCAACATTCCTAATGCTATCAATACAATTATATAAGCCCAATGGATATACAGTAGAATCCCGATAATTCGTATGGTCAAGGGACTGATGATTTGGTACGAATTATCGGGAGTACAAAATAAAAAAAACCGTATTAATGCAATTTTTTTAATCTATCGAACCATCCATCGCTTCCAAGAAAGTCTTCAGGCTTTTTCCCTTCAAATATTAACTCCAACTGGTACATTTGAATTCCTTGCTTATACGAACCACTTTTTTAAGTTCTCTACAAGTCTGGGAAGTGATTTTGTCCTTGTTCTTCAGGATTGATGTGATCGTGGAACCAGGGACGATGAAATGCTTGGATACGTCAACTAGCTTACAGCCACTGGTCACGGCGTTTATGATTTGTTGTTTCTCTTCAATAGAGACGCTAACGTATTTTGGAGGTATGATTACGTGTCACAACGGTAACAAAAACGAGACTGAATTGTAAATAAAAGTGTGATTGTAAGAAAAGCTTAATAAAATTCCTATAACTTCCCCTCTCCACTCCCCTAATTTCCTTTGAGTGAAAACAGTACTAATTACTAATGAGATTTCTTAGAAAACTTGTCTCTCTCACTCGCTCTCCCGTAAAAAACAATAGGATCTACTGTGCCTCTAAACAATACAAACATACTTGTGTATAAAAACAATACAAATTGAGTGATTTCCTAGAAAGCATTTATTCTCATTCTGCTCCCTGGCATATCTGCTTCACTGTTCTCTCCCCCCCTTTCGAAAACAGTACTAAGTAACGAAATTTTAAAGCTGGAAATACGAATTATATGACGTTGTAAGTGACCCCGAGCATAAAAATAATACGAATTATCGAGGGGTCCGAAATGCATTGATTTTTATACCATTTATCGGGATTTTCTCTGGGGACTGACAAATTTGAACGTATTAGCCGGAAATACGAATAATCGGGATACGAAATATCGGGATTCCACTGTACTACAATTCCAAGCTATGTGTCATTTTTTTTTCTTAGTATAATTTACTGCCCCCCCCCACCATTTTCAACATTTCTCAAAATTGATAGGGTTTAGAATATCCTGCGCAATACCTTATTTTCAAAGACTTTAAACAGTTTATTTTTCTCCAAAATTAAGGGCCAGGTTTAAGACCCATACTGAATAGTAGGAAGGATACCCATCCCATACTGGATAGTATTATTTTACTTTTTTTTTTTTTTACTTTTGCAGGTTTTTTCCCTCAATGGGTTGCCTGGTTAAGTCAGAGCGTCCCTCCACTTTTCTCTATTCCACCAGTCATCCTCCTCCAGTCCCCTACCGGCCATCTCTTCCTCCACGCAGTCCTTCCACTCTCCTCTTCTTCGTCCGCCTGGCTGTTCCCAGAGCAAAAGTCTCTTCGGCCATCTACGTTCTGGCATCCGCTGGCAGTGTCCGTACCATCGCAGCCTGTTCCTCCCAAGTCTCTCCGGAACTCCCTCGGTCACGCCCAGTCTGTCTCTAATATCTTCATTTCTGACTCTATCCAGGCGGGTGATCCTCAGGCATCTCCTCCAAAAGTCCATCTCTGCAGCTTGTAACCTGGAGTAGAGTCCCGGGTTAACTGTCCAGGTCTCTGAGGCGTAGCTGAGGGAGGGCTCAACAATACTTCTAAAAATACGCCTTTTGTTGTCCGTTGAGATGACTGTGTTCCAAAGAACTGGGTGCAACATTCTAGTCACCCTTCTTGCCAGGCCAACTCTCCTCTTTACTTCGGGATCTGACTTGCCGTTCCCATCTATTGTTGGCCCTAAGTACTTGAAGGAGTCCACTTGCTTGCATATTTTCCCGCTAATATGAAGGTCTGCGGCTTCTCTGCAGTTCACTGCCAGGTATTCGGTCTTATCAAAATTTATTCGTAGATCCCATAGGCTGTATTCTTTTTCCAGGGCCATTAGCGCTTTTTCCAGACCATCTCTGTTATATGTGACCACTGCCTGGTCATCGGAAAAGAAAAGAGAGAAAAGCATATGTCCGTCTATGACTATACCCTTTCCTCTCCAACGTGCACTTCACTCCTTCACTGCCTGTTGTACATGAATTTTAAACAGGGTTGGGGACATACTGCATCCCTGCTTAAGACCTTTTGAGGCAGAAAAAGGCTCAGATAAGCGAGAGCCGAGCTTCAATCTGTACAGAAATCTCACTGCATTTATTGAGGCATCGCTAATGCCCGCACTCTTAAGGGATTCCCACATCTTATGTCTTGGCACACTGTCATAAGCCTGTTCTAGGTCTATGAAAGCTATATGTACAGCTCTTCCTTTCTCCATTCGCTTTTCTATGAGCTGCCTTAGGACAAATATGGTGTCTGTACAGGACCTGGCTGCAGTGAAACCAAACTGTTCCTCTGGGGTGACAAACTCCTCTTCTAATTTTCGCTTCAGAATTCTGCCCACTATTCTTGATACCGAACTCTGGACACAAACACCTCTATAATTTCGGCATACATTTCTGTCTCCTTTCTTATATATAGGTGTAAGAAATCCTGTCTTAAGGTCCTTTGGCAACTCTTGCCCTTGTAGCATCAGATTTATAAGCTTGGTAAGGGCCTTTAATAATCCAGGTCCTGCAGCTTTTCCACATTTTGCATTTCTGAGTGCAGCAAGAACTTCATCTTCTTTTACAATAATGTTTCCTTGTCCATGTTCTCAGTTGGATATGAACCGGACCATTCTGGCCTTGTTTCAGTGAGCAGTTTCTCATAATGGTCCACCCAGGTCTTCTCACGTATCAGAGGAATCACATTTCCCTTCCCTTGTGTCCTGAGCGCCTTCAGTACTCTCCATGACTGGCGTATCTTATTGTAGCCCAGGGTATTATCAATCCTCCTGCAACAGGCTTCCCATGCTTGGTTCTTGCTTTCTGCGACAGTGCGCTTTACCTGTGTGTTAAGGGTTCGGTATTCTCTCCAATCTTCTTGGCTTCCGCTACATAACCATTTATGGAAGATCCGTTTCTTTTTTCCTACCATTTCTTCTATTTCCATGTTCCACCATTCTTTTGGAGGGTTAGCTTCTATCTCCCCTAAGGCTTCACTAGCTGCTTCATGGATACATTTCTTAATGCGCTCATACAGTTCTACAGCATTACTCTCCAAATTATCGCTCATTTTGGCATAAGCAAGCTCTACAGCTCTTGTAGAGATTGCTTATGCTTTCATCATTGAGCAGGTGAAGCTTATACTTATGTACATCTAAGTGTGTGGATTTGGCTTGCTTCGATGCTTTCTTTTCAACCTGATTTCTTTTCCACAGTGCTATGCATTTGGCTCTTAACAAAAAGTGGTCACTACCACATTCCATGCCGCGCATGACTCTTACATCGGCTACTGGTAGGAGGCTATGCTGCTTGGTGATACAGTAATCCAATATGGAAGGTCTGAATCCCGGTTTAGTCCATGTGAACTGATGCTCCTTTCTGTGTTGGAAGAAAGTATTTTGTATTTTAAGGTCGAATTCCTCGCAGATATCACGCAGCCTGAGGCCATTATCATTTATATCCTCCTCCCCACATGTACCCACTACCGGATTTCCTTTTGCTTCTTTTCCAACTCGGGCATTCATATCACCAATCATAATCACTTGGTCTTTGTGCCTGATCTTCTCCAGATTGCCTCTGAGAGCATCCTCGAAATGGTCCTTCTCGGCGGCTAATTTATTGTTATCTGGGCTGTAGACTCCCAGAATTGAAACATTGTAGCCAAATATTTTTACATCCAATCTTATCATCCTTTCCGAGATCATTTCGTAAAATCTTACGCATCTTCTGTGTTTCCACCGGATCACAATGGAGACACCAGCCCTAGCACGCTCACCCTTATCTACTCCATTCCAAATGTGAACCAAATCCCCAATCCTTTCTTGACCTCTCCCTTTCACCTTTGTTTCTGTCAAAACGACGATGTCGAGTTTTGACTTCTCTATTTCCGCGAACACCTCTGCCTTTTTATTTGTGAGACTGCACATTCCAGCTTCCGATTTGTAATGTCCTTTTCTGTTTCCAAGCCCGTTTACCAATATTTCCGTCCGGCTTTTCTTTTCTCTGACTTATTTTAGCTGGTTGATTTTTTTCCACTAACAGGGTGCTGGCCTGATAGAAACCCCCAACCTGGAGGACCAGGGGTTTTCTGTCGGGGTCACCTTCCCTTAGACCAGCTGCCATCCCTGACTTACGGGCCCTGTCTGCCCGGGCATCCCCCGCTCTGCAGGGGAGGCTGCACTTATTTAGAGGCGGTGCATACTCGCCTCGTCACAGTGTCGTCATTGGGCTCCTGGGGTACTTGTGAGAATGGCCGCGCCACCAGCCACTCTCCCCCACCCTTCCCCGTTCGTGGTTCGGGGCTGCTTATTCAATATATTCACAGCTGACCTGCTGAGCTGGCATGCCGTCCCGCTATCCACCACCCGCAGACCCGCTCGGTAGCTTGAATTTAGCCCCGAGGTATAGTATTATAAATTTAATTTTTTCAGAACCAAAGGCTCATCTCATCAGATATTCCATTATAGATCAATAATTAAAATGGAGGAAATGAGAGAGGATGGCAGAAGAGGGAAGGTGGTAATATGGTGGAATTTGTCGGGGAACCTCGGGAGTTTTTTGAGAATGGAGTAATCTAGGGATTTGAGAGCCCATCTAGTTTGCCTTAACTGCTGGAGTAGGGAAAGATGTTAAATTAATTAAATAAAAATAAATTAAGAGAATAAAGGTAATTTGAGAAATATTTCAGTCCAACTTAAGGTTTTAATCAAAGGCATCACCAAGGAGATTTTATTCTGTATTTCAAAATAATAGCAAAATTATGTATTGTTGTAAGATAATAGGAAAATGTTTGTAATATGGTTTGTTAATTACAGGTATAAAATGATTACGATCAATGAAAATGTTAGAAGAAGCAACACTTTACATATTGAAAGCAGCCTTGATAATTACATTATTGTCTTTAATTCTAAAAATAGTTAGAGACACATCTGGTCCTTCGGTAGCTCAAAGGTATATAGCTTTACTATAATAAATTTGAATTAAGTAATTTTATCAGGCCAAAAGTAAAAATAATTATAGTAACTTCAAGATTTAACTTATTTATTTTTATCTTATATTTTTTAACTTCAAGAAAGCAAATATTTAACAGTAGAAGCAAACTAACCAAAAGAACAAAGGCGATTGAAATAATGAGGTATTAGAGGAAAGGGTGTGGCTTCCAAATGTGTGACTGAGGCAACTTCTGCACAGTTCATTTTCAAAATTGTCGAGATATAACTGTAATCTGTTTATTTGCAACAATTTTAATAAACCTTCCTATTTAATTGAGCAGAATCATTTCCCTCCAACAAGTATGCCACATCACTACTTTCTTTACCTCCTCATAAAATATAAGTTCACAAATCTTAAATTTAATTTCAACACTTTAACAAATGAGGAATGTTCAAAGAAACTTCAATTAAAATGTAACAAAGAATATATGGCATCTCAAAAATAAAATAATTATACTTATATTAAAATAAAATACCATAACAATAGTGGCAACCCAACCTTTCTGCACATTCCTAAATATTTTTCTTATTTTATAAAAATCAATAAATGTCAAAAAAAGAAATCTAAATTTGAAAATCTATTTAAAAAGTATAGAAATCATTTTTATATTTCTGTTATTATACTGGGTTTTTTAAATGGTGCTACAAGTTACAGGTATTGGCCCCCTCCAACCGTTTCCACCAAACGTCATGGTCTTGTGCCGACCCCATCCAGTTCCTAACTCTGAACTCAGCTCTTCTTCTTTTTCCATGAATCGGTATAATCAGGAATACTTTAGGTATCTTCCATCCTGGCAACATGCCCTGCATATCTTAAGCGCCTCAACTTCATTATATTTACTACGTAAGGATCTTTGTAACTACTGTTAAGTTGATGGTTCGAGCGCCGGTTCCACTTATCACCAACCTTTATACCTCCAAAAATACGACCATTCTTTCAAAAATCAGTAGTTCCTTTTTAGCAGCTCTTGAAGTTGTCCAGCGCTCAGAACCACAGAATTATGGTCTGCACTAATGTTTTATAAAGATAAAGCTTGGTCTGCCTGGAAAGTATCCGCTAGGTTACCTATTTCCTCATTCCATAACAACAGCATCTGTTGGTCGCTGTAATTTTCACCTTATCTCTATTTCGGGGTTATTGTCCTGGGTGAAAGTTTTGAATTTCTCAGCAGTCTCGAACATCCCTATTGAGCATATCTTTGCTGTCAAACGCACCATGCTCAAAAAGTGGTCCGAATCTACATTTCCGCCTATAAATGTTCTTACATTCTATAGATTACTTCTATGGCATCTTACTATTACTAAATTATACATGGTGATCTATATTGAAACTAAGACATAAAAAATAATCGTGGACTTACATAATTATGAAGAAGCTTCAGAAGAAAAAGGTCTAAAACTTATCAAATGAAAAGGGAATGTAGGAAAAAATAATGAAATGAAACTCCAAAGAACTTTACAAATAATTGTGTCTATTTTCTACAAATGGGGAAAATTTTATTCATTCAAAGTTTATAAATATTTAAAATTAAATTAAATATTTTTATGTCTATCCTAGGACACTAACCAGTGAGCATCCTACGGCAGGATTCAGTGGTACAAGAAGAAGAAATTGTCCTTGCGATGATTCCTGAAGAAGAAAAGGTGCCATGCTACTCAAGACACGACAGGTAAGACCTCATTATACTTAAATGAAATTGTATTGCCAAAAATTAAATAAAAAACAGTTCAAGAGGAGATATTGTTGGCCAAAGATTTAACCAAAAGCTTATGAGAAGTGAGATAGAGACAAAAAATGAAACAGACTTTAAGTCAATATATTCAATATTCAGGATAAGTTATTCACATTTTGGATAATAAGTTCAAAGGCTTTTTCAAAATGACCAGGATGACCACTTCTAAAGTTCAACAACAATAAGGACGGAAAGAGAGAACAACCTTTGGACTTTTCATTCATTTAACTCTGTGTATATTATATAATAATTTTACGAATACATATTTACATATACAAGCATATATGAAACAATTACTTATTCTTCACCAATATTTATTATTTGTTGCTTGGAAATTTGTATAATTACATCTTTTGTAGCTCAGGCCTGATAAAAGCTAATAACTTAGGCTGAAACATGGACCGATATTAAAAAAAAGTGTTATACAAATTGTGTATTTTCTTGCTTGACTCCAATCCCTTCCCTCCTACTAACAAACTTCTCCTTAATTAAAGGTCATTTAATAGTTCACCAATGTTCTGGAGTGTGTATTACTTAAGAAATATCTTGGTTACTAAAAATAAAATATCATACGATAAATAATTTTTTGTTATCAGATCAATAGTACCTATCACTTAAAAAAAAAAAATTGTAAAGGGATTTGTAAAAGTGGATAAATCTCACATTTCAAAGCAATATTCAATTTATCTTATTAATTTAATGAGGTATTGCTGAATCTACTCTAGACAAGGGGTGCTTTTCCTCTTCCTCTTATCTTTAGTCCTAAAAGCCATCAATATGCGTTGAAATGTCAGTTCAATAAATTTAAATAAATGTGTGTTCTACGTACTCTTATCAAAATTAAACATATCCTGAGTTTAAATTATAAGGTCAATCATTTATATTATGTACTAAAATTTTATATATGTTTTAGATTTCAGTTCAATATGTGGTGGGTTGATATATACCTTATCGTATCCTACATAGTAATAGCTTTACTGGTCTTAATTACAATTACGAGATCCAAGCCATCAAGATACATAAGCCCAGAGATAACTGGATTCCCTAATCCTGTTACACCATTGCCATCACAAAAGTAACCTCATTACTAATAAATAGCTTCTAAAATACATTTTAATACAGTTAAAAAAAAAGGTAAGAAGATACTTTAGTTTTTAATAAATTTCAATGTCTACTCATAGGTATCACAAAATATTTAAAAAACAGTATTAGCCTTTTAATTAAGGCTTAAAGTGTAATAATTATTACATAGAATAACAATTTTTTATCATAGAGAAATATAAATAAATTACCAATGGTGAAGTCAAATTTTTTATTAAAATCTTTCATTTTTTTTTAATATATATTTATTTCTAATATAACTTGCTACAATTCATAAAAGTAATATGCTGTACCAAACAGACCAGTCTCAAACTTCAAAAACTTGGACAAATTTAAATGTATCTATCTATACAGAATCACATATACAATGAAAGAAAAAAATTATACAAAAAAACTTTCAACAGAGAGAGAGGAAAAAAAATAATAATAATAAAAAAAAAATCTTCAACAAACTATTTAAATAAGAATGAGAATCTTTGCTAGTTTAAATCAGATCAAAATAGTCCCTAATTGAAAAGGATTTCTATATATTAACTTTCTAAAAAGGTTTCTATTGGAATGCCTAAATAGAAAGAACTAGCTGCGTCAGGTCAACAACTCTAGATTAACAAACATTTCACCATAATTTTTATATTAACCTATAAATAATATAACAATCTCTATTATATTCATTTATATTTAAATTATAACTGTTATTTTCTTAAATACATTAAACTGTATAAATTTAGATTCCTAGTAACTTGTATAAAGTTTACGTACATTGTAAAAGGGATTTCTTGTTTTCATTTTTTTAAAAAATTAATTGTCATCACAATAAAATCAATGATTTCTAAAAATAATGAAATAATATGTATTTTGAGATGAGACAAAAATATAGCCCAGATAACAATAATCATTTAATTTATAATTAAAATTTAACAACGCAATCACATTTTATCACATGATGATAGTCCATGGTCTTTCTTCTCATAAAACTACTGTCAATTGTTTTGTTGTTCCGCTAATATTCTTCTCTGTTCTTTCATTCTCTCCCTTTATTCCCTCCCTCCTTCTCAAAAAGATATTATTTAATCGCTTAGTTTTCTCCTCTTGGTAGGTTTTAAGTCTAGCTACTCCTGCGGTCCAAGGCTTAACCATTCCCGAATCAATAATGTTTGTAATTTTACATTTTCAAAAAATACTATCATATAATATTTACATGTAATAATTTTAAAGTAATGTTAACAATTTTTTTAAAATTAGTCAGAAGTAGTTTATATTTAAAAAAATAAACTATTAATCAGAAAAATTAAATAATGTTAGAAAATTTGTATTTATATAAACAATAAATTTGATATCGACAGGAGAGAATTACCAGGAACATCAGCTGGAGAAATTCAATTTACTAACAAAAACTGTACTAACTGTGAGCAATTACTGGTTAAATTAGAGTTACAGCAGAAATAAATGCCAGGTAAGTATAATGATCATTAGTATTTCGCCTAACAATTGTATCTACTATACAAGAGTAATTGAAATCACATTAATTACTCACATTAATCACATTAATATTTTTTCTATATATTGATCTAAACATGAATATTTATTTTTGAAATTATAAGCATGCCTAATTTTATAAAATTAAAATATAAGTATACAGGTTTATTAAAATTAGGTTTTGTAGGCTTAGTTTTATAAAAAATTAATAACAAATGAACCTTTTGTATATCATGAAAAAAGTATGATTGTTGTTCTAGCTATCTTAACTACAAATTTGATCAGCAGAGATGAGATATTTTATAAATAAAATTAATTAATTTTAAACTAAAATTGCTTTCTAAGCAAGTAATATTCAATCCATGTGATGCTTAAATCACTTATTTAAACATCATTTCTGAGTTAATACTTAACCTATCCAGGTATAATTAGGATAGGATTTTTTAAGAAGTACCTGACACCTTAAAGGCTCGTGACCCCCATTTTACATTACTTCAGATAGACGTGATAACTAAGAATTTTTTAATCCCTTTTTAAAAAACTAAGGCCACCGACAGGCTGTAGTAATTAAAAAAAAAACTATTTTTTGTATTATACATAAATAAAGTTATATTATTTTATAATCAAATTTCTATTGACATTTAATTACATATAATAAAAATAGTTAGAATCAAATGGTAGTAGAGCACAATTAGATTGATCTAACTGAGCTAAGTAATAGTTAC
Source organism: Troilus luridus (assembly GCA_964056705.1). Taxonomy (NCBI): domain Eukaryota; kingdom Metazoa; phylum Arthropoda; class Insecta; order Hemiptera; family Pentatomidae; genus Troilus; species Troilus luridus. Next base: position 120,232,899 of record OZ057413.1, read on the forward strand.
AGTTGCACATGTAAATACTTATTTTGTTTCCCAGGTCAATAGTACAGATGAATCGGATTATCAAGTTAGATATCCTGTTTTGAAGGTATCCTTGTTTAAACAAAAGGCTTTACACTACTTTATGCCTGGTTGTATAAAATAGCCTGCCAAATATTGAATTGTACCAGTAAGAGTTGAACCATCAAAGTATTTGTTATTAATTGAGCGATAGCATTATATGAGCGGTAGCTCTAATTTAATAATTACTTACTACAACAAAAATGATTAAAACTGTACCAGAAAAGTTACTAAAAAAGTTTATCAAAAATTGTTTAATGTATCTTAAAAATCGTGACCTACAAATACATTCTACCAAGACCTAAAAATATATATACATTCAAGATGTCAGAATTAAATGAATTTATTTTCAGCTATTATTAGACCAGTTTTGTAAATAAATAAATAGAAATAGTCATGATACATTTTTTAAAGGAAAAAATACGAATCAAGAAACTAAGAGGCAGGAGAAAACAATTAAAAATTAAACACATGCTAAATTAAACTACTTGAAACTTAAATTAAATCTTAAAATATTACTATCAAGTGGGTAATTCAATAATAATAAATAGATTAAAAGTATTGATACAAGAATGGAATCAATGAGTGAAGACTACTTACTAGTCCACTTTATAAATGTTAATACTGCTGGTAAAGAAAAGATGTTTAAAATGTTAACAAAATTAGGTTAATTTTTCAGTTGATAAAATGACAAATTCCAAATCATCTTTTGAAATCAGTATAATATTCCCTATATTGTTTTCAAATTCTTTTAAATGATGGTTTTAACAGAATTATTTATGGACAAAAGATAGGTTAGATATCAAGAATTTTAAAACTTCCAATCTTATATAAGTTTTTCTTTATTCTTGTAATCAATAATTCATCACTATCCTTTATAGGTATCTGCTCCACAGGTTGTCCCTTTTAGTTGAGTTACAACATGTTTTAACTTTCTCCAAAAATATAAGTTATCATGAACTGTAGTATGGAAAAGAGAATGTAATTATGAGTAGATTTCGGTAATCATTTCATCAAGAAATAAATGTTCCAACCAAGGTGATATATTATTAATTGTTAATTAATTATCCAGTAAACTATTTTTCACTTAAATACAGATAATATATGTTTGTTAAAACACTCATTTGCTAGATGAAATGATTTTTAAAGTATGCATTTTCCCATAATTACATTCCCTTTTCCATACTAAAGCTCATGATAACTTGTATTTTGGGAAAATATTAAAAAGGAAATGGATAAAAAGTCAAAACTTGTTGTTACTCAACTCGAAGCGACATAATTATCCCATGATATACATAGAATATAAAAATAATTTTATTCTGGGACCAGGTCCCTTTAGAATAACAGAGATGAACAAAATTAAATAAATATATATATCTGGCCAAAGGCCTACATCAGAATAAAACAATATTTACATAATATCTTGAAAGTAAATAACTAAACAGGTATGTTTTAGTAGAGAATCAGAAAATGTAATACAAAATTAAAATTAAAAAACAGAGAAATTTACAATAAAAAGAAATAGGCTTACAGAAAAATAAGTGAATAAATAATAGCATCTAATAATTAAAAAAATGATATCATTATGAGTGAGGAATATTTACAGTAGTTTATCAATCGATCAACTTGAATATATCTATAAATTATTTATTGATTACAAAGCATCTGATTGGGAATTTAGAAGATGTAAGAAATATTTGGATTTAAATCAGGCTGAAGAAGACGCATGACGGATATTGAGTGGGAATGAGTTCCAAAGGGAAATAGAACGGGTGAGAAAGGAACGCTCAAAAGTTTTGGTTCTGTGGATATAAACCTCGGAAGGGCGAGATCTTGTGTCATTGGATTGGATAGAGGATTTGAATTGTAGGAGACTATAGATATAAGATGTATGTTGCGAGTTGATAGTTTGATATTAGTAAGAACCAAGGAAATAGAGTATACGGATAGAAGGTAAAAGCCAATTCAAGTCAACGTAACGGCGGGACACGTGAGACCTCCTCGGGGCATCGAAGACAAATCGCAGCGAACTTATATATATATATAAAACTATAAAATCAAATCAAAAGAAATAATGTAAATTTCTTACCTTTTCATTAAAAGAAACAATGTCTTGTTACGGCCAAAACCAGTCGGATTGATCCTAGGGGGTAATGCTGCAGGGAATTCATGTCTACTACTAGGAAGTTCTGGTACGAAATCGACAAAAGCACAATGCATCATAACAACATTGGGATGAGGAGGAAGAATGGTTAAGTTTTCGTACATACTGAAAAAAAATGAAGTAGTTATTAGCAACCATTAAAATTTATATTTAATCATAATGGTGAAAATGGATGTAGTAGTAATAATTATTAGGTAAAGTTTAATTTGATATCATTAAGTTTTCAGAGAGTCTCAGGGTCAACTGTCTTTTCTAGCTTCAATGTTTCAAGCCCAGAGATAAATACAAAATATGTATCCTTATTTTTATTTTGTTATTCTTCTTTCTGAATTCCCACAAATCAATTTAACAAAGTTATTTTTAAATTAAATTTTTTCTTTGTCTCTTCCAAAAACTTTTCTTTTTAACATTTTTACCTTAAAATTGTAAATAATTAGGATAAATAACTAAGTTTTACTAAACAAATGTATATGTATAAAGTATTAATAAAGAATTGAAAAAAAAGTAATTATATTTTTTTTCAATAGATGGCTTTTAAGTCGCATAACTTTAATAATACTTATTCAATGAAGCCATACTAGAGGGTGATTGAAAGGTAGCAGTCCATAGAACATTCTAGGTATAAAGAAGTGTCATTTGTTTACTCAGACAAGTCATTTGCTTTTTTTAGTTCCAAAAAAGGAAAAATACAGCATAGCCCCATTGAAAATTGTGTGATATTTATAGTGATGAGTGTATAAGTGAACGCCAGTGTCAAGAATGGTTTTCTCATTTTTGTTCCAGAAATTAAAAAGTTAAAAATGAATCTCTCTCTGGCTGGCCAATCAATGAAATTTGTCAAAAAAAAATTGAAGCAGAACAACATATTTCATCTCACAATACCTCAACAAAGCTAAACATAGACTATAAAACAGTTTTTAACTATTTACATAAGACTAGAAACCAAAAGAAGCTCAATCAATACTTAGGTTCCAGATGAATTAACAGAGAAAAATATAATCTACCGAGTTTCCATTTATAAATTGAGCTTGCCCAGGAAGTTTTGATGCAACCAACGAATAGCCCAGACTTTGGCTCAAGAGGGGAATTCATTCTTTGAAATTTGAATAAATAAATTTACTTTGAAAACAAGATAAAAAAACTTAATTACTTTTTCTACAACCCAATATTTAATGCTAAAATAAAGAAAGTATTAATCTAAGACTATTTTCCTTAAAGAGATAACAACATAATAATACATTATTATTTTTTTTTTAAACACATAAACTGTTTGAAGCATACCTCTGCATCCAAGGAGCGAAGTCTCTTGAAACAAATCGAAATCGTGCTGGAATAGTTTCTCGTAACATAGCTCGTAAAATGGAGGTTGCATTAGACTCAATATCGAAATTGAACATCATTTTTAAGGCAAAAGGGAATTCAGAGATATGGGACTTTGAATCAAAAGTTACTGCAGGTGGTTCTTTATTATCATAATCTAAAACAAAAAAAATGTATATGAAATACTAATAATGATGGATAAAAGAAATTAAAAAAAAGGTATACTTTTAATACAATTCGCTATACCTTATTTTCCAAAAGTATGACACTAAGAGTTGGGACAATAAGTCACGATTAGTTAGGCAAAACGCAAACTAATTATAGATGAGAACAAGTTAACTTAATATAATTTTTTTTTAACTTAATATAATTTTATTTTATTTCAGCTAAGCACCAATGAGGCTAAGTTAGATTGGCAGTTAATGCACTCCATGGCTAATCTCTTTATTCAGGCTATAGGGCATTTCTTATAATTCAATTAAAGCTTTAATTAAATACTAAGTTCATCAAAATGTTATTTTAATTTTTAAATCAGAGGTATAAAAGGCGATTAGCAATTTGAGATTAAAGAATATAAATTTGTTTTTCTGTGGCTAGAAGACTATATGGCATCTAACACCAAGGGTCCAAATAAAAAAGGAAAAATAGAAGGAAAAAACCTATAGTTTTTAATTTTGGTAGATTTAATCCTTGGAATATCCTGCACAACATACTATAACACCCCAGCAGTGAGGAATCAGGGAGAAAGAAAAGTTTACCGGGTGCAGTGTTATTTAAAAATTATTTCAGTTGGTTTTTCTCAAAAATTTTGGGAACTATCAACTTTAGAAAAATATGGTTTTTAAAGATTTAAATTAAATAAAATTTCCTGTAATAATGATTTTATTGAATATTTTCATAGTATTAAATGTTCATAATATTATAAAAATTCATAGTATTTTATAGATAAAGGAGGGGCGGTTGAAAGTTAAATTTATTAAGATGACCTTATTTCACATGTAAAACCAAAATTCTTATGATACTTCAAATTGAATTGTGCTATGTTTCATCCAACTATTAACACTGCCTAGTACATTGAGGTACATGAAAGTATTTATTATTAGTGAATCTTCAGATCAAGAACAAAACTGCCATCCTGAAAACTTATCAATCCTGCACAGAAGTTTGTTTTCAAACTGATCAAAGGGTCAACGGGTCAAAGAAGGGTTGTCAGAAAAAAAAAGAAGTGGAATAGGAAATACCAACGTACTATATTCTTGGGAAAATAGTAACAAAAACTATCTTTTGGATACTATGAAAAACAAGACTAAAAGAAACTCCTTATAAAAAGGGAGGTCCTACATAGATATTGTACTTGGAAGCCCTTATTTCAAGATGTATCTATGCACTCCTTGAGAAGTGAAATATAATTTATTGAATAAGTTCAAGAAAGTAAGATTATCTGAAACTAAATAAAATTATTCATCAAAGTGGAATAAAAGTAAATTACATTTGCACAAAAAAGTATACCTTTTGTTAATGACTTCCTTGCAGCATAAACTGCAGCATTTGATCCTGTTTTAATGAAGGGCCCAATAGCAAACTTTTTTAGATCAATTATTTCATCAGGTTTGAACAAGTCCGATTCAGCTTCAAAAAGAGAATCCTGCATGCGCTCAACTGACTCCTGGATGTCATAATAATGTAAAATTACACTATTGAATAATTATTATTTGACCATATAATTATTTGCAGGATAAGATGCCCTGGCTGCCAGTCAAATAAATGTATCCAACAGTATTTATAATAAATATTTTACTTAATATTCGGATATATTCTTTGATTATCACATGGATCATATTATCCTCCATATAATTATAGTCAATTTTGATTCAATAAAGAAACAAATGTTTAGAAATTGTAACATGTTTTAGCTTCTTTTTCAAATAAAGATAGTTGCATGAATTATGTTACAATTATAATTGCAATAAAGATGATACAACCAGGGATACATTTCCACAAAAAAAAAAAAAAAGATGGTGCCGCCTTTATGAAGGCTGGGTGAGTCCTAAGAGGAGGGCCTCCGAATTCCACAGAATCCATTCATGGCTTTTAACAGAATAAATAATTTATCTGCCATAGCCAGTCTCAAACTCTGTTTGTCTTTAAAAAAAATTATTTTATTTATTTATTCTGTTTTTTTTACAATCAATGTATCCCGATACCCAAAATCTTCCCTCGCCAAAGATTAATTTCAAAAAATTAAAAAGGAGTAAATTAAGATCCAGAAATATGAATAAACAAGAGCATCAAATTACAGAATAATAGGAGGCTAAGCTGAATAACTGTAATTAGTAATAATTGTGAGGCTCGATAGCTCTTAAGAAACATAAGATTAAAACATCATCATTCTAATTTGTTAACTGAAGCTTACAAAAAATATTTAAGTAAATATATAAAACAAAAGAAAATACAGTATTAAGAGACACATGCAGAAATATGAAAGTACTAAATATTTGATATTTTCCTCCTTCAGATTTCAAGTGCTTAATGATTACACTTGTCACTTTGACTTTTTTCTCATAAGCGAAAAATAAACAAGAGTGACTTAACTAAAAACAGAAAATGATTTAATCAATGAATATTTCCACAGTATAATTATGGACGTAAATATGACTAGTAAAAAAGTCAAAGATATCATTCTCGAAACATAAATAAATTCCTTAAAAGTAGCGAAAAATTGTATTTTAGATTTAGAATGGGCAATATAAAGCCGAAGGTTTGTAAATGCATTTTTTCTTTTTTTTCTGAAATGTTATAGAGACTCTAATTGCTAAATAAACTGTTAAAATACAATTTCATTTAAGTTGTTCGCTAATACATTTAATAAATCTATCAATACAAACCCTAATTTCCCAGCAGAGTCCCTCAAGTTCATCTTCTTTACTGATAATACTTCCTGAGGCAAGACTTATTCCAACAAAGGCGAAAAATGGAGTTGAATTGCCATAAAGCAATTGTTGAGTTGTGCGTTTCCTTAAATCAGATGACACCGGGTTCGTGACTCTTCTGAGAATGTTATTAGCGAAAATTCTTCTTGCATTTTCATAGTGCTTTTGAACTCCTGAAGACGGTGAACTTCGGGACTCTGTCCGTAAATTATGTGCGAAAATTTTACCGCGCCAGGTGTAATCGTGCCTGTAACCTCGTAATATAGCCCGTCCATGTGTCCAAAACCTGGACACGACGGACCTAAGTGACATAGTCACTAAATAGTAAGTTTAATTAAAAGTGGGCCCAATATCACTGAAGGTTAAACTTAAAAACGTCAAATCTGGTGCAATCCCCTCCCCCTCTAGCCTCCAAGCGATAAGCTGTTCCAAAACAGCTGTTACACTGTAATGGTTACTGTTCCCTTAGCTTTCGTTCATTGTTAAATGTTTGTCATTACTTGTCTATAAAGTGTTAGTGAATGAACGTTGTGAATGTAGTAAAAGTTACAATTATTTAATTTGTATCGTTCGGTATTTTCTTTTGACTGATTTTTTTTCATTGTATAGCCTTGCCCTTACTCTCTCTTATTTTTTTTTGAAGTGACATCTCTGCCAATTCGAAAACTTGTTGTTGCTTTTCTTTAACATTTAATTATTACACACCATATGCTAAAGCATGTCTAGAAAACCGAATTCTGCTACATCCAGACTTAAACAAGACTACATAAGACTGAAGAGAGATCCAGTTCCATATGTACTTGCTGAGCCTCTGCCATCAAATATTTTAGAATGGTAATATTATAATTAAGCCTTATGTTTACTTAAATCTCTATAATATTTAGCCCGTTTTGTTAATTCTATTATCGATTTTAATGAATAATGAATAGGTTATTTTTGTCTATTTTGATTTTTCTCCTTTGGCATTTATTAAAAATTCTTCACCACTATTTTCAGTTAATGTTTTTGTTTTTATCATTTATATTTATATCACATCATGAAAAAATTAAGTTTGATCTATTTATGAAATGGGTTGTCTCAAATTTTATTAATCAAAACTGTATATTCCTTATTTTAGTTCTAGGATATATCTATCTGTAGTTAATGGTTTCATTTTCAAATTTTAATCTTTTGTTTCCTGTTCAGAAGTTACATGCTTTATCATAGTAAATAACATTCTCTTATTTATCCAAAAGTAAAAACAACTGCAAGTTCTTATCATGATTCATTTACACCAATTTAATAAATTTTGTTATTAATTGAACAATTATATCACTTCTCTGTTCTATTTTCTTTTAGTTTATTTTGAATTTAATATTTTTACTTCTAAGATTATCTAAAAGACTATTGGTTGTTTACCTTTCATATTTGATTGATAAGACAACTTTATTTATTTAGGAAGTAATTTATAGATACTTTTTATTTCTGGCTATATTTTCAGCGATCATTCTGTGAAGCTAATTACAATTATTATAATCAACACAGAGATAAATCCTATATATAGCCTTAGCCTCCATCAAACGCTATCCACAGTTATCCCAATCTAGCGCAGCGTTTCTCCGATTTCCAACCCCGATTAGGGTTTAGGCATCTCTCTCCACACCATCCAGCCAGCGTAGTTTTGGCCTCCTTCTAGAAGTTTCCTTAGTATATAACTTGCATTCATTCTGGCTATGTGACCTGTTCAGAACAATCTAATGAGCTTGATTACTTTAGCTATATTGATCTCACAATACTGGTCTCCAATTTCTACGTTGTTGTGTCTTCCATCAATCCTTCTGATCTGAAGGTTATTAGATTGCTAAATTCTCTTCTCTGTTACAGGTAATCTGTGGCAAAGTGAAGAAGGCAATATATAGTGCATCCTGTACCACTAACACAAGTGCGAATGCCTGGTGTTCAGTACAGGGTGGAGACTGTTCTGTTTCTTGGACAACGGTTGTGCAGGGAGGTGATTTGTCCTTGATCACACTCAACCGCCAAATTTTTCTCCCTTATTTTGGGTACCCACTTTATAGAGGCTGGGCTAGCCCCAGGAGGGTCCTAGATCGTATATGATCCATCTCTGGCTGCTTACAAATTAAATAAAAGGCTTGCCAGCAGCAGGATTTGAATCCAGGATCTTCGGCATGGTGACCTATCACTCTATCACTGAGCCACTCCTCTTCCATATAGTACTCTTAACTAACTTCTGGATAAAAGGCTCTTAACAATGGATAAGAATTTCTGGAGGAGATCGTCCTGGGTTTCTAGGATAGAGCATGTCATAAACAATGACATCTAAGAAAGAATAAAAGTAACAAGAAACATCTTAAAAGTGGTGGAAGAAAGAAGATTGAGTTTAAAATGGATGAATTTTAGTTAAAACAAAAGTTGGCCATGGGATGGGAGGTAGAAGAAAGAGGGGACTACTTTAGAAGTTTAAAATAAAAGAAAAAATGGCGAGAGATGTAAGGAAGAATATTGTTGAGGTTCCGATGTCTGTCGAATTCTAAATATTGAAAGAGATAATTAAAATTACAAAGTTTTGAAATTTATTCATATTTTTAATATATAAAGATAATTAATACTTGGATGTTTCTTATGAATGCAGACTTTAAATTATAAAATGATGCTTACTTTTTTTTAGGCATTATGTTGTGCTCGGACCTGAAAAAACACTTTATGAAGGAGGAATGTATCATGGAAAATTAGTTTTTCCTAGGGAGTTTCCATTTCAACCTCCCAGTATATATATGATGACTCCAAATGGCAGGTACTGTTTAATGTAGTGTTTTTGCCATTTAATTAGAATCATTAAAATTTTCTTTAGTTTTATAGGAAAATTGGATTTACAAACCATAAAATTATTTATTTACCGCTTATATTAAAATTCTCTAGGTATGCAACTGCTTTGTATATTGCCAAATACCCTTTAACCAGCTTATTTATTAGCCATGAATTAGCGTAGAATTCTAGCTTCCTTGCTGAATTAACACTGTTCAAATCTTAATTTGGCCCAATAAATTTTCACTTTACAAAAGAAGGTTAGCAATAGTATCTACCAAGCACCCATTGCTAATTTATCTATAATCTAAAATAAATAATAAGTTCGAACCCTGGTTTAACTGTTAATTCATGGGTTCACTTGGCTATTAAAAAATTAAACAATAGTCTGTCAATTATCGATCAATATGCATTTGCCTTAGATAGTAATGTTTTCTATTTCCCCCTCTGGAAGTTGAATTTGCTTTTCATAGTCTTAACAAGCTGGTACAAGCTCCCAATCTCTCCAAAGAACCCTCAACTCGGTCACTATCACCTTAACCTTATATTGATGGATTGAATTAGTCAGGGGGTGCAGTCAATGATAACACAAAAAATAAGCAAAACTTATTTTTCATTGATCGTGCCAACGTTTAATACAACCAACTACATTGTAGGCCTTCTTCAGGGCTATGAAAGAAACAGAAAATACTATAAAAATCTTTGGAGTACCAAGTAAAAAATAAAAAAAAAAAACACAGAATTTATTGTAAAGTAATACAGAGAATATAGTAAGAAATACAGAGCTTCAGATGTAGTACCCATCCTTGTCACATCAATTTTTATCATTGTTTATATAAATAATCAAACATTTCATGTGTTATTCAATCCAATTCGATCGATCATTTGAATTATCCAGTCAACTATTTTTCTCTCAAACAATAACCTTATATTGTACAAAAATAATTTTTGCTCTGCTTCCAGTTTTAATTGATCATTTTAAAAATTTAGTTTTGGTAAGTTTTTTTTATTCTTACTTGGGTAGTAGAGCCATCACAGTAATAGAAAATCTGTTGAAGATGTTTTTTGAAAACTAGATCTTGGAAAACTTGTGTGTACTTCTTGAAAATGAGTTTTAATCTTATATTATTTTAACAGTAAAACCTTTATTGTCCAATATTTATATTTTCCCCAGTGGATTGCTTGTTAACATTCTTCTTCTCATGAAATTCATATTTGTTTACATTTATGATTTGTATGTGTTTTTTCACATTTATGATTGTTTACAATGGTTAAAAACTAAACAGTGAAAGCATTATCACTAATCATAGATAAACATTGAACTATCTCATTTCTATCTTTTCTTGGCCATCTTTTAATACTTGTCATTAATTTGATTATTTTTTTTATATACTTTTTTAACAGATTATTACAATGGGACCTTTTAAATGTGTAAATAAAATATTTAAAAAAGAAATCATTTGACTAACTGTTGTACTTTCTTTGTCTTAGTTCATTCTAGTTGATGTTTCAATCAAAAAGAAAAACATTAAATTGGTTGTCTACTTTATAGAATGAAATTTTAAACTATAAAATAAACATGCTGCGTGCAGTGTAAAGGAGTAGTTATTCAAAATTGTTTGATATTTATAAAATTAAGAATTTTACTCCTAATTCCACCTCCCCCCTTCCCTCCAATTAATTTTATTCTGTTGATTTTACAGATTTAAGGTGAATACCAAATTATGTCTATCGATCAGTGATTTTCACCCAGATACATGGAATCCAGCTTGGTCTGTTTCAACTATTTTAACTGGACTTCTGAGTTTTATGGTAAAGCATTTTTAGGTTATTCTTATATTTTTTTAATGGAATCAGTGAAACTTATATATATATATATATATATATATATATATATATATATATATATATATATATATATATATATATATATATATATGTATGTATGTATTTATAAGAGGGTAGTTTGAAAAGTTCTCAGAATGTTCTAGAAAGAAGTATCTTTTATTTTTCAGCATAGTCTCCCTGTAGACTAATTTAAAAAAAAAAAATAGAAAACGAGCCAGATTTTGTTCGGGCATTTCCAATCTGGTGCATTTATGGTCCAATGTCAAGAGCTGTGGCACCCATCTTGCGGATAATTTTTTCATTACCAATTCTTCTGTTAAAATGTGATATACCTGTTCAGATGACATCCCTACAGCTTCACCAATCTCTTGCACTTTCAGTCGACGATCCTCCATGACCTTTTTATGCCCTTTTGCAATAAATTCTGGGGTCGTAGCACTTTTTGGCCGTCCACTACGTGGATCATCATCTAAGCTCTCCTGACCAAATTTAAACTCACTGGTCCACTTGGCAACAGTTGAATATGAAGGAGCAGAGTCCCCCAGTGTGTTCTGAAAGTCGGCATGAATTTCCTTTGCTTTTATACCTTTCTTTACAAAGTACTTAATCACTGCTCGAAACTCAGTTTTTTCCGTTGTCACAAATCACTACGCAAAAAACAACAAAGAGTCGCCACGTGTTCTCTCACAAAGGATGTGTGATTATTGCGTAGGAACCTCATTGCTCTAGCACTTACATCTAGCGGTGATTCCGAGAACTTTTCAAACCACCCTCCTATGTATATATATACACGTAGTAAGGTCCAAAAGTTTCCGGCATGGGTTAGAAGGAAAGGTGAAAGAAAAAAACTGGTCTTACTGTTTTTCAATATATTCTCCTCTAAGTTCAACACACTTAATACAACGCTTTGGCTACATTTCTATACCATGAAAAAAATAATTTTCATATGCAAATGTTCTTTGATGATCCTCAAAACACTTGTTTTTGAAAGCCCCAACCTCGCTGCTATTTCCTTGGTTTTAGTCGCCGGTAAGACAGTAATTCAGATTCCACAAGTTGGATTGTTTCAGAAGTTTTTCACCTTCCAATAATTGACCGGGACGCGGGTCATCTTCTAGACGTTCTCTCCCTAACTTAAATAATTTTGCCCATTCTTTCACTTTGAAATACGAGGGGGAGGACTGCCCATATACACAGTCCAAGCACTCTTTAATTTGCGCAGGAGTATGACCCTCTTTACAAAATAATTTAATAACCGCACGGTACTCGAGTTTGAACATTGTAAAAATGGGGAGTTTCCTTCAAGGCTGGACACTGACTGACAGGACTGAGGAAGTGCGGGCGATGGGTATGGAGTGAGCAGGCATGGACCTGCATAGGCGTGCAGTTCCCGGCACGTTTGAAGGAGGGGAAGCAGTACAGGCCGAAATCTTATGGACCTTACTGCGTATTACACAGGGTGTTTCGGAATTGCACGGCGGTATTTTAGGTATGTGTACTCTAACACAAAATAATCCAATAAGTTCATATTAACATATATCTCAAAATCATTTATTAAACAGATATCAAAGGTTAAAGATTTATTATTCATTTACTACATTAAGATTGACTGTACAAAGTTTAGCGTGTTTAATACTTTACAGGTTTTAATCACCTGATAAACAAATGAACGATAAGCAATGACAGTAGTTGCTCATCTGTTTGTCTAGTTCTGTGTGTTTTAGTGTGAGTAAATACTGTGAGACAGTTCAATTTATGATTATGATAGGAGACACCACAAATTTATTCACTTTTGCAGAACAAACAGACATGCTTTTAACCTATGGCGAGTTACATAGAAACGGTGCGGCTGCTGTTCGAAGATATTGTGAAAAATTTCCTAACCGAAGAATACCAAATCGTAAAACGTTTGAGGCCATTGAAAGATCCCTTAAGGATAATGGCACGCTAAAACCTATACAAGTAAACGCCGCTCGACAAAGATTTCGACGAACTGCAAAGGTTGAAGAAGAAATACTCGATGCTGTTCAGTTATCTCCTACTAGTAGTACCAGAAGATTGTCACGTCGTTTCGATGTTTCCTGTACCAGCTTACAGTGAACTTTACGCGAACAATTGTATCCATTTCACGTATTGAGTAGGCAAGATTTATTACCACAAGATTATAACAAGCGCAGAAATTTCTCCCAGTGGGTAATTCGACAATGCACACGAGATCCTAACTTCCTGAACTGCATTTTGGTTACTGATGAATCTTCCTTTACAAGAAACAGGGGTTCTTAATTTTCGAAATACCCGTACTTGGGCTGAAGAAAACCCTCATACGACTGCTGTTGGACATTACCAACATACCTTTTCTTTAAATGTCTGGTGTGGTCTTCTAGGCGACATCATCATCGGCCCCTTCTTTCTTACTTGCATTTTTTGCAAAATAATCTTCATGAACTCCTAGAAGATATTCCGTTAGGCATACGGCAAAGGCTGTGGTTTAGGCATGACGGTGCTCCAGCTCACTTTTTTCATAGTGTCACTGATTATTTAAATGCAACTTATGAAGACCGATGGGTTGGTCGAAACGGACCTGTTAAATGGCCACCACGATCTCCGGATTTAACGCCATTAGATTATTTTGTGTGGGGCTGGATGAAGTCTATGGTTTATTCTGCGGCAGTTGGCAAGCAAGAAGAGCTAAGAAATCAGATTGTGGAAGCCCCAGTAACTATCAAGCACCATCCTGATGCTATACAAAGAACCACAGAAGCATGGATTGGTCCACAATGTATCTGAATTTCGGCCAATAAAAAATTAATGTCTAAATTTTCTACCTATATAGTTTCAATATCTTCTTCAACATTAGATTGTTCCGATTTACTATCATGATTGGATTGTTGAATTAATTCATCTTCTCCCTCACTATTATCCGAGAAACCAAAATTTTCGCCATCAAATTCATCACTGAGCTGCCGTAAAAGCGCCATAATATCATCTGGTTCTCAGTACAATTTCTCAGACATATAAATATTGATGACGTTATTATTTACAATAGTTTGCAGTATATGCTAAAATACTTTAATTTAGTAGAATAATAATTACAAAAAACGTTTAATCAAATATAAAAGCAATGAAAATGTACTTACATTTTGAAGCGCGCGCGGTACGGAGTTCCGCAATTAGGAGATGAGTAGACAAATTCTCACTAACGACTGACTAGAAACAATAAACAACGAACTGCAGGCTCATTATTGATCAAGAAGGCATAGATAACGAATACATGTCACGATAGGAACCATCAGGTGTTATGGTTTCTGTTGAGACACGTTTAACAAGAAATGCAGTACTGAGTGCCGCCGCGCACCCCCTCCAGGGTTAATAAATGAGTTTGAGATATATGTTAATATGAACTTTTTGGTTTATTTTGTGTTAGAGAACACATACCTAAAATAGTGCCATGCAATTCCGAAACACCCTGTATATATATATACGTGTGTGTGTGTGTGTGTGTGTATATTCATTTTCTTCTATATTTCTGTTTTAGTTAGAGTCAAGCCCAACTTTAGGAAGTATTGAGACTTCTGATTATGAGAAGAGGCAATTTGCATACAGGAGCCTCAGTTTTAATTTGTCTGACAACATTTTCAAAGAACAATTTCCCTCTCTTGTTGAGGTATGTAATAAATAATTAAACATTCTGTTCTTGGTTAAAATCAAAAGTTTTAAAAAAGATATAGACTGAATTTAAAGCAACTGTGTTTTAAATATTTTTTTCATTTTTTGCTATTGCACAATTAGTACTTTTCAATTAATAAACTTTCTAATGGAGGATGGAAATAGTTTGAGGCTGCAGTCAAAATTATTTTCTCCATCCTCCATTAGATCTTCCAGTCAACTATTTTCCTCTCTAAATAAATGTTCTAGATTAGATAACCATAACTGCTCCCAGTTAAATTCCATAACTATTTGCATTTTACTTAAATAAATTAAAGTAAAATTTAAAATATGTTTACCATTTGATTGAGCTTTAAATTGAGAGAAGCATAAACATTTATACAAAATACGTTTATGATATGTAGTGTGCAGAATTATTTGGAAGAACATATCTTTTCTATCTTTGAAATTACCAATGCTCAATAGATTAATAACTGTATCTGTTGAGTTTATACTTATAAAGTCAGCAGTTGGTAATATTAGAGCTTAATCTAGCTACACAATGTTTTTATCTTGACTGAAACCATAACTAAACAATAAATGAATTAATTGTCATTATTTATATGTATTATATTTCTATATAATAACTGACTATCCGTGTCATAGGAAATCGAAAAAGAATTAGAAGCTAGAGAGAAGCGTGCTGCTGCTGATGCTGCACGTAATTCTGGTCCACAATCAGTAGTGACTCCAGTATCTTATCAGCCATCATCACCGTTACATCCTGCCCTTTCAAATATTATTGTTCTTGTTGGAGTTGCTGCTTTTGTATTTGCTGTAAAGTATGTTGTTGGAGTGTCCTCAGCCCCGACAGAGTAGTCAAAACCCCTGGAAAATTATGTTGATAAATGTGTAATGATATGAAAAATTCCAAAGCTAGTTTGTTGATTTTATAAATTTTTAAAAGTATATTAAGTGAACACATTCATACATGTTATGTTCATGTATGGAATTAATCATTATGTATCAAACGAAATTTTTTGTCTGGTGATAATATAATTATTTGTTGTTTATAGTTTTGAAAATTAACTTTTATAGTCTCATCAGAGCTTTAACATTTTAATATACAATTAATACTATAGTTACATAAAGGGTTCTTTATATTTTTTTGTAAATATATAATATTTCTTTTTTGTGTTAGATAGTTGTGCAAAAATTGTTTTTAGTTTTCAGATCTTTATTTTTATTTGTTAATATATGCTTCTTAGTATTATTTACTCTTTTTTCTCATTCAACTTCAGGAAATAAATGAATTGAGATCTAGTATACATCAAAGGGATTGTAAACAAATTTGTTTATAGGTCTGAGTTTTCAACCTATTTTATTATGACGTCATTTATTAAATGCTTTACTGTACTTGGTCCATATTTATTTGTCAGCCATTAACTATTTGATAATTTTGTCTAATGAAGTATGCTTATAGAAGAATCTTTCAACTTAAATATATCATCAATGATTTAATTAGTTTTTTACTGTTTCAGTCAGAAATGAGATTTTCATTTTTATTCTGAAATCTAAAATTAAAAAGCAATAAATAGTACGGAAAGGAGGATAAATATTTCAAGGGGAATTACTTTTCATTATCACTTGACACGATTACTTAAAGCGGCTCTGAAGAAATTTTTTGTTATTTCTCTTTTGAATTCTACCCTCTTTAAATTATTGAATATGAATTGACCGTGGTCAATTCAATTGTATGTGATGTTTTATTACTCATACTTAATTAATTATTAAAACATAATTTCAGTTACCTTTTAATTTACTCTATAAAACATTAATATTTTGTCTCATAAAATTATTTTTTTCTCTTCAATGCAATGGTAATAATTTGTACTCTTCACAATATAGGTATATTTATAGGTTTTGGGTGTAATATTTATAAGGAATGTATTATGAATTACATTATATTTTTAATAACTTATTTGTATTTTTTTCTTACCTAATTAGTTTTGGTTATTTAATTAGATATCAGTTTTATTTTGAATTGAAATCAAATTAAAAATGTTCTAAGTAATTTTATTATGTTAATCAAGATAAATAACAATATTTATACACTAAATTGCACTCTAGTATAATGTATTGCCTTCATTCATAAATAGAATGATTAAAAAAATATATAAAACTTACTTGCCGCAATAAATTTCAAATGAAGATGTGGTTATTTTTTTATATTTATTTGTAATAGAATTTAATGTCCTTTAATGATAATGATTTAATCCGGACTCTAAAATAATTTATGTCAATGTTTTTCTCATCCCTGCATTTCTTCAAAACTATATGTAAAGCTGTTATGAAATCCTGATGAAAAATTATAATGTTGAACAACCTAATCTAACTCTTTCTTTTTGTAATGTAACCCAATATTTAAAAAAATAAAAATAAATAAATTCTGTCTATAAAATGTTGGAATCCTTTATGATTTCCTCCGCTGTTTTTAAGGTTTGAAATATAAATATGCATGTTTTAAAAATATATATATAGATTATATGTAGGTAACTAGTTTCTTTATGGTCTCTTATTACTTTCTGACTATCATTGATTATTTTTATATGTATGGTTATTTTGTTTATTAGAATGCTGATAGAAGAAGACGTAAACCATGTTTTTATTTCACAAGCAAAAATATAATTATTATTGCTATTTGCTATGTGCTATTTAAATCTAGTAATTTGTTCATTTTTTTTTTTTTTTAACTAAGATATTTAGATAATTACCAACAAACAAAGTATTTTTTGTTTAATATCTTTAATACATTTGGTGTAGAAGTTTTTCTTTACTCAGTGATGAGTTTTCTTCAGATGAGGCCAATGCCCTGCTTCTTTTCATGCACCTGTATTCATGGGGTACCTGTACCTCTTCAACCATTTACTTTGTTGTACATTGTTCTAAGATTGACTTTCACGCTATTTCCCTGTTATTTTTAAATTTTGTGAGAGTTGTATTCAGTGGTCATATATTTCCACAAAGTGCTGTTTGTACCATGATTGTCAATAAAAAGTAATATGAATCATGTGTTAAAAGCTGAATTCTGTTTAGATTTACCTTCAGGAGGTCCTCCAAATGTGTTGGGATAGTTTTGAAACTCTAAGCATCGATTGAACAGAACTCTACATTGCCCTAGAAGAACTCAGTATACCCAAAAAGCTTTTGAGTATATGCCACGTTACCATGGAAGGCTTAGAATGTCTTGTAAGGATTCAAGCAGGATTAACAAAGCCATTTTTCTCGGGTAAGGGTGTCTGTGTTAGCCTGCTTTCTTCTTAATATCGGCCTTGAGAAATTAATTAGAAGCTCCAAAATTCAAGTTGGCATTACAATCATTAACTGACCAGTATGTGATGATATGATATGATATTACATTAACTTGGAGAAGCCGGTGATTTTGATATCATAGGATATGATTCCAGGTTATCTCTTGGAAAAATGGATTTGATAATAAACAAAATATATAGTAACTGGAAAACAAGCGGTGCGTGGTGAGGAAGTCCTAATTGGAAACTATAAATTCCAGAAAGTTAACGAATTTGTTCACCTTGGCTGCCAAGTGAGTTTAGAGAATGATATTTCTAGAGAAATTAGGTCTCGTATCAAAACGCCCAGCTGTGTTTTTGCAGTTACCTGCTTCTGAGAGCAACAAAGATATAGCTCTGGAAGACTTTGGTACACTCAGTCCTACGACTCTGAAATATGGACAGTTCTTCTAACTTTTGAAAGGATATTCCAATCGATTTATGGTGGAATGTTCAAGCATGACAACAAAGAACCAATCAGAAATTCCCTCTTTAAGGAGACCAGCATACCTAGATTCATCCTTCTTCGAAGATTAAGGTGCGCTAAACACCAGGCAAGGATGAGTGAAAACTCCATTCCTAAAAAAACTTTTCTCGCAGAAATTTACAGGTCTGAGTGTAATGTAAGACCCAGAATACGGTGGCAAAAAGGATTGCCCGGGATACTCGGTCATTGCGCAGGGTGCGGGAATGGATTATCGCCGGACAGGACAGAGACAACTGACGTAGGCTGATAAGAAGGATGCCTTTCACCAGAAATGAGTTTTTGTGCCGCTGTTACATTAAACCACCAAGAGAAAATGCCGAGGCAATGGGAGAAAGGCATATACCCTGTTCATAAAAAGGGAGACATACTTGAGTGTGCCAACTACCGTGGTATTACACTACTTCAGTGCGCATATAAAGTATTGTCTAATATCCTTTATCAAAAGCTCGTTCCATTTGCTGAAAGATAAATAGGAGACTACCAGGCAGGTCGACTAACATCCAGATTTTTAGCCTTAGGACCATCCTGGAGATGGCAATCGAATATAAAATGCCCACACATCACCTCTTTATAGATTTCAGAGGCGCCTATGACAGCATCAAACGAGCCAAACTCTATGGGCTATGAGAGAGTTAAGAGAACCCTCAAAGTTAATTCGCCTTGTAGCAATGACAATGAATGAAACATATTGTGCTGTCAGAATGCAGGGGGATCTCTCTCCTGAATTCAAGACTATAAGAGGCTTA
The DNA here is from genome assembly GCA_964056705.1 of Troilus luridus. Taxonomy (NCBI): domain Eukaryota; kingdom Metazoa; phylum Arthropoda; class Insecta; order Hemiptera; family Pentatomidae; genus Troilus; species Troilus luridus. The sequence continues at coordinate 120,252,251 of OZ057413.1, forward strand.
AGGCAGGGAGATGCCTTGGCATGTCTATTATTTAATATTGCCTTGGAAAAGATTGTTAGGAAGTCAAAAATCCAGACCAACAACACAATTTATAACAGGCTAGTTCAATTATTAGGCTATGCGGATGATCTAGATATTGTCGCTCGCTCATTCGAAACACTGAAGACAACATTCTCCTCACTGATGGAGCCAGCAGAAGAGATGGGTCTAAGCATCAACGAAGAAAAAACTAAATATATGAGGACAGGTGAATCTACAAGCAATGCAGTACAGGAGTTTGTAGAAATAGGTCCTTACAAGTTCCAGAAGGTTGATAGCTTTACTTATCTCGGAAGTGTTGTTACCTCGTCAAATGATATTTCTCAGGAAATAAAAAAGAGAGCCATCAATGCTAATAGGTGTTATTTTGGGCTCAGGAAGCATCTAAGGAGCTCACTACTAACACGGAAAACAAAAGTCATGCTCTATAAGACCCTGACTAGGCCAGTCCTGACCTACGCTTCTGAAACATGGACTTTATCTAAGGACAAGGAAAAAGAGCTGGCTGCTTTGGAAAGAATGTTACTCCGCAGAGTTTTCGGAGCTATTTGTGTAAATGGTCATTGGAGAAGGTGAACCAACTGAGAAGTGTAGGAGATGTTTGGGGATAAAAATTAATAGATTAAGGTGAGCCACATAGGGTTTTAGAGGCATATTGTATTGTATTGTACATCAAAACATCAGGTAATAATTTGAATAGTTTTTTATTACAATTCCATTCCTACCACATAGCGGATATCCCCTCTTGGCATGATTCAGGTTCAGATATTCCATATTACTACTCAGATCTCTTAAGGATTCGACGAATAAAAAAGAAGTAAATGTTTGAAGTGACCTGCACTCTATTTCACAGTCCAAATCGAAAATATTCACTAATAACCACTTCGGTACGGCGCTTGCCGGGCACGAAACCATGCCCACGGTCGGCACTGAGGAAATAATTCTAATGGTACCATTAGTATTAATTAGATTATATCTGCACTGGGCCATGTTACAATATTTTAATTGACATACTTATTTATAGAAAAGCCTCCTTTACAATATTTGTAAGTTTTAAAAAGTCTAGCTAACCGTACAAACTGCAATTGTAGTAAAAATTACAAACAAGTGAAAATACTTGGCCGTCGACTATAGTCGACGCTCGTACCGAAGTGGTAAAGAAACTGTTGCCGCTTTGAGATGGAGTACAAAATATAAATAATTTGAAAAGAATCAAGAATTAAAAAATAAAAAAAGTATGAAGCCCGATTTAGAAAATAACGTATACATCAGAAACTCGCCTTAAACATATCAGCCAAAAGGAAGCACCACTGAAAATAGGAGAGATGCTCAGAACCATAGAAAGAAATATATGACAGAAAATTAAAAAAAAAACTAAATAAACCTTGCGAAAATAAGATAACAAAGAAAGACAGCTCTAAATACAAAAATGACATCAATCGTTGATTGGCAGGTAATGGAAAACAAAAACAAAAAAGGGGAAGATAATTGAGAACTTTATAAAATCACCCCCTTGCTAGAAAGGTAGATTTTGACAATAAGTCGATCAATGAAAGACCGAAAAGAGAGATCTTGCTGATGATGACGGGATGAAGAGAAAGAGTTGGAATGAATACGTCCAGTAGCTGATACCACGTTCCTCATTAGTGCAACTTAATCCATCCCTTACTATTTTATCCACTGCGTACCTTCAGGCTCTAGGCCCCAACTTTCACATCGGTTGCATTGGTCTTTACGCAGGTGAAGATATGTCTAAATTATTAGCACCCTATGGAACAATAAGCAATATAGGTAAAGATATTGATAAAGGTTTATTGGCTATTATTTATACACTTATGACTAAACATTACAATAATAAATATAGCAGATTTCAAGATAGAGCTTATATACACTCTACTCTATTGCAGTAGTAAAATATAAAAGTGTTAAGAAAAAGACATACGGGGATCTAACTCATCCAGTTTACTGCATTTAAGAGTTTAGCACCTTCCATTTCTGGAAGAACATGCAATCCATTCATGCTATGTCGTTTATAGAATATGAAGTACATTTTTTCAATTGTTATGTAACAAAAGTAACTAAATTTATGCCCTAGTCCATCATACATTATATATTAAATGTTAAAATAGTGTATGGTTTTAAAGGGAAAAAACAAATTGAAAAAATAATAGCTTATTAATATTACTATATATTTCTACATGTTTAGTAATAATAATAGTAATGATTATGAGCATTTTAGAATGACCATCACTTTAAAAATGACTTTACTAGTATTGTTCTGAACTACGTAACGGGGCAGTCGTTGTGGTTGACCTGTTATTGGTTTTCGGAGATTAGTGATAATATACTGGAAAGGTTATTTTACCGATAAGTGACCGAGGGGAATGTGAAAATGTTTTACCGAAGTAATTATTTAACTTTTTATCCTCAAAATTTAAAACCCCAATTAAATATAGAATATAGTATTTTTTTAATTATAAAAAAATCTGCAAATTTCAAGCGAATTCTTTCTAGTTTGTAACAAGCCACGCCTTAATATATTTTGAAATGGACCTGGCTTCCAGTTCCGTTGATTCTGTTAAAAATGAAAACTCTGATGAATTAATGTTTAGTGAGGATGAAGACGATATTCCCAGGTCAGTTATTCACCATACATACATTTAATATCTGAAATGTGTGATTGAATGTAGTAATACCACTTTGTTTAGATGTGGTGTTTCTCTTAATGAACTTAAAACTAAAATCAAAACGGAATTCTCATCAAACAAAGAAGAGGAAGACATTGATGTCCAGAATAAAGATGAAGAGACTGTCAATTTTCCTTTAAGTCCCAAAAAAGAAATTGAAGAGGAAGAAGATTTGGAGGTGTGTTGTTAGTCCTATACAATTTTTTTCTATAGAATAGCAACTCAAATCACTGTTGAACTTCAAAAATGATTTCTACTTTGTTCAGGGCAGTGTTTATATGTTTTATTATAATTTTTCATTTGTTGATAGATTACTTACAATTATTTTTTTTTTGGATTTTAAGTTAAACTTTTATTATTTGTCATCCCTTAGTACATCCAATATTGTGGTTGTTAATTATTAATGTTCTGCATTTTTTTGACAAAGTATAGAGGGGGGCTTAGTTTCGTTTTGAAGAATTGTTAAACACTATTACTATGCAATGCTAGTAAATATTAGTTTAATTCTTGGTAGAAAAATACTAATGTGTAAACCTATAATGTTATAAATTTTTCATAACCAGTTCTTAAAAGTTCACTGCCTCAAGTTCTTTATTAAAATTAATATTTTGTTATATTAGAGTTCAATCGATTCTGAAGCGTAATTCTCTTTTTATTTATGTAAACTCAATTTTTACAGATCTCATTGTCTTGGTTGTCGAAGTTTTTATCTAAATTTTAATTATGCCATATTAGTTTTTACTTATGATTTCTGTAGCTTGGTTTGTATTTTCAGTTTTTCTATTTTTTTTTACCTTAAATTTAATAAATATTTAGAAATATCTTCTTTGCAATTCTTATTATTTCATTTCAAATTCACATTAATAAATTTTTAAACAAGATTTCGTGCATTTGGTTGTCATCTTGATTTTGATATCATTTTTTTTAATTTTAAAAGGATCCATTATCTTTTATATTTTCATGGATTTTGGAATCAGTATCTTGTGAAATAAAAATATTTCTTATTGCTCATTATTGTAATCTTATTTTAAAATGTATGTATTTTTGGATAGAAAGAACATCTCTTAGCAGATTGCACTTGTGCCAATATGTTTTCCTTTTTTTGATTTCTTTTATACTAAAATAATAGTGAAATATTATTATTTTTTTTAATCAACGTTTTTCTTATTATGGTCTTCAATATGGATTATTAAGTCTAATTTTTTATTCTCTGATTGAGGGAGCAGGGTGGCTCTGTGCGAAAAGTCGATACCCGATCGGGGGGAAAACTTGGTGGAGTCTGATCTCGGACATGGGACTGTTACTTGTTATGGCCATGCCCTTGGGGGAACTGAAAATTTGTGCCCCAAGCCATTTACTAAAGATTGTATCAATAGCAGTATTAGTTAAAATGCACTGGGGTCTCGTAGGTTCCCACTCTTTGTTGTTGATATCTGTTTAACATTACTTTAACAATCTTAACCAGTCGCTCCTGCCTGTACTTTACACGAATCTTCATGAGTTAAGACTAGTTCAATGAATAGTTTAAATGAGAGTTAATGAAGAAATTCCACTATTTACCTCCTTGAAATCAAAATGAAATTTTAATCAGGCATATTAAAACTTGGTGCCTTTTTCAGAAGATGAGCATGTAGCCAATGAATTCATTACTAGTCAAAATATTATCCTTAAAATATTGACATTCTTTAAGATAAATGGATAGTTAGATGAGAATTGAATGGAAGGAAAAAGTAAACAATGTATTTCCTCAGATAAACAGTGCTTAGAATACTTTATGAAAAAACGTAATACTACCTGGTATTTGGACCATCTCAATTCATTGCGTATAACCCATTACATCCTTCCAAGATTGTTAATGGCCAAACCCAAATGGCATAAATGTATATTTACTTCTAAATTTTTTAGTAGCATGAGTATCAAATTTTCATTAGTTTGTTAATGTTTTTTTTTTCATGTTTCCAAAACAAACTTATTCCTTCAAATTTCAAACACTTATAAATGATTTGTGCCATTTTGGTCGATGATCTTTTTCCACTTTTTTTTTGTAAAACCATAATTCCGACCCTGTAGTAGAACTTATTAGGTTTCTGGGTGAAAAATTCAACCAAATGATTTTCACATGCCTCCATTGAAGCCATATAGTTTTAATTTCCAATGATCTATTTCTTTAATAGGATGTTGATAGTTGGGGGTGCAGTCAAGAAAACACGCAAAAATAGGTGAAACTATTTTATTTTAAGTGCCGACGTTTCGACCTACTATGTAGGTCATCTTCAGGGCCGATAGGAGTGGCAGCTCGGACAGCGAGTAACTGATCTATTTCTTTGTATCTATTACATAGATCATCGGAAATGAAGTACTTTGTAACTTAATTTATTTTTTTTACTAAAAATGATATTTAATAACTATTTTACATGTATACACTTTAAATTGAACTTGAATACTATCTAGTTACCAACACCTATTACTAATTTTGGAATTTATGATCCTTCCATTTAATATTTGTTTTATTGATGAAAGCAAGGTCAGAAAACAATAGTTTATATTTATGCTGAAATATTAAAAGAATTTACATTTGTATTTTACGTTAATTTAAATTTATTTTCCAATTGTTTTGTTAATGTTTGTAAATTCGACTTAAAATTATTTTTACTTTCGGTTATTGTTTAATAAATAATCTGTATTGATATCACCTAATCTACTTTCAAGTTGCATTCTAACTGGATTCTAATTCAGTTGATTTTCTAGATTAAACTAGGTAGCTTGTGATGTTAAATATTGGAATGGAAGTATTATGAAACAGACGAGATTTGTAAGAAGAGTAGAGAGCATTTAGAAGAAATTTTTCGTCTTTGGAAACATTTACCTGGATATCAGCGATTGAGTTTGTACGATAAGATCTTTATTAAAGTGAATTTAGAGGCTCCTATTATGGTAGTATAATCGTGATTAATTTAAATAATAAAGATGTTTTACTCTCTTATTCTTTAAACAAAAGATGTGTTTTCAATTCATTTCATAGTCAACTTAATAGGTTTGGCTGGGTGCCAAGTGTTTCTTTTTATAGGACTAATTAGGGATTCCGTGAAATTTGTTGCGGTGACCCTATATAAAAATTGCTTATATATTTTTTAAAAAATAAATGTTTCTTCATATTCTTACTTTATTTCTTCTATATAATTTATATTCTTTGTATTATATTATATTACCAAGACTCTGAATTCTCTAAGCCAAATAATTCATATTTTGTTACCATCACTATTTTTCTTAAAATCTTAAATTAAGAGAGACATACTTAGTCTACAGCTTATTCATCTCCAACTTCTTGTAGGTGGAACTGAAAGTCAGCCGCTTTTTGGAAAATTCAGACGTTAAGAGAACTCGTAAAAGAAAAGGAAAAAAAAAGTCAACGAAATCAGCTTGTAAATTTAAGTGTAATCAGTAAGTTTACTCACTATCTTTTATACTTGAGCCAAATTTTTATTTAATACTTTAGAACTAATTTTATTTGAAGTTGAAGGGAGGGACTACTTAAAAATTTCAAATTCTCTAAGACCTAGAGAAATATTTATTGATATCGCACAACTATCCACTTGTCTTTAAGTCCACCTATATTTGTTCTGGGGAGGAAGAGGTTGTTCCTATCTGTGTTCAATAATAAAAAAATGAAGACAATTAATATTAAAATAATTAAGAAAATTATTCTTATAAATTTTGTTCTTAGACTAATAGAATTATGTCTAGGAAGTTCAATAAATTAGTAGTTTGAAATGACTACATTAGAATTATCTTACTGAAAGTTTGGAATCTTTCTGTCTCTGACTACTTAAATTGCAGTGGACATACTATCATAGACCTAGTCTTGAGGGTGCAATCACACCTTTCTCCCAAATAATAAATGAGAGGGGGCAGGAGTATTATTTATTAATATGTACTGTTTATTATAAGGACTTGATGTCAGAATCAGTTTAATATCACTTAAAATAAATCTTGCTTTTATCCATCTTATCTTTCAATGTTCTTTTTTCTTAAAACACATGTTATCCGAAGGTGCAGTGCATTGTTTCGGTACAAGTCAACTCTGTCTTACCATGCGAAATCTGGCTGTGGGCGTGGTCTTCTTTCCAGCCAAGGAGGTGTTGTTAAATCCTCTGGATCAGCCACCTGTCATATTTGTGGAAGGCGATTATCCTCACGCACTAGTTTGATGGTTCACCTAAGGATTCATACAGGTAATTTTATAATAATTACCTATACCATTAGCTTCCCTGATCATTTTAAAACTTACTAATGGGGAATACAAACTAAATTTTGTTTGAAAAATAAAATGTATTGAGTGAAGACTGGTTAGTTTTTACAATCAATCACTTGTAATATTGATTTGATTTTACATCACTGGTCTATGAGGGTTATTCAAATTCTTATTGATTGTGTTATATTGATTGTTTTCTTTATTTATACTTGTGCCTAATAAAAGTAACAATAAAAGTAACATATGAACTCTTCACTACCCATCATTCCATGCAGCTAGAAAACTTTCCTATTATCATTTGAACAGTCGTCACACATTTTCCAGGAAAGGGTTATGGTTTTTGTATTCAAAAGGATGGCCTACTCAATTTCTTGTTGAACAAGGCTCACAATTATGTGATTTTTTAATTTAAGCTGCGTTTGCTCCAAAATGCCTGTAACAGATGGTTTTTACCACACTTTTCTCCCCACACCATTTCCGTCCAGGATGCACTGCTGGCACTTGATTGTGTAGACGATTATTCTAGAAGACATAGGTGAATGGGTGTTCACAGATAATGATAGTGTCATGTTTACAGTTGCAACTGTGTGTGGCATTTGTTCATCCTCAGTTGCTGTCTACATACTGGAAGGGTCCAGGTACTGGTTGCAGAGATGTTGGGATAATTCACATCGTCGAAACTGTTGGCGACCTTGTACAGCTCTCTGATGTATTGGCGGCTGTCGATGGGGGGGGGGAGGGAATAAAATACGATTCTATAGGGTACATGAATGAGATATAAGAAATAAGAATTCTATAAAAAGCCTATTCTACCACTCTTTAGAACTCGCTCCCACCTGAAATCCGTCAAGCCTCTTCTTTATCCTCATTCAAATCCAAGCTTTTCCTACATCTCCTGTATTCTCAGATGCTCTCTAATCAGTAATGAATTAATAGCTCATATTCAGCAGAATTGGTTGATGAATTACTGTAAATATTCTTCACTCATATTGATATTATTTTTTATATTGTTAAATACTTTTTTTTTCTTTTAGCTTATTTCTTTTTATTGTAAATTTGTATGTTTTTTTTATTATTCTCTACCAGAACATATCTTTTAGTTTATATTTATTTTCATGTTATTATGTAAATATTGTATTATTCTAACTATGTATCCCTTTGGCCAAATATATTTTTATTAAATTTTGTACACATCTTATGGGACCTGGTTCCAGAATAAAATTATTTTTTATTCTAAAAAAATAAAACAGGCAGTAAGAAACTTGTGCCCTTAAATGTATTTTTAGGCCAGCGGCCAGGTGTTTGAAGGTCGCAATAAATTGATGAGAGCTGCATTTTTGATATGTTGTAAGGGCATGTCTCACTAGTGGAAATCCAAGTTTGCTACTGAAAAAACGGATGGGAAAACTTTTGGTGGTCGAAAAACCTCGAAATTTTCAAAGTTATTTCAGTTTTTGGCCTGTATCTCCTAATTGGCCCATTTTTTATTTAAAAAACATAGGTAACCCTTTTTAAAGTAGATTAAATTTGCTACAATTTAAATCCAACCACAGCTCTGTAGGTCTAATAAATTCTGAGTTACGCTCCTTTGAAAATTTGTCTTTTTATTATATATTTCAAATGGTTACCAATTGTTTTTACCAAAAACGCACCAATTAGGAAATACAGGCCAAAAACTGAAATAACCCCGAAAATTTCAAGGTTTTTCGGCTACCAAAAATTTTCCCATCCATTTTTTCGGTAGCAAACTTGGATTTCCACTAGTCAGACATTCCCTTACATCATATCAAAAATGCAGCTCTCCTCAATTTATTGCAACCTAAAGCCCTTTTTTTGGTACCGCTGGCCTATTTACAAATATTTTCAGTATATGTGTATTAGATGGTCTCCGGGGACTGTTATCCCATATTGTTTTTAACCTGAACACTGATAACAGCTACCTTTTGCATTATATTTATTTTTTAGGACAAAATAGCTTAATGCTGTTTATAATAGCGAGGAAGGGGTCTATTGCTCAGAGAGCACGCTCCTTGCATGATTTTTTCTTTTAGAAAACAGACTTTCATCTGTTTCAACTATTTTTCGAAGCCCTCCAAATTTTTTTAGTTGATCCGCATACCATGTTATCAGTACAAACCTCTCTCAAAAATGTATTCCATTCCACCACAGTTTTGTTAGATAGTTTTAGCTGTTCTTTTCCCCATTCAATAGATAGTAAGTAAGTTATGAGATCAGCCATAAATAAACTTTAAAGTTGTTAAAAGTTTCATTCTAGACCCCTCTAGCCACGTTCTTTTTCTTATAGCAATTTTTTTCCATACATTTTTGATGAAAAGTTTTCCATTTCATGACTTTTTTAAAATAATTTCATCCTTGGAATTATTCTGAACTTCTGGAAGTATTTCACAGCCTTTTCTTTGGAAGAGGGCAATTCTTCAAAGTGTCACTGTTCATTTCAAATAGTCAATAACAAATCAATTATTATAAATAACCAAAAAACAAAATTTACAAGGCAAAAAGAATACGGAAAACAATTTAATTGCACTCACTTAAATAACTCAAATGAAACGAGTGATATGAAGAGACTACAGGAAATAATATATGATAAGGAGGAAGATTTTATGGAGACCGGGTATTACACAAGTAACATATTTTCATTGGATGTATATATCTATAAAATGTTATTATCGCATTAATTTATTTTGTTGCTGTTCAGATTTTTTTTAAAGTTCTTCAAGTATGTTTTAATAAGATTTTTTCTTTAATTTCTTTTAAAATTAATCTTATTATAACTATTATCTTTTATTCCTTAATATGTATAAAAAATATATTTACTCCTTTTTTACAGAGATAGTAGCCTAGGTGTTAGTGTCATATTAATAAATGCATATGCATTAGGTGAAAGGCCTTTCAAGTGTGGTGAATGTGGTCAAGCGTTTACTCAAAATGCTCACCTAAAAGATCACACTGCAAGATTGCACTCTGAAGGAGAAATATTTCTTTGTCGCATCTGCAATAAAACTTTTCCTAACCGAGGGAGGCTCAGGGAGCATTCTACTGAGCATGAAAGTCTGCGTGGCTTTCAGTGTCAGGTATACTTTATTTACTTATTGTTCTAATTTTAAGTAATAATTTAGTTTATTTTTACTTTAATTAATTAATTTGGGAGCGGAGTAGCTCAGTGGTAGAGTGCTGAGTTACAATGCCAAAAGTCCTGGTTTCAAATCTCGCTGCTGGCAAGACTTTTATTTAATCTGTTAGTGGCTGGAGATGGATCCTATGGGGCTAGGACCCTCCTGGGACTCACCCAGCCTCTATAAAGTGGGCACCCAAAATAATGGGGGGGGGGATCTGGCTGTTGAGCGTGATCTAGGACAAATCACCTATGATTATTAGCAAATGTTGGGTTGATTTCTTAAGAATGGTTTTCCTATATTTTAGTACTTTCATTAAAAAAAAAATTATGAGAAATCTCCTTTCTTTAACAGTTTGCTCATATTTTTAGAGTTAAACATTCATTAAATGATAATGTTAAAGTAACATAACAACACTAATAATTATAATGAAGTGGCTTTTTAAGTTTTGTATTACATTACTATTGTAGAAGTTATTTGTCAAAAATGACTATTGTTTTGAAGATGGTTTAAACTTTAAACTTTTCACAATTTTCAATATGCATGGAACCCAAATATCGAGCTTCTTTTGGTATCCATTCTTATGTAAATGCTAATGTCAAAAACTGTTTTGTGGTCGAGGTTCAGCTTTGTAGTGATGTTGGGAGATGAAATATGATGTATGAGTGAAATTGAGTAATGCTCATCTTAGTTTTTCTTTTAATTTAGCAAAATTAAAAATGTTAAGTAACTTATTATAAGCAAACATTATAATGTTTATTGTGATTTATTTGTAGTTTTCATGTATTCGCAATCAATTTTTAGGAATGCAGTAAAAGGTTTCCTACTGAAGAAAGGCTTGAATCCCATAAACGTGCTGGACACGAGAGCAAACCGCAGTCCTGTCCTCTGTGTGGAGCAGATTGTGAATCACGTGTAGCACTAAAGTCCCACCTTGCTACACATTCTCCGCCCCTTCGCTGCCCTCTATGTGATCAGTCATTTCCGAGTTTGTCCTCTTGGAGACAACATGTTTCTAGGCAGCACAGGTGAACAACCATGCTACAGTTTTATATGTTTATAGATTTACTTGTTTATTGTTGAATTGTCCTAAAATTTAGTAATTATTGTTTTATATATAAGTGTATATTTATACTAGAACTTTTTGGAAGAACAATTGAGTTTCAGGTTGAGTTGTGGTGTTCAGTCTTCTCTACTTTGTGATGCCCTTATTGTTATATGTATTGCCCTTCCACTCCAATTCAATAAATTTGTTTTGCATTAAATTTGCTCTGTTTAGTGATGAAGTCTTTAGACTTTATAGAAATGACACTATGGCCCATCAAAACCGAATGGTAACTATTAATAAATAGTTAAATTAAAAATATAATGAAATTTTAAGAAATATGACCAACATTTTATCGACATGGCCTATTTGAATAAACAAAGTTTTTAATTTTCCTCTTTGTGTAGATGGTATAATTTAAGGAGAAGTTAGTATGTTATGTCTGTCAACCTTTTTTATGTACACATTATTTTATTTTATACTGTTAAATTAATATTTTAATGATTGTTATTTATGTATTTTTCGTTACCACTGCTTAAGGCATACATCTTAGGCTAAAACCATGGTATACAACAGAGGGCACAGTTTAGTTATTAAGCATTTCTTAGTTGATCTGATGGGTTATGGAGATTACGTTTTTTAGTTTCAACGTGTTAAGTTCATTTATCATTTATGTTATATAAATATGAGTTTAATGGACTGATAAGTCATAAATGTCATATTTGAGAAAGCTTAATAAAGAAATGAAGAATGTTCAGTGTCTAATTATTTCCTGAGCATAATCAACTAAAGCTTATGATGATATAAGCCTTTATTTTACAATATGATTTACAAAAAAATATTGATATGTAAATTTTCCTGTTTTTTTTTCTCGTTTTCAGATATATTTTTTCTTAATGATTTGCATCTCACAAAAACTTGTAAGTTAAAGATCTTTGAGTCAATATATTTTTTTCTTTTCTATTAGAATATAAATCTTTAAAAGTTTATAAGAAACTCTTTTATTTTTTTAGTCTTCATAAATCCTTTCTCTTTTACTTTCCAACAAATTACCTAATAAGGCTAATGGTATGCTGTTTTTGATAGTTGTATCAATGAATTATACTCAGTTTTTGGAAAATTATTAAAATTAAAACTTATTTAATTAAGGGGTTTAGCAGATCTAATTTAAATCAAAAAGATTTTGCACCAAATAAAAGCATGAAACGAAGAAGAGGAAGAAAATAGAATCTCATTATAGATGGTTTATATTCTTATTGCTCTTTTATTGTACAAGGCAAACAAAACTTTTGAATGAATACATCTGAAAATGCTCTTAATAAAATTGATTATTAATTTAAACAATCGAGAATGTAGATTTAATTGTGTTAAAATTTTTTATTTTTTTTTAATGATTTTGCAGTTATAGTCCTTTTTTCCCCTTTAAACTCCAGAAGATACTAACTAAGTTTTACTATTTGCCAATTTTTCCGTTAATCAGATCTTTTACTTGAAATTTTGTCTTGGCCACCAACTCATGAGGACCTTTGTTCAACATCAGAATGAGGATTCAATTTAATTTATCTTATTAAAACTTTATAAAATGTTTAGAATATTGAGAATATTCTAAATTCTCTAATTGTTAGATAAGAACACTATATGGTTAGGGAGCAGGCTTAAACTTACCATCTCTTAATATTTATTAAAACTTGTTATAAATAAGTTTCCAATTATGAGCCTATGACCTTGTTTAAGTCCAATTATGAGCCTACTTAATGAGAGTCGATGTGAAGGTATCCATGAATTTCAAGATCAAAAGCTCATAGAGATAGTGTGGTCAATATTATGATTATATATGTCATGAATGAAATTGCAAAATTTTTCAGTAGTAGGTAAATAACATTCACATATGTTTTAAATAAAATCTTGTAATTGATTTTGAAGTAATTCATTTTAATTAATTTTTAACACATTTGTTTAATGAAAGAGCTTACGTATTGCATTGGGACTAAAACCCCCTGAGATAAACTATGTCTAACTTATTTTGTGATAAAAATGGAATTAAAGTGTTTGTAAATAGGCTATTAAGTTAATAATTGATGCAAAGTTGAACATTTTTAATTTTTGGCTTGAACATTATTCTTAATTTGTGGACAGTTTTGACTTAAAGAAAAAAACATAAAAAGAAATCATATTAAGCTTATTGGAAACAATTTGTCAAAATTTATTTCACCAACATATATCCATCTATAAGGGCTAGAAAAGATAAGTGTAGGCCCTACCGTTAAATTGATCGCATTTGTTATAAGAAAATTATTTTATAAAAAAAAGAAATTCTTATATTTTATAAGAAAAAAGAAAGAAGGATCAGGTCATCTGCTTACGTCATAGGATGTCATAGTATTAGCATTTCCAAACATTTAATAAATTTATTGGAGGATGGAATTAGTTGGGGGGTGCAGTCATAAATTAACACCAAATAAGTGAAAACTATTTTTTATTAGTGTCTTTTCACTTATTTGGTGTTAATTTATGACTGCACCCCCCCCCCTCCCCCAACTAATTCCATCCTCCATTAGATCTTCCAGTCAACTATTTTCCTCTCTTATATTATACATTTATGGTATTTCAAGTTTTTTTATAACTTTAATTATTTATCGTTTCCATCAGATGTCTAATTTCCGTTCAGCATTTAAGTAACTAATTAACATTTCAAATCTTTCATTGTTTTTAGTGTGTTTGGATACACTTTTATGGTCTAATCCTTTAGTAAAAGTCTGTTTCCAATATATAATATATTTTGTAATAGTTTAGTTGTTTTTTTTTATACATACTGTTCTCTCAAATTTTTTTAGAGCTTCTAGAAAATGTGGGTATTGCGACAGAACGTTTTCATCAGATTATGATCTGAGGGTCCATGAGAGATCACATACAGGAGAGCGGCCATTTCCTTGTGAGTTTTGTGGTCGTGCTTTCTCTAGGAAATCCATTCTTGGAGTACATAGGTATTGATTGATATTTAATAATATATTAAAACTATAAATGTTGTGTTCTTTTATGATCCTTCCATTAAGTATTTGATACCTAACATTTTCAGAACCTTGCATACTGGCCAACGAGATTTTGTTTGCTCTCAGTGTGGAATGGCATTTAATAGAAAATCTAAGTTAGATGTTCATATTGCGTCTCACCTTCACACTGCTCTCCCTTGTCAGGTAATATTAAAAACCTACTTTACTTTAACATACTAATATTTCTTTTTCTATTTTAAATAGTTATAATGGAATTTATAATTATTGGTTTCTTACTTCCAATTATGCTGTATGCCAAATTTTATTCTTAATTTTGGGAATGTAAAATTTTTTTAATGTTGTAACATTCTCTAAAATATGGATTTACTTTATTTTAAATTAATATGTTAATCTTTCATTTAAGTATAGGGTAATGATCCATAAAAAGACTCAACTTAGTTTTGTCAAGATATCAGTCAAAAACTATAAATTGATAAAAAAAAATTGACAGGCATAAAAGCTGCAAGAAATATCACATGTCTGATCCCTACTAACCATATGCTATATCAACTGATTTGTAATTTTTTTTTAAATTTGGACCTTAATAACCTAGCTCAACATAATGATAGGTCTGGTGATAATCTTGTAAAGTGAGGTCATTTCTTTTTCAATTGGTTCAAATTCCAATTCAATCTTTTTCAATAAATGAGCAATTCACAAGTAGAGATTCGTTAGCAGTCACTCTTAGCTAATGATGGCAGTGCTATTCCAGTGAAACCATATCGTAATGTTGTTTGGCCTTGATAATGATCAAGTCGGTGAAAATTGTAAATGTTTGAAATGTTCTCCTGGCCTAGAGTATTGAACAGACTAGAAAGACTTATCAAAGTCCAGGAGATTACAAAATAATTCTTAATGAGTGTATCTAAGGTCTGTTCAGAGCAAATACAGTGAAATGGAAAAGCAACTTCATCCATAAAATATGAGATAAATTCTAAAGTCATTAGGATGTAAAGGAAGAGTATTTCGGAAAAAAATATATTTATGTAGGAAAAAATAGAAATAAAAAATTATGCTTCGTAAAATAGTTTCAAAATCATTATTAAATTTTTTGGAGTAAAATAAAATTCAATTTTTCTGACACCAATTGTCAATCATTTCTTTTTCATTAAAACTGTTTTGATCTATTAATGAATCGTCTATTTGGGGGAAAGTAACACCCACCAAGATCAAATTTGACAATCAGCACTCTGTTATTTTAAATGTTAAATGGCGGTATTATACTATTATTCATTTTATATTCCTAAAATGTCAAAATAAATAATGTTAGAACTATTTTATATTTAATTCAAGATAGATTTTATTTATTTTGAAGCGATTATATAGAAATATTTAATCTAACCTTAAATGTATTAGAACCTTCACACATCAGAAATTTGGAGATATAGCATTAAAACAGTGATCAGACCACAAACAAAATGAAAATTGATAGTGATGAAATCATAGAATTTACTCATCCATTCATAAAAGAACAGGCTGAACAGGCAATAAATCAACTTTTACCAAAAATATCTAAAGTCAGATATGGAGAGAAATATAAATATAAATCAAGATATAATAATATAATTATTTTATTTTTGTATGTGTTATCAGAATATTATTTTCTAAATAATAATAAATAAATGTTTCAATGAGGAAACCGTCCTAGAGTTATAATTTGCATGGTTAGTAATAGAAAATTGTAAGAGATAGCGCTAGTATAGTTTTAACAAATCTGAAGTTTCACCTTTAATTTCTTAATTTTTAAATGGTTGCAGGAAAAATGTAATATTTAACACGTGAGAAAAGTGCATATAACACCCTCGTTTAATTACCACACTCGGGTGTAATAAAGTGGCACTTTCCTCACTTGTCAAATAAATAACTATTGCTTATTTTGTGTTATCTTTGGCTGCACCCCCTGACCAATTCAATCCATAATTGGAATTATCTATTTTTCAGTCATATGTTAATAATAATTACTTGTCTTAATTTTATAGTTCATTCTTTATCTATTTTAGGTTTGTAATAAAACTTTCAAATGTAAAGCTTATTTGACATCTCATATGAAAACTCATGGGAGGCAGGAGGAAGTTGGAAGTGTTATTTGCCATAATTGTGGAAGGGCATTTGGTTCAAAGCGTGGTTTGCTTCACCATCAAGCAACTCAACATCCATTGCCTATCAAAGAAGAGTTCTTTCAAGCAAATTTATTTAATTCATTAATTAAGCAGGAGCCATTTGTGTTACCAGATGAAAGTTCTTATTTAAATATTAAACAAGAGCCGGTTGGTAAGTATTTTGTTTTCAAGAAAGCTTTTATCTTAACTTTATTTTAATTTTTAGTGAAATAAACTCAAATATCCTGTTTTATTTAAGTCTTGAGTTAGCCATTAAGTCTTTGAAGACAAAATGGTGAAAGTATAAATATATAATTTTTTCTAGTCAAGTAAATTATATTGTCAATTTTAAAACACGTTTTATTTATTTAATTTTATAATCAAGGAGTAATAATAATGTTTAACAAACCTGAGGGCTTGATGCTGATATTATAAACCTCATCTTACATACTTCTGTCTACAAACTATTATCCAAACCCATACACATTGGATTACTCCTGACACAATTACTTCAGTCTTCCTCTCGAACGTTTACCAGTCGGCTCAGGGCTTATTCAGTTTTTAGGGATTCATTTGTTACCTTCCTGAAGTCCTCACTTCCATTCTACCAACAGGGTGCATGCTCTGCAATGTTGTGTTGCATAGTCTTCTAAAATCTCCAGTGGTCTTATTTTTTCAGATCAAATATTCTATGCAAAACTTCATTTTCAAATACTAATAAGCCATTGTTCATCCTTAAATGTTAAAGGCAATGTTTCATATCCATAAAGAGCCTTTGAATGGGTGACAGTTTTATTGATTCTAATTTTTAAATTTAAGAATAAATACATTACCAAGTGAGCTTAGTAATGATCAGAAAAATAAAAAGCATAGAATATTTGATCTGAAAAAAAAATGAGACCACTGGAGAATTTTGAAGACTACACAACACAACATAGCAGAGCCTGCACCCTGTTAATATAATGGAAGTGAGGACTTCGGGAAGGTAACAAAGGAATTCCAAAATAAAAATAAAAGCTTTACCTGTCTTTAACCAACCTTTTATTTCCTCTTGAATTTTGTTTTCTTTACTTACCATAGAACCTAAGTACTTCACCTGTTCAAACTTTTCCATTCTGCAACTACCCCAATGCCTTTAGTCACTAACCATATACTCTGTCTTATCTGAATTTAATTTGAGCTCTGTTTCATTACCTGAATTCATCAACAATATTGTATTTAGTTTTATAGTTTCCGCGTTCTCACCCAACGGTGCCAAATCATTCACAAACCTAAGCACAGATATTTTACTATCCAGATTCAAATTGAAACCTTTTTCAGTGTGTATCATTAAATTGTTTTATATCAAATTATTTAATTAGGTTTGTATCAAATTATCTAGGAAACTTCCTCTATTTATTGCTTAGTAATTTTCTTAAGTTGACAATTCAAAGACTCATTGAGGGTTGATTTATTTCTTGATCAAGTGACAGTTGATACCTGCTAAAAAGTATTGAGTCTATCAAAACAAATATGTTACAAGCATAATTATTGATTTAAATATATTTCTGAGTAGTGAAAATAAAATCAACATTGATGTAGAGAGAGAGAGAGCATATTTCTTTAAATTATTTTTATATAATTATTATTTTTATTAGTAAATCTTGAAAAACAGTGATACTATTAATAGATAATTCAATTTATATTTTGGTTATAATTATGTTCTGTATGTAAATGTTATTAACTATGAGCATTAATAATTATTATTGAAATTTTTAGATTGAATGGAAAATCTGTAATTGAACTACAGATATCAAAAGAAGACATTTTTTTTGTTTTAGTTATTAACTAGTTTAAGGAAAATCCATTCAAGTCAACAAGGGTTTGTCATTGGTCTTATAGTCTTGTTTTTCTTATATTTAAAAGAACAGTTATACCTTTTATAATTTATACAATGTTAATTTTTAAATTGTTAAAATGTTTATTTTGTTATTTGATAACATCAAGAATATTCCTACCTGTTATGAATTTTTGAATAGTGATAAACTGATTGATTTTTGTTATTTTTGAAAAGATGTTGATAGTTTAATGTTTGTTGAATTTGTAATAATTTATTTTTAATTAAATATACTGAAGTATAGTGATGTTAAAGATACTGCAAAACTGAACCAGTGATACATTTTTGTAACCTTTTGAATAGCATAATTATTAATTCAATATTCACGTTAAGTTTTGCAGTAATATTTAGAATAATAATGGAATACATAAATAGGCTTTAATGTAGTTTCAGCAAACTACAATTTCCTTAACATTAGCTTTAAGATTGTTTCGAGAAATGATCATGAAACAATGAACTATATTACAAAAAATTTAAGAAAAAACCAAAGTTCCTTCATGTTAGTTATGGTAGTTGTATTTGAAGAAATGCCTTATGTTTTTTGTTTTATTTTGTAATAGCATATTTTAAATAGAAATTATTTATCATAAATATTGAGAAAAATATATATATACATATATCTATATTTGATAGCGCTATCATAATTACATGCTAAAAACAAAAATGAAAAAAAAAAAGAAAAGAAAAACAAATAAGGGAATATTGCTGATTTTTTTAAATATTGTCATTAAGTAGTTAATATATATTTATTTATTACTTATTATGTAAAATATTGGTAAATGCAGTTATTTTGTTGCTGATATAGAGAAACGAGAATGGTTTTTATAATTGTTGTTTTATATCATCGCACTACATCTCCAATATGGTGATTCATCAGCAATCGAAATGCTTTTCCCCTGTGTTTGATGTTTTGTGTTATTTTATGCACCTCTTGGAGGAGGAGGAATATGTGGCAGCAGTAGTATGTACCATATTCACTACTTAATAGGTTTTAAAATAATAAATTAATAATTTTCAGTTTTAGCAATGATATAAAAACTGGTTTTACCTTTCCAACAGACAATAATAACAATTCCCTGTAATTTTAGTACAATTAAAAATTAATTTTGAAATTATATTTAAAAAATAAAAAACACAGTTTTCAATTCTCTGGGTGCCGTTGATATGAATTAAGAATGGTTTCCTTGGGATTTTTTTATTGCAAACATGTATTATTTTTACAATTACGGAAACTAATGGAAGTTAACACTGTGATAACTGTTGAGAGACTGAAATATTTGGAGGGGGGCAGAGGGAGGAATCGCCTTTGGAATTTTAGAGGAATATGATTTTTTAATTAAGAACAATTAAAGTAGAATGGGCAAGATACAATATGAAAAACATTCAAAAATCTCAAACAGCAGTACAAAACCTATTTTTAGAGTTGGTAGTGTGTTGTTGGTCCAATATTCATGTTGTAGTGCGATATTACAAAAAAACTTTGCATGGCTCACTTTACAGTATATAAATGACTTACCATAGAGAGAAAGACATCACTAAAATGTTAAACATTTAGACATAAAGGAAGAAAACTATCATTTATGAGCTGTATTTATTTTTTATTGCGTAAAGCAATTCAAAGCAAGACTCGTTGAGAATAAAGCGTAATATACTTCTCAGAAAATTGTAAAAAATCATATAATTATGTTTAACAATTAGTCTTCCTCATGAAAAAGAGTTTAATTTCAAGCCATCCAAAAATACTGAAAATAGAAACGATCTGTTGACTATATATTAGATATTAGAGTGAACTGATGAGGTTTTCTGCATTAATATGATTTTCATTCCTGGTGATGCTTATATTGGCTGGATATTTTGTACTGCTGTTAGAGGATCAGGATTTGTTTAGGAATCTCACTAATTAATTTATAATACATATAATTGCAGCATGGAAGCATTATTTAAAGTATGGGTAATATTTTCAAAGCTGATCCAACCCACATGTAGTATTGATTAAATGATTAAACTTCAAAATCTAATACTAAGTATGTTGTTTTTTTTTTAATGATCTGTGTTTTTTCTTAATTTAATTGTTGATTATAAGTATATCTTTCTAATAATTTTAGTTGAAAATTTAAACTAAATGCCTCTTTTAGTCAAGGTAAGATGTTGAACCAAAATAATAAAACCAAGAAGTTTTGCTTAAGTAAATTTTAAAAAGATTTTTATGTTGAAATAAAAATAATTAGTTGATATTAGTATTTAATTTTATTATTTTTTCAAGTTTTAAATAAGTCAACTTCAGTTTCTCCCTTGTTTGTTTTTAAAATAGTGACTAGTCAATTTAATGAATATAGGATTTGTATAGATGTTTGTTTTATATTAAATAGAAGCAAATTTATTTGTTTTATGGCAACATTTTGTAGACTATTTTACAGTTATATACTAATATATAACATAATAAAATTTATATAATCAGATTTTATTTTATCAATTTTACCTTAACCCTCTTCAATATTACTGTTATTTTATAGTTTACTTACTGCAATCACTTTATATATAAAGAATTCTTTATCTAGGAATATATAGATCTAGAATATTTAATTATTTTACTGCTGCAAACATAACTAATGTTTTCAGAGATTGATTGGTTAGCATTTATCTATCTATGATCATATCCTAATCATTTGTGTTAGTCTTGTATAGTGCATAATCTTAATGATGTTCATGATTGCATATTCAACCTGATAGAATAAATTAATTTGAATCATAAAATGCACTGCAATTGAAAATTTTACTTATGGTAAACAGCGTAATACATATTAAAGTTTTTCATATTGTTGAACTATCCTAACAAAAATTGAATCGCAAATAGTTAAAATTGTATGTTACAACACAATAATTAAATTTTATTATTATTAAAAATTAATCGTTCTTGAAAAATTATGGTTTAAAAACAGCAAATTTTGTAGTTAAATCATTTCGCTCATATCATTAAAAAAATTTCCTATAGCAGGCATGAGGATTTTCAACTGGT
The DNA here is from genome assembly GCA_964056705.1 of Troilus luridus. NCBI lineage: Eukaryota > Metazoa > Arthropoda > Insecta > Hemiptera > Pentatomidae > Troilus > Troilus luridus. The sequence goes on from OZ057413.1 coordinate 120,273,449, forward strand.
CTTGCGCCCCCTGATTTTTCTTCATGCCCCCCCCCCCAGTTGGGAACCACTGCTATAATGGATGTTAATAATAGAATAATGAATCAGCATTATTTTGTTACATTAATAAATAAAATATTTATCCAATTTTTTTTAAACAATCCATTGATACATAAATTAATCTGTGTTAATTTTGAATACATAATTGTTTAAAAAACTGCTCTATTCACATAACATGATGTGGTGTCATCGTAGTTGAACAATAAATAAACCAAATTCCACTTTTTATTGAGAAGTAAAAAATATACTTGTTTGAGAATATATAGAAGGTTAAAAAAATGAATATGCAGATAATCAAATCATGGCCAAATTTAGTTAGTGGTGAGTAGAACATTGATTGATTTCCCATTGAAAAAAAAAATCTGATGTTGGCAACACATGTCTTTCTTTAAACATAAATCAGTGGGTCAAATTAAAAATGAAATCTGTCTATGGAGCATCTAGTATAACTATATTAATTATTGTAGAAAACAGCTAGACAAAGGTTATGAGAATTAGTAGGATGCCTCAGTGAAAAATGATAAAAAAAAGAAAAGTGATAAGAATCGAGGACAAGCCCATCAAACAGGTGAGAAGCTTTAAATATCTGGGTGCACAGCTTAATGAGAATGGAGTCATGGACAATGAAATCCGAGAGATGTTTAACTCAGCTGGTAAATTGTTCCATACACTTAATAAAAGGTTGCTGAACAAAAGAGAAGTATCCAAGGAAACAAAGTTGAGGGTATACAAGTCTACTTTTCTCCCCATATTAACATACCCTTTGGATTCTTGAGCATTAACCACCAAACATAAAAGTAGGATCCAGGCTTCAGAAATGAGTTTCCTTAGGAAGATAGGGGGAAAAACAAGACAAGACCTCATTTGATCAAGCCTCGGAGTGGAGCCTGGAGAAAAAGTCATTGAAGAAAACAGTCTACGATGGTTCGGACATGTTTTAAGAATTGAAACAACAGGCTGGCCAAGATGACATACGAAGCTAAGGTTGAAGGAAGAAGGTCCAGAGGAAGACATACCTGTGAAGATGCTGCTAAGGAAAGGTTCACAAAGAGAAGCCTGCAATGGAAAAAATGAAGAGAAATGGTACAGGATCGTTTGAAGTGATCCGGGCTGTACAGAAGGAAACCTCACACTGCATGAGTGGTAGAGTGGATGGACTTTGGTGATGAGAATATAACTACACGCATTTTTAAAAATAGGGAGGAGGATTACTGATGAAAAATATGGATTGGTAAAATGTTATGTAGAGATTGGGATTGAGGTAACTCAGTTGTAGAGCACTGAGTTGCTGGGCCAAAGGTCCCACGTTAAAATGTGACTGTGGCAGATTTGTTATTTAATCTGTTAAGAGCCAGGGGTGGAGTGACCTATGGGATCTGGAGACCCTCCTGGATCTCACCCAGCCTCTATAAAGTGGGTACTCTTAATTCAAGGGAAAATCTGGTGTTTGAGCATGATCTTGAGCAATTCACCTCCTTGCACAACCTTTGTCCTATAAACAGTAAAGTCTCTACTACATACTGAACCCAAGTCCTTTCAAGGGTTGTAGTGGTACATTTTACTTGTTGTTTTATGTCCATTGATATACAACTGTTGGTTACTAGATTTTAAAATAATTAGATTATATTGTATTTAAAAATATTTTAGGACTAAGATTGATACGATCCCTGGGTGGTGTCGCTTAATAAATTCTCGGCACCATATCACCGCCACTATGGCGCTTCAACCCGATGACAGTTCTTGGCCTCCTCCAATCGTCACGGCCCTGTGCTGACCCGATCCAGTTCCTCACTCCCAGCATGCTTCTAGCATCTGCAGAGACATCATCCGACCACCTCAGCATTTGTCTTCCTCTCCTCATTGCTCCATGGATTGGTTGGGTGAACAATACCCTTAGCATATCCCCATCGGCCATTCTGGCAATATGCCCAGCAAACGCCTAAGGCCGGGTACAGCTCCTGATTTGTCTGGCGTTTCCATTCTTCTCCAACTTTTACACCTCCACGAATTCCTCGGAGAACTTTTCTTTCAAAATCATGAGCACTTTTTCGGCTACCTTGGATCCTGTCCAATATTCTGATTCATACAGGAGTACCGGGCGCACTAAGATTTTATAGAGGGAAGCTTGGTCTTTCTAGAGAGTATTCTCTTGCTGAGCTGTCTTGCTAGACCAAGTAAGAAAAAGTAGCATCTATTAGCTAAGGCAATCCTCTTTCTAATTTCCACATCGTGGATGTTGCCTTGCGTGACTGTGTATCCCAGACCTTTTCAAACTTATGCATTCCTATGGTCACTGTCTCACCTGGCCTCGGAACCACCTGTAGCCCAAGTTTACTGGGTGATCTTGCCAGAGCCAGAAATGCCTCACTCACTGACTAAAAGGAGCGTCTCACAATATCTACGTCGTCGGCTTGTACCAACAATTGGATAAGCCTGGTAAATATGTTTCCGTATCTCTCATATCTGCGTAAGCCCACATCTCTCCATCGCCTTCAATCAAGAGCCAGGTTAAACAATAAACAGGCCAGTGCATCACCTTGCCGAAGCCCCTTCCTTGCATGAAATTCTTCTCCATTTATCTTAACCGCACATCTCACATTCCTCATAGTACCTTTAATCATTCGTATAAGTTTCTCAGGTATATTAAGTTCCCTGAGGGCACTGTACAGATTTTCACGTCGCATGCTGTCATACGCCGCATTAAAGTCTATGAATAGATGTTGCGTTTCTATTTGATATTCTCGGCCCCTTTCCAAAATGGTCCGCAGACAGAAAGATTTGGTCCGATGTAGATTTGCCTTTCCTAAAACCACACTGGTACGAACCATGTTCCCATTCAGCATATGGCAAGATACGTTTAAATAATATTTTGGATAGTATTTTATACGCGCATGAGAGCAACGAAATTCCTCGATAGTTATCGCAGGCATATCTATCACCCTTTTTGTGGATCCGATTCGTGGATCATTCATCCATATCATAAGAAGAAGGTCTTGAAGTACTTTGATGAGTTCACTTCCACCACTCTTAAAGAGCTCAGATGGCAGTGCATCGGCTCTGTGCACATCCGTCTTTATTATTTCTGAGTTTGCAGATGGTACCATTAATCTCATCCTCATCAGGGGGCTCGAGATCTAATTCTTCCATCTGGTTAATCCTGTTTTCTTCTTCTGTCTTGGTTTTGGGTTCCCACTTCTTCACATGGTTACGCTGAGTCTCTGTGTTCTTCAGTTTTTCCAAATTGAAACTTTTGGGTTTCTCTGCAGCTTTAGAGTTCCTTACTGAGCATATCTTAGCCGTCATCTGCGCTATGCTCAGAAAATGGTCTGAGTCTACGTTGGCTCCTCTGAATGCTCTCACATTTCGCAGGTTGCTTCTATGCCATCTTCCTATCAGAATATGGTCAATCTGGTCTACCAAAGACCGATCAGGTGACGTCCAAGTTCCCTTGTGAATATTCTTGTTTGGGTAACAGGTACTTCCGAAAACTAAGTCTCTGGATGCTGCAAAGTTAACGAGTCTTTGTCCATTGTCGTTGGTCGCATTATGAAGACTTCCCAATTAATCGCTGGTGCATATCTGTTTTTCTTAACTTAGCATTAAAGTCTCCAGCAATCACTTTCATATCATATTTCAGACATGTATCAAGAGTCTTATCTAGAAGTTCAAAAAAAGCATCTTTGTCTTCTTCATCAGACAGCTCTGTATGGGCATGTACGCTTAGTAGGCTGTAGTTGTAGAACTTTCCACGCTTCCTTATCATACATATTGTTGGGGTTATTGGCCTAAAACCTATTATCATCTGCCTGTATTTTTCCCTTACTATGAACCCAGTGTCAAATTCATGTCGGTTCACATAGAATTTCAAATTTGTAATTTTCAGAATTTCGTAAATTATTGCTGCTGTAATTTGATATTTAAAATATATCTTTGTCGACTTCAGCTGGTCCAGAAAAGTTGTACTTAAAACAGTCACTTGACCTAAAGTATCATTTCAGTGATCAAGTAGTAGACATCAACCTCAAATACCAAAGTTCATCTTATTTTTTGTGTAAGAACAAACATATGAACAGACTAATCAACAAACCTGTGTAGGAACTAATCAGTAAGGATTTTCAAGCGTTTCAATGGTCAAAATAGACATTTTTATTGGAAGTTAAAAATTTTCGCGATTAAAATACTTCTTTTAATGCATCCAGGTACTTCTTTTAATGCATATTCTTTGAACTTGAATGATAATAGTTGACCTTGCATATATATATATATGTGTGTGTGTGTGTGTGTGTGTGTGTGGAAGGAAATGGTCCTATATATGTATGGTGGAGGTTAATAAATTTCTCTTAAATAGTGAGAAATGTTTATTAAAGAGCCAACGTTTCGACCCACATTGCAGGTCTTCTTCAGGGCTGTATGGGGGGGGGGGCGGTGCAAGTCCGTCACTAGTTCTAATCACATTACTATCTAACGTAAAACATAAAACATAAAACATTACTACGTAAAACATCTAATGCAGTTTTACGTTAGATAGTAATGTGATTAGAACTAGTAACGGATTTACACCAGGCCCCCCCACGACAGCCCTGCAATGTGGCTCGAAACGTTGGCTCTTTAAACGTTTATTAAATTCCTATTTAAGAGGAATTTATTGACCTCCACCCGGACCATGTTATTCCACTAATATTCTTTTAATATTGTTTCCAAGGATGCCCATTTAATTGTTGGCTCTGGTGGCTAATATTCCTGGTGTCATGAACTCTATGTAAAGAAACTATGACGGCATTACTAATGCCTTCATTCATATTTATATCTAATGTTCATATTTATGTCTACTATTGTATGGTAGTGTTAACATTAATTAAAGAAAACCTCTTTATTACTTACCTCTTTGACTTTCTTACTCAAGAACGTTACACAAGTTCAAGGTTCTAGAATGATAACGTATGGGTAGGTTATTGCCAGGCCGGTGGAGAGCTATTTCTGAATTGATGTGGCTAGAATTATTATATTAAAATTATGACCGAGTGTTTACCGTTCGTTCCTATATTTATTGTGTGTATTGATAATGTATTTTCCCATTAACAAAAAAAAATATTGATTCATTAGTTCATGTTATTGTTATTTGATATAATTCATTCTGAATAAAAAGAATAAAGTTAACACTTTTAAGATGTACAATTGTAAGGGTAAATTTGGGTAAGTTTTTTTGTATTTTTAAAATTTACATATCTTTTTTTCAAGTTTATTTATTCAATGCTGAAGTAATTATTTTCATTAGGTTCATTGTTGTTCAAAGAGGAAGGAACATCCCCATCCTATCTGTTTTAAAAGCTAAACACAATGTTCTTATTAGGAGCAACAAGAACTATAGTCACTTTTCTAAACATCCTAAACTTTTACAAGGATCTACGATCATTCATGTTCACAGACGTGGATTTGGGATGTTTGTAGCTAGGTTTCTAAAAGGAGCTTTGAAACTTCGTTATCTTGTGTTAGGAGGAGCTGTAGGTGGTGGAATGACTCTACAAAACGTAAGTAATTTTAAAATTAATCTCCGAATATTTATCAGAATGTAGTATTATAAAACTTGATATATTTTTGTTTGTGCTGCTAAGTATTGTTTTCAGAAACCAAAAAATGGTGATGTCCTACTGTCATAAGTGATTATGAATTAGGTATAGATTGGATTTATGTCTAATATATTTAGGAATTGAAGTCAAAGATAAAATTTACTGGTTTAAATTGAAATTTTTTCTTGTGATGCGAAAATGTATTGGTTTATATTCTGTGCATTCACAGTTTTTTCCTGAAGAGATTTTAAAGCCTGTTAGTGTAACATCTCAAAGAACCTCCATAGATATTCTTCACAAATTTAAAAATGTGTTTTTCTTATTTTTGATTATGATAAGTACTGTAAATTTATCAGATGTATGGTGATTGCTAATGTTATTATAGTTTAAACTATAGTTGATATAGAGGATATAATTTACTAGAATTATTTTTAAAAAGTTATTTATAAATGATCAATTTTCTCTTTTTCATTAAAAATTATTTGTTTATTTTACAATGTAGGATATCCCATCTATCAGCTACAAACAATTTATCAACTGCTGTATATAATAATAATGTAATAAGTATGTTTTCATGCTTAAAATATAAATAGATAATTATAAGGTTTGTCAACCTTTAAATTATATATATTTGTTCTCATTTTTATGGTAAACAACAGAGGAATATTATGTATTCTTCTCAGCAACAATAAATTTTTAGGAATTGAAGAATGCTATGCTTAGTGTATTAATTTAATATATACTGTATATTTTTTTTTAATGATAATAGTTAACCTTGATTATATATATGTGGAAGAGGAGATTTAGAGTTGTAGGAGATAAGTTTCTAATAAGTATGTGTTGCAAGTGATTCGTTATTAAATTGGTGATGCAAAGGTGGGAGACGGGCACCTCGACCCCTCCCTCGACAGCCCTGAAGAAGACCTGCAAATTGGGTCGAAACTTTGGCTATTTAATAAACATTTCTCCCTATCTAAGTGAAATTGACCTCCACCCATACCATTTTCTTCCACATATACTGTATATTATTAGTTACAAATAACTTTATGAATTGAAAAATGTTATACTTAGTGTTTTGTTTTAATATGTATTGTATCTGATATGTATATTTATATATATTTAATAAGGTATAGTTTACTCATTTTAAAAATATATTTCTAGAAATATCAAGCCTGGAAAGATTCTCTTCCTGATATGTCATGGTTGGATACATATTTACCTTCTACAAAAACTGTCGATTCTTTCAGGGAATCAATGATTTCACTCACTGACCGTGTAAAAGATATTGAAATTGGTAGGAATGATTTTTAAAAGGTCGAAATTATTTAATGGAAGTGCTCAAGTTATTTTCCTTTATTTAATGACATTTCCAGATCCCAAACTGATGTCTGTAGGTGAAACAAAGTGGCGTGACATGCAAGATTGGCTTAATAAAAGGATAGACGAAGCATATGAAGCAGCTAAACAAAGTGAAATTGAGCGTGAGTATTTTACATTTCAATAAATAATTCTCTATATTGTTATTTGTCAAACTTCTTTTATATAAAGTCTGGAATATATATTCAATTGTTGGTCAATATCACTAACAGGTCATTTCTTTATATAATGCTCTAAACCTGAATTAGTTATGAAAATGTTTTTCATTTTTAAGACAAAAGAAAACTTCATATACTGTTCATCTTCTTCTTTCTTGAACTTACAATGCTTATGTTATCTTTTATAATTTAAAATTTTTGTTTTTATTATATATTTAACTTAATACCAAGGAATTGTGTGATTTTTCATTTGTAAATATTCACTTATTGTTAATTTACTAAACTCTAAATGAGTATTCTCACTTATAATTTTTTAACAAAATTATTATGTTAAATTAAAACCAATTTTAAATTATGCATTACATTTACATAATAATGTTAGACATGTAATTTTTATATATGGAAAATGATTGATTGTTCTTTCATGCTATTATTTGCACTCTGTCATTTATTTTTTTCTTTTCTAATAATTTATCTCCGTCCAGGATCGGATCAGAATAATCCTGGGGTATCTCCTGCCTGTCGTAAAAGGCGACTAAAAGGGGCACAGAGATGGGCCGGGGACCCAGCCTGTGTAAACTATATTGCTAAAAAACCTCAAAATATCCTCGGGTTTGGACTGATTTAAGGTAAACAATCCGGCATGAAAAGGACTAAAAATTTGCTGACTATTGGAACATGGAATGTACGTGGACTACTGGAAGCGGGAAAAAGTCGTATGTTGGAGAGTTGTCTCGAGGAATATGGGATGGATGTTGTGGCATTGCAGGAAATTAGATGGAGGAAGGATCCTACTATGGTCGAGCTAAGCAAATATGTTCTTATTAATAGCGGGCATTGTTGGGACTGGTTTCATGGTGAAAAAGCAGCTGAAACAAGCTACACTAAAGTGCGAGGCAACAAATGAAAAAATATGCTACATAAGGCTTAAAGGTAAATTCTTCAATATATCTTTAGTGAGCGTACATGCACCAACAGAGGAGGCAGATGAAGAAAAGGAAGAGTTTTATGAGGAGCTAGAAAGGACCTATGACAAGATTCCTAAATATGACGCTATAATTATATTGGGAGATTTCAAGAAAAATTGGGAAAGGGAAGAACCTGGGGAGATCAGTTAGAAACTTTAGTTGCCACAGTATTACTAATGACAATGGATATAAGGAAGAAAATAGTTGGGGGTGCAGTCAAATAAAACACTAAATAAGTGTTTACTTATTTAATTATGTGCCGACGTTTCGACCCACTTTGTGGGTCATCTTCAGGGCTAAGAAAGAAAAACAGACAAAATAACAGAACTATAAAAATACATTGTAGACTAAGTATATGATAAATGAGAAAAAATATATGTAGAGAGGTAGAAATTTAGAACAAAAGTGAGGGATATATATGAATAAAAAAATTTACAGAGAAAATGTACAGGACGGTGGTGATGCCAAAAAGATTTTTTTACAAAGATAAAAGAAGGAAGTAAACAGAAAGTTATTTAAAAAGAAAAAGTATAAACATCAGAGGTGAGAAGTAAAATTATGGAAAAGGTAGAATATATATATAAAAACTATAAAATGTAAGATGATAGACTCCTGGGGAGTTTACATAAGTAAAATGAAAGAAGGTATAGCCATAATGATATTAAAGAGTAAATAAAGGAAAAATAACAGTAGCAAGTCAAGATATAAATATAGAGTATAACAGTTTTTAAAATGCATACATATAGTATGAGGTGGTATAAATGTACGACAAATATACAAGGAACGTATAGAAATACAAGTAACAATATGGCATGAGCATGGAAATAGAATAAAATATGATGAAAAAGTGATGTTAAATGCTAATGAAATCTCAAATAATAATAACATATGATGGATGCCAAAAAGCTAATATGATAAAAAGGGGTGTGCAAAATGGAGAAGGAAAGGGGTGAGGAGAAGATGAGTAATAAAAATGTGCATACCTGTAGCAGCAGGAGGCTGGAGAAAGACTATCGATCTCAGTCATTACTGTACTACAATTATTTCTTAATTTGTGAGACCATCTATTCTTGTGGCATGATCAGTACACTGCTTTCTTATCTGGTTCCTGGTAAATCTGGTATAGTTCTGCATGGTGTTTCTGCGTTTACTAGTCGCCATCCTTACAGAAGAAAACATTTTTCAAATCATTTCCTCTCTAATGCATCAAAACTGTTTAGATCCATCCACATGCAATTTTGGTTAGTTTAAAGGGTCATGTCCAGTTTTATTTTAATTGTAATAATATTAAGATTGAAATTATTTCATTTTAGTACATGTCTAATAGAACTTCATTCATTCAGAAAGATTCATCTTTATATACTGTCAATTTAGGATGAAACTATCTATTGAGATATCAGACTACTATGGAATTTCTTATTAATATTCTGATATGAATAAATAAAATAATAACTTTGAACTATTAAAATTTGTTTCTTCATTGCCTATAAAGGAGAAACAGCTTAAAGAAAATTATTCACCTTGTTATTGGCATTGATAAGGAATTTGAAGTATTGATCATAGTATTTATCAATTTTTATAGAGTAGCAAACTTATGATTTAATTAGGCTTATAGATTTGAATACATTTTTCAAGTACAAAAAAGATTAATTAAACACAAATTTAAATATAAAAATTGTTTACTTAGTTTTTAACTATAAAAAAAATAATTGTTTTTGAGAAAGAGTAGTTATCTACTGTATCTTTAGGCGACTTTACAATAAATCAGTTGCTGATAGTAATTTGTTTATAATCAAGAACAGTTGATGAATCACCAGTAATAAGAAACTTAAGGGTGATATCCAATTAGGGATATTGTCTCTCATATTGTTATCGGTTTCTAGGCCCAATTTTATTATTAACGTATTTAAAATCTTGTTTATGACATTAGGGTGAATTTCTGGTAATAAAAAAAGGTAATCACCTATACTAATCACAAGCTAAATTTTCTAAAGTTGTTTGGTTATTTACAAAAGATCACCGCAGCATAGATCAAGTTCTCTTTTTTCCCAGTTTTCATTATGGATTTCATCCTCTGAAAAAAACTGATTTTCACTAGTTCATTTATTTCTACATGCAGTTACTGTTCATGTAAATTTCCCTTAAGTAAAATATATGCATTCAAGACATGGTTTATGAATTTATCTACGTTACTATGAAATGGGTTTGTTGAGAATACTAGACCATAAATGATCACATTAGACCAGTATTTAAATGTGTTTTGTTTTGTAGGTTATCAGAAACTGTTTTTGGAGTCTTTTCAAAATATTATTGAAGGTACAATTAATTTTTTGTTTATTTGATTATTATTTTGTATGTTCACAGTTTGTCTCCTCTCCTACATTCTAACCAAAATAGTTTTTCAATTTCAGGTTTCATCTTGTTAATATTGATAAAGGATAATTTCATATTTCTTTTAGCTAAGTAGGAAATATTGTTAGGTGAATTGTTTAAAAAAATGTTTGTGTTTTTTTTTGTTTATTCCTTTTAAATTGCGAATGATTCCAAACCCATCTCAACTGATTTTGTGAGAACTTAGTTCTTAATTGTACCTATTATTCAACATTAATTAATTTATTAAAGCATATCACTGTTGAATTTTGCTTAAGGCAAAACAGGACATTGAATTTTGGAAGTCTTTAAACTATAATTAAATGGTTTGTTATCTTAAGTTCAAAGTGCATTTATGCACAGTCCAAATAGTGTTATCAAATCTATTTTTAAGTTGTGAAATAAAATTAAATAGCACTCTTTAAGTCTTGAATATATTTATTGGATAAGTTTATTATTTCACTGAATGTTTTCATTGTTGAAAAGGCTTGGGGAACGTGGAGTTTTAATGATGTCCACACTGTCAGATAATGTTCCCTACTTAATTTACTCTATTAAACTCCTTCATTTGTTCAATTGTGTTTACATTTCAGCCTGCTCCAATTATCATACAGAGGACATTCCTTTTGAATATCTTGTACCTTGTTTTTCTTGAAATTTCTAACCTCATAATGGTATGTCCCAAAACCTTTTATTACGGCATTACACATCCTGAGGTTATGGTTTCGTGAGGGATTTCAGGATTTCTTTTGTCGTTTAATCACATTTTTTGGCGTTGTGGATTACTATATTTAATATCTTGAGTGATCGTTTAATCAAAATGCCCTTTAATATTCAATTCATATTTTCTAGATAATTAAATATTTTTCCTCCATTCTAACTTGAGAGAACATTGTGCAACATGGTATGGTGTATTCATAAATATGCTTCTTTATTTTAATTGCTGTTAAAGGCAAGGTTTATTTCTAGCTTCATTAGTTTAAGTATCATATTTTTAACTATCGTAGGAGTGGAGACCAATTTTCCCAATCCTAATGTAATTTTAGTTTTTAAAACTGGTGGCTTAATTAGTCCAGTCAAATTAGGCATATTTTTGACCATTCTGAGACATAGTTCTGAAAGATTTGAAATTTTTCAATCTTTTCCAGGGGGGTCTACTCATGAATATATTGAAAGTCCCAATAGGCAGAGGAGGAGGGGGGGGGGAGTAAAGTATGCTTTTTTTTTTTTCTAAAACCAGTTTTTTTTTACTAACAGGAAAAATTATTCTAAAGAAATTAAATTCTCTACCTAAGCAAATAAAAACTATACATTTTTTCCTATATAGTCCATAGTTTACAATATTATCACATTCCCCAATGAAGAAAATAGGCCAAAGTTATATCAGCACCTCCGATCTACTTCTTGTCACTTATGTTGTACTTACTTAGCACTATTAAATAATGTTGATGACAAATATTCAATTAAACACTAATTGCTTTGGTGTTGAAAACAATGAGGGTGAGCATGGAAAGCATTACAAATCATTTAATTGACTGTGAAAATTCGCCTTTAACGCTGAACATACGGTTAATAATTATCATAATAATTTGCATAACATTATTATTTAAAAATGGGGGTATGGTTTATATAAATTGTTGAAAGGGACTTAGGAACGACTTAGGAAGTCATTATCTATCCCATGGGAAAATAATGTCCTTTTCAATAATGTGTATCCTTCCTCAATTTTACTTGTACACTCAATCAAACCTTCATTATTTGAACACGGGCTGCATTGTTGCAAGGGTTAAATATTCATTACATAAAATAATAATTTCATTCATGTTCCTAGTGAAAATATAATTCATAATTCGCTTTTATATTTAATATGAAATTAGCATAAGAATAATTTTTTCAGTTAGTCATACAGATTGAGAATCGATATAACAAAAAACAGTAAAAGGTGGATTCCAATACTCAAAAGTTTCAACACTTTTAGAATTATGTCCAGAAAAAAAATAAAACACTAATTTGTTTTGGCTAAATATAATTCTCTTTTCAGGAGCTTCAAAACAGACTCAAGTGAAGGCATTGTCTTTTGGACAAGAAAGATCACAACCTCAGGGTATTTATATTTTAAATATTTGGCTTTCATTTGTTCATATTTTTGCTATCAGAAAAAAAAATTATAAATAATAACAATAATAAAAGGCTAGGTAAACTATAAGGTTTGATGAGCATACTAATCACTTTTTACAAGTCTCTGTCGAGAAATAACTTCCTAAACTTAAACCCAAAAGATCACTGTTAACGCAATCCTTTCTCTTACATTTTTCTCAGTACTTTTTAACTTTTTAGAAGTTTGTTTATTACTGAGTCTTGCAATGCTAACATGCTCATCTCAGTTATCGTGCTTTATCTTAATTATATTAACAGACTGCAAGTTTGGCGATTCATTGTTCTGTTACTTCCTTTAATTCTCCAGTGGACTCACACTTTTTCTTGCCAAATTTTCTACACATCTTTTTGAGGGCCTAAAGACATTAAATCTTATAAGTTAGTGGTTAGGTTTCTCACCTGTACAGACCAAATTGAAAGGATAAGAGTTTTATAAATTGTAATTTTTAATTTTTGGAAAAAGAAGCTTGAAGTGAATAATGTTGAACCCTTAAAATTACCTTTTATTTTAAGGTTTCAACATTCTTTCCCAATGCTAAGAGTTTTCGAATAGGCGACAGCACCATCCCGCCCATGCTCCTCTTGTTTCAGGCAGGTATGAAGCGTCTGTATAAATGTGGAGCCATTCATTCGCCGGGTATCTGGTGTTAATGGTTTCCTAAGCGTACACTTTGAGCTCTTGTGGCTGGCTCCCGCTTTGTTAGCTGTAAGGTCAATTAAGTCAAGCCAAGCCGTTTGGAAGGAAGAGCTGATACGACTGCGGTGTAGCTCCGTAGAGGCGCAGGGTGATCCAACGACAGTCGTTACTTGTTTATGAGGAGGTCAGCATTAGTTAATGGTGAAACCTGAGTTTTCAGCCGTTGGGTTGAATTTTTATATCCGTTCCTGTAATTCCTTTATGCTCTTTTAGCCCTTTCCCAGAACTTGAGTGTGAACTTGTCTCTGCGACTATCTTGGGGTTCGATACCAGTTTGCAACTGCATGTTTGGTATTGGTGTGGATTTTGCACCTCTTGTGATCAGCAAGAGAGCGTTGTTTTTAACGACATCGTACTTAGAAAGGTCACTGCTGTAGCACCGGATGGATATATGTCTTATAGGCCGTGGACAGTATGTCCAGGGTAGCATTTTGTAGCAGTTAGTCTTTTGAGAAGATTAATACTTTTCTGACCCTTTACGGCTGTATCTGTGATGTGTGCGCTGAAAGATAGCTTAGTGCCAAGTTTTTACCCAGAGACTTAGATAGTGATACTTGCTGAAGGGGTAGTCCCTGGTAGTTTAGGGGGATTCGTGGAGCTTTAGTTGACATTGTGAAAAGCTGGGTGACTGTCTTGTCGGCACTTATTTCCATTTTATTCAACTTTGCCCATGATTTGAGGCTTAAGAGCACTTTATTTTATTCTTCAACAAGCGTGTGAGTATCGCTTCCTATAGCCCATATCAGGACATCATCAGCGAAGAAAAGACATGAAATTCCAGGGATTTCTGATGGCCATCTTTAGATATCATAATATTGAAGAGCAGACAGCTTAGAACAGCCCCTGGCAGAAGTCCTTGACGTAGCTCCTTGTATGGGGAAGTGGCATTAAAAAATTTGCATCGGATAATGGGTTGCTAGAGGAAGTTTTGAATCCAATGAATGTTCCCACTCACGCCCAATTTCTTCAGTTTTATATAAAATCAATTATATAATATTGATATTAGTTTTGAGGGCAGCTGCATTAGATAGAGCCACCTGGCGAAGGCTCCTTGAGGAGGCTAAGACCCACACAGGGTTGTAGAGCCATATTGTATTGTATTGATATTAGTTTTATTTAATTATAGTTTATGAAAATAAATAAGATATTCTGAATGGTATTTAATAGACAAATTTAATGATTTGTTTCATGGATAACTGACTTTAAAATAGACAAAGCAGTATGGAACATTGACTGATGTAATTAAATAAAGAAGTTTTTTAGCATTATTATACTTGGCAAATAATAATATAAAATAAAAATTTACATTTTATTGAATACATGAAGAATTTATAATATTTCTATGTACATTTGTCTTTTCAGCACCTACAGAAAACACCGCTGATAGAAGGATTGATGCTTTGCAGCAAGAACTTATGGATGTGCAACTAAGATATCAACGAGAAATTGAACGACTTGAAAGAGACAATAAAGAACTTAAAAAGCAAATACTTTTAAATAAACATTCTCGCACCAAGAATAAACAAATTAAGGTATATTCATTACGACTTGTAAAAGGTTTTAAATAAAATTAGGATTCATATTTAGATTATTAAACACGTAGTACTTTAAAAATATACTCTAGTTTTTTATTTGTGTTATTTTTGTTTTCAGAAATCTTTAATTGATATGTACTCTGACGTTCTGGATGAGTTATCTGACTACGATTCGTCTTACTCGATCCAAGACCAACTACCGAGGGTTGTTGTTGTTGGTGATCAATCGTCAGGAAAAACATCAGTATTAGAAATGATCGCTCAAGCTAGGATATTTCCGAGGTATAGTTATTATTTTATCTCTTTCAAAATACCTTTCATTAAATGTTATAGAGGTTCCTTGAAATATATAAAAATAAAAATAGATTGAATAATCAAACTATGAGGATAAAATGGATTTAAACTGTTACAATAAATAATATATTGTATTAAGTAAAATATATAATATATTATCTTATGGTATATTTTCTATTTTGATAACATTCTTTCTGAAATTCATCTGAGTGCCTTCTTGCTCATTTATCTCCCTACCTTACTTTCCTGATCAGACTATAGAGGTGATTATTGGCAACCTTAGTCAAGGAGTTGAAACCTGTCGTATTTGGATGTGATCCCTTCACTGAACGCTCGCTCTATATCCTTAGAAGAAATATCTACATTGGTCTAGAAGACATATGTTTTGACCCCAAACAGAAAATTAGTTCTTAAGTTTTTATAAGATGGATCATTGCTTCCATGCTCTTTTACCGTTGTGTGGTATATTATTATGTAGCACAAAATCTTTTATAAGCGATATTTAGGATCAGTGCCTGGCCAAGCTTGAATAAACTGTCGTTGAATGCCGCAAAAACTCAGGCCATCCTAATTGGTTCCAGCACCCTTCTTAAATCTATCAACTCACTTCCCCAATTAACCTTAAATGATCACCCTATTGCCTTCAGTCCCTTTGTTAAAAACTTCGGGATCATTTTGGACCAATCCCTCTCATGGAAACCCCACATTTCCAAAATTTCCCGCCGAGCAATAAGCTCTCTAAAGTTATTTCACCGTTCCAGGCATCTTCTAACACTACCCATAGGTAAGCTCCTCATCACTTCTTTTATCTTTCCTCACTTTGACTATGGTTGTGTGGCATATGGTGGCCTCTCGATCAGGCTCGAGGAGAGGTTGAGGCGAATTATGAACTGTTCGCTTCGATTTGTCTTCGACGCCCCGAGGAGGTCTCATGTGTCTTGCCGGTACGCTGAGGTAAAGTGGCTTTTCCCTTCTATCCGTAGACTTTTCTTCCTTGGTTCTTTCTTATATCAAACTATCAACTCACAACATCCGTCTTGCATCTACAGTCTCCTACAATTCAAATCCTCTATCCAATCCCAGGGGACAAGATCTCGCCCTTCTGATCTTTATATCCGGTCCCACAGAACCAAAACTTTTGAGCGTTCCTTTCTAGTCCGTTCTATCTCTCTTTGAAACTCTCTTCCTCTCGATATCCGTCATGCGTCTTCTTTAACCTCATTTAAATACAAACTTTTCCTACATCTTCTAAATTCCCAATCAGATGCTTTATAATCAATAAATAATTTATAGATATAATCAAATTGATCGATTGATGAACTACTGTAAATATTCCTCATTCATAATAATGCCATTGGTTTATTTGTTTTTTTTATTATCAGATGCTATTATTTTTCCAAAAGCTTATTTCTTTTTATTGTAAATATGTCTGTTCTTTTATTTTAATTTTGTATCACATTTTCTGATTCTCTACCAAAACATACCTGTTTAGTTATTTACTTTCAGGATATTATGTAATTATTGTTTTATTTTGATGTAGGCCTTTGGCCAGATATATATTCATTTAATTTTGTTCATGTCTGTTATTCTAAAGGGACCTGGTCCCAGAATAAAATTATTTTTCTATTCTATTCTATTCTAAATTTGCAGAGGAGCTGGTGAAATGATGACTAGAGCTCCTGTGAAGGTAACCCTCAGTGAAGGACCTTACCACGTCGCACAGTTCAAAGATAGTGATAGAGAATTTGATCTCTCAAAAGAAGAAGACTTAGCAAAACTAAGGCTAGAGGTTAGTTCTTTTGTCATCCCCTACGAGTTTAATTTATTAATAATGAATAATATTAATAATAATAAATAAGTAATTAAGATTTGAAAAAGAAAATCAATTTTGGTTTTGTCCTTTTATGCTCTCTCTCATTTTAATTTGAAATTTTTTTTTATTTTTCAAGTTAAAAGTTTCTTATGTACATAAATCTTTCAGTTTTATCATTATATTCATATTCAACACCCCTTAAAGATAAAATTGATTTCTTCATTCGATAGATGTTGCCTGATTTTAATAAGATTTGTCAAACCAGACCAAATTAGTGAATGATGTTAATATTACTGGTTTTTAAAATAGATTTGAGAGATCTATAGGAAGGTTATTGAAATGAAAATTTTGTTATTTCTAAATTTAATAAAATTTATGGTGAAAATTCTTGGGTTATCTTAATTTTATCTATTTTACCCTTAACACTGTATATAATATATAATTAATAAAAACTGAATTAAGAATTCTAATTCTAAGTAATAAATCATTTATTGATAAGTAAGAATTTGAAAGTTGTTGAAATATTACCTCTAACACTTTAGGTTGAATTAAGGATGAAGAGAAGCCTTGGTAGAGGGAAGAGTGTTAGTAATGAAGTAATATCAATGACTGTGAAGGGACCAGGTTTGCAGAGAATGGTTCTTGTCGACCTTCCAGGAATAATCAGTGTAAGTCATTTCTAAAAAAAATCATATTTATAATGAATCAGTTTATTAATAGAGCTTGTACCATTAATAATTGTTTTATGACAAATCTTATCGTATTATTTGAGTATGTTTACACATTTTAAATTTCTTATCTTTTGATATTTATTAAGAAACTTTCATATTTTTTGTAGACTGTAACGAAAGAAATGGCAGAAGATACAAGAGAAGCAATAAGGCGTATGACCCAAATCCATATGTCTAACCCAAATGCTATTATTCTATGTGTTCAAGATGGTTCTGTTGACGCAGAACGATCTAATGTCACTGATTTAGTTGCTGGTATCGATCCTTCAGGGAGGAGAACAATATTTGTTCTCACTAAGGTTGATATGGCAGAAGAAAGTTTAGCAGATCCTCAAAGGGTATCCATATTCAATTGTTATTTATTATAAGTTTTCTTGTGTATGCTTTTTAAATCTTAAAATGTCTTATATTGTGTTGATTGTAATAAGTAGAGAAAAATAAACTCACAAAGAAATAAAGAGGGTAAAAATTTCTTATTTTTTGGTTTCAACAATATATAACTCTGATCTTTTACACAGAAAAATTATAATTAAAAAAAAAATTACTATTATCCTTACTAAAATTCCACTTGGTTTTTAAATGTGAATGCTAGCTTCGAAAGAAGAACACCTTTATATTTTAAAAAATAAGGGAGTTTTGGAATTGATGCAATGTGGAATTGCAAAGCATATACCTTGTTATTTTTCAATCTGGACATTAATTATCTTATGTCTTTTGTTTTGAAATTTACGATTAGAAGTTTTAAAACTATAATCCTTCCAACTGCTCTATATGGATGTCAAACATGATGGTCGTGAATGTTGAAGGACAAACAACTTCTGATACATTTGAAAATAAGATATTGGTTGGGATATTCAGACCGAAAAAGGATGGGTCCATTGCAGAATTTAGTAGATTATACAATGTGTAATTGCATGGGTGCAAGTAAGCACCCAGTTAATATAATTGAAGTAGTAGCGTTGTAAAGGTGGTTTTGGGCTTCTAAAGTTGTTGTTGCTTAGTAACAAACAAATTTCCTATAAAGATAATTAGCCTAACATAGATAATTAGATAAGCAAACGTCCATGAAGGAGTAAATGTAAGGATTTTTATTTTTAGGTTACTTTAAGGGGGAAAAAAAATTATATACTACTGCTGTTTGTTATGAGGTATAAAATCCTTAAATGGTTTCCGATTCTCACAAATACTTATATTGATTTAGAATGTCTATATAATTGAAAATAATCAAATTATGAATAATTTTTAAAATTTATCTTTTTTATTTTGAGTACAGATTAATAAGATTTTATCTGGAAAGCTGTTTCCTATGAAAGCTCTTGGATATTTTGCTGTTGTAACTGGTCGAGGAAGGAAAGAAGATGCGATAAATGACATTAAACTGTATGAGGAAAAATTTTTTAGAACGTCCAAGCTGTTTAGGTACATATATTTTTTTCCTGTATATTTTTTTCTAAAAAATTATTTTAGTAATTTCACTGATTAATTTTTTTATTTTAAAGAGAAAGTATGTTATCTTCAACCCAGTTAACAACTAGAAATTTGAGTATGGCAGTATCAGAATGCTTTTGGAAGATGGTCAGGGAAACAGTTGAACAGCAGGCAGATGCTTTTAAAGCAACAAGATTCAATCTTGAAACTGAGTGGAAAAACACATTTCCAAGGTATTTTCTGTTAAAAATTGTAATCGTTTGTTAATTTCAGAGCTAGTAGTGCAACATTTTTTCAAAACATTCTTTTGAACTTATTTTTCGTTTTAGAAGAAAGGCAATGTGAGTTTGATGTTATAGTTTTGCTGTTCATAACTGAACTCCATTGTACCTCAGATCTGGTAAAAACCTAGGTTTTTCAATCATCTTCATTAATTTCATTTTTCTCAAAATAAATTTGTTTTTTTCTCTTAACGAGAAGTGCAAGAGATAATTAGATTAACGCTTAACAGACCATTGCCTAAAAAATGATTTGAGCACAAAAGTTTGAAAGAAAAAAAAAGGTACTTTTGATACATTGTCCATGTTGTTTCTCAGTAGTAAAATTAGCATCCAGTATTTGCATTGATCTAGGTGGTATTCTGATAATACTTATCTAGACTTTCTCTTTACATTTTTGATCCGGATTGTACAATAACAAAACCTTATAAGGAAGTATTTATTGTTCTCCTAGTCTTCAACAAAACTTCCATTTAGAAAAACGTTTTAAGTTTTACCTTTCAAATTAATTTTGTTCCTCACTAATTTTTGAAGGAATTCGCCTATTACCTCACATTTTTAAAAGAAATAGTGGGATATATAATATTATTTTTTAACTTTCCTCATTATTATTTTTCTAAATAATTATGATTACTAATAAATGTAACTTTCATCATTAACTTGTGCCTTTTAAACTAACATAGTATTTTCTAGACTCAGAGAATTGGATCGAGATGAACTATTTGAAAAAGCAAGAAGTGAAATCCTAGATGAAGTTATAAACCTTAGCCAGGTATCTGTAAAAGAATGGGACTCACTCCTCCTTGATAAACTTTGGCAGAAAGTTAGCCATTATGTACTTGAAAATATATATCTACCTGCTGCTCAGACTTGTAACTCAAGTATGAATTATTCATTTAAATCAATAATCCTGTACAATTTTATTGATTACACTGGTCTACAAAATTTAACTTTTTGTGTGCCTTTCAATTGAATACTACATTTTTATACTGCTTTGAGGTTACTGAATACGAATATATTTTTTTGATAAGCTCTTATTTTGAAAATATACAAAATTTGACTTTTATTAACATGTTGATGTACAAAACAATTTTTTTTTAAAAAACTATATTTATTTATTATTATTTTTTACTTTTTATATAAAATTGGGAATTTTGAAATATTAACAAAATATTTAAACCTGTTTAATTAAGATTTTCTCTTCATTTTCGTTTGTCTATTATAATTGCTTTCAGGGGTATCTCTTTTCAAAGTCCAGCAGTAGTCCGCTAACATTGACGCATTCCATCGATCCCGGTTGAAGCAAATTCCAATGCTTAAGTCTTGATCCCAGTAATTCCACTTTATCTTTTGGCAAATTTAAATCTCGTATAAGGTCACTGAGTTCATCTTGTGAAATTCCATGAGGTTCGTAAGTAACAATATTATCACCCGAAAATTGTGTGGTACAGATCACGATACAGAGGCTACATCAGGGTATACCACGCTTCGTTTCTTTTTTCTTGAATACTGTGCTGGATGGGTGGAGTCAAGCAAAAGTAACAGTCATTCGTATGATTGGTAGGTTCCCTCCACATTATTGGAACACCAAAAAGCTATGAACGTTTCTTTTTGTTCAGCCACTTAACCAAATTAGTGGAGCAAGTGTGCAACTAAAATGTGGTAACCACGATTTGTCTTGGTTTTTAATTTTAATTCCAAAATAATGGAAGTAAGCAGTTTCTAAACATTGAGTTGTTGAGCATCTTTGGTTAATATGGGTCACCTTGCCACATATGTAGCAAACATTTTCTGCACTACTAACACATTTTTGCGACATAATGAAAACTGAAGATTTTTCTCTAAAAATGTCAGAAACAGCGTTAGACGTAACAAACAAATAAGAAATAATGAAATTTCCGTGGTTAATCCCTAAATATTTGGAATTATCATCACTAATGTGATAAATCTATCGCTCTACCGGCTATTATATTAAATATGGCACAAATAAACAATAAGAGCTAACTATGAATTTTAACTTGTATATTTATCTTCAGCGAGTGAAATACTATCAATATAGTACATTTTCATGTAAAAGGGAAATTTGATTTAGACCAGTGTTATACTTTGCATATTTGTAATGTGAAACTGTATATTATGTATGGACTAAGTTAAGTTAAATAAAAATAAATAATAATGCTAAGTTAACAAAAATAAATTAATTCAGACACTATTATGGCAATTAAAATATTCATATTTCGTTAGGGCTGATTTGATAAGCTTTCAAATATATTGTAGTCAATTGTATAATAGATATGATCTATATTGTCAATATAACATAATTAATAACCACAGGAAGCTTCAACACCACAGTTGATATTCGCCTGAAGGAATGGGCTGAGTCTCAGTTGGCAGACAAGAGTATTGAAGCAGGTTCTGAGGCCTTAAAGACTGAATTTTCTCATTTTATTGACAAGTCTATGGCAAACAAAGAAAGTGACAAACTTTTTGATAATCTTAAACGTGCTGTTTTAGAAGAAGCTTTGAAAAGGCATTCATGGGAGGAAAAGGTATATTAGGCAATTAATAATATTGATAAGTATATTTACTATAAACAAGGATCATCTAGTTCCAATTTGCAATCATTCTTTGTGTAGTTTTCGACAAAGAAAGTTTGCTTCAACTTAAATCTTTTTCAATGTTAATTATTTCTTTGGAAGTTTTTAATAACATCTTCATACTTGTGCTGTGTTTATTTTGTAACATTTAAGACATGTCGATTGTCATACTTATGTTTGTGCATGTGTGTACGTGAGTATCTGGTTTTTGGAATTACAAAATTAATTTATTTTTCAATATTCATGAAAAGCAAATAAAGATGTAGTATGCTGATAACCTATTCCTCTTAAACACTACACATCAATTTTGTTATATGGAAAACCAGACATTTTAAACTGTAATGGATAGAAGGAATTCATAATAGAACAATGGAATGTTTTATCTCTGGAAACTTGTAATGTAATGGTACAAACTTGATCTTTGTAATGTTGGCAATGCTGCGATCCAGGTAATATATGGCATGATCAAGGAACCTTTAAGCAGAAGAGTCAAGCCATTTTACAGCTGTGATAACAGAAAATTTATGTTTGACACTGGTTTCATTAGAAGAAAATGTAAAATAAGAAAATGGTAAATCTCAGTGTCATATGAATTTGATTAGTTTATCAATCTATGTGGGATTTTTTTGTTTTATTTATTGGAACAATGTTTTGACTCCCATTAGATGATGTTAAAATTATTCTGGGCTGCTATATTGTGCAGCTTGGAAAGGAGAGGGAATACTTACCAAAATATAGCATTCCGTTTACACACCATTTGTGAGCACATAAAAATCCACGACCATGCGAAGATGATGATAAATTCATGTCTTCAATAGGTATTTCCCTCAATCAGAATTTCCCCCAATTTACCTTGCAGCTGAGAAAACCAATGCTGGTTGTAGAAATATCTAGTAAGATTAAGTGCTAACTAGCAGCTTGATAGGCGGAAGGTTCTACAGAGGCATTGAATACTGACTCTGGATACTACCTCAACTCAAGAATATAAAAAGTACTTATTTTTATTAGAGAACTTTATTTTCATAATTATTGAGGTCTATTCTGTTTAAAAAGGTTGACAAGTTTATTTATCTCCTTTTACAAGTAGAACATCACTGGAAATGAACATAGAGAGAAACTAGAAAGTATTAGGAGCAGATGTAAGATCCATCTAAGAAATCTACAATTGTAGGATGGTAGCAACTAGCAGAGATTTTACAGCTGGCCGACCATGTCGCAGGAAGCCTTTATGAACGTTCCTTCTCTAAATTTATTTTTGTTACCGATGAAGTTGTAGCTTTCCAAATTGGATCGAATTGATGTTATATTTTAAACATTTAGTCCATATTATTTAAATATAATAAGAATAAAGGAAACTAGCTTAATGTAAAAATAAAGTAATGAAATAAACAAGAATGTAATTAATGTAAAAATAAAATAATGAACTATTAAAGAGTAATAAATAATAAAATTACATGTAGAGATAATTTAAGATATAAATTTGAGACGGATTATAGAGAACAAAAGCCGAAGGGATTGGATAACAAATAGGTACTTTTTGAAAAAATATTAATAATATTGGGGTTATAAAACTATTATAGTATATATGAAGTAATGATATAACAATAAACATAGTTAATAAATTAAGAATAGTTCTTACTTCAAGCAGTAGGATGACGCCAAGAGTTTTAGGCCTGATAGCAGGTAAAAAGGGTAAAGAGTAAGTTGGAGGGGGGATAGTGCTCTCTACTGGGGAAAATTGATTCATACTAAGAAGTGGATTCATATATTAGAGTTTACATAAAAATAAAATAGGAGAAAAGGATATACACAATAAATAGAAATAAAAGATTAAAAATTAAAGGAAAATTGAAAATAGAACTCTTTCTATTTTTAATTTAACTATTTAAAAAAAAAAATTGTTATTTTGAATAGAAAATAATTTGCCCTGGCCAAGATTCGAACCCGGATCGTCCGCCTCTCCGTGGCAATGCTCTTACTTATATATTGAGTAATAACTTATTGGTAAGAGCACTGCGACGGAGAGGCGGACTACCTGGATTCGAATCCCAGCCAGGGCAAATCTTTTCTCTTCAAAATAAAAATATTTAAAAATTAAAACAATTAATAAAAAATTATATAAAATATCTTTTTTTAAAAGGTTGATAATGTGTTTATAAGTGTTAGAAATACAGTTTTTGTCAATTTTGAGGTTGACAGGGTTAGGGTCTAAGTGGATTTGTATGGATTCTGCGATTAGTCTTTTTTTGTAATTGCAGACCGTGGGAAGGACACATGTTCGGTCACAATTGAAAGTATAGTTAAATTTGAGAGCATGTTCAGACAATTTGGAGATTGGTTAGTTTTTGGAAGAAATAGAGGCTTTGTGTTGGATTATTCTACGTTTTAGATGTTTTTTTATTTCGCCAATATAGCAAGAATTGCAATTAGCAATTCTATTATGCTAACATAATAGGGTCTTTTATGTTAGCGTACAAATGGGAAAGTTTGTTGTATGGTTTTTGACCAAGTCGTATATTTGGAAAAGTGGGTCGTAGGACTTTGATGTTATCAGAAAGAGTGGGGATGTATGGAAGGGACCTATAGAAGAAGGAGCTGAAAGTTGGCTGTGTAGAAACTGGAGTAGGATATCTACCATTAATGTTATTTTGAAGGGGTTGTAAGAGTTTCTGGATGATGTAGGATGGGAAGTTGTTGGAAAGTAGATTGTGTTTAATCCGTTGGAATTGGTGATAAGGACAGACAGCGGTGGATAAGGTTTTTGGCAACATTAATTTTTTGATGGTAGGTATATTGAAAAAAATAATTAAGTAGTCTGCCAGAGTATGTAGGCTTGGTCTACCAATCAAATGAGAGGGAGCTATCATTATTTTTAATGATGAGGAGGTCAAGAGAGGGGAGGGGGTGGTTTTTTTATGTATCATTTATTTCCAGATCGGCTATTCCTAGCCTTACATGGTTTCTTTAATAATGAATTTAAATTTTAACATGAGGTAAAAATCTGGGTTTCGTCTCATGCAAGAGACAGCGGGAGGGTGTGGTTGCTTTCTATATTAAGAGTGAATTGGAGATGGGGATGGTAGGAGTTAAAAGTGGCTAGTATATCAGGGATTTCGTCTGGGTTGAGTATTATGAATAGGCCGTCAACATATTTCTTAATGAAGATGATGTCATGGGGAAATAGATATTATAGGAAAGATATAGATATAGATATGATAGGAAATAGATATAGAAATAGGGGTAATGGTGTCAAGAATCTCCCTTGGCCAGGCCTGAGATCTGTTTAAAAAATTTGTTTTGGAAATTGAGGTATCCGGATTTGCAGCATAGTTCCAGGGATTGAAGATAAGAAGTAAGGCTGAGGGTGGTATGGGGTTGGACGGTATTCCAGTATCTATCTATAGGGCTTTGTCGATAGGGATGTTAGTGAATAGGCTTGCAGCGTCAAGAGAAGCTAAGATAAAATGGCTGGGTACACGGAAAGAAAGTAATTCTTGTTTCAGATGAAGGAAGTTGCTTATATCATAGGTGTTTTTGTGGCTGAGGGCTTGTAGAGCAGGAAGGGGGAATTTGCCAAGCTTGCTGGGAGGAGAGTTAATGTTTGAAATAATGGGGCAAAGGGTATTTCCAGCTTTATGGATTTTGGGTAATCCATACAAGCGGGGAGGTAGGGAATTATAAGAAATAAGTTTGGAATATGTGTGTTTGTTAATTTGTTTCGTAGTAAGAAGGTTCTTTAAATGGTGGTCCTATATCCGGACCATTTTATTCCTCATTTATATAAGCTCAACTAATATTATTTATAGATTATTATGAATAAAGAAATATTTACATCCTATTTTGAAATATCTAATTAAGATGTATCATAATCATTTGGAAGTAATGCAGTGGTTACATTTATTTACTTTGCTTATTATATCTTCTTACCAGTCTCTATTTTTATTTAGGGGAATGAAGTACTGCGTATGTTGCAACTGACAGCATTAGAAGACAGGTGTGTCAATGATAAACATCAATGGGATTCGGCTGTTAAATTTCTGGAAAAATCTCTCAAAGAAAGATTAGAGGTATGGATAATTAATAACAAAAATGTCAGTTTTAAAAGTTTAAAACTTAAAATGAATGCTTACAAAATTTATTAATGTAATTGTGTATGGTTAGCAATAGCTATTTAGCGATATGTGTATGATGTAATAAATGTAAGAGAGAATCAGTTTCAACATTAATAGAAAATTAAGTATTTAGAATTGTATCTAAAAATAAAGGCTTCGTGAAAGGTAGGAAATAATTGGGGGTTTTTTTTATTTAAAAAATTTATTGCTTCATGTTTTTGTTGTAGGAAAAATGTCTAAGGGTCTTTCGGGAACAGGGTATAGTGTGATGTAATATTTGATCTGAAGGGATAATATGTTAATTTATTTTATTTTAGTTGTTATTAATTTTTAATATAATATGTTAGTTCGATGGTTCCAGTTTTCTCTGTACAATTTGATCTGTTGACCTTTGAGGCTGGAATAAAAGAAATAATTGCTGATAATTATTGACTCACTAATTATAATAACCTCCATGTCTTAGGACTATCGCTCAATTTTTTTCCAGCTACAATTTATTTTTAAAACAATTTTAAGAACATTACTCAACACGGAATTGTAGAGCTTGCATCCAGTTTATATAATTGAATTATAGCAACAAGATGGTTGAAGTGTTGTTGGAAACAGTAACTATTGAACCCCTAGAAAGTTAATAAGCGCTGAGCTAATGAGTAAATATCCCATGCCTTGATTGAGGCATAAGTTAGAACATTGTGTAAAGGATGATCTTACAGATTTGGGTTGCATGGAACTTGGTGTAGTGAGATTAATGATATTGACATAGGGGTTTTTGGTCCTTTCGAGCCTTTACTATCATCATTAATTAATTCTGTTGGGTGTTTTTCTAATGTGGGACAGTTTTAAGTCAAAGCATATTAAGTAAAATAAACTCATTTGGCTGTTTTTAATTTCAATTCAATCAATTACATTTTATTTTTTATGTGTTTATTACAGCTTGTACAAAAGCAGCTTTCTGAAATGTTCGGTCCAGGTACTTGGGATAAGTGGGTATACTGGAAATCAACCACTTCTGAGCAAAAACAGAGAAATATGGTGAAATCAGAACTTGAGAAACTCCTTTATTCAGATTTTGTGAGTTTTTAAAAATATAAATCATTAGTTTGTTTTACCTTTTAATCCTTTATAAAATTTAATTTAATAATAACCTTTTATTTAGAACCATCTTACGTATAGGCTTTGTCTAATTAAGATTAATCAATGTCATTGTAGCTAAATTCCTGCTTTTCTTCCTGTACTATGAATCTTCTGAACCAAGCAAGTTCAGAAACTCAGAGAGTGTACTAATTTACCATAAATATTGTAAGAATATTGTTTCTAAAAAATCAATGATTTCATTTAAGACGAACTAAAGATATATATTGGCATCCAGCATACCATATATATATATATATAAATATGGTTAAATAAGGTATATATAAATTTAAAATATGGTTAAAGAGATTTTTTTAAATTACAGAATCATGGGCCAACATTAAATCCTGATGAAATGACCACGATTCGTAAAAATATTCAGCGTTCATCAAAAATGGATGTTACCAATGACTTCATACGAGATACGTGGGCACCTATATATAGGCATCATTTCCTTAATGCACGACTTGGAAAAGCATATGACTGCAGGAAGGCATTTTATCTATATCATCAAGGGCTTGAGGAAGTAAGTACTACATTTATTTAAAATTATCAATGTAGTAATTTCAAAAAGGAATTATCATTATTAAATTTTTTAGTTTTAGTAAACAATTAGCTTATGTATAATTTGAAACTATGTATTGAATACAATGTTATTTTGGATTTTAGTTGGAGTGTAATGATGTTGTTTTATTCTGGAGAATGGAACAAATGCTTAAAGTTACAGCAACTGCCTTAAGGCAACAAGTTATGAATAGAGAAGGTAGAGTAATAATGTACTTTGAGGTTTTGGAATTTATGTTATTTTCAATACAATGTTTATTTTTACGATTATGTTTCTCTTCTTTTCACAGCCCGGAGATTAGACAAAATTATTAAAGAAGTTCTTGAGGATTATAGCCAAGATCAAGATAAAAAAATATCCTTGCTTACTGGCAGACGGGTGACACTTGCAGAAGAATTGAGTAAGTATTTTTTCATGAAAATATTTTTCTTTTTTATCCATTCCGATTATATTCATGTCAATTGAGGCATAATTCCAGTGAGCCTTATACTGTAGTTTTAAATTTTCTTATTAAACAAGATATAAATAAATTTAAACTTTAAGAATCTTGGGGAGTCAACATTGGAGTGTTAATATAACACCATTTGTAGGAAGAAATGAATGATTGAAAATTTGTTGCATTACACCTTCATCCAGTCAGTCACATCTTCAGTTACTCTTACAATATTTCTTCTCTCTTTTTCCTCTTATTTAACTGTTTCAAGAACGCTCATAGATTTTAAAATCAGTAAATTGATTTTATAATATTAATACCTAATCTGTTTGATAATTTTTATTTATTTTCTATTGTTTAGAGAGAGTTCGGCAAATACAAGATAAGTTAGAAGAATTCATCCAAGCTTTAAACAAAGAAAAATAGCTATTTTAGAAGTTTTAGTTGTCATATCTTACATAAATTATTAAATGTAGAAAATTACTCCTTTGTATAATTGTAAATATATTTTTATTATTGAGCATCATGTAGAAAATGTGTTTACATTGTTATTTATTTAATAATTTCACATATATATGAAATTAAAACTTTAAGGTGTATCGTTTTGTAATTGCATTCTCTCTTATAGATTGCATCTTATTATCCAATAAATTTTAGTTATAATCGATCCTAAATCTAATAAATTGTAAATTTAGTCTACTTTACGCTGCTGGCAAGTATGGTTTATTTTAATTATGAAAAGTAAAATAAGTCATTTATTTATAATAAATAAATAGTAAAATATAAATTTATTTTATTAAATCTTAAGTCATTCAAGCTGGATTGATGTAATTTGTGACATTGAAAAATATTTACTTACTAAAATGTTGTAAAATGTTTCTTGAAACTGTATATTTGTTAATTTTACCTAATACATTTTTTTTTCTGTTTTTCTTGTGTAAATTTATTAACCTCAATTTTACATCCATGAATTTATTAAACTGAAGAAGGCAGATAGTTACAGATAAAATATTCGAAACTTAAAGACAATAAAAAAAAATATCCTGACTAGTGTAATGGATCCAATGTGAAAAAAGCACATTTTTGGTATTCTTCATATTATAGTTTCCGTTGACAGTTGATAGGAATAAATGGCTATATTTGGAAAATGCCATTCCAAAAGAACTGATATGTCAACATTTAATCACACTTTTTTTTTTCACCCTTGCCTTCAGTTGTCCACACAAGATTCTCATATCCCTGGATACATGTACACAAGAACTGCAAGTAAGCCCGAAATTTACAGTGTAGAGGAAATGAATCCAGCAAGAAAGGAATCCAACATGAATGACACCAAATTTTTATGATAAAAAAAATAGTACTATTTTCTTTCAGAAAGCTTTTGTTGAACCAACTAAATGAGTATTTGTTAGTCTTGAGTATTGAACTGCAAAACATTTGAAGCACATCTTCAGTTCAACACTAGAGGAAAACACTTCTTCCTCAAGACACTCACAGCTGATGCCCTATTGGCTGTCCCTCTAATGTTCCAAGAAATATATTATTTTAACGTTAAAACATTATGATGGATATTTTCAAATTGTACCAACCTGTAACTAAATAATGAATTGATGTAAATTTATTATTTTATATTTTTTATTCCGTATTTAAATAACTTCGGGGCTAGATTGTCACTGCCAGGCGCTCTGCAATTTTTTATCCTCCATATAGCTTCTCTAATCTCCTCTTCATCTGGTGGCTCCATTTCACTTACCTCCGGAGTTACTAGTTGACTATTTCGTTCTCATGTCTCCTCATTAACACTTTAATGTCCACTTTAACTCAACATGTGTGGGATACTACCGCTGGAAGTTTTTGGCCGGTACCGTGGGCGATGATTTATAAACCCAAACAAGTTTGGATAGAGAGCGTCTATGATTTTAGCTTATTATTTTTTGAAACAAAAAAAAACGTACAATTAAAAGTTCTTTTTATTTATTAAATTATGCTATAATTAACTCGTTTCGTATATATGAACATCTTAATACCAATCGTATTCCAAAATTAAATTACCACGATTTCTTTATTTAAATTAGCAAATGTGTGGATGGAAACTACTGATTGTAATCCTGCTACATCTAGGGTAATTGGTTTTAATTTGATCGAAAGTTTATCAGAAGGAATAAAATATCAAAAATAAACGAAAGGATTTTCGCTTTTTTTATGGGAATAAAATTAGAAAACCTCCATATTTTATGGGTAAGGTTTGACAAATACTGTTACTTATATGTAAATGTGTTGTTCTTGTCCTAAATATGTATATATTTTAATGGAAAATTACAAGTTGATATTTATTAACAGAAAAAAATGTAAAATTAATCTATATATATAAAATACTTTGTCCTGAATGACTGAGGGATCAACGCACAGCCTAAACCGCTGATCGTAGAGACCTGAAACTGGGAGGCTGTGTTCTTTGTATGATGTAGGCACCCCGATAAGTAAAGATTTTCCGAAATTCTACCCCTAAGAGGGTGAAAAAGGGAGCCAAAGTTTGTATGCTTGCTCACGTGTTTCTTACTCACAAAATCTACATATTTTCGCTGAACAAAACCAATCAAATAAGTTCACTTCTCCTATGTCATGTTAGTCCTCTTTGACATATCATCCGCCTTCGATAGTCTGTGGTGGCCGAGCGTCCTGCAGCAGCTCCAGAGGCACGAGGCGCCGAGCAATATCTTCGCCCTGGTGAAGAGCTACCTCGAGGACAGACAAGTCACGGTCCGGGGTAGCTACCACATGCAAGAGGACACGGTGGAGCGAGGATGTCCACAGGGTTCGTTCTTAGGACTGGCCATGTGGAAGTTAGTTTTTGACGAGTTGCGCGGCGTCCTGGAGGAAGAGCGGTTTCCTGCCACGGCGTACGTGGACGACCTCGCCGCGATTGTCTACTCGGATGGCAGAGCCGAGATCTCGGTTGAGGCCGAAAGATGTGCCAGCGTAGTAGGTGCCTGGTGTGGGAGGAAGTCGCTAAGGATGGCAGCCGCCAAGACACAGGCCGTTCTATTGCGAGGAAGAACAGATAGGGCTCACCCAATCAGCTTTAAGATAAATGAGCACAGAATCAGGGCAAGTGAGGTGGTCACTTAAGTTGGAATCCGGATTGGAAGAAATTTGGACGTGACCCCTCACTTGGACCACCTGGTGACGAGGGTGAGCCGGACGATGAACGGCCTCTGTCGAATTGGCGGCGCCTTTTGGGGCCTCAGTTACCCAGTCAGCATGAAAATCTTCAAAGGAGTGGTCCTGGGTATCCTGAGGTATGCGGCACTCTTGTGGAGCGAGAAACTCTCACAGCGGCAAAGAAGGAAGCTGGCAACGGCACAGAGAACGGCTCTGCTGCGAGTGACCAGGGCGTACCGTACAACTTCCCACGAGGCAGTGCAGATCTTGGCGGGAGGTTTGCCTCTTGACCTCCTGCTGAGGGAGGATGCCATAAAACTCGATGTAAAGAGAAGAGCTTTAGCAGCTCTCCCGGAGCAAGTACGAGTGAGGATCCAGACAAACCCCAACAAATGGAAAGAGGAGGTAAGGAAGGACTCACTGATAGAATGGAATGGTCGGTGGGTACGTCATAGCGACTAATCCCTGACTACGGTACCTGCGCTGATGTCTTCTATTGGTTCAGCTTCGGTCCATCGGATGTATCTGTCAGCCATGGTAAGGCAATAGCCATGGTCGGCTTGCCATCCGATGTTGGAAGAGGTCCGATGATGTCTACGTGAATGTGCTTAAAGCGAACAACCGGGCCAAAGGTGCCAGGAGGTGTGACAGTATGGCACTGGACTTTACTTAGTTGGCAAGCCACACACCCTCGTCCCCAAGAAGCGAAATCGACCTTCATGTTGGGCTAAAAGAAGCTTTGTGAGAGCGATGAACCTCGTATGTCTGGATGGCTGAGGTTGTGGATTTTTGTGAAGATTGCTTGCCTCAACGATACAGGTAGATACGGAAGGTACTAATGAAGTCCTCGTATCAGAGCAGAGGTTTTGTTGAATTTTGGATATCCATCCACTTGAGTTTTAGAACTGGGTTTTGCCGAAGTTCGGGTATACAGAAGTCGATCTCTTGTTCTATACCAACTCTCTACATGTCGTTGGGGAGAGTTACCTTCTCCATCCTCGACAGCGTATCCGCAAATATTTTATCCCTGTTTGATACATGTCGGATGCAGTTTCTTGACGTTGTCGAAACATGTGGATCAGCGGCCTGTGGTCTGTGAGGATGGTGAATTTACGTCCTTCGATTGAGGGCCTGAAGTGACAAATTGCTCGATGAATGGCGACCAGTTCTCTATCGTACGTAGAATAACTTCGTTCAGCAATCGGGAGAGTCTTCACATACCAACATGAGTTTGTCGTCGTCCGACGGGTGTGACAATGTGAGCGCTGATTTGATGTCTTGCTGACACTGTCTAAATGCCGCTCGAGATCACTCCAGAACTGATGAATCACTCATCTTGCAGTTGTCCACTACTGTGTGCAGGGAACGCTGATGTTCAGCTGCATTGGGTATGAAGACTTTTATTAAGTGCGTGCGATGCTCTTCCTCGGTGGTGGATAATATCAGTATATCGTCCAGATAAACGAATACATCAGGCAGTGTAAGGATACTGTCCATAAGACGCTGGAATGTTTGGGCAGCGTTACGAAGTCCGAAGCATATCAGAAGGAACTCAAAGAGGACGAAGGGTGTGAGCACAGCTGTTTTCTTGATCTCCTCTTTGACTACAAGTACCTGATAGTATGCCCTGCCAATAACCAGCTTACTGAAATAAACCTTTCCGGATAGGTTAATGTTGAGAGCCTGTATATTCGGTTAGGTGTATCGGTCCGGAACTTTTTGCTCGTTCAGCCTGTGATAGTCCCCGCAAAATCGCATCTTTCCATCCTTCTTGACGACAATGTGCAACGGGCTTGCATAAGGGTTGCTAGATGGCCTGGAGATACCTCCGTCAACCACCTTGAGAAATTCCTGCCTAGCAGCCTTGTATCGATCAGGGACGTCGAGCTTCCTCGGTGACAGGCGGTACCTTTGTTTCTATGAAGTGCCAACTATGGTGCTTTGGTGTTTTGAAGTACTGTAGAAGGGCGAGTGATGGAGGGGTGCTTTCCCAATAATTCATAATACCAATCATCGCCGGGAACTGAATATACAGTGGATATTTTTGAGTAAGCGAGGGTTCCCTTAGATGTGTGTCCCGTTTTTGCGTCAAGTAACTGACCGCCTCTGAGGTCCACAAGTATGTTGTGATGAAAAGGAATCCGCGCCGATGATGGGACTGCTGGTGTTCGCCAAGACGATGGTCTATGAGAGTGGTTGTTGGAGTCAGAGGTTTAATATTCTTTTGCCTTTCCAATATGTTTTGAACGTTGTGCCATTGGCTGCATACAGAGGCAAGTTAGTTGGGTTTCTCCGATCACTTGACCTGGCGTGGTAGACATATATTCATGCACCTTTGTCCACTAAATATCTATCTCTCGAATCTTTCTCTCGTATAAATAATCGGCGTTAAAGAGTGTCAGCGGCAGAGCCTGCCATCTCAGCCGCTGTTAACAGTTTCCCTAATACGTATTGTTTTTTTCTATTCACAGGGCTGTTGGCGTTTCCGGGCTTTCTCACGGAAGGTCTGGTGAAAATAACATTAATTCTGGTTTTCGCAATTGGATTGGTTCGGTTGCTGTTTTCGCGAGTGTCGCTTAAATTCGTTCAGAAAGGAGATGGTCACTCTCCCGGAGATAAAAGCCTTTATTCTAGTATTCGCCGAATACGAAGATTATCTGATTCTGCGTAGATGCGAATCAGTCTGCTTTTAAGGGCTTTGTAAGGTTCGGTCGAAGGGCTCTTAACTAGGTCTGCCACCTCTAAGTATTTCACTGTCTAGGTTAGCTATAATTTAAACAGTGAGCTAGTTACGTTTTTAGTAGAGAAAATAGCTTCAGCCTGATAGAAGCTTAGTGTCTGCCTTTCAAAAGTTTGGGATACTTATATTCGGAACTCACAAGCACATACTTCTTTCGTCTAACGATTCATTTTGGTTGTGTTCTTTGTCAGGGCCACCATTTTAGTGAACGTGTAGATTAAAGAATGAAAAATATAAGCGTAGCATTCACTAATATATATATATATATATATATATATATATATATATATATATATATATATATATATATATATATATATACATTTATATACTAGCGTTAGCGTAGCAATGCGTCGGGGTTTTTGACTTCATACTTATGTTTTTAAAATGAATTATCTGCATCGGCCCATGGAAAGATGTCCAGGTTTTTTTCTCCCCGATTTGCCCAACCTATAAACTGTATACCATAAACATTGAAGATGCTCAATGGAAAGTTAATTAAAATTTCTACAAAGCTAAATTGAAAAAATATATACATAAGAATTTATCTTACTCGTAAAATATTAGTGAAGATACATACAATTATTTTTGCATTGTACATGCTCGCAAATAAATAAGGGAAGTCAAGTGTATGGATACACCAGGCTTTCGAAATTGCAAATTAACACATGTTTTTAAAAAAATCTTAAATTATTTTATGTTTAAGTGGTTTATGATTTAAATGATTATTTAATAAGAAATATCAGCAGATTGGGAGGTTTTGATTTTACACTCAACACCTTCAATGAAAAACCAAAATGCATTTTAGTTAATATAAATCAGGTGGTTCTTCAACTCTGCCTGCCATTTTTCACTGTGATGAAACACACATCATTTAACGAAGCCCTAATGCTATGAATCATTAGCTGGTTTATTTTTTATTTCTTTGTTCGTTATTTTAAGAAGACATTTTAAAGTGCGTACAACTTATGAGGGACAGTCTACCAAATTCCAAAACATACATTATTTATAATGATAAGGTGACTGTGTCAATCATGTGCCTTATGTTGGTAGATTGGCTCTTCACTTTGAGAAACAATGGTCTTTAACAAAAAGTTGGTGAAATTCCCCTGTTGTAAGTTCCATATTTATTTGCATAGGTTACGATCGAAAAATAGAAGTTTTTAGTATTCATAAAATCACTTATATTTCGCACTTTTTAAATAGATAAACAAAACAACTAGTAAAGATTACATAATTCGTGACACTATTTGAAACCAAGATAATATCTTGTTTAGTCAAAACGTTTTAACGATATCAAATATTTTGGCGTATTTCTTAGCAACGATATAAAAAATATCTGAAACCAATAAAATATTGATTTTTTTTTTCATTTTTGTGGTGAAATCTTTTCCTTACTTAATTGAACCATCGTACAGCTCCATAAAGTTTGTTTATACAGCCACAAAACCGCGTCGTCAATGCAAAAGAATATTAGACAGGCAATCATTACTCCAATGCGCATCATTACCCATCATTAATAAAAATTTTTGCTTATAATAAAAAATATATTTTCACTGGCTTCGACACATTTCAAAACCTTTCCCGTCATTCTTATGGTGTACTTCCCATTGGGGTGGTGATTTCATATCATACTAAAAGGTCGATTAGAAGTGTAATTTTTAACTTTTCC
Organism: Troilus luridus; assembly: GCA_964056705.1. Classification (NCBI taxonomy): domain Eukaryota; kingdom Metazoa; phylum Arthropoda; class Insecta; order Hemiptera; family Pentatomidae; genus Troilus; species Troilus luridus. Next base: position 120,309,273 of record OZ057413.1, read on the forward strand.
ATATTTAAATGTAAATGATTTCTTGGTTGTGCTCATTATGATTAAATTCGTTTAGGTTCACTATGAAAATGTAAGAACCACCGATATTCAGCCTTGAAAGACATATATACATAAGGACAATTTGGGAAGATTTCAGGTTTTATTATTTTATTTTTAAAAACTGTAAAAAGGTATCAATTTATTGTTTTAATTGCTAAGCTTATTGCAATTGATTAACATAAGAAGCTATGATATGGTTTACATTAGAAAAAATAAAAAAGAATTGAAATTGAAAAGAATAGAAGTTCCTTGAAGTTAAGGTAGAATTGCTTCTTTCTTCTAAGGAAAATTACATTTCTGCCTACTGTTATCTCATTGACCTAACTGTTACTTGTCTTGCATTTCATTCACATATGTAGATTTAATTTGAAGCTTTTTCTGTAGTTTTCTATTGCATAAGCATACAAACACATATTTATAAATATCGTCTTTTTTTTGCACCATTTAGCTAGTAATAATTAGTTCCTCTTTAAATTAAGAAATTGAACAAAAAAAACCTCCCCGTCACAAATACTTTTGGGAGGTAATGTATCAATGGGTTATGTTTTAAGTATAAAAAATATATATATTCCAACATTTAGTTTCAATATAATAGTACTGCTACTTAATTATTCGAAAGGTTTCTGAACGTGTTTATAATTAGCTTATATATTTCAGATATTCTATAAATAACGGGTAAAGATTTTGTAACACTATATTAATAAAGAGGACAAAAGATGTCCAATTGGGATAGGCCCCAAAGTAGTGGTAGCTCATATCAGGGATATGGTGGTTATTACTATCCTCAGTCGCAACCAGACAATTCAAATTTGTATGCTAACTTATATCAACAAACTCATTATAATGGGTCCTGTTACAATGGTCCATCTCAGGCCTTTAGAAATGGTTACCAAGGGAATTATCAAACTCCTCCAACATCTGCAGAAGAATTTTTCAGGATCATTCAAGAACAACATCCAGAAAATCAACATACCAGGAGAAATGTTGACTATGACACTCTTGGCCATGGGTGCAATATTCCCACAATGGTTTTTCCGTCATCTAATACTAGTTCAGGTATGTTTATTACGATATATAATTAGTTTTGTTTCTAGAATAATTATTACTATAGATCATTTGATATCAGGTAATATTAAAAAAAAAATCAATTATTTCCTAAATATATTCAAGCAATGGTCTATTTGTTATTTGGTAATAATAATGTATCTGTATTTGACTTGAAGTGCTTAGAGATAAGCAATATAAATTTAAATCAAACATTTTAAGTTTTATGAAAAGGAATTTTAATTACTAATGTTTATTTAGTGTTTTCAATAGTCTATAATCTTCCATTTTATTAATCTATTGCAATATTCAAAAACTTTTGATTAATACACTGGCTTGTGTCACATCGATTTTTTTTTTATTACTGCATCTATAGTTAACCATTTTCTCATAGATTCTGTTTTTTTAAATTTAAATCTGCCCATAGTAACCAAACTATAAACATTTACTTTGTAAATTTTAAATTATCCCAATCTATACTTCACTCCCTGTGTTAACTTATCTACTTTTGGATCATGCATTATTTTTGAATGGTTCCAATTGTTTTATAATTACAGCAACTGTCAAAAACCTTTTCTTTCTTCTTTTTTTTTACCTTCCAATTTAGTGAGAACTGGAGTTATTATAACAGCTTCATAGCTAAAGGGAGGTTCAAAGAGTTTTAAATGAAAGAGATACAGTAATCATCTTTTATCGTTGTTGTGGCTTGGAAGTTGATAAAAAAGAGAAAGCATCAGTTGATTCATCTTGTAACTCGAGAAAAGTATATTCTTTTTTTTCTCTTTAAGATTATCTATAACTAATTTAGCTCAGCCTTTTTTATCATTTGTTAGGATTTTTTTTAATGGACCTGTTAATTGCGCCCTCTTGGTTTGACACCAGGTGTTGTTAATAAATAAATAAAAAATAAAAACAAAGTGATAAATTCTGAATCCAATTTAAAAAAAAATGAAAACCATTGTTTCAACTTACAACTATGTTTTGAACTTGTTTTCTTAATTATGGATTTGTTTTTCCTATGTTGTAATCGCTGTTCACCTTAACAGTATAGATATTTCTTTTTAACGACCAGAATTTTCGATGTTGATGTCACTGTTCTGTTATTAGTTGTCTCCCATTAAGCAACACACTACCCAATTACGTTTATTATTGTGAGAAAGTTTAGTTTAGTTTAGTTTGTGAGAATTAAGTTTTATTATTGCTGGAGTTTTCTCTTTCGTCCGTGTATTCTCATCTTAGCATAGTTCTACATTGGGGCTGGTTAAAGAATTTTTATATACCTGATTGTTTTTTGACTTCTCTAAAGTAAATTTAATTAATAATATATGATTAAGCATTTTTTCTTTATTTTTACTTAAGTTAGTTGTACAATCCTTTTTCTCTATTATGACATTTACACCACTAATGTTTGATTAGGTGGAGACCAAGTACCACAAGGTAAAAGAAAAAATTATGAAAACAGCAAAGGGGGAGGAAGAGGTGGAGGACGATACCAGCATGGTGCTGTTCCTAGGCCACAAAATAATTTCAGGCGTGGCGGATACAATAATGTTAAAAAAACTACACAAAATCAGCATTGGGCTGCGTAAGTGCTTTCCTTTGATTTAATACAGGTATATAGTCCAATAGCATTGTTTAAGTAAAAGGATCCCCAACATGCTAACTTCATGTTATAATTAAAAAGATTGCCAACATGCAAAGAATAAAAGTATATTAATCGAAAACTGTTTATAATTGAGACCTGAAGACTAGATTTTTAAGAAATTCTTATTTTTTTTAAATACAAAAATAGTATATGATAGGATGTTAACAATGACAAAAGAGTCTAAAAGTTCGAATTTATATTACTAAAAAGATATAAAAAATGAAGAAGATTAAATTTGTTCTCCTTGAATATATATGTGTACAGTTTTAGTTCAGCCATTCCTACATCAGTTTAAATTAAATGTAGTCAGTATATGAAGGAGAAAACACCTTCAATTATTGTTATTTTATTTTATTTTTTTGTTTTTGTTAAATGACGGGATTTTAGAAAAATATATCTTAGTTTTTTATGTATATGATTAAGTGTTGTCAGAAACTCTTCCTTTTTAGCAGCTGGTCTTCATTTCTGTAAATGTCTATTTTATAAGATTTGTTTTCATTTCTTCCACCAGATAATATAATATATCTGTTAAATTTAGGGTTCCAAATGGTGATGTGATTGGCGATGAATCCAAGGTAGAAGAAACAAAGAATTCATTGAAGCGTGGAAAAGGTTTTGCTCAGAGGAATAATAACAGATTTAATGGCTACCAGTATGTGTATTATTTATGATTATTATATATTATTTAAATTAAATTATCTTAAACATGTTTGCTATTGTATATAAATATTTTTTATTAACATGAGTATATAAATCTCTAGTGATGATAATTGTGGCTAATTAATGAAGCATACATGAATGGTATAACAGTGTGTTCAGCATCCTTCAATTTCTTATTTGGGAATTTTGTTTGAATGTTTCGCACTGTTTAAAGATCTGGAATTATTCTTGAAAAACTGCGAATTTTGTTTTTAGTGTTTCCATTTTTCTTCTAGTACAAAGGAATAAGTGTATACAATATTGAGATGGTTCTTGCTGTTTTCTTTACATCTGTAATTCTATGAATGTTAAAAATAGCTTCTCCCCTCATAACTTTTTCTTCATTAAACTCATACTCGTTCTTTGGTCTGTCTCACCTTGTATCCAACATGTGCTATGTTTCTTTACTACATACCCATTTGGTTTAAGTAAGATATCCATAGCTTGTAAAATATGACAACCTTCAGGTTTCTAACTATGATAACTAATTAAGAAAATGGAAATTTTGGCTTAAAATTGTGCTAATTTATTTATTATTTAATTAAAAAAGTCGTTTCAGATGCTGGTTAATGCTTTACCAAAAATTATTTTTGTTGCATCTAGGAAATACAAATATTAATAAATGCCAGTACAGAAAATATTATTCAAGAAAATTAAAATTTATTTTCAGAAAGGATAGTGGTGCATTCAAGCGTGACAACTTCAGTAAAGATTGGCGAGCTAGAGGGAAAGGTAAAGGAAGTAAGTAGTTTGTCTATATTGAAATAACAACAATAAGAATAAGGTTTTGTCAATTAAATGTTTTAATTGTATTGTAATGTATTCAGTATTAATCTTTCAATTTTTTTTTTAGACGAGGAGTGCCAGCGTGACCGATTAACTTCTCAGTTGTATTCTGGTGCTTTAGAATGTTTAGTCTGTTGTGAAAGGATGAGACAAGCAGATCCTGTTTGGTCTTGCCCAGCTTGCCATCATGTCCTTCATCTTCGTTGCACCGTTCGTTGGGCTTCATCTTCAAGAGCAGGTTATCAATTTTCTTAAAACTAAAGCTAAAATTCATAGAGAAAAATCTTGTTTTGTTGAACTGTCTTTAGCAAGTCTCTGTTCTTTTCATCTTGCTCAGTAAATTTCTATTCTGTTTAAGATAATGGTTGGAGATGCCCAGCTTGTCAAAATGTTACTGATGCGATACCTACAGATTACAAGTGCATGTGTGGAAAAGTGATTAATCCGCAATGGGTGAGTGTTTTCTAATGTTGTTTTGCTATTTTATCCTAGTGTCTGATATCATTTATTGTTCTGATAATCTTTTATCGTAGGCAGAAAATTAATTTATTTATTTATGGTCACTACTGGTTCCACACCCATTCCCGTACATTTCCTTTTCCAAATGTTTAAGAGCTCTTCAAGACTATTATCCTACCTTTGGGACCATTATATAACCATCTCATGGCTTTTATCAAATATGAACTCACTCCCATGTTCTCTAGTTATTCCCATAGCTTCCATAATTAGACCGTATCATTGGCTTTCTTTAGATATATGAAAACCATGTGAACTTCAGTATTGCTAGTATACTTTTTTCAAGTAGCTGCATGAGGGTAAATATATGGTCAAAACATGATCTGTTTGCCTACAAAACCAGTCTGTTCTTAAAGTATTTGAACAGAACATACCCCTTGCGACTGATTTTTTCTTATTTCATGGCTTCTATAATACTGCATTAATTATTTCAATGATAAAAAAAAATATTTATTACTAGAAACAATTTAAATCTAAAAGTAACCTCCTAGTTTTAAATATTGACTTGTTTAAAAACTCTACTTGTTCCTTTTAAATGACAGAAAAAACGTAGGTTCACTAATTTTGTTTTATAACTATGTCACCCTATGGCCTGTTCTTCTATCAGCAACACTAAATAGGCTATTATTGTTTATTAGACATTAATAATTATTCTGATTTGGACAGTAAATATAAAGTGTATACGTGATGGTTTTTTATTGTAGTTGCTTGAAATTTAACTTATTCATGTTTAATATATTCATTTGAAAAGAAAAGATATGTCCAGGACCGGGACTTGAACCCGGGTCTTCCAGATCACTAGTCTGGGACTCTACCATTTGAGCTATCCTGGGCCCTAATGAAGCACGCTTCTCGGCCATGGTCATATCTTTTCTTTTTTCTGATCCTAAGTCCCCGCGTTCTTGCATTTTGCGAAGTATACGAGAGGAAGAATGTTCTTTGAACATTATTTTAATTTGGATCTAGTTGACTTACGCCATTATAATTATTATAATTAATTTTATTTTAGTTGTTACTAATTTTTAAATATATTCATTTGAAAAGAAAAGATATGTCCAGGACCGGGACTCGAACCCGGGTCTTCCAGATCACTAGTCTGGGACTCTACCATTTGAGCTATCCTGGGCCCTAATGAAGCACGCTTCTCGCCCATGGTCATATCTTTTCTTTTTTCTGATCCTAACTTTTTTCTTTTCAAATGAATATATTTAAAAATTAGTAACAACTAAAATAAAATTAATTATATTAATTATAATGACGTAAGTCAACTAGATCCAAATTAAAATAATGTTCAAAGAACATTCTTCCTCTCGTATACTTCGCAAAATGCAAGAACGCGGGGACTTAGGATCAGAAAAAAGAAAAGATATGACCATGGCCGAGAAGCGTGCTTCATTAGGGCCCAGGATAGCTCAAATGGTAGAGTCCCAGACTAGTGATCTGGAAGACCCGGGTTCAAGTCCCGGTCCTGGACATATCTTTTCTTTTCAAATGAATATATTTAAAAATTAGTAACAACTTAAATAAAATTAATTATTCATGTTCAAAATTAACCTGGAAGCCATTTGTCTCTAAACTAAATCTATCAGTTGAAAATCATTTATCTGATTTTTTTATGATGATTTTCATATTTTTAGTTCTAATTTTAATTATCAATTTTAAATAGGTTCGAGGAGAAACACCTCATACTTGTGGGCAAGTTTGTGGAAAAGATCGTGGTTGTCCACATAGTTGTACTCTCCTGTGCCATCCTGGTCCATGTCCACCATGTTCAGCAAATATTGACAGGTTAGTGTCATGTAATATTGTTAAATTACTTGCTTATTATTGTGCAGTTAAATTGTTCGCTGAAGAGCTAAAAATTATTTAAACCAATGTATATTAATTAAGATATTATATTCACTGTCAGTTATAACTGAATATATACACTTTTTTATCTGTAAAGTATGTAAATGTGTAATGTTTACTGGTGGCTAGTTTTAAAGAACAGTGTGGTTAGAGTTTCAAAAAAAGGTATTTCATGAAAGATTGATCCAAAAAAAATGAGTACTCAGAAAAATTTAAGAGGTTACACAATGCGGAATTGTGGAGCATGTAGCCTGTTAATATAATTGAATGTGATAACATTAGGAAGGTCGATTTGGGTTCTAAAGTTTTTTCTGGTAAGATAGAAATGAATTCCTAATTTGTTACTTTTTTTATACTGGTAATGATGCATGGGGAAGGGTTTGTAAATAGGGATTGTTGGTATTGGCTTTGAACTTTTGGGTTTTCTAAGAATTTTTAAGTTGTTACTATTATTAATATTTACATTAAAAACGATATAGTTTGAATTTGTTTTTCTTTCCTCGTGCCTTAGATACTTATATTTTATATTTTCAAAAAAAAGTTAGTTGTAATGAAATTATCATATACTTTTTTTTATAGGTATTGTGGTTGTAACAGAACAAAGCAAGTTGTCCAGTGCTCATCCAGAGTGGAATTAACTTGTGACTCCGTATGTGAAAAGTTGCTCAACTGTAAAGTTCATCATTGCACAAAGGGTTGCCATACTAGTGCTTGTGAGTCTTGCACCAATACCGTTCATCAAAGTGAGTGCTCATTGAAGTCAATGTCTGGGTCATATACTTAACGGTTTATATTGTTTTACATCTTTAATTTATAGTTGGAATTTCTATAAAATGTTTAAAATTATAGAAGTACAATAATTATTGCATTATTGTGAAATTATTATAGTAATTTTTACTTAACAAGAACAGAAATGGCTTATCTTTTGTTATTGGGAAAACCATTAGTTAATTGACTTTCCTATTTTGAACATCCTATAAACTACGATTATAACAAGAATAGCTGGATATTATTGCTTTTAACTTTTTTAGGATGCCATTGTGGACAAGAGGAAAGGGATGTACCTTGTGATCGTGCTGACATCGAAGCTCTCTACAGCTGCGACAAGTTATGTGACAAACTTTTGGCTTGTGGACAACATCGGTGTACTAAGACTTGCCACCCAGGTTCCTGCTCTACGTGTATATTATCTCCAGATATTGTGCTAACTTGCCCTTGTGGTAAGAAACCTTTGGCTCCTGGCTTCAGGAAATCGTGTAAAGATCCTATACCACTTTGTGGAGCAGTTTGTGGAAAGGTGTTAATGTGTGGTGCAGCAGGTTAGGGATATATTTATTATTTTGATCATATGATTAACTTAATACTGTATAAATTAATTTATGTACATAGTACTTTATAGAGGCTATGATTGTTGAGCAGATTGGGATGAGGTTCCCAGAATAGCCAATTTGGAATGTTATGAGATCAGTTAACTTAGTCAGTTAATGGTTACTTCCTGGCAGTCCTAAGAAATTAATGCTAGGTCACTTCCACTCTTATTAGTTCAAGGTGACTATGTTTCATTCATAATTTCTATGTTGCATAATTGGCTTTCTTGCTGGATTAGTTCCCTCCATCAAATATGATTGTCATTTGTAATTCATTAAAAAAAAAAAAAAAATGGAAAGTAAACAATACTATTTCATCAACATTAATTAGATATTATACAATAATAGCATCCCGCATCTCTGACGATTCCTTCAAATATCTTTCTGATTATTTAAACAATTTTCATTAACAAACAACTATACAAAAAACCAAATTATAAAAAAAAAATTTCAGTCACACACATCAGTTTTGAACTTTCTGTTTTTTAACAAACTGGTTTTCATGTTCTTCTAGATAGTGAAGGAAGTATAGTAAGTTTGAAAGTTTAATCCATTTTGACCTGTTTCGTCATGAAAATGTAGACATTTTGCATATCTTGAAAACAGTTAGATGTACAAAGTTTAAATTTTGTGTTTGGGATGTCTGTTTTGAGTTAGTCTGTGATCACCAAAAGAAGTACAGTAGACTCTCACTAATCCGGCAGATATTGGACCAGGGTACTGCCGGATTAGTGAAAACGCCGGATTACTGGAAACTCATTACTAAAAACATTTAAATGCACAAAATAGGTGTTTTATTGGACTTGCGCAATTCCAAACTATTGTTTTAAACTAATGTTTAAAAGCCGGTAAAACAAACCACTTTCATCGGCATTGTAGACTTGGTCAGGAGTTACAGCTTGTTCATTAATGATTTCTTTGAACTTTTCTTTGTATGGGTCGACTGCAGCAACATCACAAGGAAGTTTTTCACCTGTCATTTAGCAAACAAATTCCAACCGTTTTTTGAATTTTTCAAGCCATCCTTCACTAGCCTTAAAATCGTCTTTCCCTATTATTTTTTTGTAAAATGTCTTTGCTTTTTCTTTAAGAATTTCCCCTGATATCAGTGTGTGCCTATTCCTTTCTTGAAAGGACCAAGCATATAGGCAATCCTCAACCTTAGGGAACTCGCCTTTTTTCAACGTTTTCTGGACACTTTTAACATTGTCACTGGTTTCACAGAAAGACTTAATTTTGTCCCCGTTCTTACATATGTCATGTATTGTAGTATGGTCGACTCCATATTCATTTGCTAGGTTGGTAAGCTTGTCCCCCTTATAAAGTCTATTTAAAATCTCGTTTTTATGAATCAGTGTTAAAGTTTTGTGCTTCTGTTTACACTGAGACTCATCAATACATATCTTGAAATATAAATTAATCCACACTATAAAATGTCACCACACTCGACACCACAAATAAAACTGGTAAATATGTATGCCGGTGGGTAAACCACGAGACAGCGAGGCAACTGAGTGATCGCTAGTTGTTTGTTAGCAATAGTTTCAGTAACATGTCTCAACTTAACCCCCACCCCTGTAAAAATATGCCGGATTACTGGAGTGCCGGATTATAGAGGGTCTACTGTAATTTATTTGAAGGTGATGGTAGATTTTTTTTTTTTAATAATAAAGCCGTTATTTATTCTGAGATAAGTCCCTTTAGAATAGCAATACAGGTTTCTACAGAGTATTATTATATTTTAGATATAATAATATACAGGGATATTTTGTACTATACTTATAAATATAATGTATATGTTTTATATACAGGGAATACACAGGGATTATTATGCGATTATGTTTAATTAATTAATACAATTTAATTAACAAATGAGAAAGAATTAATGGAAAAAAAATTGCGAATTACCTCCAATGATAACATTTAAAGAATTAAAAAAAACAGAGTACAAGAAATAAAAATAACATAGAAATAAGACTTATAAATAATAAATAAGAACACATCATTCATTTATCAGTTAGAAAATTTTAATATGAAAACTGAGTATGTTATTTTCGATTTTTTGGGAATTGTGAGGTTATTGGGTGATTGAATATACGGGATTTGAAGGTTGAAAAATTATTGGAACAACAAATGGAAGAAGGTATAGAGTTTCAAAGGGACGAGGACCGGATAAGGAAAGCTCTATCAAAAGCAGTTGTTCGGTGGAATGCTGTATTAGGTCTGAGAGCCGAGAGCGGGTGTCACGGGAGTGGACAGAGATTTTGAATTTAAGGAGATCAGAAATGTATGATGGTCGGCGGGATTGGATAACTTGGTAAAGAAAGGAATTAGGAAGTACTTTGATCAAAAGTTTTACAAACGTGCAAAAATATCCAGCAAGCTCAGAACCTGGCTCGAACCAGGGAAGAATGACAGTCATGGCTGAACCCTCTCCTGTGCTGAAAGGACCAAAATGGTGTTGCAAAAGAAGAAGAAGTTATACAAAAAAAAAAATGCTAAGTTTTTCAAATTTGAGAAATAAAGAACATATATTAACATATAACATTTTGTTAAGAATTAGTGTAATCAGTTTGCTCTCCTAAGTTCGTATTTAAGATTTTTATGTTAGTGGAAACATATTAAAGAGGAAGAAATTGTCCGGGTGGAGGTCAGAAAAACTTAACAAATTTAGGCTACAAGTTATGAACCGTAAGTTAAACTATCATAAAAAAAAATTTAGTTCGAAAATATATTTAGTATGAATGATTTTTTTTGTTTACAGTGCTGTATAAGCTGAAATAATATATTTAATTTTAGATAAAGTTGATAACCCAGAAGTGATATTGTAAATTGTTTTTCCGCTATTGTCAGGTGGTGAGGGAGTTATAGGAAAAATACATATTTTGTTTTATTTAAAAGGTGTAAAAGGAAATGATGCACTGTACACATCAACTATTTCACTTTATGGCTGGAATGGATAATTACTTACAACCTCCATTTAATACAAATTCAGAAAAAAAAAAAACGTTTCCCAGTAACTAATATTAATAATAAATTTATGGTCTCAAGAGGAAATGGAAGCCCACAGCAAAAAAATGGAAGAAAGGCAAATGAGCAAAAAGAAAAGCAAATGCACTTTGAATAGTCCCAGTCGCCTCATTTGCAAATAATAATTTCTATTGCCGTAAAAAATCAAAATTTCATTGATATGTATATATAGATATAAAAATGTTTTATATTGTAACAGGAAGAAAACATACTTGTGCAGTAAAATGCCACAATGGTGACTGCCCACCATGTCCAGAAACTACATCAGTTATGTGTCGGTGTGGAGCTATGGCTAAAGAAGTTCCCTGTGCTGGCTTGGATTCACGTCCAGATGATGCCCGTTGCTCTAAACGATGTACAAAAGTATGCAACTCTAATCTTTTTGTGATATTATAATGTTTAGAAAAATAATTATTAAGATAATTTGCTTATTTTTATCAATTATTGCATGTTATACTTAATTAAGCATTCATTAACTAATACAATTATATCTTAGCAGAAGACTTAGATCATGAATGTTGTCTAGTATGTTTTGAATATTGAATAATATCTTATCACCTGTAATGTTTCATTACAGAAGAGAAGCTGTGGAAAACACAAGTGCAATCAAGCTTGTTGCATTGAGATCGACCACTTTTGCCCCCTTCCATGCAATAAAATGTTGAGTTGTGGAAGACATCGTTGCCAGGAACTTTGCCACAGAGGCAACTGTCGACCCTGTCTTGCTGCGAGTATGTTTATTTGAGTATAGCATAACTAATAGTCAAACATTTATTATGCTGAAATTAATTTTAGCAATCTTTTGTGTGTGTATGTATATATATATGAAACTAAAACAAAATCCAGCAAGTTTTATACTAATACTAATTTCAATGTTAGCAGTTTTTAATAAAAATTGGTACGTTTTTAATCATGTCCTACATATTTCTGTTATCTGCGGTTAGTAGCTCAATATGTTTTAGAAATATAAACAAAACATTCATAATACTTCTTTATTTATTTCATTTCCAGTAATGAAATGAAACTTTGGCGGGATTTTATGTGATGTAGTGGTTAGCATAACGACCTTCTATGCACAAGGTCTAGCCCGCCTAGTGGTCTCTGGGGTTTTTTAAAGGGAGTAAAACTTTAAAAAGTCTTTTGAAAAGGACATAAAATGGAGCCAAGCCTGTGTGGTGTCAGGTACTTGATAAAAATCCCTATCCTAATTATACTTGAAGTGGCAAAATTTGGAATTCCCACTGTAGTATGGTACAATTAGCCATCGTAGCATAAAGTGACGCTAATGAATAAACAAACTTTGATATTATTTCTGATATGCGAGTAATTACTAAGTATTGGATGATAAATAATATATGTATTATTGATAGGTTTTAACGAGTTGAGCTGTGAGTGCGGAAAAGCCGTTCTCTACCCTCCAGTTGCTTGCGGTACAAGACCTCCAGAGTGCAAGGCACCTTGCTCTCGCCATCATCCGTGTGGCCATCCTCCTACTCATCATTGCCACTCTCTCACTGAATGTCCTCCATGCTCAGTTCTAACTACCAAATATTGTTTTGGAGCCCATGAGGTTATAAATGTTTTTTAATTTTATACTGTAAAATGTATTCAATAAATACACCCAAATCAGGAAAAAATGAAATTCCATTTGGCTTCCTTTATGGTCTTACTTTTTTGACATACTTTGGATTTTATATTTGTAACTTAATGTAAAACTTTGAACACAATTAAATATTATCATCTTATTGACAAAACATTCATTTTTATAATATTTAATTTAGCATGAAACTGAGAGGTTAATTATCAGTTTTATTAATTTACCAAGACATTTATTATTATAGTTTTATTAATTGAACACACATCTATACCTGCAAGAAATAAAAAGTTCCAGATAAGGACACAATTTGTGAAGAAGTTAAATGTAATTTTTTAAGTTTTATTTTGCCTTCCTGAAAAGTAGGTGTCATTGCTTACTTTATTGTAGTGCCAATGATATGACCTAACATTGATATTTATTATTATTTAAATAAAGTATGAACTAAAATATTTTTTTATTGTTTAATGATATAATTTATTTACTTTATTACTTTCCTGTTCATTATATCTACAGCCCTGGTGAATAAGTAGTTAAGTCTAATTTTCTCCAAAATTTGTTTTTTGTATTAAACTAAGTGGAATCGAGTTATTTTCGTAGTGAATAAGGGGCTAAGTAAGGCATTGGGTTGAAAAAGAGTTAATGCTTATATTTCAACTCCATTTAAATCCGAAAACTACGATAATGATACGATAACAGTTATCTGAATGCAGTTACTTCTCTCTAGGCAAAATCCGACATAACCACTTATTCACTGGGGCTGTAGATATATGAAGCATTTGTTTGTTTATTTTTACAATAATCTACAATTAATTTAGCTTAGTCAAGGTACTTATCAATATTTTGATTAAGATAAAATAATTTTAAAAAATGGGTGTGGATTTATATGAATCTAATTAAAAATAGAAGAATAAGCAGTAAAAATTTAATAAGTTAGGATGAACTTTAGGCTCACCTGATTTTCCTTTACATTATTTAGTTTCTTATAATTTTCTTTTTTACTACTAAATTTATATAATAATGTGCTTAAGAATAATTTTATGTTAATTTGCAGTTAAGAAAAACAGTTCCTTGCCATATTGGAGAATTTTCGTGCGGACGTGCTTGTAACAAAAAATTAGACTGCGGGCATTGTTGCATCAAGATCTGCCATGCTGGACTCTGTACACCCGAGGGTACAAGATGCACCCAGCCATGTACTGTACCAAGGCCAACTTGCGGCCACGAATGTGCCGCTCCTTGTCACCCTGGACAGCCTTGTAATCCCCAGCCCTGTCAATCGAAGGTAGTTTATTTCATAAGTTAAATTAAACAAAAAAACTATCCAGTGAATTCGAAGTGTTCCTTAACATTTATTTTAACCTGGATAAATAATGGGGAGATTTATTTTTCATAAATGGATTTGTTCCGATCAACGTGTTAACTTAAAAGTTCAATTATATTTTTCTGTAGGTTGAGGTTCGATGTGAATGTGGAAGGAGAGTTGTAAAAAAAAGTTGTTCAGAAAACAGTTCTGAATATCAACGGTTAGCCACTGCTCAGCTAGCATCTCAAATGGCTGATGTTCGTCTTGGAAAAACAGTTGATCTCAGATCTTCCTCTAAGCCAGTTTATAAGTATGATTAATCTTTTATTTAATTTTTTTTTTATGATTATTACAAAATTTCAAATTTTATAAATCATTTAAACATTTATGTTAATGCTCATTAAATTAATTTCATTACTTTTTTTACTGTATATATTTATTACTATTAAATGTAGGAAGGAGATTAAGATTCCTGCTTAAATAATTTATTTTCCCCTCTATGCAGTTAGCTAACCCACTCCCAAGTGCCAACGATACTCAATTCAATCATTCTATTGGAATTTCCATTGGTGTTCTTTTCCTAACTGTTACAATTTATTATTATTTTGTTTATATTAAAAATACTTGGTCCCAGATCATCACGGTATTTAAGGCTTCTCTGATGTAATGGTTTTCTGTCTTTTAGAATATTTTATTTATTCTTTTGATCATTTATCTCTTTCTTCATTTTAATTTAGATATTAAGTTTTTCAACCCTTTGTTGTTGTTTTTGACTAAACATTTTGTATGATTTTGAAAATGTTAAACCCTAGTTAGTAACCATAGCACTTTTTGGTAGTACCAGTTGAATTGTTGGGAGTCTACAAAACTTGTGATATGGTTCTTTCCAAAAGAATAGTGCTTTCCCTTTATTTTGGACAGTTATAATTGATAATAATTAATTATCAAATAAATTTCTTCAATTAGCAAGTACCAACTTTTTAGTGGACCGATTTATGCTCAATTATTGAAATAAGACTATATTTCTGTGAGAAGTTTTTAAATTTTAAACAGTCATATGAAGCATTAAAGTTTCCCCTTACTCATTAACCCTTAGCACTCAGTTGTCCCCTCTGAGGGGACTTGAAAGTTTATTAGCGATTATGGAGAATGAACTTATTGCACCGCAATTTTTTAAGAAATTTGTGTTATCTTGTAGTTTTCTATATATATGGGACAAAAAAACAAATCGAAATATGATAAAATTAACAAGATGCATGATAAATAAATCAACCGTTTTACACGTCGAAAAAGAACGTGCGAAGTGTGTTCACGACGTACTATACACTTCTCTAATCCATTGAGCAGTTTGTAGAATTAGTGGATTAGGCGTACAAAAGTACACGGGTATGGCTCAATGATATAGGAAACTTGATAAGATAATAAAGAAATCCGAAAACTGAGAGAAGAAATTTACAATATCTCTGTTCTTATTGAAGCGTCGAATAGTAAAGATCTCTGCAGTAATAAGACAGTGTTGTGTTTTTGTAATTTACCATTAGTAATTTCCAAAGCATTTCTTTATCTTTTCTTTTCTTTTATAATCAAATTTTTTTTTATAAAAATGGCAAAACGAACAAGCACCAGTGAATCTTGCGAAGTAAGCAGTAGTGAAGACGAGTTTCAGATAGACATTTATACAGACAGATTTAACAAAATAACTATACTATTCAAGCAGAAGAAAACAATAATAATAGGAAAACAAGTAGTGTAAAATAAAACATCTCCGTAGAAGACGTATCAAGTGAAGAGTGGGAAGACGTTACTGAATCTACCGATTCTCCATCAATAATCGAGTTTGACAAACATCACCAAACACCCGGACCACAAATACCAAGCAATATAAAAGAACCCATAGATTATTTTACTTTACCTTTTACAAATGAATTATAGACAATATAATAAAAGAAACAAACTATTGTACCAACAAAAAAATAAGAAACAAACAATTATCACATAAATCAACTTGGCACAACGTTACCAAGCAAGAATTCCTAGCTTTTATCGCCGTCATTCTAAACATGGGATTGATTCACCTGCCAAATCTTCAAGAATATTGGTCTACTGATTCCATTAGTTGAATTCCTTTCTTTTCCAAGACTTTCAGTAGGGACAGATTTCTACAAATCTTTTGGATGCTTCATTTGAAGAAAGATACACGAAGCGATGACACTATTAGAACTCGTATTCAAAAGACCAGCAATTATTTAGAGTATATAGATTCTAAATTTAGTCAATACTCAAAGGCAGAATATCATTTATAACATACAATCCAAATAAGCTGACCAAATGGGGTATCAGCATATATGCACTGGCCGATCCAAAAACTGGATACTTATTTTCAATACTTCCCTATTTTGGCAGAACATCCGATAACATTTCCCAGCCAGATCTTCCTGTAAGCATAAGAATTCCATTGCATTTATATAAAAAGTTGATAGGCAAAGTTCCTGATGCACAAGGATACCATATGTATACTGACTGATAGATACTATACCAGCATTCCTTTAGCAGAAGAATTGCTAACGATGAAATAAAAGTAAATCGAAAAGGCATACCTATGGAAATTCGAAAACCAACATTTTCAAAAAAAAACAACAGTTGCATATAGAAAAAATAATATTACGCTTCTTGCGTGATAAAAGAACTGTCACAACGCTAAGCAATTATAATAACACAGGAATGCAATCAAATCCCAGAATATTACGTGGTGGAAATATTATATCAATTGATAAGCCTCAAATGGTTCTCGATTATACAGCAAATATGGGCAGCTTGGATCTTGTTGATCAATACGCCTCCTCGTATTGTTTTCTGCAGAAATCTTTGAAATGGTGGAGGAAATTATTTTTTTGGGGATTGGAAATTTGTGTTATAATTTCCTTCATACTTTACTGAATCTCAGAAGAAAGAAAACACCAAAAACCAATGACACCACAAGTTTGTGATAACTCTTGCAAAGGAGTTGAGAGGTGATTTTTGAATCTCGAACACGTCCATCTACATCTGTGTCAGACAATAGACTGAATAATAAGGTGCAAATTCAAAATGTTAGAGAAAGAAAACGGGATTGTATTGTCTGTTCTGACAGAAAAACACCAGGTGGAAGCCGGCAAACAACATTTTATTGTGAAACATGTACAAATCAACCCGCAATGCATATTGGGAATTGCTTCAGACTTTACCATAATGTAGAAAATTATAAAAAATAAATTTTGATTTTTGTTTTTAAATATGTGTTCTTCAATGTCCGCAAATTCATATAAACCAAATTTCATTACCATTCCTTACTTGGTTCTAAAATTATACTGTATAATACAGTACGTATCACGTTTCTAGGGTGTACGTTTTCGTGATATAATATTTTTTTAACTATTATATATTATCATAAAAAACAAAAAAAGTGGTATCGAGTTGCTGGTAGATAACGTCCGAAACAGTACCGATTTGAAAGGGTTAATATTAATTCCTAGGTTCCAGTTGTTGAATTCTATTTCCGCTAGAATATTTTTCTCTTCATATTAATTATGTTAGTTTTCTACTCACCTCATGGTAGCTACTTTGATACTAATTAGTTTGATCATATTTTTTAGGCTTGAATGTACAGATGAATGCAAAATAGCTGAAAGAAACTTACGCCTAGCTATAGGCCTGCAAATATCAAATCCAGATCTCTCATCAAAGCTAAGCCCGAGGTATTCTCAGTTCCTAATGACATGGGCCAAAAAAGATCCTAAATTTGCTCAGAATGTTCACGATAAGCTTACAGAAGTTGTACAGCTGGCTAAAACAGTAAGTTTTGCTTTGCATGATGTAGATTTGTTTGATGTATTTTTTATTCATACTCTTTTGTTATATAAAAGAAAAAGAAAATTATGACGTGACTTTTAATGATTTAATGGGATTAAAAATGTGCTCGATTTGTACAGAATTAAAATAAAACTTTTTGTTTTTATTAAAAACATTCGTTTTTTAACTTTTTATAGATTCTGCCTGAAAATCACAAATATCTTGAAAACATATTTTGACCATACTTTTTAGGCTTGAATGTACAGATGAATGCAAAATAGCTGAAAGAAACTTACGCCTAGCTATAGATATTATATTTTAAGAATAAATATTATATTATATTTTAAGAATAAAATAACCTTATTGATTAAATTTGATTATGTCTAATACATGTTTCATTCAAGTGTGCCTTATTGACCATGTGATTCAGCCTCATTTAATAGGAGTTGTTACTTGAACATTTAACTCTTAAGCGACCGTGAACTACTATAATAGTCCGACCGCGCCATGCCGTGGGGAACGTTGACTACTATAATAGTCCGGTGTCAGGTGGGCTCCACGGAGCATGGACTATTATAATAGTTTTGCTTCTCCGGCGTTTCTAGGCCGTAAGCTACTATAGTAGTTCTGTTCCCAGCGCCATCTAGTTTTCCCTATCACAAGCTTAAGTACTTTTTCTTGACAACAGATGTTATGGGAATCCATTTTTGGCTATATTACTTTTCGTTTGTTTGTGTCTGCTACCGTTACTTTCGTGTGTTTCAGCATTTATCACACTCAAAAGAAATTTTAGCTTTTGAAAAAATTAATATTCATATTTAAAAAAATAAGCTTAGATAAAAAAAAATTTAGATTTAAAAAAAAGTTTTTAAATCTACCTGCGCCGGTCCAAAGTCTGGATCAAAAAGAATTATGGGAAACTATAAGGAATTAAAGAAAAAAACACGATTGCAGAGTCAAAAAGTAGTCGGTCCAGCTGGCACAGTTGCCATCCCTACCAGCTGTATTCGGTCACCAAAGGGTTAACCATGGAATTGGATGTAACATCTTTGGAAGTAATAGAATATGAAGTAATTGATTTTTTTTTTCTGATTTTAGTCAAAACAGAAAAGCAGGAGTTATTCCTTTCCTTCTATGAAATCTGAAAAGAGACAATTTATACATGAGTACAGTGAACACTTTGGGGTTGAAAGTGTTGCTTATGATGCAGAACCTAATCGTAATGTAGTTGCTACAGCTTATAAGGATAAGGTAAAAACATGTTTGCTTTTTTTTCTTGGATTTTTAGTCCTAAATTTTATGATTAAAAAGATGGTGGAATTTTCAGTACCGTACTCAATAAAGTTATTTATTGTGGCCAATAAAAATGAAATTATATTTTCAAATAATTAGATATGAAAAGTATTTACTGTGCCTTTCTCTTGAAAGGATTTTTTTTTTTTAATTTATTGTGTACAGTACTGCGTATCCCAATCATATCTGATTTCAGCAATGAACATACATTTACTAGAAGAATTGCTGTAGTGATATCCCTGTTGTTGACGAGCCACTAACACTAATTACACCAAAAAAAAATATATCCCTGTAATTTTGTACAAATTATATTATTACTTAGGTGTAGTACTTTTTGGAAGAACTCAGATCAGGGAAAGTTTGAGATAATGTATAATAAATATAATATATAATTTGTACTGCAGAAATATTTAAATTAAGTTATCAATTTTCTTATTTTATATGTGTTTTATATTTATTTTTTTTATTTTACATGTTTAGTCATGGCTTCCTAGTTACTCAATTCTTGAGATGTTGGAGCGAGCAGCGGGCAAAAGGAAGGTTCCTTCTCTTCTTCCATCATTAAAAAAAGATAGCAAGTAAGTAATAATGATGTAATTTTCTTAAATTTATTGTGATCCATCTCCTGTTTTCAACAATTATTACTATTAATTATTTTAAAATTCCATTTCTTTAAAGATGTTGAAAGTATACTATAAATTGGGGGGGGGGGGAGTTTGATTCCATGGTAAGTGTATAACTTAAAATAGAAGTACTAAAATAAAAATATAACAAAATTGAGCAAGATTTGAAAATATTTGTTTTTATTTCGTGAACATAAACCTAACAGCAGCGGTTCTTAACCACTGGGCTCCTGGCTTCATAGGACTGGGCCCCGCAGAGTAGATAAAAAAACTTGAGTCACTTAGTAACTTGTAAATACTGGCTGTATTGCTTAATCCAGGAGTAGATCCAGACAACTTTGATCTTAAATAGAAGCTAAAAAGCTGTGATTAGTGTCCTGTCCCTCCCCACTACAATCTATTGGTCTTGTGTATTTACTTTATATTTATATTTAGTGGGCCTCTAAGTTTTCCTTTCTAAATTGGTGGCTCCCTCAATTAAAAAAGTCGGGAACCGCTGCCTTATTGGTTTAAATTATAAAATTCAATTCAATTCTCTGCTTATGGTTCTGTATATAAAAAAAAGTTATGTTGGTTGTATATAACTAATAGTAGATGTGAAAAAGTTTATTTGGAAATGTATTTTGTTATTTGATTTTACGTTCTTTTTATAATTGTGTATTTCTTCATAAAATTAACAATATTTACCCTGGGGTTTATTTATCGATTGTTGTTTCAGAGAAGAGAGCGTGATGGTTCCTGTTAGACTGAGGCCCAAATCAGAAGATGCTAAGGCAGAAGATCACAAGTCTGACGAGCCACCACCAATAGATTATTTTGATTATGTTAATCCCTCACAGTCTTAGCTTTGTACTATTCCTCAGCTATATCATAACCCTGTAATTTTATATATTTTGTTCGGATCAAATGCATCAGGTTTTATCTATTAAACTTAATGAGTAGAATACTTTTACTTTGTATTTTATAATGAAATTTTAAAAAGACATGTGGAAACATTTTAAACAGATTAAAATTTGGCAGTTAAGGTATTGCTTTTGTATGCATCTCTGATGTTTTACAGGCCTATTTAAAATCAACTCATTTACTTGAAAGTATTGGTGAAGTAATAAATAGTATAAATTTTACTTTTATCGTGACCTCTTTAAAAATTTCTTTTTGGGATGCAGTTTGAATAACAAATCGTCGCTTGTTGCATTTACTACCTCTAATCAATGCAGCTTGGTTCCACTATTTTATATATAAACATAGTGCTATGTGTTATATTTATCCTGATATTATGTCGTGCTTTTAATTTTATTTAAAAATCTATAATCGAAGAAGTATCTATGAAAATTCTCTTATTCCTGCTGATTCGATAGGTTACATAAAAAATTATAGCTCTTAGACACAATAAATAGCATTGGTATGAAACATCATATTTTAATTCTTACTTTAACTTAAAACCATTAAAATACAATTGTACATAATAAGGGTAAGGCTGTTGACAATAATACAAATGTTTTGGAATACATTTGCTCCTCAGATTATTTATCAAGTTGAAATGCTTGTGATTAACTATTCATTGCACTATTTTTTTTTCTTCTTTGGCATTTGATATAAGCAATACCTTATTTATCTATTAAATGAGAAAGTGAATTAAGAGGGTTTAAAATGCCTGAGATCTGTAAATTTTTCCATTTGTTTTATTCAGCATTAATTGTAATTTAATATTGAATGCACTAGTAAAAAGCTGACCTTAGATTTTTTTATAGTAGAAGTATATGTAGGTTTTTTAAATTATATTCTTAATATTAATTTTAAGTATTTAAAAAAAAAAATGAATTTGTAATTCTCTAAGACAGGAGTGTTTAAAATTTGTGAATTAGCAGGTGTACTCCTGTCTTTGATACATCCAAAATGCTTTGCCTTTGTTAATTTTTATTTTTAGTTGCTGTTTTCTGTCAATAACCATTACACGTATAATTTCTTTTTTATAAATATCAGAAATAACATTACTGTTTATTGGTCTAAAACAACAAAACAGGAACTGTAATTTCCAATAAAAGTTCATTGGTATAGTAGTAGCATACTCATATTAACATACAGGTAAATCATAATATTTGACTAAATCCATGGAATAATGATGTGCGTATGAGTTAAATTATTGATTGATTAATAGATGGAGTAATGAAGGGCGTGACTCACAATAAACGTTAATCCGTCCTCATCATTTGAATCTTTGATTACTATTGTATCGATAATGTGTTATTAAATATCACTTTTCATTAGTTTCCTCATAGTTGTGGCAGTTTATCGATTCTCACTTAACTATTTACTTTTAATTTATTCGAAGGGAGAGTTTCGATAATGTGATTCATGAAAGACATGTGATAGCCTATATTAAAATGTTATTTTTATTATTAAATAGAACATTGTTTCGTAATTTTATCAAGTATAATAATAGTTGAAATGTAGTAACATATTAGCAGTTACGTATGTTGCATTGCAGATGTTTCCAGTTATAGGCTTTATGAAATCTTATCTAATTAATTGGTATTATTTTTTTAGAATATATGTGCATATTTTTCATTTGCTAGGTCAGATTATCGCCTCTTATTCGACTGAAGTCATAATTCAATTAAATTCCTCAGTGTTTTCCTTTAATAATGTTGTTCAATTTTCTTCAAACTCTACAAATGTTGTTTATGTAAGAAAAACGCGTATGTGTAAGTATTTGCAATTGAGTAATTACTAAATAAATATAAACATTATGGAGGGGAAAGTGTTTCAACTTGACTGTTGGGCATTTATTGCTACTTAAGTGAAGATCAGATTTTAAATTTCTTCATGAAATCAAAAATTTGAAAGAACTATAAGTGGAATCCTGTTTATTTTTTTCTTTGTAATGACGAGACTCAAATGCATTACTGCAGCTATATACTTGTTACAGGCCATGTTATTAAGAGTTTACATGAAAAAGAAACGCTTAAGTAATAAAATATTAGCAATGTCTTATATCACTTAAAGTAACTTTAACTCAAGAGTAACTTTATTTTTTTTAATATTATAAATTTGTGTTATATTTCAATGCTGTAAATAAATAGATATACTATTAAAATTTACTCAACTCATTCATGTGTTTTTTTTATTCCTAAGAGCAACTTTCAGGAAAGAGGTTTAAAAAAAAATACCATGTTTCTAGTTTGTCAATTATGATCTTAAAAAGAATACTTTATTAGCTTTAATTTTGTTAAACTTTGTATTCTTCCTCAATCTTTCAAAACATAATTTTACCCAACTTTTTTTGGATTACAATTGTTTTCCATTAATTTATTTACAGCTTGTGATACATTTATTTGTTACATACTTATGTATTCCTGAAAATAATGGTTCCATTGTCTGGCTAGCATTGAGATAGCACAAAACTTTATAATTATTATTTACTCCCAGGCACTATAGGTCTGCTTCACCCTTGGCCTTTTGAACAATCTTCTCCTAACTTTGGCCATATCCTTCCAAGAGTGGACCCCCAACTTCCTTACACCTTTCTCCACCTTGTCCTGCCATTTGCTTCTCCGTTTTCCTACTTCATTTTCTAGTGAAATCGGTTTTCATGATTCTTTGCTGTAGCCTATCACCTCAAGCCACATGCCCGGTTGACCACAGACTACCTGCCTTTATAATGCTGATTATATTTTTATTTCCTAACAGACACTTGATCTATGGGTTACTTCTGATTCACCATATACCATCCACACGGATTGTACCTTACTTTCTGCATATTCTTTTGGTTTCTGGCAATTATGAATAACATCATCAAGTTTCTGCACTGTATGTTACAACCGGTCATATTAAATTACATCTAATAAAGTGCTCATTCTGTTGCTTTGTATAATTGAGACATGAAGAGTTAGAGATTGGTAAAGTTGGTTATATTTTCAGCCATAATCTTGCATCAATTTCATGGATAATCCTACTTTCATTATTTATGTAAGAACCTAGGTAAATGAAAATTGGGATGGTTTCAAAAGTCAAGTCGAGGATTTTTATATTCCTTTTTGGGTCATGCTGAACAAACAGCCGGATAACAGGAGCGGAAATGAAGCACATTCAGAGAGTGGTTGGTAAAACAAGGATGTATCTAGTACGCAATACGACTGAGGCTAATTTACACTAAATTTCTCAAACAGGAAAAGAAAGAAATGAAAAATTAAAATTACCAAAATAGGAAAGTAATTTATTTAAAAAAAATTTAATGGTCAGATTAAAAACTTTTTCTTTATTCATCCATAGCAAAGTTCAGAAATTTTTGTGGAATAGCCAAATTGAATGGGTTCGAGAATCCAAACTTACAGCATTATTTTATAGTAATTCAAACTTTTTTTTGTGGTAAATTATTTCTAATGAGTCCTAACTGGGGTGGATTGCACTATCCTACTTCTTGGTCCTCCATTGTAGAATCTATGTTTTAGTAAAATCATTATTAAAAAATATATCCTTTTTTAGGCCTTCTCTATGCACGGCACACATAGAAATTTCTCCCAATGATAAAATGAAACCAAATACTTCGAATCTACATCCAATAAACAAATAATACCTCTTCATATTTGTGGTAAAATGATTCCATTGTTAACGTTAAAGAAAATAGATAAGTTTAAAATATAGTATTTATTAAAAAATGTTGGCTATAAATTATGGAGAGAGGGTGAACAGTTAACAAAAAAAAAAAAGCTTGAGGCAAGAATCAAAACATCTCCATCATCGGTGGAAATGGTTGGTTCATTTCATCTCTCACCTCGCTCTCTATTAGTTATAGGCTTAAATTTATTACATATATTACATTCCAAATCAAATTAACACCAGGAAAATTCACCAAGTCAAAAAATAATAACAATTGATGTATGTACAATCAAAAGATAAAAATTAAGAACGATGTCTTTACAGTCACCTGTAGCAGGCGAAACATATCGCTTATTAACTACATGGTGTTTTCCCAGAAGATGCCCTGCTTAAAGAAAAACCAAATAATTGCAATTAATTTATATATCCAATCAATTGCTATCATAATACATAATAATAATTACAGTCTTACAAGATAAATCAATAATCCATTGGTTAATTATATTTTCCTAAATGTTATAATTTTAAAGCTATATATAATTTACAAGAGGTATATCACAAGACGATGAGTACACTTTATTGTTAATTAAACTGGAGGTGGTACCAAGGGAGACAAGACAACACCGGTTTCCAAATTCTTCAACAGCTGGGCTAACCAATGCTTAGTTGATTTATCCTCCTGGAGGCAAGTTGAGAAGGTGGAATCTCTCAACTGATCAGGAAGGCATTGTCTAAGAGCCTCCCTAGCCCTGTAATCAATGACATACAATAAAAATTAAATCAAAACTAATTAATCAGCAGGTTACAAAATAGATATTAAGATAAATACAAAAATATGTTAGTATAATTAATTAAAAGATCCAAACAATTATCACTTAATAATTTTACTAATCTCACCTTGGATTGTCTGAAAGACGGAGGTAACAACGTACGACATGTTTCAACAATCTAGCAGAAGGATCTTTGACCAACGACAAGACCATTTTCCCCTGGAGATTAAGAAAAAAAAATTAAATGTTATTCTTCACAGAAAGCAAATAAAAGAAAACATTGCATGAATAAGTAATTTAGCATTTATAAAAATTTGTTGTGGTATAAGCAATTTTATCCATTATTTAAAATAACTAAAAAAAAGCTTTTTAAGTTGAAAGTGAAATTACCCATTTTTTAGTTTTTATGGAAATAAATATGTCTTTTAAATATTTAATATGTATATCAATCTTAAATATGTATATTAATCTTAAATATGTGTTTCTATTAAATATAGTATGTATAATTAACTACAACAATCATTTAAGTTCCGCCATTCATCATTATTCATTATTTTACCCCTCTTTGTAAGTTATAAAAATGTTCATACAGAAGTAAATTGAAATGCTAAAATCTAATTATAGCAGTTGTCAATATTAAATATACATACATATGCCAAGCTATACTTACCAGAATCATTGCAACATGAGAAAACCTATCATAAGTATGACAAATGTAAGATAAGCCTGAATCGTCAAGTAAGATTTTTTGTAATATAAATGTTGCTACTGTTTTGGATAATTCTGATCCTGATTCCATGATACGCAAACATAGTGGTATAATCTCAGTAGTCAAGAGGAAAGTAATAACTTCTTGTTCATCAGTCTGCAATAGATAATGATTAAATTATAAAGATTGAATAGTCAACACTGGTACAAGGGTGATTATCACAAAAAGTGGTAATATCATGTCCAATTGGTATACTTCTTATTAAAGTAGACAAGCCTTATTAAGCTAAGCAGAATCTTAAAATATAAGTCTTGAAAAAGATGTTCTTTTGAAAAAAAAAATCGTTAAAAAGGCTTTAAAGGGACCTTTAAAGCCCTCCTAACAGCTTGATTTTCTCTCCCCTGCCATGTCCCACTACTGAGTTCAAAACTTTGCCTACTTAGTTAAAGGCTTTGTATATGTTTTTAGCTAGTAATGCATGAGCCAAATATATAAAATACACTTCAGAATTATTAAAAAAACCTAGTGTCACCGGAAAAAAATAGCTGAAAAGAGTTAGTCGACTTTTTATTGCTGTCCCACTCCTTTTTTTCTCTACCCTGGGCTGTTTGAAAACTCCCGCTATACTCTTGTAAACGGGGTTTAAGAACTCCAATGTAAACAAATACAGCCTCATCAAATGTTTGAATAAAAATAAAGAGTTGGTTTTTCTATAGTTCTCTATCCTGGTTTAATTATTTTGGGGAATATTCAAGTTTAATCATTAGTACAATGGTAATTAACTTATGGACTACCATGCAATTTACTGTATTAGTATTTGTGTAAGGGAAACGAGTTTCTAGTTAGGCTCTCATAACCTCTAAATATTCTCTCCCCTGCTTTTTTTAGTGTCAGGGGAGAGAATGTTGAAGCAGGGGATGCTTGAGCTGTTCACTAGAAAAAGGTTCTAATAATAATCTTTACAATTTGTCTGCACTTTGTTACAACTAACAACATATTATTATTATTTGGCTCTACGACCCTTGTATTCGAGTCTTGGCCTGCTCCAGCAACTAACAACATAGGTAGGTAAAAATTATGTTTCGACTGTTGTGATAGAACCTATAATTTTTTAACGATTTTGGTGCATTTTCATATGGACAATTTTGAATTAGGCAGTGGCTATCACACCATGGTTGCAATATGTTTGTGTGATGTAGGTAAATACACAGTATTTGCCTGGGTAGGAAAGTGGTAGTAGGTAGGGAGTTTCTTCATTGATTTGAGAAAATTACCACATAATGGTAGACTTGTAGAGCTATGGTGGTTGATAATGTTTCTACCAAGTCTCTAACTTTCTAATTATTGGGTTTTTCATTAACACAAATTTGTGTATTATATATTATATATATAGTGTGTATTATTACATATATGTATATGTCCACTCAAAAACCAAAAAAATCCACATTATAATTGACTATTATTTAAGAGAAGCGAGGGATGGTTGACTGGATGATCGATGTAAGGAAGAAAATAGTTGGGGGCGCAGTCAAATAAGACACTAAATAAGTGGTTACTTATTTTAATTACGTGCCAACACCTCCGTAACGTATTTTTTGTCCGTTAGACCTCTTGTCATTCTTGTGTCAGCCTCCCGCTGGTCAGGTATGCCCATTTTTATTACTCATATCTTCTCCTCACTCTTTTCCTTCTCCAATTTACACACCTTTTTCTCATATTAGCTTTTTGGCATCCATCATATGTTATTATTATTTGAGATTTTATTAGCATTTAACATCACTTTTTCTTCATATGTCAGTCTATTTCCATGCTCATACCATATTGTCACTTATATTTCTATACGTTCCTTGTATATTTATGTCATACTTTTATACCACTCCATATGTATGCATTTCAAAACTGTTATACTTTATACTGTTATATTTATATCTTGACTTGCTACTTTTATTTACTCTTTAATATCATTTTGGCTATACCTTCATTCATTTTACTTATGTAAACTCCCCAGGAGTCTATTATCTGATGTTTATATTTTTTCTTTTTAAATACTTTCTGTTTACTTCCTTCCTTTATCTTTGTAAAAAAATCTTTTTGGCATCAACACCGTTTTGTACATTTTCTCTGTAATTTTTTATTCATATATATCCCTCACTTTTGTTCTAAATTTCTACCTCTCTACATATATATTTTTCTCATTTATCATATACTTAGTCTGCAATGTATTTTTATAGTTCTGTTATTTTGTCTGTTTTTCTTTCTTAGCCCTGAAGATGACCCACAAAGTGGGTCGAAACGTCGGCACGTAATTAAAATAAGTAACCACTTATTTAGTGTCTTATTTGACTGCACCCCCAACTATTTTCTTCCTTACTTACGACTATTATTTAAAATTATATCGGGTCTGCTAACATTTAAATTTAGCTCAGTTAGGGAAGCTATATTGACATTGAAGTAGGTGATATCCAATCTAACTTTATGGTGAAACCATAACAATAGTAATATTATTTTCATTCCTCTAACTTAATATTTTATTTATCAATCAAGAAGAAATTGTTAAAATCCTTAACCAACAACAATTCAGTATGAATGAAATGTATTGTTTCTCAAAAATGTCTATTTCTTTTTTAAATAGCTCTAGAATATGAAATGCCAACAGTCATAACACATTGAGCAAACAAACTGGTTCTTGCCCGATCACCACAGTTAAGGAACATCAAGCGTGGTGTTGAATGGGTGAACACCTGCTGCTGGATCTCTTTAGAGAGGGGTTGCCCAGTGTGTTTAGAGCAGTGTTGGTATGCTGTTCAAAATTTGTAAGGTTCAAATCAGGCTGTGAAAGATAAATTATTTAATCTGTTAATAGCTATGGATGGATCCAGTGGGATCAACAGACCCCCAGACAGGGGCTCATCCAGCCACTATAATTGGAGGAAAAATCTGGCAGGCCCTTTACCATGTTCTGAACCCAAGAAACTTCATGAATTATAGAGAACGTATACGTATAGGTAGAATGTGAGATAAAAAAATGGGAAGTATGAAATAAGATTGACACAGCATTAAATTAATACTGCCAGGTTAAAATTTTATGTGATAGCTAACTAATGTAACTAACTGCTTTGTACTAAATTTTACTATTTCTATTCATAAAATTTTTAAAACTTATGATATCTTTTATTAAATACTATTTAAAATCATTGTAGCTGACGATTTCCACTTGTTACAATTGCTAAAGAGACATCAAGAACTTCTTTCAAACCTGAGCCAAGGCCTTACTTTTAATTATAATCCTTATAATTGCAGTTATAATTGTATCACAACTGTAGATTTCTGTTTTCTAAAGAGATACATAAACCCCAGGGACCTTTTCGGATATTATAATTTAATGGGTCCTAATTGTAATTAAAATTTGTATTCCTTTAGGTTAGGGGTTTCTTAACATTTTTATACCCTGTCCCTCCCCCTGTTGAAATTAAAGTCTCCTACACCACCCTTATACCATAAACTGTGTGACCATATGAAAAACTACAAGTATTATAATGTAAACAAAATATTTATTTGTACTGTCTCCAGATACAACATTATACAAGTTTAAATTTATTTCCCCCCCCCCTTCCCTAACTTGTCTCCACACCCCTACTCTAGATAAAATGTCCCCAAAGCAATGGAAGCCAACAGAAATAATTATATTAAGTAATATAAAATGAAAGCATTAACAGGAATTTAACTGACGATGAATTTAGAAGAAACTCAATAACAAAACAATCTGATGCGATGAATTATACTAGACCAAAGCAAAACCAAGAACTGATAATAATGCAGTACTCCAGAGTTGTCTTAAACCTCTTTAAAAAAAATAAAAAATAAATAATGGAACATTCCTGAAACTTTAATTTTCTGTTTTGGCATTAAAATTTTGTACAAATTTGGATTATTTAAAATATCACTGTTCTAAATAAATGAAAGGTGGAGATTTCTCCTTGCTCAAGAGATATATAACCCTCCACTGGTCCTTTCCAGTTAAATACTGGCAAATACCATAATTTATAATTATCTAATGGAAATATCATCAATCTCATGAACTTTCTTAAAAAAAATAATCTTACTAATTAGAAGAAAAAATCTCAAAAGAAACTGCACTTACTAATAAACAAAATAACAATATTTTTAATGTAATTATTAATTTTAAAAAATCAAAAGTAATAATAAATTAACAAGGTGGGTTATATACAAAATGTTAGACAACCCTGTATACATGAAAGTACCTTAAATTCTATTAATGATTGTTAAGAAACATTTACTTACTTTAACCAGCGCACCGATAACGCCAAGCGATGTAAGTCTAAGGTATTCAAAGGGCCTTGTCTTTGAAACTGTATGTAAAAAAGGGTATAAAAACAATGGAATATGAGCTTGTAAAAATGCACTTCTTGTATCTGGGTGAGATGCTACACATTGGAGTAGAGCAAGTGCATTGCACACCCTATTAGATTGATGCGCTGTCAGTGTTGCTGGGTTAATCACTGGGTAGATGTTAATAATTTCCTGTAGAAGAGCAACTGTTGTTCCAAAAGAATGCCATAACATGGGAGCTAGATCAGGAACCACTTCCCTCTTTTTACTGCAAAAACAATTTTAAAATGTACAATCATTAATAAGTAAAGTTATTAGTTAATAATACAGTTAAAAAATTACTTCTAGAATATTATTTAGAAATAAACTAAACTAAACTTCAGATTAAAATTTTCTAACTAATAAATGAATGATGTGTTTTTACTTATATATAAGTATTTTTATATCATTATTTATATAATTGATGCTTCACTCATCCAGTTAGGTATTTTTAAAAACAAGTTATATTAGTTGATGCTGTTCATATTTTGGTTTCATTTCCTGCTTTGTTTGTTTCTACTTGGCATTGTAATTTGCATACATATGTGATTATCTATTGCTTCTCTATATATAATTATTGTAATCTTATTTCTATTATTTTTTATTTCTTGTACTCTGTTTTCCTTTTCTTTTTTTAAATATTATCACTGGATGTAATTCACAACTTTTTTTCTCATTAAATAATATGTCTAAGAGTATATTAAAACCCTGTATTAATATACTCAAAAACATAATAATACCCTGTATAGAAAGAAACCTGTATTGTTATTCTAAAGGGACTTGTCCCAGAACAAATGAAGAATTTATTATTATTATTATTAAACCACTTTAGGTGCCCCAAAATGAAAGGATCGCCTGACTATACTTGACATGTCACTATATAGAAAGTACCCTTTTCTCCGACCGTAAATATTAAAATAAAAACAAATTTAAAGCTTCTGACTGACAATGATGGTATCAGTTCTGCAGGTTGTCACTTCGATTTGAGTTACAAGTGTTAATTGTTTATTCATTTCCTTTTTAATATTCTCCTAAAATACGAATTATCTTGAGCTTTAGAATCTAAAAGAGAATGCAATTATGGGAAATGTTTAGATTTCGGTTATCATATCATCAAGAAATAAAAGTTTTAACCAATATTCCGATGTATAGATGATATATGTTTGTTGAAACCTTCATTTCTAGAATAAATGTTTACTGAAGTATACACATTTATTACATTCTCTTGTCCACATTCAGGCTCACAACTTGTAATTTTTTTTTATTATTAAAAAGGAAACAAATATAAATGGAAAACTTGCTTCAACTCGAAGCAACAATCTGCAGAACTGATACCACAATAACTATCTCTAGAACTTTTTTGAATAATTAAGCACAAATACAGCTACTGATAATTTAAAAAAAGGAAATTAAAGTAATAGAGATAAAATGAAAGGAAAACCACAAGCATTCAATGTCATATCAGGCTCAATAACTTGTGCCTTTTGAGCGATGTTAATACCAGTAAAATGAGTTAGTACCCATATCACAAGTCAAACCTCAAAATTATATTTCCTTTTCAAATGATAAATAATCAGAAAATAAAATATCAATAAAAATTTTAGAAAAATAGTGCTCAAATAGGCTTAAGTACTACATAATTAAGTAAATACATTAAATACATAGTTATAAGATAATTAATTCTTTGAAAAAATGTATACCTCAGTTGTAGGAGAGCATTCTCTCTTGTGGCTGAGTTGGAAAGTTCAGAAACCCACTGGTAAATACTTTCCCGATCTACATTTTGAGGCTGTAGAGGTGGGCTTGGCTGGGCACACATAATCGGCTAGAATTCAAATAAACTTCATAAGAAATCCAAAATCAAAGAATTATAGTGGAGATGATTCGGCAGGCATGGTGTATAAAATAAGTACGATAAGATACTTACCATTATTAAACCAAGATATACACCAACAGGTCGTCACATTTGGTCAAAACTAAAATAAGAACTAAAACTAATCATAACAGAAGGTTCTGCTTGAAGGTAGTGTAAACCTCTGAAGCCGGTGCCTCTAGAATAGGTAGAGAATATCTTTACAAACATTCTCGGAGCATGCCGTTTAATATTTTATCCTAGAATCTATATTTTCTGAAGAAAGTTGTCATAAGCCCTTAAAAATAAAAAAATTAAAAATTTTAATCTGCAAAAAATAGAAACATGTAATAATGATCTCTCATTCCCTACTGTCTCAACCTAGCGATCCTGAGATTAAGCTTGGAATTCGTCGCCGAAGTGACACGAAAACGTTTCTGCAACTTATCACTTTAGAAATGACTAAAATAATGAAAACAAAAAACTTATATCTCGGCAACGCAGACATAAGATCTTATTCCCGAAAACTGGAACATGAACTGAAGGAGTACAAACTCAACATGAAAAATTGTGTGATATGGAACACGTATCACATAAACGTAGATATCTACCATAAATGTATCATTCTAGATACATTTTTGTGACACTAAGGCGACGAATTTTCAATTATTTTTTGAAAGGCCTCTAAGTCAAAGTCTATGATCGATAACCTAGAAATTCACATGGAACAAAAAAAAAAAATTCAGTATACATTTAAAATTAAAATTAATTTCTTCCTAGTTTCCAAAGCTGGTCAAAGTCGAGCGAAGGAAAAGATAAAAGTAGAAGTTAAAGTAGTGCATCTCCTAATCAGGCTATGTCGCTTGTGTTGATTTTATAAATTAAAAAAAGTCAGAATCTTAACAGTAAAGTAAGAAAGGATATTTTTGTGTCTGAAGAGGTGTGCCTTCTAGTCTTTAGCCTCCAGGATGATTAAGTCATTGTAACAATAGGAATCAAGCGATCCATTTTCCAGATATTTACGCTTAGCGATCGTCTGAAAATACATGCCTGATTACAAGAGTTCAATTTCTTTCGTGATTTTTTTTGGCCTCGTTCAGGGAATAACTCTTTTCGGAACATTTAGTTGCGCCAACAATGAAAATTAACATTGGGGATGGCGCAAATTGCAGCTTATGACTGCTCAAGCATTATAGTGCTTCCTTGTGAGGTGGCAGCAAAACAGCTTTATGTTTTTTTGAGGAGAACTTTCAAAGTTCCGGACATAAGTGTGAGACGAGAGCCTGAAAGGCTTGGCGGATAAGCATAGGAAGGTAAGTGTGTCCGTTTTGGATTCTGTTCCCATCTAGGCCAGTATTCATTTCGCGGTTTCCAGTCATTATATACTAAGCAATATCATGGGTTAGCCAATGATCTTAGTTCTGGGTCGATTTTTTCAAGATTAATGAAATACAGCAGAAATGTACATTTAAACTTGAGCTCAGTGTTATCAACTATAAATTTCTGAGTATCAGAACTCCTGTTCTAGAATACATCACCTAATACATTCTCTTTATTCTGAAGCCCACCTCTGCTCCTTTTCTCAGGATTATTTAACAGTCATATTTTAGTACCATATTGCCAATATATTCTGTTGCCAAGCTCAAATTTTGACCCATTATATTATGTATATATATATATATATATATATACATATATATATATATATACATATATATATATATATATATATATATATATATATATATATATATATATATATATATATATATATATATATAGGGTTCGGACAAGGCTAATTAAATTAAAGCCGAGAGCTTTTCGCATTAACTCTAAGATCACATCTATACTTCATTGACTCCAGATGCATTTGCTTGTTTTCATGCATGTTTTGTGGTCAATTTTAGTAGGCAGGTCAGTTGTTGAGACGTTTCATATTTTAATTAACCTTCTATGAGTTCTATGAGTTGGTCATTTTCAAACAGTTGAACAGTTGTTTGAAATCGACAAACATGATTTCGAACAGTTGGTTTCACTGAGTTCCCCAATCATACATCAGAATGTTATCCTTCTAAATGCTGACTTTCCCAAGCATCTTTTTCTTGAAAATTTGGTTGGATATGGTTAGAATAACTTAAGTTTAAACATGATTTCTCAATGAAAGTTATAGATTTATTGATTACATGTTAATTAACGTAAAACAACCAGAAACGAATAAGGAAATCGTGTCAAACCAGTATGAGGGGAGGTTCACAGACTCAGGAAAAGGTTCACAGATTCAAAGATATAATTTACCAAGGTTTTTATATGACAAATTAGAGTAAAATGTAATTATAAATATACAACGAAACACAAGATTTAATTTGTAATAAAACATAACAGTCATAAAGATTTAATGATGTTACAAATGAGAGTAAACTGTGATATTCTTCATTCAATAGCTAACCAATTATGCGTAGCATAATTATAAACTAAATTTTGCTTTTTATTTAAAAGTTTGATGGAACCAAATGGTATACCATTAATGTTTATTTTTAAAACCCGAAGGGAAATTTTTGTACTTGTGTTGGCAATACCGTTGATCAGCTGTTAAACGTTTTAACTTATTTTTTCAATACATTAAAACTCCTAAGTAGAATATCTTACATTTGTTTTGTGACTATATGATTGGTTGGTGATTATTTTATGAGCATGAGTTTATTAACAACCAAGTTATTATTTAATGCTTCTCGACAGTTTACCACAAGTTTAGTTCAAAATGCTTATTGGAACCAGGATTGGAAACCTGCTCCTTACCCCAAATCTGAAGAAGAACGTTTAGCAGCAGCCAAAAAATATGGTTTGTTACCTGAAGAATATACACCTGTGCCAGATAATGGAGAAGGTTCGGGTGATTACCCTCACATAGAACCTGTATCAGTTGAAGGAAGAGATCCTTTTTACCCTTGGGATTTTCCTGAATATAGAAGAAACTATAATGAACCACTTCCTGAAGACTTTAACATTTACACCGCAGATAGGATGAATGTTAATGCAAAACGTAAATATTCCTTAAAGGCACAATTAGCAGGTTTTCTAGGAGTAATGGGAGCTAGTTACTTATTTTTACTGCTAGGAGACGAAGCTTGTTTTCTACCAATGGCAAAACAACATTTACCTGAACCTGGTGTTAAACACTATACATATGAGTAAAGTTGATTGTTGGATTAGTTGTGAGTTTAATATTTTATTCAAATGTAAAGTTTTTCTGATTTAATCAACAAAATAATATTTATTGTTCAGAAAAGACTAGAAATAAAAGTACTAAGTAAGGAGAGTATTATATTCTTGATTTACATTTATCCTTAAAATTTTGCAGATACTTCAACTTGTTTCTTTTTAATTATTTAAAATTATCAACAAGCTGTATACTCATAAATGAGTGAAAATGAATTTCCTAGTTGTGGCTTTAGTTTTCGGAAAATTCAATTTCCCACATTGCAGGTCTTATAAAGGGTTCAATGGCTGACAAAATCATAAGCTATGCAATTTGGGTCGAAACCGTTGGATTTAAAATAAGTGTTCATCCTCATAGCTAATTTATTGTAGTATCCTTATGGTCAACTAATATTATTCAATATAAGTATTATTGATAGTGGGAATACATTATTCAAGGGGTTGAGGAAAGAGAAAAATATCAATAATGTAACGGTTGTCCTTAGTGTTCTGTTGTCTCTTGGCATTGAACTTGAAACTGTATTGTTGACAAAGATGTTCATTATTTATAAATATTTTTATTTGAATAGAAAAGATATGTCCAGGACCGGGACTCGAACCCAGGTCTTTCAGATCACTAGTCTGGGACTCTACCATTTGAGCTATCCTGGGCCCTAATGAAGCACGCTTCATGAAGACCCGGAAATTATAATGTTCATTATTTAGTTTATTTTTCGCAGCCGTGATAATGGCCCAAAAGTTATACAGAAATTTCGGTATGTAATAAATAATGAGTCATGGATACAGATGCATGCCCTATTGCATGTTGCTTTAGTAGTTACAATACAATTTTAACAAGATGTATAAAAAAAAAAGGCATTGGTTGCTTTCATAGTACAAACCTGACAAAACCATCATGGTCTAATGTTAAATTCTTTAATAGTCATAGAATCCAACTTAAATGAATTTACGTACTTTTGTTATTCATAGATTTATTTTTTAATGCTTAAAAAATTGGTAAACTAAATGCGTGAAATTACAGTGGACAGGAACATCTATAGCTGCTATAGGCAAGTTCTGGCTAATTAACATGTTAAAGTTCACACAATATTTTAGTGTGTACTAATTTATTGTAGTACCTTGCTTAAGTTAAAATTGGGTATTAT
Organism: Troilus luridus; assembly: GCA_964056705.1. Taxonomy (NCBI): domain Eukaryota; kingdom Metazoa; phylum Arthropoda; class Insecta; order Hemiptera; family Pentatomidae; genus Troilus; species Troilus luridus. Next base: position 120,345,571 of record OZ057413.1, read on the forward strand.
AGAAACAAAGAGTTTTATTTAAAATATTATTATACAATGCATAGAAAATACATTTATTGGACCTGCTGAGCAAGTTCCATTTGAGCAGAAACTACAGCCTTCATCCCTTCTTGTACATTTGCTAAATTTGTTTTCCAGGTGTGCAATGTGTCTCTCAGTTGTTGCCATTGCGGCTGTCCAAATGTCCTGTAAACAGATAAATAAAAATTGGTAAAAAAAAAAAATTTGAAAATCAATATTATATTGAAAATTTTAAAGAGTTAAAATAAAACACCTAAAATTTAAACCTTTACATAAATACTTGAGATATTTATTACTTATCTGCCAAGCAATCTAATTTTAGTTGGTAACTCATATTTTAATAACATAAGTTTACAGCTTGACTGCGAAGAAGCAACTACTCTCAACAATTAATATTATCAAAATATTGAAATAGATATAAAAAAAAAGAAGGATGAATTCAGTGGTTCAAGGTACAAATAAATTTAGTTAGTTAAATATTTGCCTCTATGAGCTTATATCAACCACAATTCCCACGGTATTATCTTGTTATATTACTTTAACTTTCATTATATTATTTACATCAATATCACTAAGTTATACTTATTATCTTTTATTGCTATCAGAAGTTACAGTGGTTTAAAAAAGATTTATGGTGTATAAAATCATACACATTTATTTGTTTAAAAGGTCGGAAATAAAGGAAAAATGTATACCAGCATTTACCATTTTATGGGTAGTTCAAAAACTGACTCAAATAATAATAATAATACTTAAAGTTTAGAAAACAAAAAATATATTTAAGTTCATTTAATGTATACCTCCTACTAATAATTATATTTTATATTGCTTGTACATTTAATTATATTAATAATAATAAAAGGCTTAGCGAAACCAAAGACTCATTCACTATTTACACAAACTACCATCCAAATAACTTTTACTAGTTAGCTCAACACTAATTAACTTTTAAGTATTAATTCATTTTGAGCCACTTGGTATGGTTTGAACTAAATTAGCTTGGACAATTATTGATTAAAACAAATAGTTTTAAATAAAAGAAACATTAAGCAACTTAAACCAGACATTGGTAAGTGAAAAACGATACTTCTTGTCACTATAGATTACAATTACATATTCAGTATACACACCTGTGCATTGTGCTAGCTATAAAGACTTTCTTTGCAGCTTGATCCATTCGAGCTCTAACTAATTTTGTTTTGAGTACTTCAATTATAAATGCTTCAACTTCCTCTTCTTTAATTTGTAACTCAGAAGTAATTGTAGAAAAACTCATTTCTGTAGCACCTTCTGCTAACTGCATAAATGTAAGTAAACGCATTTTCTTCAAATTTCTTTCATGATCAAGCCCAAGTTCAACTTCAATTAACTCCTTATTGTTTTGATAAAATTTTATGTAGTCTGAGAGCTTTTCAGATACAAATATAGTAAGAAGCTGGTGAATAAGTTCTCCTTCTAAAAATCTAACTGGTTTCAATGAGAGGAGCGGGTCAAGCAGAAAAGTTTCAGGATCACCCAAAGCAGCTACAATACATCTTTGAGCATCTTCACGGGCTTGGCTCGCATTTTCAGTAGTATAAGTGGACAGCAACTCAATCATTACTTTTGCCGCTAGATCACTCTCTTTTGAAGCTACAAGTACTTGATGAAGAAGCCTTAATAGTGTTTGCATTTGTTCAGTGGTGGGCGGGCAGGAAACAAATTGTTGTTTTAGATGGTCAACACTGCGGAATACTGCCCTTACCTGTTCCACCTGCTTAGCAATTTGAATAAGGTGATAGTAAACATAATACCTTATTGGACATTGCTCATCCAGGGATTGAAAAAGAAGCCAAAGAACTCTTAGCGCTATTTGTCCTAACTTTTGGCCTTTTGCTTTTGTCAATTTTTTGCTAAAGGATAATATTAACTGTTCGGCTCTATTCACTGGTATAACTACAAGCATGGACACTATTGCATTTAAAACAGATTCAACTTCAGCCTCATTTGCCTTAAAGCATGTTTCACAAACAGATATAATTTGATTTAGATCATCTTCAATTCCTTTAGGTGACTTGTCTTCTTGAACATCTGCTCCCAAACTTTTGAAGTAAACCAGGAGTTCGGCCGCTTGATCTTCAGGGGTTAAATCTATAAAAACTGCTGGAACATTTAACATTTTTGTAATAATACTTTAGCCAAAACGAATATATTCACTGCTGTTATGGATTGGAAATCACGTTGTGTCAACCATTTACTGGAGGTACAAAACTATCGATTATGTAGTTGATTGTTTTATTAAAATATCGATAGGTCATGTACATTCACATTAATCTTAAGTTAGACAAAATAAATTCAAAAACTGTTAGACCAAATTATAAATAATGCAAAATTAAAAGGGTGGTTATTCACTAAATTGTTAATATAGTAAATAAATCGTCTGCCCGTGTTTAAGGGAGGGTGTGGTATCCTCTCATAGTTACTAAGGCGTTTGTTTTGTTTTTTAAATATAAGTAGACAAATAAATTAGCCCGCGAATAGAATCTTTTATATTTTAGTTTTTAAATTCATCTATTTATTCCCTACCTTTCATTTTGGCAACTAGGGTTTGCAGCGGCGGAAATTACTAATGCTACTACTGATAAGAAAATTACAAATTTAGGCCAAAAAATGTCTACTAGGTACTTACATAAAGTTTCCAACGTCGCCGCTAATTTCATCTTCGCTGTCCGCTAACCGCCCAGGAACTACAGGGTGCGGCTAAAGTAACTATATGATTTGTTTTTTAAATAAATATTGAATGGAATGAAAACAACAAAAAATTGAATGATAAAAATAAAGTTTATTTTATGTTATTTTTTAATTAACTATTTAAAATTAATTATGAAAAATAATGTCAGTTAAATGAGAACCGTTTTCTCTAACGCAAAAATGTGCTCTGTCTCACAGCATCAATTTTTTCGGCCTGTCTGCCAGTTAAAGGTTTACCCGTACGTGTTGAATCTCCGACAGTCCCAAATTCAGCAAAATTATCCACCAACGAACGAATGGTTGAACCCGTTGGAGCAGTTCTTACACCATAAAATCTTCTGTATGCACGTTGAGTATTAATTATCGAACTTAGTTCTTTGCGCAATTGTATAGCGTTCCATTGTTATATATTCTTCCAAGTTTAATTCCTGAAATATAAAAAAATATATGAAATATTCACAAGCAAAGAAGTTACAATTTTTTACATCATATAGTTACTTTAGCCGCACCCTGTAGTTTTTCATTTCCTGTTTTCTTCTTTAATAATTGAGTGACATCGTTTTTTGCTAAAGCATAAATAACGGTTTCTGAATGCAGTGGGTCCACATCGGCGTCGCAGGCAATGGGAATATATTCGACAATGTCTGTACCGATGGCTCTCTCAGAGCACGACCAAGAACAGAGGTATGTGAACAACTTTATTCAACTACTATATTCGTCGCGCCTATTTCACAACTTGTAATGGCTTTTTATTGACCATACAAATTACGAGGAGCCTCATGCTTGAGTACGTTTGGCCACCAAAAACCATGGCAGAGGATATGTCAAACATAGAATGTTTATTCTCCGCTCTTCCCATTCTACGCCCAGACGTATTCGCAGCTGGGCGGTTCCTTTACCTTTGTTTATCCTTAATAATATTTTTTCCGAAATTGCTGGTTGTAGGCTTGTATCATATTTCCTAACAAGGTGGTTAGGTATTCATTTCAGTGAGGACTGAAATAGGGCTTTAGACTTTGCGAGCCACTTGTCCTTTTCTCCTCTCTCGTAGGCAGACCTTCAATCTGACCAACGAATTTCCACACATTATATGACGTTTTTGTCAACAAGTTATGTCCAGTGTAAAATGTTGAAGTAATTCCTCTTCTGTATATCATCTACACTGTTTATAAAGGATTAGAGGCAGTCAAAACTGTAAAGTGACAGTTAAGATTATGTTGGCTGTGCACGATGTCATCAATGTTGTGTTCGCCATTGTTGTCAGTCAGTTAGGGTTTCAAGTTAGGACTGGACCGTGGTTATTGTGTGAAGTGTTTGTTTGTCTATATATGTTTATATCCAATAAACCTATGCTCGTATCGTAATAACTTGTACCGTTGTTTCCCTGCAATTAATCACCTTTTACTCTCTATATTAAAAGATTATGGGCTCAGTGTAGGATTTTGTACGATTTATTTTTGTTGACGGTAGAGCCGTATTTTTGTTTTGGATTGGATATAAGTTTTGAGACAGACACTGGTGCTTAGTTATTTGTTTGGGAATAACTTTTTGGACACACGTTTTCGGTCAGTCAGTTTTGTGAAACAATAGTGATTTCTTTGTTGTTTTGAGATTCAGTGTTACACCATTTTGTTTTAGTTAGACGCTTACGGTCAGTGTAACTATTGGGAGTTCAAGTGTTCTGAATGTTTCAGTTGAAACAATAGCAATTGGTACTCAAGAATGAAATTATCGCTGGCCGCTTGGGGCTTACTCGGAGTTTTAAATGGTGAACCCCCTACGACGGAAGCTGAACTTAAAATTTTTAATGATCAGGATGCAAAGGCCAAACATATTGCTAGTGGTCTTGGGGACAATATTTTTTGCACTGTTAAGGAAAAGGAGACGGCAAAGGCATTAATGGAAGCCTTAGTATCAACCTATGAAAGACGAGGTATGAAGTCTCTTGTCATTGTGCAAAGAACTTGGAGAAACATGGTGTACAACAATGACCAACCTCTACTAGAGATTTTTCAGAAGTTTGAATCTATGGCATCTGAAGTAAGAGTGGCTGGTGGAAAATTAGAACAAGAATAGATAGCAAATCATACAAGTAATATATAAATACTTGTGGCAATGCCATCAGAGTTTGATTCAGTAGTGTCAGCTTTAGACATTATGTTCAATAAGGACAAATCAGCGCTTAGCTTGGAATATGTGAAAAGCTGTCCCTTGTTAGAATATGAGAAAAATATAAAAAAGGAGGATTTGTCACAAAATGTGTTTGCAGCATACAGTACTGAGGGTAAATTCCGGAAATATGGGAATTCAAAGGTCACTAACCCCAAAAATACATCAAATGTTATTTGCTATTATTGCAAAGATCGGGGTCATGTTAAAAGGGTTTGCCCAAAATTAGAATATAAAAGGTTTGCTGCCACTTTCAATCATGACACAGATAATGAATTTCTCTTCACCTCCTCAGATAACAGTGCTGAAGCCTTGTGGGATAAAGACAGTGTTTGTTCCCCAGATATAGCTCTCTTTGTGGTAGACTCTGGGGCCACTTGTCACCTCTTTAGGAATGAATACAGTAATTTTCTTAGGGATTCAAACCCAATGTGTGGTTCAATCAGTCTGGCCAAGGAAGGAGAATCTGTGCTTGCGATTAGGGAAGGAAATTTGATGTGCATGTTTGAGGATGGAGATACAGTTCGTATCAGTGATGCTGTTGTTTGCAGGAACTTGACTGGACATCTGTGTGGTAAGCTATATGTAATAAAGCTTCATCTAATTCAGGAGCATGCAAATGTTATTAGTATCAATAACGAACTAATGCATCGTAGGATGGGGGATAGTACATTATTTCCTGTGGGTGTTTGCGAATTTTGTTTGAAAGGGAAGCAGACCAAATTGCTTTTTATGAAGAGTATACCTGATGACTGGAAAGCAAGCAGAGTCCTTCAACGTGTCACTACTGACGTTGGTGGTAAAATTTCACCAACTTATAACAATTACAATTATTTCGTCAGCTTCATTGATAATTTTACTAATTTTTGTGTTACTTATCTTTTACATCAAAAATCAGAAGTGTTTGAAAAATTTAAAATGCATGTAGCAATGGTTGAAGCTGAATTCGGTTCGCGGATAGAGAACTTACGTTGTAACCGAGGAGGTGAATATGTTTCCACTAAATTGGTTAAGTTTTGTCAATCCCAGGGCATACACTATAAGCTATTCCATGCCGAGGAACCCTTCGCAAAATGGTAAGGGAGAAAGAATGAATAGAACCCTCCTGGAAAAAGCAAGATGTCTTTTGCTTGATAGTACATTCGATAAGAATATGTGGGGTGAAGCGTTAATGGCAGCCACATTCCTAACTAACCGAATTAGATCCTCAACTTTACCTAACAACATGTCGCCTGCTGAACGCTGGTATGGTTTTGAGCCTGATATTAAAAAGATTAGAATCTTTGGCTGCCCTGCATATTCATTAATCCACAAAGAAGACAGATATGGAAAATTAAATGATCGATCTAAGAAACTGTTTGGTGGGTTATTGTGACAATGGGTATCGTCTCTGGAATCCTGATACAAGAAAGTTTGGAAGAAATATAGTATTTGATGAACAAATCAAATCTGAGGTTACGGGGAAGGAGGGATCAAAGAACATTACTGTTTCTTCGGTAAGTCAGTTTTCTTTAACTCCATTGCAAAGTGAACTTCCTGTGATTGGACCAAAGGAAGTTGTTCAAGATCGACAAGATGGTGTGGCCAATTCTTCTGATTCGGAGAATGACTTCCATGGTTTTCCAGATGCTTCTGAGGCTAGACAACTAATGTCTACAAGAAAGAAGAGTAGGCCAAAGTATTTGGACTATTACACTATCCACTGTGTTTATAATGAGATGGCTTTGTCCACTTCTGCCAAACTGAGGCAATTCATGACCCTGATTGGAATCAAGAATTAAAGTCCCTGGAAACAAATAATACATGGGAAGTTGTTGATGCTCCAAAGGATGTGACACCTATTGATTGTAAATGGGTATTCACCATTAAGACATCCAATGGTGAACCTGTAAAGAAAGCACTACTTGTAGCCCGTGGATTTCAGCAGCCTCTTGATGACCTAGATGAGCTTTATGTACCTGTTGCTCGCTTCACGACTCTTCGAGTGCTGTTTTCTGTTGCTGCAGAAAAAGAGCTGTTGATTGATCAGCTTGATGTGCAGAGTGCTTTTCTTAAGAGTGATTTTAAAGTGCCAGTATTTATAAAGCCACGAGAAGGGTATAAACGTGATTGTGGAAAAGTTTTAAAATTAAGAAAGACATTATACGGCCTTAAAAAAAATCCTAAAGTTTGGAACGATTATTTAAATGATGTACTATTAAATTTTGGATTTTGTAGATCTTGTATAGACCCATGTTTGTATTTTAATGATAGTACCATTGTAAGGCATTAATGGATAACGTTGGATATTAGACCGCTGGCAAGGAATCCAACAACGAGCCCATCTCGATACGTCACTGTTCATGCCTGGCTAGAAAAACTGCTGTGGTACCAACCGCCTTGAGCTTCGTATCCCAGGATGACTGAGCCCATGCAGGCGGTAAAAAATCTCTTCTCGCATGGACTCAGGGACGTAGGGCCGGGGAATGGTACACTACCTTGTTGCCCAAGTACCCCGGCTGACACAACCGGCATCCTCCGTTTAGCATTCAAAGCGTGACGTAGTTCATCACATTGGGACACGTGGAGCCCCAGTCACAGTGAAAGCACGCTGCATTCTACCGGAAAGGTACAACGTCGCCAAGAAGGAGTTTATGCAGATGATGGAAGAAGTGATCTGCAGGCCGTCTAACAGCCCAATGCACATAGTGGAGAAGGATGGCGGCATAAGGCCCTGTGGGGGACCACAGGCAACTAAATGCGAAGACGATCTCCGACAGATGTCCAGTCCCTAACTTGGTGTCTTTAATGTTATTATGCACAGGAAGAAGATTTTTACGACGCTTGACCTCAACCGTGCATACCAAAGTCCGGTGGCTAAGGAAGACATCCCGAAGACGGCTGTGATCCTTCGGTTTGTACGAGTTCCTCCGCATGTGTTTTGGTCTAAGGAACGCATCGCAAACCTTTCAACAGTTTCTGGATCGTGTGCTGAGGGATTTGGAATTCGCGTGGTGGTTCCTCAATGATATAATCATTGGGTCAAGAGACAAAAAGGAGCACAAAACAAGTATGGAGGAAATCCTGTGGCGGCTCGAGGACAATGGTCTCACTGTGAACCTGTCGAAGTGTGTGTTGGTTCACCAGGAAGTCGAATTTTTGGGCCAAATAGTGAACTGATCTGGTGTCAACGCTCTTTCTTCGAAGGTGGAACCCATTCCTTCCCACCTAGGCCAGCTGCAATATGGGACCTGGGACGTTTCCTAGGTATGTTTAACTTCTATTGGCGTTGCATACCCAGGGCGGTGGATACGCAAGCTCCTTTGAACAGGTTCCTGGCTGGAGCGAAGAAGAATGACAAGGGGCTTGTATGCTGAGGCCACTTCAGCATTTGAACGCTATAATACTGCCATTCAGAATGCGGCAGTACTTGAACACCCAAGGAGACCGCTGAGCTCGTCCTGGTGTGTGACGCCTCCAGTACTCCCATGGGAGCAGTTTTGCAGCAGAAGGATGGCAGTGTTTGGCGACCTATGGGTTTTTCTCCAAAAGCGTTCGCTTCAGCCCATAAGAAATACGTCATCTACGGTAGGGAGTTGCTGGCTATCCACCGAGCGATCAACCACTTCCGGCATTACCTGGACGGACCACAAGCGGCTGGAATATGCTTTTCACCAGAAGCCAGAAACTGCGACGCCCATGCGGATTCGGTTGGTAAAGTTCATCAGCCAGTTCACCGCTGACATCCGCCACGTACCCGGGGAAAAGAACACTGTAGCCAACGCACTATCGAGGGTAGAGGACATAGACTTTACCGAGGACTACACTCGGATGTCAAATATGCAGAAGAAAGATTCAGCAATCCCGAAACTTCAGAAGAACATTCGTCTTCAGCTTCGCTAGATCAAGCTTCCCGTTACAGTAGTCCTCTGTGAGATCTCTACCCGTCACGTGCGGCCCTACGTCCCTGAGATTTTTCACCGCCTGCATGGGCTCAGTCATCCTGGGATACGAACCTTGAGGCGGCTGGTAACACAGCATTTTTTCTAGCCAGGCATGAACGATGACGTATCGAGATGGGCTCGTTGTTGCATTCCTTGCCAGCGGTCTAAGGTCGTCCGACATACAGTCACCCCTCCAGGTACCTTCGCACCCAGTCGCAGGTTTGAGCACCTGCATGTGGATGGACTTCATTGGACCTTTGTCACCATCCAACGTTATCCATTAATGCCTTACAATGGTAGACAGATTCACCCGTTGCCCCAAGGCGTGTCCATTGATCGAGATCACCAGCACGAAGGTGGCAGAAGCGGTCGTCAGCACGTGGATCTCTCGCGATGGTACGCCGGTTAGTATCACGACCGATAAAGGGCGCCAGTTCGAGTCAGATCTATTCATTAACCTCACTCGTATCCTTGGTATTAAAATAAATAGAACCACGGCGTGCCATCCTCGGTGCAAGGGGTGTGTGGAGCGGTGACATAGATTCCTTTAGGCCACGTTGAACTCGGCGGGATGGACGAAGACACTTCCAACAGTCCTTTTGGGTCTCAGGTCAGTTGTAAGAAAAGATATAGGACCCAGCTCTGCGGAAATGGTTTTCGGCCAGTCCCTACGTCTCCCGGGAGAATTTTTGGAGCCATCAGGAAGCTGAGTCAACGGTCAAGAACTTGCGCGACTCAATGAGAGATTTGCGGCCAGCGCGGCCAAGACCTTCGTTCACCGAGACCTAAAGGACTGCACCCACGTGTTCCTGAGGGATGATAAGGTGAGGAAGCCGCTTACACCGCCCTACAAGGTAATATCCCGGCAGGAGAAAACCTATTACGTGGGAGTTGCCTTCAGTACCAAAGATCATCTCAATGGACCGTCTGAAAGTAGCACATCTCCAGAAAGGATCGGCGACAACAGGGAGTGATTTTCAACATCGCCTGCAACACCGACCATCGACCCACTCCTTCACCTGCAGCGGCAAAAGACCTTTCGAATGTTCTCAAAGCAGATCAAAAGCAACTGAAGCCATTTTACCACGCCTGCTTTGGTTGTGAAGTGAAACACAAGGTTAGATTCTGTGCTGATGACAGGGAGGATAGGGTGTTGACAACTTAAAGATAGTGAAAGTTACAAACAGCTGGAAGACCAAAGAGGTTTGTATGAAAGGGATTTGCCACTGCCTAAACTAGTTTATGTATTTTATTTTATTCAATATTTATTATCTGCCCTTTCATTAATTTTTAGTTTATTATTGTACAGTTTTTATTTATTTATATAAGAGGGGTAAATCCATGTATAACCTGTATTCCTCAGCTGTGTTGCTTACATTAAATAATGGAGGCCTTTTGTATTTTTTGTGTTCTATTACCGAACTGATTCTGACCTGGACTTGTACCCTGTTTTAAATAAAAGTGTGTGAAATAAAAATAGAATTATACCTTGGAACTTAGCACCTTTAAACAGGTGCTAATAAATGGGAAAATGTTTAAAATTGCAGTTGTTAGTATTATTGACAAGTACTTTGAACATTATATGGAATCAATAAAATTTATGTTTCTACTAGTTAAAAGAATTCTAGGAAAAACAAATATGAAAAATATTAACCATTAAGTTGAATTTGAACTTATAACAACTGTTTTTAATAGTTTTATAAGAAGGAGCAAAAAAAAAACAACTGGTTTTTTAAATTTTAATATATATTTTTGTTCATAATTAACATTAAAAATAATTTTGAATTTATACAACAATTAATAAAAAGTCCGGGAGTAGAAACACATGAAGTCAAGATCTGAGATAGTTGTCGAAACAGAAGTTAACTAGGTTAGTTAATTTTTGCATCCTAACTCCCAGACTAATATAAATCTTGGGTATATACCCTTTTTTTAAAATATATTAACATCAATACTTTTATAAAATTTAACCTGTACAAAAAAATAAAAGAATTCAACTCAGTCTTCCTTTGCACTAACATGCAGATTTGTAGGCATTCATTTAACTTGGATTAAAGTAATCAGGCCATTCTCATATACACGACAGCACTTTCGAATCCCTTTATAGGCATTTTTTAATTCAAGAATTTCTTTTTAAAACGTAACATCCTAAAACAAAACATTAAAAATATCAATTATCGATCTGTTAGTGCCTGTCAGTAAACTGGGCACAGTTAGCACTCAAACACATTCAAAGATACCTTTACTAATATTTATAAAATGCTTACCTCACTTTGGTGGAGGCCTATAATTGACAGATATTTTAACAGGGTGCAATATAACCTCTCCATCTCCCTGGAGGTCTTCCCTCGGAACAAGTGAAGGCTCCAAATAAATTGGAAGGTAATAAGGGCCCCTAAAAATAAAAAATAAAATCAATTTTAACCTAATATAAGCAACAAACTATAAGATAAGAACAATGTAAGACATATATATTTTTAATATTTCCTATTAATAAGATGAATTTTATTAATGAGTTTTCACCTTGGTGAAAGCGCAAACCCAGGTACAAGGGATGAATGAGGGGTTGGGGCTGGTATAGAGTTTTCAAACCTCCTCTGAATGGTATTTTTGAATTTATATCCAGATTCTATGTTACATTTGGATTCAACACTGCTACATTTATCAGAACTGGAACTAGTAGGGGACACCTGTAAAATAACAATATATAACTATTATTAATTAACTTCTAAATTAAAACTAAAACTGACTGCTATAATCTTAAAAATATGATAAGATGATTTTTCGGTAAGGATTTGTTGGGTTTTTTTATTACGCAGCATTGAAACTAGGTTACAAGTTTTGGCCTCCTCCAAAAATATTCATTATTTAGGCTGTAGAAAATACTATATGCAAAATGAAAACTTACATTGGTTGCTGGAGAAAGTTGAGTAAGGCAGCTTGACTCAGAACCCGACTCTTGACCACCTCCTGAGCTAGCTCCACTAACCAGGTATCCACCAATATGGTTTTCTTCCTTTAAGCGACACAATTCATTTCGCAAACCTTCATCTGAATTGGGAAACACAAAAACTTTATTTAAAAAAAATGACTATTAAATTATCTATATGACTATTAATTATTGCTATCCTTATATTTATCTTTCTTTTTTTTACTGTTAAAATGAAAAGAAAATCTAGAAAAAAGTAAATTATTAGCTTAGGAAAATAAAAACATGCCTTTCTTAATTCTACTCATCTATGATACAATGTTCAACATAACTGTGCACACAAAAGGAACAGTCCTAATTTAGAATCTAATGATCAGCATACTTTGAAGCAGGCTCAATAATTAAATAAATATGAGCTGTTATTTTTGAAAGAGGTACAAGTCCATTTTTTCACATTCCATATGAATTATTTTAAAAATAAGGGCAAATGGGTAAATGTTTTTATCACTTACCACTTAAGAAAGAGTGATCTTTTAAATCCTATACACCATTTAAATTTTATTATGAATAATAATAATTGAAATCATTAAGAAGAGTAATCATTTTTTAAAAGATACAAATGGACTTTCAAAAATAACAGCTCTTGTATTGATTAAGTTTATTATCAACAAAAAAACAAAAATAAAGAATTTGATTATTATCTTAAAATATGTATACCATTTCATAGCATATTAGATAATTAAATTTTTAAGAAATAATAATAAAAGAACGATAAGGCTTTGTATTACCTACTAAAAGCAAAACCATTTTATCAAACAACCTTCTCACTCAACTATAAAATAAAATACACAATAGCTATAGGTAAAATTTTAATTGAGCTACTCTCCTACATCTCTAAATAGCAATTATTGACATTTAATAGTTTCCTTATTTATATTTACTTTTCTTTTGCATTTTATTTTCAACATGCACAAATGAAATTTATGTGATTAGTAAGCATTATTGAATTTACCACTCAAGCGGCAAATTGCAATATTTTCAAAGAAAATATGATTGATTTTATAAATAATTTTAATACCTTTAAATAAGAATCCTTTTACTGATCGATATTATTAAAATATACACTGTTACCTACCTATATACTATAATTGGGGTAAGGAAGAAAATAGTTGGGAGTGCAGTCAATTAAAACACTAAATAAGTGGATACTTATTTAGTGTTTTAATTGACTGCACCCCCAACTATTTTCTTCCTTACATCATCCAGTCAACGATCCCTCGCTTCTCATATAATTGGGGTATATAAGTATGAAACAGTATTTAGTTAATATGTCAAACTTTAAGCATATTTGAACTTACTACTTAAAAGAGTTTCACAATGTTGGCTCAGGTGTGTTGCTAATTGATTACAAAGCGATCCTGTTGGAAGAAAACCCTCAGAGTCCATGAGAAAATGGAGCATTTCCGATAAACAATCGTGATAGCCAAGTCTGTAGCTTCTTGTAAGGTTTTCTGTTTCTGCTACACTATCCTCAGTCTTACAACATGTTCCCTCTGGAAAGTAAATAAAATTGTATTACACTAAAAGGTAATAAATATATCAATAATATATACATAATTACTGACCTAAAATCTTTAGTAAAGCCAATTTTATAAAAATTATAATTTATTAATTCATAAAAATAGATTTGGACAATTGTTTGATCAATTAAAACAATTTTAAATAAATGGAAGATTTTATTTGGTAATAAATTGATGTCAAATAACTAGATAATATATTTTACAAAATAGTGCGACATCATATCACAAAAATTTTATTATCATACCATTTCACATTTATAAGGCCATAATTACATCATTTTAAACTTCTGATTACGTAGTACATCTAGTCGGGGCTTGTAGATGAAAAAAAGGAGCTGGGATGTGATTGCAACAAGTCACTCACTAAACAAAGTATTAGGATATTAAAATTTTACGACTAACTTTGGTTTTAGATAATCAGGCTCGATTCTTCAAAAAGACCAGTCCTTTGGCTTAGCAATCCAAATATACTAGGTAAGTCGCGAAGTAAACTAATAATTATGGAGAGAATGAAAATCTACATTCCACGGACAGTAATTTAAACTACGCAAAAGACTATCTAAACAAATATAAATAATTAACTGGCTAAAATACAAATATTAAATTGAAGGGGGGTCAAATTATAAGAATTTTTAAAAGCTATTGACAATAAAATATATGCTTTAAAGAAACATGGCTGAATAGAAAAATTCTAGCAAATGTAATCTGTGTTAGATGGAAATTAAGGTACAGGAGATTTTCCTAGTTACATTCCATTTACTAATCTTATGTAAGCTAATAGAAGACACTGAGCTAGTGAATTAAAATTTAGAATGTCAGGTAAATAAACCCTAATTAAGATCCAAACCCATTGTTAAAGGCACACAGCCTTTCCAATAATTAAAAAATAACATAAGTTTCATTTATGATTGAGTTACTGTTCATCAAAGTGTTGTCAAAATCAATGTAAGGCCAACTAAGCTTGGCCAGTCACTAACAGTACCGGATAAAATCACTTATATATAACAAAATTAATTGTTTGTAATTCTAATAAAACCTATCTTAATTTCATTGTACTTTAAACAATGCACTTACATAAACTCATATCCAAAAGCTGACCTGAATGTTTCTTCTATGAGCGAGATTATAAGATCTTTGTGCTTCACATAGCATCAATAGCTTCAACGCTACTCAAAATAACCAATACACAAAAAAATCTTAATTATCAATTTGGAGCAGACTTTGCAGTGCAGTATTGGTTGATATTTTGTAAATACATTTGCTTCAAATAAGTTATTTGAGCTTTAAGATAAGAATTATTACTTTATTTAAAACAACTTTGAAATAATGAAGAGAATCGAAATTGAAGGAACTAAAGTTCTATTAGTGATCTCTAATAACTTATCTTTCCAAATAATGGGTAGTCGTTCATTCCAAATTTCTTAAATTATTTAAATTTTACTGATACCAGCATCCCCGACTTGAGCTTAGAATGAATTCACAACCAGCCATAATACATGGAAACATAGCTGTAGTTATAGCTAACTGTATAAGAATAAATATTCTTCACCAATCCATAATGTTTAATAAATCACCTATTTATTTCAATACAAATAATATTATGCCTTTAACAACCTTGTCGTGATCTTAAAAAATATGATTGTCTAACGTTGTGATTAAATAAATTATCATAGCACATCACAAATAGATATCCAAAACAGTCAGGACCAGAAATATATTGAATATCTGTTTAATTACCATCAATAAAAAAACATCATGTCCATCCACTGAAGAAAGTATAATAGGTCAATGCTGTATTAAATCAAGGGTACCCGAGAGTGGTAAGAGGTGGGTTTAAATACTTGAGTGTGTTCAAAATTTATTGCTATTATTATTTACATGGGCGAGTCCTTGGATTAAGTCTGAATCTTTCCACCCTGGTTAGAACAGATTGACGCACTGTAGGAATAATTTTCCTGAAGGAATGAAGTCCTGTTTGCCTTTATTAGCAGGAAAAGGTGTTATACCAGACAAAAAAAATCTAAACTTTGCAAATAAAAATAGGCAAAAATTAATTTGAAATCACTTTATGTAATACTGGGGAGCGGAAGTGGCTCAGTGGTAGAGCACTGAGTTAACATGCTGAAAATCCTGGTTCAAATCCCGCTGAAGGCAAGACTTTTATTTAGTCTGTTAACAGCCGGAGATGGATCATATAGGACCCAGCTCACCCAGCCTCTAAATGTGGGTACCCAAAATAAGGGGAGAAAATCTGGCGGTTGAGCGCAATCTAGGACAAATCACCTCCCTGCACGACGATGTTCATGGAACAGTACTGTCTCTACCCTGTACTGAACCCCAGACCCTTCACAGGTTATAGTGATACAGGTTTTTTTTTTTGGTTTTTTTATTGAAATACTAATTGGAGTCATATACTAATAAGCAATCACAAACTTTCACAAAAGTGCGCATCGAAATTTTGAATAACAAATATAGAAATCGACAATAAATTCAAGACAATTTTATAAAAAGGTGAAATTCCATTTATTAGTGGATCAACTTTCTCGAATTCCTCAAATGATGTTTTCAAGTTCATGAGGGTGCTTGGCTATCATATTGAAAGATTTAGAGCAAAATTGGTAAGTGACATTTTCAAAAATTGTTTCACAAAATGAAAATTTATTGAGATCCACTACTTTTATTCTCAGTGGTTTACTAAGCAATAAAAAATAATTTATTTTAAAAAATGGGGAAGAAATAAAAAATGTTATAGTGAATTATTTTGTATCAAACAAATATACCCCATATATAAGTTTAGAGCCATAAATGGACCACAATATAAAAATGAAAACAGTTTATCCACCAAAAAGCTATCAGAATGCCATTGTTAACTGGAAGCATACTTTAAAAATTGTGAAGTTAACTATTTTATATCAACATAAAAATTGATTATAAAATAAAAGTGAACCTATTGTATCCTAGAAGTCATTAGAATTCTAGTTTTATTAACAGGATTACCTAGATTCCAGAAAATAGAGTATTCCTTATATCAGTAAAAGATCCTTAAAACAAGAATGATTTTACCAAATGAATATAATAGTCGATGGGAATATTCATTTTGACAAAGAAATAAAAGTGAAAATAATACTTAATAAAAATAAAATAATTTTTTCTCTAACAGAAATTTGCTGGAAGAAATAATTGAAAATAATATTTTTAATAAAATAAAAATTAGTATGGCAAGTAAATTCAGTGCTGTTAGTACTAACCTAGTATAATTCTCTGCTACTTATATCATAAATAATATTCAATACAAAATTTCATAATCCTGAACAATCTAATATTATTTATTAACTCATAATTGAAAAGTTCGGCTGCGTAATGGTTGATGTAGATTTTTGGTTATTTATAAATTATTGTGTATCATAAAACTTGAACTGTAACTAGGGAACATCTTTTTTTCTTAAACTAATTACAGGCTTTTATTCCTTTAAACTCTTAGAAGCATTAGTTATTTATGTCATTGTTTAAGAAACAGATTATTTTTTATCATTGAAACATCAGTCAGTTTCTGGGAGGATTACACAACCACACTTCTCTCCATTATTGTAGTTGGAAGTATGTATTGACAAATTAAAAATAGCTCATTAATATAACATATTTATACAGGACGTACCGTCGATCATAGTTCAAATTACAGAGCTCAGTGTTTAAAAGGATATAGCATTATTGATTGTTTAAAATGATAAATTGATGAAATTGTTAAGTACCTTAGTGATGACTAGGGCTCGGATTCATATGTGTGGACATATTTTTAGTTAAGTTAGATATCATAATGAACAACAGTTTAAAATAGGCTTTAAGGCATTCTAATTCATCTGAGCCCATTTTTATTTTCTTAAATATTTACATATTTAATATATTGTACATTTTTCTTACATATTTCCCAACAATCACAAATTTGTGGATGGATGTTGAGTAAATAAAGTTCCAAGATGTGCAGAATCACAAGTAAGCCAGACATTCATTGTTTCCATGCATTCGGCAACGTGCTAGCAACTGTTGGCCCCTTAAAACAGAACGGCCTGAATTACTTGGACACACAGTAGAATAGGTAGGAACCCATAATAAAATGATCGGAATTGTTTATTGCCTAATTTCTCAGAATCCTTCACTCTCTATTCCCTTTAGTCCTTCCTATTCTACATCTCAATCAGTTGGTCTCGCTCAGTAATACCACAACCGCTCTGAAAAACCCAACATAAAAAATGCCAAAGGTACCTTAAAAACAAGGGACCTAGTTTCCAAACACCTCAGAGAGGTTCCCAATGAGACATTTAAAAGTGGTTCTGCCGTATTATATTGTTCGTGTTGCGATATAGCAGTATGGACTTCACAGCCTTCTCTGGTTACACAACATAATGGAACAGCTAAACATAAAAGGAACAAAGAGAGAAGTTCAAATCTGCAACAGACATTCACAACAGCTTCTCCTCTTGGTTCATCACGTGAGTTAACTTTTAATACAGATTTATGTCACGCATTTATCAGAGCTGAAATTCCCTTTCACAAAATCAATAATCCTTAGTTTAAGAATTTCTTAGAGCGATACACTGACAAAACAATACATGATGAAAGCACATTAAGGAAAAATGATTTGAAATGTCACTAAGTGTGAGTTGGAGAGATTGTTAGACTTATGTTTTTTGTTGTTGACCTTTTAATATCAAATGTTAAAATTTTTTTTTTTAAAGCCCCAAGTCGAGCCAAAATTTTCAGGGAGCTTTTTCCAGACTTATCTTTGCCTCCTCAGCCAGTAATTACAAGGTGTGGCAATTGGTTAGAGGTAGCTGAATATTACTGCAAGAGCTTCGAAAAAATTAAAGACATTTAACCATCTCTTACAGCGAGCTTCAAGCACGCTCCATTGACTTCAGTGGATGTACAGCGATCCATCAGTCGTTACAAAGCGATTTTATACCCAAACGGCAGTCTTTTTTATTTGAACATTTAAAAATGTACGTTATTTCCAACAACTTCAAACAACAAATTTTTATGCCCATAATAATTCCGATTTTAATAAATATACATACTTCTAAAAGATTTTAGGTAATAAATAAAGAATTTTTTGCTGATCTTGATTATACATATTCTTCCCTTTTACTTGCATATTATTAAAAAAATAACCACGTATATATGTACATATAAATCCGGGCCCTAGTGATGGGTAATTTTGACATACAACGGAAGTTACATAGAATATTAATGTTGTCAAAAATCTAATATCACATAAACGTAACATAGACCATTAGAATGCTGAACTCTCAAACTGTTGAATAGTTAGTTGTTTTTTTACACTTTCACTAAAATTACTAGACCAATCTATAAATTTTAAAGAAAAATATCAATTCTGACAATGACGTTCATTAACAGAAGATAGTTTTGAGATTAAAATAAATGATTTGTGTGAAAAAGTGATACGATGTATATGTGAAAATACATTAAAGTCACTTTAATATATATTTAACACATATAGAAAACTGCTAATATTGTAAGTTTGGAGACCAATAATTGGACAGGACTATGATATAATTAGAATAAATGTGTATTTTTTGTAGAATTGTACTACTTAAATTAAAAAAAAAAAGTAGTGGTGCAGAATTGGAAAATTAAATATTTCATCAAATTTATTACTCCAACCCAAAATAAATAACTAAAATTAAGTAAAGAACATTCTGTAAAACACAGCTGAAAATTAAAATGTATTTTCACTATGTAGAAAATATTAGGTAGATTGAAGGTTTAGTATTTTTTTTGTAATTTTTTTAACAGTTTCAGAACCCAAAACACATTTTTCTCATAAAAATGTTTATGACTAATAACTACAGATAATAGTGATGTATTGATTTAGGAGTGACAGTTATAAAGAGTAGTAGCAGAATTATTATGTAATATTTCTCAAGAATAATAAGACAAATAGAAATCTTATATTACAAAAAGTGAAAGATTTTAACACAATGATCAGAGACAAATACAGCATTACATCTTTGATACGCGGCCATAAGGGCTCAAGTCAAAATTTAGAACTTTTCAGGAGACCAACAGCAAAGTTCAAAACATTATGTAAATATTATTTGTAATTTTATTTTTATAAAACAATATAGTAGTAATTTACAAACAATATAGTAGTAATTCTATTTGAAGCATACATTTATTTCTTGTCTGATCATTCCTGATTCTGTATTATGGACTTAAGCCCTTCTTGACCGCACATCAAATATATACTCTTTATATTTTTATATGATAAGAATTTTGTTTTGAAATTAAGAAAAAGACCAATAATTTTTAAGTTCATTTAGAAAAATCATTTTATGCTCATTTACTTAATGTTGGCAAAAGTCATTTATTAACCAAAATTATGGGTTGCTGAGCACTAATAAGAATATTGATTTTGTAAAAATATAATAAATATATTAAAATACAAACAAAAAAATTAAATTAATTATTTAATTATGGCTTACTTAAATTGGTTTTATATATAGAGTAAAATTATTAATTTGAGAATTAAGAAAAAAAAAGGCCGTGTTTATAATGTTCCAATGTAATTTTGTATTTTTTTTGCCAAACTATTCAACATCTTTTAATAAACCTCAATACCCAACAACAAGAACTTAAGTAACAATTTCAACAATTAATACAAAACAGTCCATTTAACTAAAAAAAAAAAGTTACTGAATCTATTAAGATAAATAAAATGCTTAATATTAAGAAATAAAAAAAAAATTACCAGCACAAGGGTGGGACATTAGATGCTTCATATGGCGAATGGCCATTTCTATAATTTCTGTTTTTTCTACCCTGCCTCTGCCTTTCTTCATATAGTCATGTGGTATGAGCCGGGAGAGGTCAGCCAGACAATTGTTCATCCTGTCCCTCCTTCTCTTTTCAATAATACGATGTGACAAAGGGTCCTTTAAAAAAAATTGAGATATTGACAACATAATTTATTTGTTCTTAATCTAGCCACTATTAAATGGCAACAAGCAAAGATAAACCCTAAATTACTCATATGCAGTACTCTTAACCGTTTCCTTCTGACCCATTAGTTTTACTATTTCATAACAAAAAATTTTGATGGCCAAAATAATTTATGACTTAGAAAATTACATACAAGTATAATTATTTTAAACAATAGAAATAAACTCCATATTTATGAAAAAATTAATTTACAGTCCTGATCATTCAATTCATAAACAAATTTTATTTACTTTGGGGTTATCACTGTTCAAATGATCTTTTATTTGGTTGATTATTCTGGAAATGCATTTTAATTTATCTGTTATTTTAATTGTTTAATTTAGATTCCTTCCTTCTTGTTTGAGATTATACTTAAAAATTATTTGAAAATCATTTATGTCTACAAATTAACACCAGTTAATAATGTTCATTAATAAATTAATTAACTGCATGTAAGGACAATTGATTTTTTGTCTAATTTTTCAATATGCTTTCCAGTTATTTTATTTTAAGAACATCACACTTAATTCTTTAGATAATGCTCCTACCTTAGTTATCAAATAACATCTTTTTACAAAAATTACTATTCAATTTAAAACAGTTATTCATTCTACATAATTTTATTCCCTCAATATATAATAAGTTTATTTTATAATCATTTTAAGAAAGTTCTAGTTTCAGCGATTATTATTTGACTAACACTAACACTATTATACACTATAGCCACAGATGTGCTTAACTACACCCGAGAGTGTTCATGGCAACTTTTAGTAGAGGCTAAAGGGAAATGATTGGCACTTCCCATTCAGGGCTTGTCATTGGCTATTGAAGATATATTCCATTGATATCATTCAACATTCGAACACTTACGAAAAATCATGTAGCACCGGTTTAAAACTCCTCTCCTTTCATCAATATAAAGTAACAGTAACAAGTCCGAGGCCATGTGTAATATATATCTTAAAGATCAAACAAAGGTCAAATTCACCAAACTAGTCTAGATAACATGTACATGTGGCTATAGTATCTTTTCTCAGCTTTCAAAGACATCAGAGCAGTGAGAGAGAAACGTTAATCTCCTGAGAATACTTGTATACAATTTGAATGAGAATTTAGAATGGGAGGACATTAACTCTGTGGAAATAGGTGAAGTAAAACTCTGCATGGAGTTCCTCTGTGTTATATACCTTAAAAACTATTTCTGTAAAGTAAATTTATCCTGATAGTAATAATATATATGTAAGTAAAAAACGCAATTTAAACAATTCCAATGATTAAAAATTTTACAGCCGAATCCGAAGTAGTTACCACGATTTCCGCCAAACAGTCCCCAGAGAGGACGCAGTTGTATCTTTAACATTTTTAAGTAATTAAAATATCTCAGGAAAATATTAAATGCCCATGTTAATATTTAAATCTACTCAATATGTTTTTAAACAATTGGTTGTAAAAAAGAAGAAGGCGTACCTTCTAATAAAAGATCATAACGATGTTGAAGATGACAATCGGAATCTTAATATCTTCTAATGCCAAATGCATCAGATAAAAATAAATAATAAGCTGCAGACAAGCACGTCCTTGCCTGACTGAGGCGGCGAACACCTTGGCCACGTGAGCAGCTCACGTGCAGTTCCACACTTCCACAGTAGCTTCCTACTCTCTCCCAACAACAGTTTTTTATTTTTCTTTATTAGGATCCTTTACACATTAGGATCGCTCGTCAAGCACTAAATTCTCCAATATCGTACGCAAGGAGCTCAATAGAGGAAAGGCTATCCCCCTACGTCATCGTCAATTAGAGCTTTACAGCTGTTATACTATTACATACGTCAGTCCGAAGCCAAAATGGCTTTACTTCAAATATTGCAATTTCGAGGTTATGTTGCATTTTAACCCATAAATGTAATCTATTTTTAATCACAATAACAAAAATGCTTAACTGAATAAGTAAATAATTGAGGATTCAAAACATGAATAAGAAAAAGACAAATAAAATCTTAATGAATTTAGGTTAATCAAAGCGGCTCTTTCTCATGCAACCATAATCATAAACCCAGCGTATTCATTTCAACAATTTTTCTGTTCATCCACGCTTTGAATATAAGCATAAGCATAAATCGTAACATCTGTATCAAATATTATGAGAGAGCAAGTGGACTTAAATCAAGTCAAATACATCTAAATAAGTAATAAAATCATTACTGGGCATATGCCTTTTTCAGTGCAGACCTCCTATGTTATTTTTTAAAAACAATATTGAAACAAATAGATTGATTTGAAAGGTTCAGTTCAAATTTGAATACAATTTACGGTGTTCAACCACCTTTTAGAGGAACTTGAACTTCAAAAAAGTAATATGTACTCTAATTTAAAGGTCAGAAACTAATTTAAATCAACGTGTATCAGAAATATTTAATAAGAAACCATGAAATAAATTAATTATAGAAATAATAATAATAAGTATTAACAATATTCTGGGCAATTATTCCGCAGGTTGTCGGTTCGAGTAGAGTAACAAGTTTTAACAGTTCATTCGTTTCATTTTTAATATTTTCCAAAAATACAAGTTATTGTGAGCTTAAGTATGGAAAAGATAATCTTATTATGGGAAATGTGTATATTTCGATAGTAATTTCGTCTAGAATTAATCGTTACAGCTAATATTTCGAAGTCTAGATGATATGTATGTGGAAGAAAATGGTCCGGGTGGAGGTCAATAAATTTCTCTTAAGTAGGGAGAAATGTTCATTAAAGAGCCAACGTTTCGGCCCACATTGCAGGCCTTCCTCAGGGCTATGGAGGGGGAGGGGCCCAGTGTAAGTCCGCCACTTAATTAGGCGAATGCACAACTTATGTAAAGTACCTAAGATTAGCTTAAATATTGTATTGAGTGTAAAATTGAATTCATGTTGGATACATTCATCTACAATTTTTTAAGTATTCAAGCAAAGCAATATTTTTTTTACCCGAAAAAACATTACAAACTAATAGACTTAGAAATGAGTAGTTTAAACTAAAATTATCTTACTAGCGCTGAACAATGCATCATGTAGCAGAATATGTTTTGATCGTAATAATATGCAAATGTTTACCGCGTGAATAGCCAACGTGAGGGAAAAGGAAACCCGGATATTTCATACAAAATTATAGCAAACAATCCTAATTTGAATGTTATAACATGAGAAATAAAATTTAATTGTACTCCGACATCAACTAAGCTATAATTTTTAAAGCGTTATTAATTTAAGTTATGAAATACTTTTAGTTAAGTACAGTACAGTTACCATACTTCATATTGGTAGTAACTGTTCAGTCCAGAGGTTGGTGAGTTATTCCTAAAGCCTGGTTTGCATTGGTATAATTATTCTGAAATACTCTACTATGCTCATTTTAGTAGAGTAACTGTATTCACGTTTGCTAATAATTTGAAGCTAGAAAGACATCCTATCCTCTGCTAAAACCAAACTTGTGTTTGTTTACATTGGTATAGCCAACAAACAAATTAGTCGAGTTGAGTTAGATTGTGGAAGGGGGGGGGGGGTACTCGAGTGTACTACTCCACAAGTGCTCTCCACTTTACCATCCCTTGCTGCTATCTGTAGTACTCTACCGTCACTAGCACAACCAGTTTACATTATTCTAGTAGTGAAATAATTAGCACTCCACCACCGAACTCTATATTAATTACACCAATGTAAACCATGCTTTAATTCTCCCTTACACAACTAGCATCATGTCTATGTATTTTTTTTTATCCTAAATAAATATTCTTCAACAAACGGCCTATGGTAGGAAGATGGAGTATAGGAGGGAGAGGGTGTACAGCTTCGTTTCCTAAATCTATTAAAACTTTATAGGAAAAAAGACCCGATAATTTTTAACCCTAATTAGGTCTTAATAGCTTGAAATTAATTTAACAAATACACGAAAAAATATCTTCTAACAAGAATAGTAGTTGGACATAAAACAGTTTTATAGGTGATACCTCTAATATCAGCTATAATAGAAATCTTCAATTGGACGTTCATCTTCTCATTTCTTCAGTCTCCAGTGTCTAAGTGATTAACGAGATACCATTGAATATGGACAAGCTTAGCTCTTAAAAGATCGTAGTAGAGCGAGTGGTTTCTATATAGGGAGACAGATATAAAAAATAAAAACTCTCCAATATCCAAGTTAGAACGCCAATGTTAACGTTAGAACATTAAAATATATTGTTCTAGTAGTCAAAATATATTTACTACGCTCATTTCATAAGAGTTATGTGTCCAGAATTATTATAAAAGTTTCTCATATTTCTAAATTAACTATCTTCCAACTTCTCAACATTCATGATCATCCAGACCTCACTAATAATCTAAGGATTAATAAAATGCATTTCCATTACAGTTGCTGGTAAGTTGGCACTCATGTTTTCCATCTTAAATATACCAGATGTACTCTACTCTCATACGAGTTGCAGTCTACTTATACCAGGGGGAGTTCATTAATATTGCTTATTAATTCGTTACAGTCAGAGTTAAACCATCGAAACGTTTTCGAAGTTATATAGAAGAGCAAAAATAAATCTGAGACGGCCATGCATTACTTTTTGCCATCAGGGGGGGGGGGGGGTCGATCTTCAGGAGGAACTAATGAGAAACGAGACTAGGAGGGGAAACGGTCACGTGTCTCGGCGGCAGAATTTAAGGAGGCAACTTAACTCTTATGCTAAGTAAAAAATTGCTTTCATAATGTTTGAATAATTAAATGTTGATTCATAGCAAATAATGATGATGAGTTAATCTCATTTAATATGCCATAAGGTGAAAGTATTTATCTCAAAATATATTATCTCAAATAGTGCAATAGAACTGTTGACTTTTAT
Organism: Troilus luridus; assembly: GCA_964056705.1. Lineage (NCBI taxonomy): Eukaryota > Metazoa > Arthropoda > Insecta > Hemiptera > Pentatomidae > Troilus > Troilus luridus. Next base: position 120,370,786 of record OZ057413.1, read on the forward strand.
TGTTTGTTTTTTTATTGAGGGGAAAGGAAGGAGGTAAAAATAAGGAACGGCAAAATTAAACTTGCTTTTACAAGTTAATAGAAAATATCCAAGTATCGGACAAAAGTTTTATACTCCAAGTGCTGCATATTTTGTAATCCTTATATAAAATTTGGATTTAACTAAGTATCGTTCTATACTTTTAAGATCCTCAATACTTTTTGGTATGCTATCAACAATTTTAGAAGCAAAACAAAAACAAAAATCGAAATCTAAGAAAAATGATTAATAGTAACATTAACTCTTTGTGGATTATTTATTTATTTATTTTTAATTTACGGAATACGCCTCCACCGGCTGCGTATTTTGCTTACCGGTTGGATACAAAAGAAAAAGAAGAAATCACCAGATTTTAACATAAGGATTTTGCTTGTTATGAATCGAAATTTTTCATAGAAATTAAACATTGAGGGCAAGGAAAAGGTGAGATTCTATTTCAAAAATCATTAAAAAGCGTATTGAGAAAAAAATAATTGGATGCAATACCCCAAATTTCGATTGGATTAAAATTTAACATGGGGTCTAAAAAATCGTAGGCCCAGAGGAGTGAAATACTTTGTCTTCATTAAAGCAATAGTAATGTTTAAATTAGTTTTAACTGGTGGATTTCTTCTAAAATTGTTCTCCCTATTTACTGAAATATTGTAATTATATATATATATAAAACAAGAAATGAAAGTATATACGCAAATAATACAAGCTTTTTTTCTGTTATTAATAAAAGGGGACAAAAGGAAAATACTACTATTGCAGGAGGTTCTGTAAAACTAACAGATAGCCGGTGAGATTCGGTGACTCCTTACCTCCCTGGTCATCTTCCTCTTGTGAGGAGGCGGTTCCTTGGCAAGAAGCAGACCGGATACTAGTGCCGGCTTCACCATAACTTTCCTTTAGGTAAACTTTCCGGTAACTGTTGTAAATTATCTATCAAAGTTGGCAGGCTTGTAGAAGTGATAGCCTCGACTGAAGTAGCCATGGCCCCCACCCGATGGGGTTATGTATCTGCCGCCCGCTGGTGGGGGAACATCACGTGTAGTCCAATCTGACCCACTCTTCTTGTTCGCCTCCCATTCCAAATTTCCTCAGCTTACTTTGGTACATTTCCTTTCTAAATTTAGAACATGCTGTCCCGAATAACTTGTTACCCTTTTAGCCTTTTCCCTCCAAACAAATAACATCAGATAATCTCGTCAGCAGGCGTCAAAACAAAGAGCTACAAGATACTCTTCTAATGTTTTAATACTCATTATCTTTTTATCAGAATAGTAATGATGATGAGTCACGTTACCTTTAAGGATGTCTTAATACAAATTAAATGCACACTTGGTATGGAAATCATCAATTATAAAACCATTATCATTCCTACTGTTCTGTAAGGATGTCAAACATGGGCGCTAACTTCAACCTGAGAAAAACATCGCTAAGTCTTCGAACAAACGATTAATGTGTAGAATATTCGTTATTAAAGAAGTCCATTAGATAACTTAGCAGGAAAATGAAAGAAAATAGTCAGGGTGGAGGTAAAAAAAATTATCTTATTCCAAGAACTGTTTATTGGAAAGCCAAAGTTTCGACCAACATTGCAGATGTAATACAAAGTTAAAGGTTGACCAGGTGCAGTTAAGCTTGACATTTGACCCCATCACAAGCTCTGAAGAAGACCTGCAATGTGGGCCGAAACGTTGTCTTTCCAATAAACAGTTCTCCCTACTTAAGAGATTTTTTTTACCTCCACCCGGGCCATTTTCTTCCATATATATATATATAAGGTCTATTATTATTATTCAATATAGATATGTGTTTGAGGTAACGTTTATTTCTAGATAAAAGTATACACATTTCCCATTATTACTAAAGCTCATGAAAACATATATGTATATCATCTATACTTCGAAGCATTAGTTGAAACGTTTAATTCTAGGCGAAATTACTATCGAAATGTATACATTTTCCATAATAAAATTCTCTTTTCCATACTAAAGCTCACTATAACTTGTATTTCTAGAAAATATTAAAAGGGAAACGAAAAATCAATTAAAACTTGTAACTTAACTCGGAGAGACAACCAGCGGAACAGATACCAAATTTACTTTATACCTTTATTAATTAATTATGAGCCTAAGGTTGGAATTACATTATGTTCATTCAGACTGTTTGGTTCTCGCCAACCGGCCTGTTCCAATACAAGTTTTGACTAATTGTCAGGAACGAGCGCAGTACCTTGCTATTCTTCCAATTCCAAAAGCGATATTTCGTATGTTCATTACAGATTAATGATAGTCAAAACTTGTGTTAAAATAAACCTTACATTACTACTTCCCTATCCGGCAATTTATTTTTAACTCTGTAAAATATTTCTTCCTTTTCCTCTCATAATTAATATTGTTTCACATTTCTTATCATGTTTAATATTTATTTTATTAGAAACAATATTTATACTGTAATTAAGGTGTGGAAACAAACTTTCTATAAGCTACGAGCACACTAAGGTGTCACACGATATTTTAAAATAAAAGGATCAGGAGGAAGGACCACATCACTATGTTTTTCTGGATTTTAAACAACTTTTTTTTCACAATGTCGACGACATTGAAGATAAGTGAAATGGAGATAGTGGCGAGGCAAAAAAACAAAAAAAAAACAACCTTACTATCTTCATCGGCCAAACAATTTAAGTAAAATAATTTTGAAAATTAATACGAAAAAAAAATGTACGAATTAAACATGTTTACTTTTTCAGAATACATTTTTTCCATCCAACTTGGAGTTCTCAACCATAAAATTGTCTCAGCGTGACAAAGAACCATTATTTTTTTTTTTTTACTACAACCCAAGAACAGTTTGGTGTAACTGTACTGTTTATAATCCAACTATTATGCAGGGAGAGGATTTGGCTGAGATCACTCTCAACCACCACGTTTTCCCCTGCTAATTAAGAGTACCCATTTTATACAGGCCGAGTGAGCCCTAAGAGCGTATGCAGATCCCACAGGGTTGATATACAGCTTAAATTATTTATATACAGATTAAATAACCTATCTCTCACAGCCAGATTCGAACCTGGGACCGGAAACTCAACTATCTCACTTCCAGATTAATAACCAATACAATTTTCAATTCAAAAAGTTTTTAGGGGAACAGAAAGAAGAGCAAGCTTAAAACAAGTTAATTTAAATCTAATCACGTAACACCTAATTGCATAATTACAATCACTAGGGTATCAAACTACCAACATTATTTTCAGTAGCAGTTATAAACATCCGAACCGAAGAGCCAAGCTCATTTACTAAACACCCTGTAGGGGGCTTGCGACATATATTTGTATATAGAATGTGTACATTTAATATAGAGAGAGAGCTTTCAAATAAAACCAATTGAGAGCTGTGAGTGCTTGGACGGTAGACCTCTGCAGAGAGCAACGTTACCCCCAGCAGCCTATTCAGAGAAAGGAGGAGGTCATATGACCGTTTCATTCAATGGTGTTACAATGATAGAAGCTCTAATGTATGAGCATCTACTTCAATAAAAAAAAAAAAACAAAAAAAAAACGGACTTTGCCTTGAAAACTATCAAAGTGCATAGTTGGATGGGCCTAGAAAATAACGTTCATATCATATTTTATCTTTTATTTAAAATAAAATCAATAAATGAAAAATAAATTTAAAAAAACGAAGAAATTTGTCTCCCATTTCATATTCCAGTTATTAAAACACTTACTAAAAATTCTACCCAAGCCCAAGCCTATCAAAAATAGATCAATATTCACTTGTTGACCTGAATCTTTGTTCCATGTAATGTCTGTTTTAATAAATAATAGAAGCATAGCAAACCCGAAGGTTCGATGCCGATACCACTAATCATTACCGATAAATTTCGACCCACGAATCAGAACCCAAAAACCCATTCCCTTGGGATCACCCCAAACCCAATGTTCCCAGCTACTTTAGTTGCCAAGTCAACCAACTTTACAAGTTAACAATCTCAATCTTCGCGACGTTAGTTTACTTATTTATTTAAAGTCATTTTATGCTGCTATGGCTAATCGGATGATGGTGCAGTAGGAGTCCTAAATTAGTATAGGGGTCTTGAACGGTACCAGTCACCGCAAAGGCTAGGGGCTGTCAAAGCTCCCTTCCCTTCTCCCTTAAAAAATATCCTGGCCTCGAATCCACCATCTTGAGCATAGAATATACAACGGCCCAATAAAGCCGGACCAAAGCACATTAAGGAAACTTCATTCATTTGGACATTCAGCTCCTTAGGGGATTTGCCGTTTTTTGTAACATCTTGTATAACTGTAAAAGTGTTCAATTTTAATCGCGCGCCTACTAGAGGGCGCCTAGGTCACTATTACCAACGGCAGGACATGGGCTAGACCCGGCACTGACTTCATTTGTCTTGGGATTGAGGGAAGCATTCATTTCAAAGGATTTAGGAATGTTAGGAAAAAAATCAATATTTTAAAAGAGATATATCGATGCACAAGCACTATCAATTATACCTTTGATCGCAAATATAATAAGATTTTTCTTAAGTTACACACGAAAAACGAATCGACTGGGATATGATATCTTCGAAATCAATGTAGAAAAAAGCCAGAAAGGAATAATGTAAGAAATCGATTAAATTATACCAAATAGTTTTCCTCAGTACAAAGAGCGGCATTTTTTATTAAAATAATAGTCCAATTGGAGTAGTTTTGATTTTCAGATATATTTAAAAATTATAAGAATAGCCCTTCTTGTAAATCAATATTTTAAACGTCTATTTTTATCACGTTTGTGCCCTATTGAAAACTACAAATAAAACACGACAGAGGACCCGGGTTCGAATCCCGGCCGGAGGCATATCTTTTCTCTTCAAAATAAAAATATTTACGAAAAAACAATTTGTTTCAATTTTGTATCAAACAGGAGGTTTGATAAGTTTCAATCTTTAATAATTCAATTGGGATTTTCTTCCTTATTTACTTTAAACTCTTTAATTATTTTTCTGTAGTCCATTGTAATGTTGTTTTTTAAATAATATATTAAGATTTTAGAAAAGCATTCAATATTCATTTTCTAACATTATTTTATCCTTTTTTTCTTGTTTTTGCAAATTTAAGCCATCACATTAATGTTTTCTTTATTATGTAAGCATTTAGCTAGTATGTCATTTATTAGTTACTGCAATTTATCTCGAACTATAAACTAGTTCGAACGGATTATAAACTAGAAAGAAAAATAAAATATTTCGAAAATATTCCCAACGATAGGAGCTGCACCTAGATATTAAAATATAGGATACAAATGGAAGAAGGTAACTTTACTATAAATTGAAACTAAAATGTAAATTTAGTTCTAAAATAATTATAGTAACTATACCATAAAAAAAAAAAAATTAAATAAAGGGAGAGGGCGGTATCTCAGCGGTTGACCGTGGAGTAGCCGTGCCAAATCCAGTTGTGGGAGATAATTTATTTAATCTGTAAACTGCTGAGGATGGATCCTGTGGGATCTGGATATCCTTCCCCCCTCCCCAATTACGAGATAGCAAACCAACTCAAGGTTTTGAGCTACCCAACTTAATAATAACTGTACCATAACCAATAAAAGTTCCTAACAGGGATTAAACTTATAAAAGGTGTTGACAAATGGTATAATATAGCGTAGACAATAAAAAAAAATATGGATTTTCACTTTTTTTTTTAAGTGGAAGAAATAGAGCCGAACAGTTGCCATAGTTCCAAATTCTGTTGGATGGGAATCTGCAAACAACAGTAACGTCCATTGAAATATTACGTCATTGTAGGTATTTGCCTTTGCTGCCGTGCTACCGTGCCCTGGCGCACGCGACACCCTCAATGTGACCAGGAGTCCTGCCTGTCATTGACTTCATTATTATCCCTCCTTCCCTTTCACGGGGCAGAAAATAACTCAAAAACGTTACTCGTCACGCAACTCTTTTATAACGCTTCCTCCATCGAGATCTATTAAAAAGAAAAATTGTGAGCTGTATTCGAGATGCGAACTTTTAATACGTGGGCAATATTAGGATAAATAAGCGGGGAAAAAACAGGTACAACACCAGAATTCGAAGGAGATACCATAAATTGGTCAGTTACCTTCTGCACCGAGCACCCACTCCTATTGGCCCTGAAGATGACCTACACAGTAGGTCGAAACGTCGGCACATATAAAATACAATAAGTTTCACTTATTTGCTGTGTTTTCTTGACTGCACCCCCAACTATTTACATCCTATTAGAGATACCATAACATTAGACTTGATAAGTAGTATAGCAATCGAAAATAAATCGCGAAATCGCACCATCCATTCTCCTTGGGGAAAAAAGAAAAGAATATAATATTTATTCTTGATGGAATAAATAATTAATAAATTACGTATTTCAGAACTACAATTATTTCGTTATATTTCAGTCCGAAAAATAAATGACTTAGTATGCACTGGAACCGTAAGCAATAACATCCAGATTCGAAATTTACAGATAGTTTTAGACTCTACTTAAAAAAAAAAACCCATATTAAAATACAAGATGCATCAGAATATTTAGCAAAGGGTGAGAACTAAGAAGTGTATAAAATATATGTGTTTTAATATTATTTATTCATTAATGAAACTAAAAGGAATAGTGACGAAAAATCCTACAGCTGCAATTACTGTACATATGACCAAAAAACTCTGGGAAAAATATTGTCTCCGTAAATACTTTTTACGTATATTTTGAGAAAATATCTTCGATACTAATGAAAAGTAGGAAAGGTGAAAAAATATATATGTTTTTTATTTCGATCTTTACCGTTTACTTTAGGTCGATAATTTATTTTAAATTCATATACAATCATCTATAAGAGACAAAACCGCGTATTATGAGTGACACAAGTAAAGCACGTTTGACGACTGTAAGCACTAGTTTTGGATGAACCTTATAACGTTTTTTCACTATCTTCAAAAGTGGTGTTACTCACTCTCGATATCTTACATTTGTATTGACGATATTACTTTAGAGAAAGCAAGTTCACTAAATATAGCTTTCCTAAGCAAAATCAAGTTAATCTTATTAGATTCTTTCCAGAATGGGCCCATACGTCATCTGAGGTGATAACTAAATTTTATAAATTCTTCAAGACATTAAAATAAAAAAAATTAAAAAGATTGTTAAAAATTTTAAATTACACTTTTTTAAATCATGACTCAAGAATTTACACTCATTGTAAGTACAATACAATAGGGAAATGAATCTGTCTGAAATAATATTGGAGCCAAGCAATATAGCAAAATAATGAAAACACTACAATTAATGTTTGTCAACATCTATGAACGATATAATCAGAGCTAAATCATCAACGATGACAAAGCTCAATGACGTGAGTCGTCATAATATAGATCATTTTTCTGAACCAAGATGTAGCAAGTTTGTACTTATAGATCAATAAATATAACTTAATGCATATACTTATAATTTTTAGACAAGATATATGAGAGAATTAAAACATTGCTGGGAGGGAAGACTTGTGCTTTACGTAATAGCTTTTGAGTGCAGCAGCAGTACGCTCAACGTGAGGCCCTCCCCGTGAGCAAGCACGTGATAACACTCAATTTTAAAATCGGGTAAAAGCAACTCTAAATACTTTGCAATCTTTTTTTATACACAGCATATTTTACTACTTAATATTATTTAAGTCGTCGTTATCGATTTGTAATAAAATACAAAATACCAATTATTAACTACTCTCAGAGCTACTCATTGGGAGATAATCATTAAAACAGAGCTAATGATTGTACTTACAATATTTAAAAAAAAAAAAAATTAAAAATTGCTGAATGAATGAGATGTGAATAAGTCGATCAAAAAATTTTTTTTTTTAATTTTCACGTTTCAGTTTTCCTTTAATATCAAGGACCATATGCCTTATTATGACATCGTAGAGCCTATATTTTAATCCTAAAACAGCATATAGTAACCAAGGTTAAGAATAAAATTAAACTAATTCTTTGTTACAATTTTCATTTCAGATTTCAACGGGGCATTAAAATCATTGGTACAATATACTACTTAGTAAAAGCAGGGATATATACTCGATAGGGTGTCTTAGAATATCCATTAGTTATAATTTACACATTTAATAATTATAATATAATATAATAATTTAATAATTATAATATAATATAATTTATACATTCAAAAATTAAAATGAGCCCATTAAGTTTTCTCTTTTCCCAATAAGATCAAAAATAGAGAAGTCTCTTAATGACTTCGGAATGTAAACATGTAGTATAATATAAATATTTTCTTATTATAATTATTTTTTAAGTACAAAATTATATAATAAAGTAAAAGAAATGACAGTTATTATTTAAGGGTGGTAAGTTACACTAAAACATAACCCGGTTTGTTTTTAATTCCATCGGAAAGAAAACACTATCTTCCTTAATTTACTCACGAGAAAAAAAAAAAAAAATCGATTGTAAACATAACTTGGAAATCCACGCAGAGGAAATACAGAAAAGAATAATGTAGCAAATTGTTTAACTTAGGTAAAGTATTTTTTCCTCAGCAAAAAGAGCAAGGGTTTTATTAAAATAAATGTCAAATTGGAGTAGTTTTGATTTTCAGATATAATACAAATGTTATAAGAATAGCCCTTCTTATAAATCAATCTTTTAAACCAGCTATTTTATTGCCTTAATAATTTGGAGAACATGAGATAGTCAATTTAGAGTGAGGAACTGGACCGAAATCAATCATTTTTCAAGACTTCAGAGGTACAATCCCATGATCAACAAATTTATTTTAAAGAAACATAAATCGCTTTATCTCCTATGCTAAGTAAGCGAATCAATTAAAATTAGGCCATTAAGTTTTCTCTTTTCCCAATAAGATCAAAAATAGAGAAGTCTCTTAATGACTTCGGAATGTAAACATTTAGTATAATATAAATATTTTCTTCATATATTTATTTTTTAAGAACAAAATTATATAATAATGTAATAAAGACATACCCTTGGTAGCTTTTTCTTCCCGTATACATAGTCGTCATCTTCACTTGTGTTAGCAGCAGTAAAATTTAGGTGACTGGAAAAAATAAAATAGAATGATATAATTATAAATACAAAGGGTTAAGTAAGAAGTTAAGGAGAAATTTATAATAAGTACAGATTTGAGGGGAGGTAACCCAACCTAACTTTGATACAAACCATTAGTAGACCATAGATAGCTCCATAATATCAAGTTCAAGTACAGTGTTAAATCAGCACAAACCCTAGAATTTTGCTAATTCATGAGACAGCAGACAAACAAGGGCCTCTATTCCTTTCTTTAATGCAGACGATCCGTGGACCAAACCTATGGGAGGGTACTACACATACTGGAAAAACACTAGATTCCCGACAGAACTACAAGGCATAGGGTTATCACTTTAACATCAGGTTGATGTATACTGAACATCCAATATGCTAATAGACTTTGCACACCCTTATGGGGGGTGTGGGAGATGTTTGAGGTTTCCTAAGACTGGGATTCGAAAACACAACCTTAGAGTTTGTAAACTGGTCAACTTTTACAAGAATATTACCCTTAAATATGGCTGTAAGGAATTTATGGAGGTGACCCGTGTTCTGGTGGTTAGCATAACAACCTACTAAGACCAAGATCGCTGGTTTGTAGGGTGGCAAGCGGCCCTAGGATTTTTTTAAAACAGTTTAAAAATCCTCCTAGCAGCATAAAAGTGATGTTAAATAAATATAAACAAACAAATTATTAAACAGTAAATAATTAATCCAAGGTATTTATATTAACATTTAAAATAAATCAATATGTCAATAATATATTACACATACACGCCGGAGTTATTATATTCTGTGCGAACATAGAGAGCTGTTAAATATGTAAAACTATTAACTTTTAGAGATTTTCAAATTCTCAATTTCGATTATGTAGAATTTTTTGTTCATGTAAAAACCATTATATTTTAGATTAAAATATTGTAAGTCCATGGTATTACGAAAGCAATGTAAGACGATTTGAAACAGTTTAATTAGACAATTGGGAAACACTGAAAAAGTATATGAGGTTTACACAGGATTAGAACGTTTGTCATATGGCTAAGAGAAAATTTAAAAGGAAAAAGTGAAAAAAAAAAAGAAGATAAAATTAAACATAATTTAAAAAAATCACTACATTGTAGATAAATCTCACATAATATGCATAAAATACTTATTAATTGTCGAGAAAAAACAGCCTGATGTTAAAAATAATTCTCAACAAATACAACCTGCTAATGATGTTTGCAATAAATCACATTGATTTCTCAAATTCCTCATTTAAAAAATGCATTAAATCACTACATATCAGTTTACACCACTGGTGATTGGTCCCAAGGTAAATGAAGTAAATCTACTCACACAATATTAAATCATCTAATCAAACATATGTATGATTAATACAAGCTGAAGCCTAATCTTTCAATGAATTTTGTCCACTCACTTTGGAAAAACAAAATAAGCCCTCCACAATTGAACAAACCTCGATTTGTATTCACATACATATAAAAATCCCACATCCTCAAATTGATTCAATAAGAAATACGGTAAAATTCTTCAACATTCATCCTTCAATACATAATTGAGCATAAAAACGAAAAAGCCGTTACTTCGAACTATAAATATTGTGTAAAATAAAATAAAAAGTTAATAAATCATTAAATATATCGGAATTAGTAGACATATTAAGTTGAGCAAAATACATATTATCGTTCAAACGAAGAGCACAAGAACACCACCTTAACTATGGACTTTTATATTACTCTGTTACTCATGTTCTTGATCCTAACAATTTTATGTGAAGTCAAGAGAACTGGTTACAAAATGAAATATAAAACTAAAAGTTGTAATGGTAAAAACTAAATTACAGAATGGTATTAGGTTTGGGTCATGGTCTTAGTTTTGTACTGGTTTTAGTACTAAAACCAGTACAAAACTAAGACCATGATCTAAGTATTATTATCCTTACAAACTGTTCTTAAAAGTTCTATTTCATAACTTACCTTTCACAATATCCATGCAAATTCTGTTCATCCTTCATTGCATTAAAATCAGAATTTCCACTTAAAAACAAAATTAAATCTTAATTGACATGTAACAAGAATTAACTACTAAATACTTAAATTATTGTCAATTTCTAACACAATTCCTACTTCATTTTTTGTAGTCTTAATTCTATGTTCAATTGACTATTTATATCCATTAACGAAAAACATCAACATTAACTATAAAAGTTGTTACGTGTATGTAATTAGCTCATGTGTATGTGATCTCCCCACCACAATCACGTTTTCTAAAACGTGACATTATATCTCAGGTTATTTAGATATCTTCTCAAAGAACCACCTGTACAATTAAAAAATAAAAGGCACATACCTTTCAAATTTAATGGCGGTATCATCCCAACAAGGTTGATCCATACCTAGTCATTAACGATAAAAAACTATTGCCAAATCTGTAGCAGTCAAGATCAACTAGACCGAATGAAATATTATAATTGGAAAACATTAAATAAACATGGATAGATTTAAAATCTTGATATGATTAAAACATTCGGATTAATGCGTTAAAAAACCCTGCACTAAAAACTAAAAAATAAACGACGAGAAAGTGGTAAGCAGTCACTGGCCTCATAAACACCTGATTGACTATCGGAAGGTTACACAGATATGTTGTCATACATTTTAGATTGTCACAAATGTAAGTGAAAAAGGTAAACAAAAAAAAATGTCTATTATTAATATTCAACTTTTTCCAATTCAAATTCTACTTTTTTCCAAAAGGAATTAAACTTCTTCCGAAATAATTGTAACCTTTTCGATTTCAATAAATGAACAGGAATAAGTTTACATAATTATGCTCTTTGTGATTAACTTAATTATCGTGTTAATAAGCAACACGGCTTGTTTACATTTAGTATCATACCGTTATATTTTAAAATTTTTTAATCCTTTATAAAAGTCTTTAAAATTTCTAATCCTTAACGTTCAGGATCAAATTTTGGTTATCGGATGCACTTAAAAATTAAAACACCAGTGGTTCCATTGCACCCACATGTATTTATTTGTTGTAAGAGTGCCCATAAGCAAAAATTTGGGATCAGGGCCGGCTTTACCTTGTGTCTTGTGTGCGGGGCACACGGGCGCCGGATCTCAAGGGGCGCTGGGAGGCGTTGATCCCATAGCAAAATTTGATTAGTTTCATTGGCACATTCCATTCCTTAAGGGATTTGACGTTTTTTTGTAACACCTTGTATAACTGTAAGTGTTCAATTTTGATAGTGTTCCTACTAGAGGGCGCCTAGGTCACGATTGCACACGGCGCGACATAGGCTAGAGCCGGCGCTGTTTCGGATCGATAGTATTTGCTTGGGGAAAATAGCTTCCAATAGACCAACAAAATTCCTATATCTCAATGATATCCGTAAAGTAATGATTAATCAATTCATAAGGAGGGGGTATTAAGTCGTTATCTTCGTAGAAAGCACCACCAATCATGAACCAAAATATTGAGGATATCCAAACGAGCCACACTGTTTTCAAAATAAAAATACTTGTTAACAATGAAATTAAATCGACCATATCAGTAAAGACACGTATGAAAAAAAAAGAAGATAAGTTCAGGAGCAGACCAAACAGGTAATGTGACTACATTATGATTGTGATTGTTTATTCATTTAACGTCCACTTTAAGTTGGCATAGCTAATCGGACGACGATACGGTGGGAGTCCTAAATTTTACCTATACAGGTATAATAAGGACAGGGGCCTTTAACAAGTACCTGAGACCGTACAGGCTAGGGACACCCATTTTACGTCCCTAGCGAAGGACGGCATATATTTGGATATTTTACACCCTTTAAAAAATCCTAAGGCTACCTACCGGTCTACGAACCCACGATCTTGGGCATAGTAAGTTGTTATGAAATATGGGAAGCTCTCAGAGCGAAGAACATTCCGAGAAACCTGACAGAGGTGATTAAATCTATATACCAAAGAATAGTCAGGCTTAACGGGCTAGAATCAAATTGTTTCAATATTGGAAAGTGGGTCAAACTAGGAGACAGCTTTTGGCCTTTGTTATTCTTGCTGCTCATGGATGAAGTGCCATCCATTTGTAAGAAAAGAACGGACAGAACATTCCTGGGACGTAGGAATCTTAATCCTTTAGTGATACAGTTTCTTCTCAACGCCGACGACGTGGTATTGATTACGAACTTTGTAGAAAAGTAGCAGCTGGCAGTCATAGAATGGTATGAAGAACTTCACCGAAAGGGGATGCTTATAAATACCAACAAAAGTAAGATCCTACAATGCGGAGGGAAGAAATAAGATATCCACATACACTGTGAAGAAGTAGTGACAGACTTCACATACCTAGGTACAGTGATAGACGGATCTGGGAAGGTAGACGCAGAAATACCAAACAGGATTAACAAGGCAAATGCAGTTTACTACCAGATATGTAACACTTTGGTAGAGAAGAGTGAGGTAGACAAGGATGTCAAGTTCCACATTTGCAAGACTACTTTTGTATGGAGCGGAGAGTTGGATACTAATAGACCGACAAGGGAGAAAATCACCGATACCGAAATGAAATTTCTGTGGAGAACGACTGGGAAAACAAGGAGAGACCATGTTTGCAATGAAAGGATCCGTCAAGAACTGGAGATAGCTCCATTGAAACAGCTCCTAGAAACTCGCCAGCTGAAGTCGTTTGACCAAGTTATAAGAATTGACGACCACAGAGATCCTCTAAAGACCATGGAATTTGCCCCAGATGGTTGAAGACCTTGGGGCCGCCCTAGGATGTCCTATCTCGACTACATTGATCGACTCGGTAGGGCGAGGGGGAAGGACCTCCGACAGGCCAGAAACCTAGCTAGAAATAGGGAAGAATGGAACTCCTGGATGAATGCTCCTCTACGCTGAGAAGGCACTAAAGAGGGAAGCTAAAGAGGAAGAGAAGAATCATACAGAGTTTAAAAATTCTGTTTAAAAAGGGGTTTGCACAGACAATGAACAGTATTCAATAAGATTAATGCATCTAATATTCCGCTAAGAAGGAATAGGTTCTGTATGTAATGTACCCTTAAGGAAAGGTTAATATAAGCTTATTTGGAACAAAGTAATATGCGAGCAAAGTGTTTGTTCGAAGAGAAAACTATTAATGAAGGTGAAAGAGTATATAAATTCTTACAAGGACGGGAAAGCTTGTTTGGCACTTCTTTCTCCGCTGATCTTCGTTCTATATGCCTGAGGGCTCTTCCTGCATGACTGTAGGGAATTAAAAACTAACGATCATAGTCGTAAAATGACAAGCATTTTAAGGCGAAGCATAGAAATGTCGTAAATATTGCGTCTGGAAACCTTGAAAAAGACCAAGAAACTTAATGTTCGAAACTCGTAGGTACTAGGATTCATCCGACTCTTGGGTAGCATTTTAGCCTTACCATCCGTATTTATCTACCAAGATGATCATGGTAGCGTCGCTTTAAAAAAAAAAAGAGCACTGGTACACACCTTCAGCCTTTAAGCCGCTCGATTATTATTAGTTCAGTGCTAGAACATGAACTAATAATAAACTACAACGATTGTATCTTTTATAAGAACGAGATTGTGACGGATTCCTCGTTAATGCACAGGGGGTTATTCATAAATTAAGAATCTATCTCGGGAACGAAACTTATTTACCGTTATTGGAAAGAAAAATGAGAAGGGAATTAAGAATGTGTAGGTTGGAACAGAACCAAAAAATGCCGTACCTTACTGGTAGCACAGCGGTAGAAATGGTATTAGAAAAATCGTGAAGCGGCCCTTCCATTCCTAGTTAATTCGTTATGTAGGAAACATTCAATATATAAATGTGACATCCATCTATTCCTTAATTAGTGAGATAAAAGAATAATTTTTTGAAGAAAAAAAACATGAAGAAAGGAAGCTAAAAAATACCACATTTCACAGAAAGCATACTCAAGAAAGTTTTATTTTTAAAATGTGTTTAAATTTTTTTAAATTATTTATAAGCGTCTTCTCTCTACGTCATCCAGCATGCCAATCTGAAACACAATACATTAAAATTAGTGACACTATTTTAAGAAAGATAAATAATAATTTTTATTTTGAAGAGAAAAGATTTGTCCAGGACCGGCATTCGAACCTGGGTCTCCCACGCATCCGTCGTGGTACTCTGCCATTTGAGCTATCCTGGCACATACCTCGGTCAGACATCCTTTCTCTTCACCGATCCCATATCCCCGTGTTCTCGCAATTTGCGATGTATACAAGGGGGAGAATGTTCATTGAACATTACTTTAATTAGGATCTTTTTTACTTACGTCATTATATTATTTGTAATTTATTTTATTTTTTTATAATTATTCTAATTTTTAAATATTTTTATTTTGAAGAGAAAAGATTTGTCCTGGACCGGTATTCGAACCCAGGTCTCCCACGAATCCGTCGTGGTACTCTGCCACTTGAGCTATCCTGGCACGTACCTCGGTCAGACAAAAAGTTAGGTTATTCGAAAGACATAAACCTCGTCTGTTCAACTAAACACTGACCTAGGTACACAACTAAATTAAGACGGCATTGATATAGCATAAATAAAAATTTGAGCAGCAAATATGTTTAATTTTGTTATATCTAATCCATTTTCTGTTCTTACAAATTTTCCATATATCTGTAATAATAACAGATTATTTTTAAAAATTAGTGCAAGAAACTAGCTTTTGCCCACGGCTTCGCTAGCGTGGAATTTGGTCTGCCACATAAAGTTTCGTGACAGATCATTGTAAGTAATTAATTTAATTTTTTTTAACTACAAGTTACTCGTACATCCGAAATTTCAGATGTCTAACTTCATAACTGACGGATTCCATACAATCTTTGAATCCCTATTCTATCAAGGGGAAACCCTTGGGGGTGGAATTGTCCAAATTCCTTTCTTAGGGCTCATTTAAGCTATGCAAAGAACCTATCTGCGAATTTCAAAATGCTAAGTTCAGTGGTTTCTGCTGTGCGTTGACCGCTGGGTGTGTTAGTCAATCAGGTTACAGTTTTGTATAAACTTCGCCTGTGTGGTGTGTTAATAAAAAGTAGCCTATGTCCTTCCCCAGGCTTGAGATTATCCATATCAAATTTCATCACAGACGGATCAGCACAGCCGTGAAACATACATTGACACTGATTAACAAACGGGACGGACACAAGTTTACTGTTGTTCGTGGCAGAAAGCATTAGTATAGAATAGAATAGAATAGAATAGAAAATTAACTTTATTCTGGGACAAAGTCCCTTTAGAATAACAGATATGAAAGGATATGATAGAATACAGGAATAAAAAACATAATATTTATCTATGTATGTAATGTTATTGAATTTATTGAAAAGGACTACTTAGTATAACGGTTTCACTTGTCGTAGGGCAGCAGCGAGAAGTGAACTATGTTACTTGATTTGTTTTGTTCAACGAAAATATTTAGATTTTGCGAGTAAGAAACTTTGTTCAGCGAAAATATTTAAATTTTGCGAGTAAGAAACTTTATTCAGCGAAAATATTTAGATTTTGCGAGTAAGAAACTTTGCCCCCCTTTTTCACGCTCTTAGGGGTAGAATTTCGGAAAATCCTTTCTTATCGGATGCCTACGTCATACAAAGAACACACCCTCCATGTTTCAGGTCTCTACGATCAGCGGTTTAGGCTGTGCGTTGATCCGTAAGTCAGTCAGTCAGTCAGTCAGTCATTCAGGACAAAGCATTTTATATGTATTGATTGATAATTTTACTCCCGCTGGGTTAAGACGTCTGGCTGTTCGGATGGATTTTTATAATACATATTTTGATCCCACATGTCTTAAATGTAATTCAAAACAGAATTTTGGGGATTGAAAAAAAAAACTTTTTGGCCAATTAAATGGCCTATTCATGAAAATAGTAAACCAAATTAGATATGAAAAATGATAATCATACGAAAAATCTTCCTCTTTTGCCAAGAAACTCTGTCCCGACAGTCCTCTTCAGTCCGCATTCATATTCTTCACCACAGACCACTTCACTTCTAAGGACTCTCTGATAGGGAATCTCTGAAAATTACAAAATATTTTTGCAATCATCCTAATTTCGGAATTATTTCTATTAATATTGATTCATGTAATCATTAATATTAAACAATTTCTAGACATGGATTGGTATATTTTTTCAGTTAATCACACAATAGTTAAAAGTAAGATATAAATTATGATGGTATCTTATTAAAAGGTTGTATTCATACCTGCTCCCTGAAACAAAAAAAATAATATTATTCGACCTTATATCTATTTGAGGAAGAAAATGGTCTGGGTGGAGTTAAAAAAAATATTTCTGTCTAGTTTCAAGCGTGATCCTATTAGCCCTGAAGAAGACCTGCGGTGCTGGTTGAAACTTCGGCTTTCCAATAAACAGTTCTCTCTATATTAGAGATATTTTTATCTCCAACCGGACAATTTTCTTCCTAATAAAAATCATGCATCATTTAATAAAATTCCACCACCACTTCTCCTTAAATATAAAAGAATTAATAAACATCAAAAATCAGTTTATTTTCAATGACTTATTACCACTTTTCTATACATTGGTATAAGTGTATTATTTACTTTACTGCGTTATTATGTATGAGTTCCCTAGGCCAGGTACCAAATAAGGGCTTTAGGTCGCAATAAATTGAAGAGAGCTGAATTTGAGGAATTTGAGGAAAACCGGCCGAAGGTGTGATCCTACGATGAAAGTCATGGGAAATGAAGCTGTATTAAATTTAATTAGCTTTAATTTAAGCACAAACCGAGGCTTGTAGGTCTAATAGAATCTGAGTTACGCCCCTTGGTCATTTTTTCCAAATAGTCCAAACATAGGTCGGCGGCCAGGTGTTTGAGGGTCGCAAAAAATCGAAGAGAGTTGCATCTGACTCGGCCTGTGCTTAAATTAAAGCTAATTCAATTTATTACAGCTTCATTTCTCATGGCTTCCATCGTAGGATCACTCCTTCGGCCGGTTTTCCTCACGAAAGTCGGCCAAAACTTAAATTTGGATTTTTAGGAAAAAATTACCAATTTTCAATGGGACGTAACTCAGAATATATTAAAGCTAAAGAGCTGCATTTTGGTCTCAAATTATATCAAATTTAACTTGCATTAAAAATGGTTAACAATGTTATTTTATCAAAAACGCACCGATTAGGGGATATAAGACAAAAACTGAAATAACTCCGAAAATTTCAAGCTTTTTCGGCCACCAAAAATTTTCCGTTCCGTTTTTTCAGTAGCAAACTTGCATTTCCACTAGTCAGACATGCCCTTACAACATATCAAAAATTCAGTTCTCTTCAATTTATTCCGACCTTCAAGTACCTCGCCGCTGGTCTACCCATATATAGAAATAAATTAAATCTAATCAAAATAAGTTAAAACAAAAAGTAATAAGATGTTACTAAAAATGATTGGAAATAGAAGTAGTTCCTGGTTTACGAGTAAGCCTGACACTGTGTAAAGAGTCGTAGGATTTTGATTTGTTAATAAATAAATTAATTAAACAGATAATTAATTATCTATCCTTTAAAATAGATGATACTAGTTTTAATAAAACAATTTACTGTTTAGCATGTTAATATACGCGCATCCCAAAGGGTTATATATTATTTATTCTAAACATAAAAAATTCTTGTCATCCGTATCATCCACTTTCCACTGTGAAATATTCAGCATAAGAGCTTTAACTATTTAAAAAAGTAAATATATGTGTTTATTTAACTAATAAATTGTTAACAATTAAATACATTAAAAGGAACAAATATAACTTCCAAAAATAAATAGGAAAATTGTTTCCAGAATTCCCCCCTTTAAGTAAGTCAGCTACTGTTGAACTTAACCACCTCACCATAGAAGTCTCTGAATTGAACTGAGTCGGTCTCGTTTTTCCCAGCTTTTATCTCTCTGCTCCTTTGAAGTAAGGATGGCTTCACCAACCCACCCTTACCCAAATGAAAAACAATTTTTGCTCTGGAGAAGAAAATTAAACCATTGAATTTAATAATTATGTAATAATATATCTTTATTATACATAAAAACATTGATATCATTATTCTACCTAATCAACCAATGCTAACAGAACAATTGAAAGTACAAAAATTGGCTTAAGTAATGTAGGTTAGGTCTCGTAATATGATATAAGCAAAAGAATGGATCAAGGGTATCAGATTTAAATGAACATTGTTAAAAGAAGTGATCGTGTTTCATAAGCTTCTCAGGCAGGCCGTCATTTAAAATACATAAGTATATAACTTTGAAGCATGTTTAGCACTAAATGTCTAAATTTTAAGAATCATAATTTAAAATTATTATTCTAATCATAAATTTACTACGTATCTGTAACTAGAAAAACAGATTAACTGTTTTGCTTACATTGTTTCTTACAATAATGAAAATAAGTAGTCCAAGGTTAAATTATTTTAAAATTTTTCATTATTTTAAATGAATATGGTTATCAATCATTATTGTAAATTTAATACATAAGTGGAAAAATTCCAACTAAAAACGTCAAGTCTCTAAACTAAAATTGGACCAATATTGGACAGGTATTTTTAATTTCCAATTTTAGTTTAGAGACTTAAGGTTTTTAGTTGGAATTTTTCCACTTATGTATTAACATTTATTTAATGTCTCTGTTGAGCGTTCCCTTTTTCAATTATTATAAATTAATTGTTGTGCATGAAAATGAAAAGCTATGGTAACGATTGACTTAAAGAAAACCAAATGGGTAGATGGCCGTTGATCATTCTTCTAATTTAAATATACTGCCACTCTGACTGGCTTTTAGAGGATTACATAGAAGATGGGTCACTCACAAAAATTTATGAATAAAATATTATTGCCATGCTCACCAATACAATATGTATTCTTTAAATACGAGTACTTTTGAAAAAAGTAAAACTATTTAATTTATGTTTAGAAAGCAACATTTAAAAGCACTAGCTGAAAATTTGAATAAGTTTTTCCCAGAAAATGAAGATCCTTGTAAAGGTAACCTCTGGATTAATAATCCATTCTTGGAAGATATAAACTTATGTGCACTTATAAACTTATCTATAATGAAAAAGAAAAGCTGATCGAGTTGTCTTCTGATGTCACTGTGGTCTCCAGACATAAAATCCATTCATTGCCTCAATTTTGGATATCGCTAGAAAAAGAATATCCACTTTTGAGTTATAAAGCTATCAAATTATTAGTAAATTTTTCGACTTCCTATTTATATGAAAAGACTTTTTCAGCCATGTCTGTAATAAAAACGAAACAGAGAAACCGAATAGATGTTAATGCAGCGCTTCGTCTCACAGAAAAAACGTTGCAGCCTCGAATATCAACTCTTGTATAAAAGAAGCAGCACCAGATATCGCACTAGAAAATGTAATTGTATACCATAGTCTATAATAAAAAATAATAGCTACAAGTATATTGGTTTTTATTTGTCTTAGCTTTCAGGTGGTCCGCGAAATATTTATCCTATTTTCACCGGCCCGTAGGTGCAAAAAGGTTGAAGAACACTGACATACATAACCTAACATAGATCGCTGGCTCACACCACGGAAGATGGCTTTAGAATATTTTAAAGAGAGTAAAAGATTCTTTGTAATGTCAGCCTTCGGATAGGACGTTAAGTGGGATCCCGAGCCTATGCGATGTCAGGTAGTCGTTAAAGGTCGCTATCCTAATTAGGCAACATGGCATTTTTTACTTTCTTCAAATTACTTTCTATCCATTCAATACTATTTCAAAAATGTTATACTAAACATTCTCTATCAAATGTGCATGGTTATTGCTGATCGACCGCAAACTGGCAGTTAGTGATATTAGATAATAATGCAAATCAACGGAATCCTCAAACGGAAATCCTTCTATATTCCCTAAAAATAGGAATATAATTCGATAACGTTTTGTTAGTTCAATAACGTTCTGATAACGTAGATAGCGCCACTTCGATAACGTCTAAGGCAGTTTTAAGGTTTACAAACATATTTAATTGAGATTTTTTCCATATTTTGTGGCCCATTCTCCAATGGTGCGCAACTTACGGAGTACCACAGTAAGTTGTTTCGGATTTGACAATCCCTTGATTAGGTCGGAAAGTAGGATTTTGGGCCTGGCGATTAAATACTCCTCATCGTGTAACAGGCAGGGGCGCGGTAGAACGCCTTCGGGGAACATATTCGACTCCTCTAGTTAGGGTGGAATTCGGACCCGTATGAAGCAATCGCGGGGATCTCATGACGGTCAATAATGATATACTAAAGGACCATCTTTTGCAGGCACGCGAGGCCCGTCAAGTGTCTTGGTATGCTGCACGGGAGGAGCTTATTCGTGAGAAATCTATAAGAGTGGTCAAAGCCAACGAGAGATAAGGAGTCTCTACGAGTGGACCGCATCCGTTGGGTACGGTCGTATACCGTTGATTAAGAACAGCACGTAATGAAACAGCCGCACGGTACGATGGTACCTATAAAATCATTACCATAAGAGAGCACAATCTCTAGACCATCCGTGACGTAAATCAGCCCTCGCGAGTTCGTACAGTTCATCTCGAAGAGCTCCGAATTCCTCTTAAAGTGTCCCAGCTCGGACCGGAGGCTGTGCTTCAGGAATGAGGACAATATTTTGTGTTCTGTTCTGTTGTGTGTTTTGTGTTAATGTTCTTAAATCAAAACTCTTTTTATTTTTGTTTGTTATCTCTTCAGTGTTTTGACGTTCAGTTAGTAATCTAGATCTTTCTTTTTGTGTAACATTAGTCATTGTATTTTTGTTTTTTTTTGTAACTTAGTTGTTTTTAAATTTTTTTTGTTTAGATTTTTAAGAGTTCCTCAAGGAGAAGGAATTGGAGGGGGGAGTTATCAGTGCATAGACTTTCAATGTATGCACATGTGATAATGGGTGGTCCGCATCTCTAGCGCTGTGCTCTAACCATCTGAACTACCAAGGCTCGTAACCAAGCCAGACAAATCCATTCTCTTTACCGATCCTATATCCCCTTGTTCTCGCAATTTTTACGATGTATACACTGGAAAGAATGTTCATTGAACATTACTTTAATTAGGATCTCGTTGACTTACGTCAGTTTTGTATTGTTATAATTTATTTTTTATTTATTGTTCTTTTGATGGTGATTGTTTTTAAATATTTTTATTTTTAAGAGAAAAGATTACATATAGGTAGGGATGGGTAGATATATGTAGAGAATGGATTTGTCTGGTTTGGTTACGAGCCTTGGTAGCTCAGATGGTTATAGCACCGCGCCAGAGACGCGGACGACCCGGGTTCGAATCCCGGCCAATTCAAATCTTTTCTCTTCAAAATAAAAATTTTTGAAAATAATCACCATCAAAAGAACAATTAATAAAAAATAAATTATAACAATATAAAATTGACGTAAGTCAACGAGGTCCTAATTAAAGTAATGTTCTATGGACATTCTTCCCCGTGAATACATCGCAAAAATACACGGCGATATAGGATCGGTGAAGAGAATGGATTTGTCTGGCTTGGTTACGAGCCTTGGTACATCAGATGGTTAGAGCACCGCTCCAGAGACGCGGACGACCCGGGTTCGAATCCCGGGCAAGATAAATCTTTTCTCTTTAAAATAAAATTATTTAAAAATAATCACCATTAAAAGAACAATAAATAAAAAATAAATTATAATAAACTTAATTTGAACAATCATTAGTAGGATGTTTCTGATTTATGTTCCTTTTCATTAAAGGAGTTGTAAACCATTTAACTTCTTAATAATCCCTTACCAAACCATATGATTTCCGAAATGTTATTACAATCCATTTGTATTTGTCAGTTTGTTAATAAGAACGAATATAGTGCTATTCATTGATGAAGATATAGATTATTCCTGGATCCTAGTTAACTTCTCAGCAGTATTTTAACCAACCCATTATAGATTGCATACAAATAATGATAATAAACACTTGGCAAACTTGAAGGTTTCATGCTGAAACCACCTGTTTTGCTTACTAACTTCCATCCATTATCATCCAACACCAAACCCATAAGACTATCCTTTCCCAGTCCTCCCACCTCTGCTTTTAAGGATTGTGTCAGTTCTGTGCTAATTAAAAAAAAAAAAATTTCACATATAATGTTATTATATCAGGGAGTCTAGTAAAGATATTACAGGAAATATTATATCAGATAATTAACCCTGTAGGACTCGTGCTCGGTTCCATGACATGAGGCGGATTCTGAGCGCCGCCTATATTTGTTAGTCTTTTAAACCCTATTTCTCACATAAGACCCATCAGTAACTTGATAACTATTTTTCTAACTTTAAGATTACTTAAATAAGGTGGGAGAACTAAATAAAAAAGTTCAAACTCTAAATTTATTAAAATTCACAATAATGAATTTCTTTACTAAAATAAAGAGTAAATAATAAGAACATAACATCAAACTGGGGTTTGGCAAACCCAGCTGCTCTTAGATGTCAGATCAGAGTCCTGTTAACCGGATTGTTAAATCTTAGAGCATTCAAAAGTAGGTACAAAATAGTTGTATCAAAATCACTAACATCAAAGTGTGAAGAACCCAAGCTCTCAGCTATAAAAGTCAATTTCGGGCTTTTATTACTTGCAGTATGAATTTAAGTCATTGGGTCTTCAGTAGTTTTGCACCATACTCCTGAATGTTTTATTGGTAAAATCAGGGGTTAATTGAAGTATTTCGTCTGTAAAAAACCGCAAAGGGTTTTGTAATGGAGTTTTGAAATTTTTAGCTACTTGCTTCAATCCTAGATGAGTTATGAGGGGTAAGAGCGATGCTATAGATCAGGGGTCGCCACATGCGGCCGTGGACCATCACGGCGCGGGCCGCAAGAAAAAAATACGGAAGCAAAAGAGCGTATAAATCCACTAGGAAATGTTTAAAAGTCTTAGTCTCTCTGTTAGAACTTTCACCCGACATACCCGAAGACTTGGGTGCTAATTTGTGTGAACAACTCAGAGATAAGGCGCAGTATTTTGACTGCTTCTCTTTAGCGGTGGATGAAAGTACTGACGTGTTGGATACAGCACATCTACTCATATTTGTACGCGGCATTTACGACAACTTTACTGTATAAGAGCTTGTGAAAGTGTGCAGTTTGAAAGGTACAACTACGGGAGAAGATTAATTTCACCATTTGGAACAAACCCTGAATTCATTGCAATTAAGTTGGGAAAAGTTAACAAGTGTCACTACTGGGCTCACACACTGTTAGTTCCAAATTTTTTTGGAAGATCTGGAAGCTGATCATGGCGACGTGGTTTACTACTATGGAGTGAGGTAGCGTTTTGGAACGATTTTTTTATTTGAGGAAAGAAATTGGCAACTTCATAGAGACGCTAGATTTGCAAAGTAGTAGCACACTTAAAACGGCAATTAAGGAAAGCACTGACTTGATAAAGTTCTACGGAGGTTTGAGTTCTGAAAACTTCAAAGAGTTGAAAAAGTTTGCTCAGCAGATAATCACTATGTTTGGTAGTACGTTTGTGTGTGAGGCGACTTCTTCAATTCTCAACTACCGCAAAAATAAGAATTGTTCGCGGTTAACAGATGAACATTTAGACGCGATACTGCGCTTGTCAACGACTAAAATGAAAGCAGACGTTAAAAAACTTGCAAGTCAAATACAGCCGCAAAAATCTCTCAAGTTCTTACTTATATGTTAGTATAGTAATTCAATTTGAATAGACATGATTATATAAATATATATATATATATATGATTAAAAATGTAATTATGCGTTTTATTTCAAATATTAAAACTACATGTCCGTACAAATAAAAACGTGCGGCCAGCGCTGATACTCTTGGCAACATTTGTGGCCCTCCTATCACAATAGGTTGCGGACCCCTGCTATAGATGACTAAAACAAAAGAAGTGTCAATACTGAGATGAAAGATCGAGAAAATAGCTCTAATGTCTCTATTCAATTTAGAAGGGGTGATTTTGTGTGTTTGGGGCTCAAAAAACAAAATGCCGGTGCTCAGAACCCCATCCTCCTCTGCCAGGACTAATTGCCATTAATATATCCATTGTAACTTGGAAATTTTTGATTTCCTGGGGGATCCACAGAATGAATCTCATAACACCAGTTAAAAAGGTTGGAATTTAATAGTAATAACCTATCTGGTTCACTTTTACAGGAGTGTGAAAGGATGTCAAACATCAATATGAAAAAAAAGTACTGCTTCATAGTAAGCACATTTACCCTTAAAAACCGCATATGTAAGGCTTAATAATCATTATCAACATCCATGACACTGCCTAATCCCTTTGACATATAGGGAAACAATGCATGGCAGTATATTTTTCTTTTATAGATCTACAATAGTCAGAGCTTACTATACCCATTTTATTTCTAAAAAATTAATTACATACAGCGGTATTTGGAAAGCTATTTAGAGGAGTACAGTATTAATACTTATCAACTTATTTACTTTAGTTACCTTAAGCATTTAATGTGCATTATTAGAATATTTTATACCATATAATTTAAACGAGTATCTTATGGGTTATCACAAAAAATTAACCCGCATGAAAATCAATTTGTATATAAAGAAATATTTAGTTTTGTTTTTATGTTTATAATACCTACATAATAAAATACATTAGACAGACAAAACATGTAGTTACTTACTACTGATGCATAGCAGGGACGGGTCGCTAGTAATATATTAAAATGATTATACTTAGGCTATAATTCACAACTTTTGAATTTATGAGTGTAAAGGGTGAATAAAGAAACAATTTTATTTGCTTTTCTTGTCTTTTTTTGTTTTTAAAATACAAACATAATGTTTCCTTAAAAATTAAGTTTCTTAACATAGAATTGTGAAGAATTGGCATTTTTGTCATAGGCCGTGACAAATCAGCAGTTTGAGATCTGTATAATGGATCATGGAAACATTGCCAATTAATTTGGGAATGTCAATTAGTAAAAAAAGGACTTAACAATACAAACTTCCACCATTTTGCTTTAAAAACCTTAACCAAGAAAAAATAACATTCAAGACAATATTGTTAGCATCCATTTAAATTTAACTAAAGTTGTAGTGATTCTTATTCATTTGTATATCTATAAATTTAATTATTTTAAAATTTATTTCTGATGGTTCTTAGGAATGAATGTGGTAGGTTTAATAATGAAATATTTTAATATTAACAGCCAATTTACTGTTAAAATACTAATGTATCTATGACCTAATTTTATTATAAAACACCGTAAATCTAATTTTAAAGATAATTTATAATAGTGGTTGTCAGAGTTAAAAAATACCATCTTTCTTAACAGAACATTTATTGCATTGGATGTCATTGAAAATGTATCTAACAGTTGCTTTTTAAAAAATATATTCCAAGAACCATCATTGTAAATGTATTCATAAAACAATTGAAGAAAATAAATCAACAACTTAAGCACACAAATAATAATAAAACCACGATGAAAAGGTGGAAATTAGACTAGATCCTAATCAGAAAACATAATGTAAAAACATTGGCAGTGCAAAAATGATTTAATCTTTAGAAGTTAAATATTAAAAGTAGACATGGTTGTCTCACTAAATAATCTCACAAAATGTCAAATAAAGACACTGAAGAATAGAACTAATAGCTCTTAATAGTGCTTTCAAATGTAGTATCTATAAATGAGATTAACAGAGGTTCCAATATGGACACCCATTTAAATAATTAATCACGTTTTCATCATTGAAAACACTTAAATAGAATTACAAAAATTGAATTGTTTTAAAAATAAAAATCACCTTCATTAAACCGCATTGCACAATTGAGTTGACACATTTCTTAAGCACATGATGGCCCTTAAAAATATAATATGGATACAAAAACATATTTCTATTATTAAAAGTTTATACACAATTAGGATCCAAAATATTTTAAAGTTCTTGAAAATCGATAACTATGGAGTGCCGACAACCGGTATTTTTGCCAAACTATATATAAACCACACCTGAAAATAATGTCACAGCAAGCTAACAATGAAAATCACATGAAACAAAAAATAAACTACAATAGGATACTAAAAGAAATTTCAATAATTTAAAATAAAAACAGTGCAAACAATTAAGAAATAGCACTTATTTAGTAACCTGATACGTGCTAGTATAAAAAATATAAGAAATTAATATAAAAGTAAATTACAAATCATGATAATTTAAAATAACCTAATATATTAAGATGTTAACAGAATTATATTATCATTAATAGACTATAGGATTTCAGATTAATTGTTTTCAAACAATAATGGAAAAATCAGTCTTACTTGAGACAACCCGCTTGAAATATACAAACATGTATTGACTGGATAATAATAATGATCTCATTCCGTTATAATAAGAAACATGAAATATATAAATCCAAAATAATTAAACAATGAGATCACATCAAGTAGCAGGTATTTCAGCTTTTTCTTTTATTTCATTATTTCCTTAATCAAGATGATAATTTAAGTTAAAATGGTTTCTACAATACTCAACATCTTTTATTATAACAGAATGGGTCACAAGTCCATCTGTTTACCTTTAACCTCATACATTAAGATAAGATATAATGAAGGGACTTCACTATTTATAAGTTAAAAAAAATAATAATAATAGAAAAAAAGGAAAATATAAAGTCTAAATTAGGGTGTGTAAACTGGAATCTGTTCAATTTTCTCTTTTTCTTCATCTGAAGTATCCCTGGCTATCATCAAAGTATGAGCTTGGCCCATTGTAACGTGTTCAATAAAAATACCATCTAAGGCCCTGACCTCCATTGGCACTGACGTTGACTTACGCATTTCACCATGGCCCTAATACAATCATAAAAAAAAGTAGAATTAATTTAATATATTAATAAAATATGTATGTTTACAAACAATAGGAAAATGTGCTAATCATAAAAATACTTTAATAATCGCTTACCAATTCGCCAAAGCATGGCGATGCACCAAAGGATATAACTGAAGAATCAGCAGCAATGACAACAGAAGAAAATCCTGCACCAAGAGAGCGAATGGACCAACCAGACAAGTCTTGTAATGGTTTAGGGTACATGTTTACTTCTCCAGTATTTTTGGTTTTACCAAACAGATATGCCATTTCTAAAATTAAAGTTTTGTTAGAATACAGTAAGAATGAATTTTAATTATTAGGATAATACTGTTGCCTGATATCGTCGAGGCCATGTAGGAAAACTGGGTAAAGAAATAAACCCAAAGCATCCATTTATCAAAAATAAAATTTTACTATTGAATATATTGCACCAAAAATAATATACAATTACAACAAACATTTAATAATGATAACAATAATAGTCCTAAAGTCGTGAAGAAAAATAATAATTACAACTACAAAAAGATTCACCATCAATAATCATTATCCCAAAACCACTAATAAAAATAATAATTTCAATATACAACAAGATCCATCATCCATAACAATAATCATTTAGACCCTAATAATAATTACCATTTAAAACAAGTTCCATCCTCTCTAACTATAATTCTATATGCACTAATAATAATTACAATTTAAATCTAAGATCTCCCATCTGTTTTGTGGTCGAAACGCAACAAACGAATGATGAAAAATAAAATATTTAATTGTCAGAATTGAGTGGCTCTATCACAACTGAACTACCATCTGGCTTCGCCCAGAATCTAGTCTGACTACAGTATAAAGGAAAGGGAGCTGCTATTGGTGGACAAAATTAGAAAAACATTCTTGAAGTAAAATCTAATTCAATTAAATATTCGATTAGCATCGATATAGCAGTGGAGAATCCCTTAGACATATATGGCCTCGATTCCAAGATTGGATCTGGGAATCGTTTATTCAGCTGTCTCGACCACAGATGAGAACCTTAACAATTTAACATTTAATAAATCTATTTTAACCTTACTCAGTTTGTTACAATAAAATGTAATAATAACCTAAATATGAGAAGCTTCATGGAACAAGAAGAAATTCAATATATTATAATGATTTCTTTATTAATTTGAAGCTGCAATCATATTTAGTCCAGGATCCATGGTCCATTTTTGCACTTGATTATTATCAATCTGAATCTTCGTGAATAGCTTCGTTTCGATAAGACGGCCAACAATTTCCCGTGCGAAAATTCTCGATTGTGGTAGCTTACAGAGGTAGCGAGGATAAAATATGTCGATTTGATGATTCTCAAAAATCTTTTACTAACTGGGTTTTTTTTTTTATTAAATCTCAAGATAGTTATCTAAATTATTTGAAAAAATATTTGTCCTACAAAATGTATGGTTTGATCAAAGAGACCCCTCCTTCCAACATGTATCGATAACGAGGTCATCAAAAATGATTACTGACCAGCTGATTTTTTTTTACTTCTTCTTTTTTGACTTTGTTATCAATACATATTGGAAGGAGGGGACTCTTTGATCAAACCATACATTTTGTAGGACAAATATTTTAGATCAGGGGTCGGCAACCTATTGCGATAGGAGGGTCACAAATGTTGCCAGAGTATCAGCGCGGGCCGCACGTTTTTATTAGTATGGACATGTAGTTTTAATATTTGAAATAAAACGCATAATTACATTTTTAATCATATATATATATATTTATATAATCATGTCTATTCAAATTGAATTACTATACTAACATATAAGTAAGAACTTGAGAGATTTTTGCGGCTGTATTTGACTTGCAAGTTTTTTAACGTCTGCTTTCATTTTAGTCGTTGACAAGCGCAGTATCGCGTCTAAATGTTCATCTGTTAATCGCGAACAATTCTTATTTTTGCGGTAGTTGAGAATTGAAGAAGTCGCCTCGCACACAAACGTACTACCAAACATAGTGATTATCTGCTGAGCAAACTTTTTCAACTCTTTGAAGTTTTCAGAACTCAAACCTCCGTAGAACTTTATCAAGTCAGTGCTTTCCTTAAATGCTGTTTTAAGTGTGCTACTACTTTGCAAATCTAGCGTCTGCATGAAGTTGCCAATTTCTTTCCTCAAATCAAAAAATCGTTCCAAAACGCCACCTCACTCCATAGTAGTAAACCACGTGGCCATGATCAGCTTCCAGATCTTCCAAAAAAATTTGGAACTGACAGTGTGTGAGCCCAGTAGTGACACTTGTTAACTTTTCAGTGCATAGTAATCAAGGGCAAAAATTGACCATGGGTCCTGGACAAATTCCACATAAGATAGAAAGGTTGTAAGTTTCAATATAATAAAAATGCTCATATGACAAAATAAGGTATTTTTAACTAGTTTTATCCAGCACAATAAGAAAGAATTTAAACATAAGTAATTTCTTTTTTTTTACAAGGTAATTGGACGTTTGAAAAATAAATATATAAAACTTACTGAAATCAGAAACAGCAATTGAAAATTGTGAGCCACAATAAACTGCTTTAATTCCTTTACCCTGGGTTTCGAAAAATTTCACAAGCCTAGGGATAAGTTCATCTTTGGGTTCCGCATGCCCAAGGCGACCGTAACCTCCAAAACCCCATGAGAACAGTCTACGTTTTGAATCTAACGCTACCTGAAATTGATAAAATTATATCTAATTTTAATATTTAATTCATATATTATTTAATTATATACATTCTAGTCAAATGTAGAATATTTAGTAAAGATCATCTATCATAAACGAACACTTAATTGGTATAATCACTAACTATATGTTCAGGGCTCTCCGCAATTTGACACAAGCGTCAATCAGACAGGCAAAAACCAAATACTTCCATGAACCCCTTTCCACTGCTCCCGATCCTAAATCTAAATGGGAACTCCTTCGAAAGCTTTCTCTCTGTTATCCATCTTCCTCTAGATCCTTTCCCGATGAAATAAACTTGTATTTTTTTGTCTACCTCAGTTAATACTTCAAAATTATCCTCTCCTCACTTTTCACTAGCTCCATCTTTCAACCCCAACAACTTTTACTTCTCAGACATTTCACCCTCCAACATTATTTTCTCCTTCATGAAATCCCACTCCAACTCCACAGGATAAGATGGGATTCCCGTCAAACTGCAACAATTATGCGTTCTTATCGATATTTTACCTGTCCTATTCTTCATATATAATTTTTCCTTATAAAACGCAGTATTCCCTACCTCTTGGAAAAAAGCTGTAGTCCATTCTATAAACAAAACCTCTAACCCTGCTTCCCTTAAAGACTACCGTCCAATCTCTATTCTCTCCAACCTTTCCAGACCTCTCGAAAGAATAGTCCTATCACAAATGTCAAATTTCCTCGAACAGTCCAAACATCTTGATCCACTGCAATCAGGCTTCCGGCCCTGGTTTTTCCAGACAATCTTCCCTTACCAAAATCATCAGTGACACATAAATACAGCAGTAGAAAAGTCTATAGCTACAGGGCTAAACTCTACCAACTACCGAGCTGAGCAGGAAGCCATAATAGAGGCCTGCAGGATAATTTCCTCTTCTTCCTATGATCTCCAAAAGGTGGTAATTTTCACTGATGCACGCTCTGTTCTCCAAGCAATGCAAGATAGATCAAAAGCTCTTGCAAGCCTAAAAAACCTTGTTTCCGCGATAGTTAAACCGTGGGGCAATGGTCAGAAACACATCCCACACAGGGCTTCCAAGATCGACTACTACAAATTAAGCAGAAGAGAACAAGTGCTCCTAATTAGACTTAGGACTGGGCACAACCAGCTCAAATCGCATATGTTCAGAAAGTTCAAGATAGGAAAGAGCCCCCTATGCGATTGCGGCGAAGAGGAGCAAACATGAGTCCACATCCTCCAGTCCTGCCGACTCCACGAAAATGTCCGCAAACAAAGTTGGCCAGAGCCATTGGAGAGGAAGCTGTGCGGAAGCTTGGAGGATCTCAGGAAGAAGTAAACAACGTAGATATAGAACAATAATTAGAATATCAAAAACGTTAATACCGTAGGTATTCTAGTCTCTCTATAACCTATACTAGTCATAACCAAAACAACTGAACTTAATAGCCTATCATGAATCACATGTTGGACTACACTATTTTAGCAAATTGAGTTGTTAGTCGTCTTTGTTGCTAGTTCCAGAGTGATTCTTTTCTTACCCTATTTTGAAACGGATAGGGTGAAATGACGTATTTTAGTGGTAATAAATTGAGCCAAAAACAGTGGGTTTTTTTTTTTAACAGCTGGACAATATTTACGATTCCTGAGCTCATCCTCAACATGCCCGATCCTGAGGTTCTACCACTTGTTTAAAACAATTGAGTTTCTTTTTTTCGTACAAATATAGCATTGCATTATTTATTAATGTGTTAAAACCACTTGTGAATTCAAACACGCTAATACAAAAAGATTGCAGTTTAAACTAGATATATTTCAATATAACACATATATACATATAACACTAATTTACTGTTCTCTATCGCAAATCATCTTATTATATTACGTCGACATTTTAAGCAATATGAAAGATTCTTCACCAGGGACTGACATTTTTTTAATAAATTGCCTACATGGAGCAAATATATATTCTTTAATGTAATATGCTAATATAATTTGGATTCAAAATATTTCATCAAAGCCTACTGAAATCTTAATATTAAAGTCAAATAAAAATAAACAATAGCCTAAGCTATAGGCCTAAATATTCAAATTATAAACAAACCAATAAAAATTTTACAATTGAAATGCAATATAATACAGATATAATAGTAATAAAGCTAAACAAAACACAATTCTCAATTGAATCGATAAGTAAATAACTAATAAACAGAAATTACAAAAAAGAAAAAAGGTGACGAACCGTATGATTAGTACCACAAGCGACATCTATAATATCATCAACTTCCACGGGTGTAATATGATCTTTAGATTTTTCTATGTAGGTTGTAATCTGCTTGGGAACTTTTACAGCAGCTCGTACTAGCTTCGTTGAATTCATAAAATATTCACCATTAGTATTATGACCTAACAAAAAATAAAAATAAAATGTGAAACTTAAACAAGAAACATCTATTAAATTCTACAACAAAATAATGAAAGTTTGTCTTACCAAGCTGCCCATACTCTGGATCACCAAAGGAGTGAAGATTGCCTTTCAAATCTAAAATAATACTGAAATCTCCACCACAGACAACTTTCACAATTGGTGGCCCCCGATACCTAATCTATTACAGAAAAAAAATATTAGAAATTGTTGATTAAAATATATTATAAATAAAAAACAAATACATATAAGTTATAGAATAGATAAAAAATTCTTCTCCGTTCTAAAACTAAGAGCAAAACAGAAAAAAAAACATGTAAAATTAACAAATTTAATTGCAAATAATATTTAATTTGTAGGGAAAATATTTACGCAGAACCCAATTGGCAAATATATTTGTAGATGTTAATCTGGTTTAATACATCAAAGGTTAGACTATTTAGTGTATTGGTTTTGCATCATCTTCTTAAATAAATACAGTGGAATGACTTGATCCTCTTAGACATTCTTTGCAATTGTTAGGAGTATACTTTCTTAAGGACTTTCCATATATCTGTAATAATGACAGATTCTTTTTAAAAATTAGTGCAAGAAACTAGCTTTTGCCCACATTTGGTCTGCCACATGAAGTTTCGTGACAGATCATTTTTAATAAACAATTTAATTGTTTTTAACTATAAGTTACTCATACATCAGAAATTTCAGATGTCTAACTTCAAAACTGACGGATTTCATACAATCTTTGAACCCCTATTATAATAAGGGGGAAAACCTTGGGAGTGGAATTGTCCAAATTTCTTTTTTACTGCTTATTGAAGCTATACAAAGAACCTATCTGCGAATTTCAAGATGCCAAGTTCAGTGGTTTCTCCTGTGCGTTGATCCCTGGGTGTGTTAGTCATTTAGGTTAGAGTTTTATATACACTACGCCTGTGTGGTGTGTTAATAAAAAGTAACCTATGTCCTTCCCCAGGCTTGTGATTATCCATATCAAATTTCATCACAGACGGATCAGCACAACCATGAAACATACATTAACACTGATTAATAAACGGGATGGAAAGAGGTTAACTGTTGAATTTATCGAAAAGGATTACTTAGTATAATGGTTTCACTTGTCGTACGGCAGTGAGAAATTAAAACTGAAAGGATTAGAATAATGTATATATATAGGTAATTTATCGATATGTTTTTAGTTTTGGCGGTCCTACTTACCTACTGCAATATACTCCTGTAAACTATGTTACTTGATTTGTTTTGTTCAGCGAAAATATGTAGATTTTGCGAGTAAGAAACACATGAGCAAACATACAAACTTTTTCACCCCCTTAGGGGTAGAATTTCGGAAAATCCTTTCTTATCCGATGCCTACGTCATACAAAGAACACACCCTCCAAGTTTCAAGTCTCTACGATTAGCGGTTTAGGCTCTGCGTTGATCCCTCAGTCGTTAAGGACAAAGCATTTTATATGTATAGATAAACAAAATATTTGTCTTTCATTGTCATTTTATTCACGAAGTATATTTACTTAGTTCAAACGGTTTCACTTGTCGTACGGCAGCAGCGAGAAGTGAACTATGTTACTTGATTTGTTTTGTTCAGCGAAAATATTTAGATTTTGCAAGTAAGAAACACATGAGCAAGCATACAAACTTTGCCCCCCTTAGGTGTAGAATTTCGGAAAATCCTTTCTTATCGGATGCCTTTGTCACACACTGAACACACCCTCAAAGTTTCAGGTATCAACGATTTGCGGTTCAGACTGTGCGTTGATACCTCAGTCAGTTATTCAGGACAAAGCATTTTATATGTATAGATAAGGAAAATACTTAAAATTTGTAATAAATATGCAAAAAAGTGAAAGATGTCAGAGAGGATGCTCATTTTGATGAATGCTTTTTTTTAAAACAAAGCATAAAATTTATATCATATTGTAATATACAGAAGTGGGGAAGGGAGATTAAAACTATTAAATTCTCTAAACTCGCAACAGGAATGCACAAAACATTCATCACTAATTATAATCAAAACATTTTGTGTGCTATTCTACATTGAAAAAAGATAATATGTGTTTGAGTATTTTGCTCTAGTAGCTATATGTTATATGATTATTACACAGTTAAACAGTTTGATTCTTACTTTCCTTCACTTGGATTTCATTTTTGTCAGGAAATCCAGTTCGAGGTGATTGGCCCGAATCTAGCAAGTTATAAATTTTTATTACATTGATTATTGCTATATAATAATATTTTCCACAATAAATTGTTTTTCCATTCTGTAATGAGAGCTTTTCCAAAGAACTGTATATATATATATTTTAAATATTCAAAACTGAAGACCATTTAACTAACAAAATTAGATTTCTAGAATAAAAACAATGTAACCTTAGCCTTGAATTTCAAGTAGCTATAACATCCTAAACAAGGATGCGATCTTGACCATATGAACATTTAAATATAAAAACATTCAAGATCAAGGAGTAAATATAAAAAGTAATAAATTTTTACGTGAAAAAATTAAATTGAAATTAGGATACTCTTAAAAACAGATGATTTGATGGTAAAATTAGGACGATATAGTATTCTATACTCGATATTTAACATTAATCAGTAAAACGTTATTTAATATATTATTAAACATCATAAATAATAAAACATTATTATTTATTTCTGCCCTAGGTTGCTTCCATTACACAGAATGCTCAAGCATGCTTATTTCATTGTAGAATTACCAAACCTTTTGACTCACAACGGTGACAAACTTTCCATGCTCTTTCCTTGTCAGATAAATAATACATTTAAAAATCATATAAATTGTTTACTTACTCGTGTTGGAGTCATTACATTAGGTGCTGTCGTTCCAACTCCACACTGGCCCATTTTGTTGTCTCCCATAGCATAGACGATTCCTCGATCTGTCACCAGTCAAATATACACCACTTTATCACAGCGACTTCTTGGCGTACGGTAACAAACCGACACCATTAACATAAACTATCTACTTATACTATTAAATAACTAAATTTATAAAAACAAAAGGATTGACTCTGCATCAAAAAACCATTCAGTATTATAACCACACCTAACGTTTTGACCAAATGTAATTAAAAAATAAACTAGATAGAACATGCTAGTAGAAATGACAGTAAAATTTTATTATAATGCTTCTATTTATAACAACCATTTCCTGGCTGAAACAGTCTTTTCCCTTGAACACAGCCCCACTTATCACTTTGGTTTATCATGTGCACCATTATTAATTATGGATGTAACATTATTCAACATAATGAACAGATTTTCTAGTTAAACCACTTTGAATAAACTGTTTTATTAATTACACGTTTTCTTTAAAATAAGATGTGGTTTGAAATGAAGTACAAGAAGGAAACATCATCGAAGTAGGAAACAATGTATAATTGACTCATATTTTTTTTCTTTTAATAAGTTCTCTTTGTTTAAATTTTATGTTCGGCCATATCTGAAGATTGAAAGTTGAAACACATTATTAAATTAGAATTAAGATCATTTTGCTGACAAGCTTATGAATGAAAAATTTTTATATTGGTGGAAAGTGTTTTATGTACTGAGGCCATAATTGATGATCCTATATTATTGAAAGCGCCAGTAAATGAAGCTAATAAAATTGAATCGTTAAAAACAACAAATATTATGGCTAAGCTATAGATCACTATAGATCAGTGGTTCCCAACCAGGGGGGCAGAGAGTGCAAGTCAGAGAGGACTTGGGACCAGTTGAATATAAAAATAAATCTGACTTAATTTTAGCTATTTCTCTCTATATAAACTAATTATTAGTTAATAATAATAATTTACCTTAAATTGAAACTTATAATGTTGTATTTTGTGACGGTAAAACTAAATGTTTCATTTTTAATAGAATACTTTTTTTTTTTTTCCATATTCCCATATAATTTATTGTGCAAGGGGGGGGGGTACGAAGGGTTGGGAACCACTGCTGTAGATGATTCAAACATCTTTAACTTTTGTGCTTTTCACAACTGCAAGACAAAATTTTTAAATAAAAGAAATCACTATTTGTAAAAACGTCTTATTATGTCATCTTACGGAAAAAAAAAAAGAATATACAGTAATTAATTTATTTACAATGCATAAAAAAAGATGCAAAGACTGGTTTGAAATTTACCCTGGTTAATCAGAAGAACTGTTATTTTTAAAAAACAGATTTTACAAAGTAAACAAATTCAAATACTGTGTTTTTACTTATTTTCAATTTACAAAAGGCATGTTTTTAGGAAAACTCGTCAATGGCCTCACAAGAATTTCTCTGAAATTTTAAGAGCGCATTCAATCTAGAAGCCTTAAAATTGGTAGAGCAACTTTTTTTTAATGAGATAAGGTCAATAATAATAAGGCTTAGCAAACTCAAAGGCTTGATGCAGATACTACCAATCTCAACTTAATATCTTCTGTCCACGGACTACTACCCATATACAAATCCGTAAGATCACTCCCAACGCAATCCTTCCACCTACACTACACTCTAACCCTCAGACATTAACCAGTCGATACAATGCTTCTAACCTATAAAGGAATCTGTTTGTTACTGAGCCCAACAACTTAACAAGCCTATCTTTATCTTTGCAAGACTATCACTTTGATTATATTAATAGGGTGCATTTTCCGATTCCGCAGTATTTAATCTCCTAAATTTTCCAGGGGCCTCATCCTATCCGAGTTTAAAGATCCATGAAAAAAAAAATTAAAAAATTATATTGTTGATTACTATAATTCAGGAACATAATAAGTATGGATTTAAATTTTAAAAAAAATATTATTATCATTAGTTTAAGTACATTTTTAAAAAAGAAGCACTTTTTAGAAGTACGATATCCTGGTTATACAATTCATTTACTCAGAATCCTAGCTAAGCATTATAACAAAGTTTTACTATATGCAGTTAATATTTAATACAGTTAAAATTAATTTAGTTCTGTATTATCTGTAATTATTTGAATTAAGATTATAATATGCAAAAATAGTAAATTTCAACTGATGGAAAAATATAATAATTACATAATTTAATAGGTTAAATAAAATAAAAGATATAATTGAGTGAAGATAAAGAAATAAATTCTTAAATGATCAGAAACTATTAATTAAAAAACAATGTTTAGACCAATATTGCATGTCTTCTTCAGGGCTCAACACTAAGAAGTGGAGGAAAGAATAAAAGTTATTAAGTAAAATTCTTAATTAACCAGCCAGAATACGAAAGAATTTTAGACAGAAAAGATGAAACAGTATTGCATTGAAGACTTAGAATTATTAAAAACCAACCTGAAAGTAACAGAGTATGATTTCTTCCACATGATGCGTTCACAATGTTAATTTCCTTTAAGGATTCCAGTAAATAAGGCTGAGTTCTAGTCTCAAGATCCCCAGTACCCAACTGCCCTTTTTCATTTCGGCCTAAGGAAAAAACAAAAACAAATGATAATAGAAATAGAATTTTAGTATGTCTAAAAAAATTTACCTCCACAGTAAATAATACAGATGACAAAGCTGATATGGTATAATTTTTGTTTCATACAAATTTTTTAAATTCAACACATAAAAGATCTTTAATGCGTCAAATTCAATTGTAAATTTCAACTTTTAAATTAAATTCTAAATCAGTATAAAATATATTCATGTATTTTTAATTTTCCCAGTGCTGGGCCACTATATTGTGTGGTTAATACAAGTGAAATACACTAAGTCAAAAACATCATATTAAGTACTCTAGCCTTTTCATCTGTGTTTTCTCAAAATCATGTTTTTGACTTAATGTATTTTTCTTATATTTTGTGTTAAAATATTCAAATTTCTCTAGCTTATTTTCTTAGAAACCATAATTATTTCAAAAGTAATCCTCAGGTAAAGTAAAACTCAGGTATGACATATTAAATACAAAAACATTACAAGGAAGGAAAAAAACTTCATTCTGCATCTATTGATAATTAAGCATAAATATTAATAATTACAACAGAAATATTAATAAAATTAAATATGTTGTAATAACTCACCAAGAGTGTATACTTTAAAATCTTCAGTAATAATAATGCTATGAGCAGCATTACATCCTGAAGCCACTGCACGAACTCTGATGTCATCTAAAGGAGCGAAACGATGTGGAACATAGATATTCTTAACAGCGGTGTTTTTACAGCCCTTAGGAGCTGACTTCCTGTTGTACAAATCCCAATTGGTAGCACCACATATTAACAATCTCCCAATATGATCAGGACCTTTAACTCTCTATTAAAAAAAAACAAAAGTAATTAATTTATTTACAATGCATTAAAAAAGATGCAAAGACTGGTTTGAGATTTACCCCGGTTAATCAGAAGAACTGTAATTTAAAAGATTCAGATTTTACCAAGTAAACAAATTCAAATACTGTTTTTTTAACTTATTTTAAGAGCGCATTCAATCTAGAAGCCTTCAAATTGGTAGAACAATTTTTTTTTAATGAGATTATGTTAAGGTCAATAATAATAAGGCTTAGTGAACCCAAAGGCTCGATGACGATACCACCGATTTCTGCTTAGAAACCTCCATCCACAGACCACCACCCAAAATCAAATCCACCAGATCACTCTTAACAATGTTAAAGTCAATAATATAAAAATATACTTCTCCCATTCTAGGCTATAATCTGTAAATTTCATTTGAGAAGTAATAAGATTTAATGTTTGATATTTTATTAGAAATGTTTCATTAATTTGATGCATTTATTCACAACATTGATAATTGGCTAAAAAGATGAAGAATGGTAGCAAGTTGTTTTACTGTTTAGATCAGAGCAGAGGTTGAAAGTTAGTATCTATGTTTATGAACACCAAAATAAGATTTAGTTAAGATGCATACATGTTTCATTTTAATTTTTAATTTATTGCTTAGCTTAAAAATCTTAAAAGAATTGTGGCATTGAAAAATCGTTTTCAAGGTCAGAAGCAGAACTAATGAATTATCAAAGATACTTCTGTTTGTAATTTTTCTTTTCAAGTCATCACGAGAAGCTTAAAATCCGTAACATTTCAACAGATTTTGAGCCATTTTCTCAATACTATTTAAATTCATAAAATTTAATACTTTATCTAAAAATACTTAGTTTTTTAACAATTTATAAATTTGGAAATTAATTTCACTTTAAAGTAATGTTTTAGAATTTATTTCCATTTCATTATATTTGTTTTTAATATCCATTATTATAACTTTTAACAGTCATTACGGGATCGCATAATGTGTAATTTACAAAATGCAAACCTAATATTTATGTCAAATAGCTTTATCAGATGAATTAATGATGAATGCAACAGATATATTTCAGCGCAACCAGTCTGGAGCTCCAGTAAATGATTTACAACATTGAACTACTGAGATCCATGGATTTATACAATAGCCCTTCAATAAAAATCAAGAAAGTTTACAGTAATTAAAGAACCTTAAAAGTGAAATTTTAAAGAAAGTTACTTTAAGAGTCCAGGTACCAACTAACTGTCAGACTTAACTAACTTGAACAGCACCTCAACAAGTGGCTTACCGGACCAACTAGGAATTAGCTGACTGGCCTACTTGGCTTTGGTTACTTACCCAGTTCGTTAACCGATTTATTTTTTATATTTCAAGATTCTTCTGTATTCTGTGATTACGAGAATATTAACAACGCATATAATCTGAATGTGTATGGAATGTATTTGCTAAGTTTCTACTTTCAATTTGAGGATGCTTAGTTTAAGCTTAAGGCTTCTCATATTTTCTGTCCTTTTAATATATACATTAATGGACCTAAGCTGGCTCCTTGTTTTACTTTTATGTATATTTTCAATAGGTCTAATTCACTGATATTCAGCCTAGCTATCTTTATATAAATTTTAGAATTGACCTTAAGATTGTCTGATTCTGATAAATTTCAACTTGTTTATCTTCCAGTCCCATCCAGGGTATA
Source organism: Troilus luridus (assembly GCA_964056705.1). Classification (NCBI taxonomy): domain Eukaryota; kingdom Metazoa; phylum Arthropoda; class Insecta; order Hemiptera; family Pentatomidae; genus Troilus; species Troilus luridus. The sequence goes on from OZ057413.1 coordinate 120,411,858, forward strand.
TTTTCAGAAGTTCTAGATAGGTAAAGATCTTTTTTGGGAACTTAACAGAGCCTGGGTGAGCCCCGAGGTGGATCCTAGATCCCATCTCCGGCCACTAAGAAATTATAAAAAAATGTGTCAGCTAGTGGGGGAATTGAACCCAGGACCTTCAGGATGGCAACTCAGCACTCTAACATTGAGCTAATCTGCTCCCATAGATGATGTAACAGAGTACATATTATTTTGTACAGCCCAATTCGGACCAGATCTGGAATAAATTAGCATTAAATTTATCAGCTAAGCTATCCCTCTTCCTTCATAAACAAACCAAATAATATATTAAAAACCTGAATAGATCTAGCTTACAAATATAATTTACAGCCATACTGAATTCTGATATAACAAATATGACATTAAGTACTTATTATAAATACTACAACCTTACATACTTAAGGAAGAAAAAAAAATTAACCCATAATTTATATGATATAGCTTCTGTTATGCCAAAATAATGAAAGTATTCAACATTCATATTCAATAATTTTATTTATGAAGATCATTCTAACAATAATATATATTTGAAATCAAAACAACCTAACAATATAATGACATAGCATTAAAGAGAAATGTAATTATTGTAAATCTGCTACATTCCTCCAAAGAACCAACATTGACCAGTACTTATTAAATGGCATTCTATAAGCATGATAATTTAATATTCATCTCTAACTTGAAGTAATATTTTTGTCTTCATAAGCCTCCATTGTTAGAAAGCAGTAAGTAGTAGGGCAACAGTTCGTTCACCTCAAACTGAAATCCCCTATATAACCTATTTCCCCAAAACACACGTGAATCATAATAGATTTAAATGCACTCACCAAACCATCATCTGGTCTTAAGTCATCTGAGAGATCGTCTTCATCTTGCAAACTACGGTCAGAACCGTCATTAGATGCATCACTTTTAAATTCATCATCATAATCACTTAAATCTTCATCTTTCCTTTTACCATTTTTCCTTATTTTCTTATTCTTCCTAGCTGAAGAATCTGATGCACTTGGTTTTCTTTTGGAGGACATAATTTAAAAATAAAAATTGTTGATAACTCGTTGATGACGAAATCTACCGGACGCAATAACACCTTTTTATTGATTGTAATTTACTTTTCCTAGTGTTATGATGCTTCTTTTTATAATAATGGCCCCTACCCCCCTTAGCTTAGATTTATAAAGCGCCCACCAGGAGAATATCATACTTTCTTTTAATTCATTAAATTATAATCTTAAGATATATAATTATTTACATATTAAAAACTTAAAACATTAATTTGATAAAAATAAAATCACTCAATTTTTATTAATATATGATCTCATGTATAAAAATAATATATTTTTTTTTACATTTCTCTAAAATATTAAATATTTAAAAAAAACGGAAAAATATAAAAATTATATTGAGAAAAAATACCATTTAAAATTTGTATAATTATAAAAGATAATTTTCATAATTATTTAGTTTTCTTTTTTTTACCGCCATCTTATTTGACCGTTGAAACTGACACCTTCAGGGGTAATAGAATTGTTTTTCATTTATTTGAGAAGACTTCTTATTGAAGTCTAGTTGCACAGAATTTCTAGCTCGTGAAGTTTCGTTTTATCTTTAATATAGCTAAGATATGGGAACCTTAATTAGTAAATTATCTCGTTTATCAGTTAGTGATGAGAAAGTTGAAAATACAAAACCAATTGAAAACATTTGTCCAGATGAACAAAATTTAAAAACTCCCAAAGAAAGGTTTATAGCAGATAACATTTTAGATCCAAGAAGCGCTACAATAGGTATAAGAAGAACACCTTTGGTGGTAAGACAATTAATTATTTTTAAAAACTTTGTTATAGTTTTTACAATATACTTAACTTTTTTTTAATTTAGTTAGTTAAAGTTGGTGGTGACACTCCTGTAAGGCCAAAAATGTATCTTGAAACAGATTTAGATGTAACAAATAAAAGTGACAACAGCAGCTGTATTTCTGATTCTGAAGATAGTAATTGCTCTGAACATTTATTAGATGTTGAGGTAAGAATTTGGGTCTTTATTATAATTTGTAGAGAGAATATTATACGCAATAATTTTATTTTAAATTTAGGAAGGTCTTGAAGCATTTTCCAATGGAGATTCTATTCGTGACTTTGATGTTGAGGAACTGGAAGAAGTCAAAAATAACCCAAATATTACTCTTGATGTTGTTGATGTCCCTTTAAAAGAAAAAGTTAAGAAAACTTATATTTATGAGGATGTTGATCAGACCCCTGAATCTACACCTATAAAACCAAAGGTATAGTTATAATTTTATATTTACATTAGGGTTTAATCCATTTAAAGTGATCCGATGAGGGCTGCTTGGCCATTTTCAAATATTTTGTTCATTTTTTAATATGGAACTAAATACATTACCTTGTACCTTTTCTGAATGGCGGCTATTTTTATTTATAAGCTCATGACTGTTTTTCAATTTGGTTACATTAATTTTAATTTGTATATTTCTCCACTCGGTCAAGTTACTACATTGCAATTGGCATGATTGTTTTTAGAAAAGTCTCCTCTACAACATTGTTTATTACCCTAAATTAAAAAATAACCAGTCAGAATGATCTCTTAAGTTTTGTATTCAAAATTTAGGAAATCTACATTCTTGACTTAAACAAAAATAACAAACAATCAAGTAGTGATTTATCAGAATGTATTTTTTCTCTAGTTTTTATTATAAACCACTAGATTTATTTAGAGCAAGAACATTGACAGATCTTTGATAAGAACATTGACTTAATTTTCTATAAAATTCTCTGGTAGGACTGAGTATACAAACTTAATTTTTAAAATATTTGTTCAACTATATGACACTACTGTAAAAATTTAAACAATGTTAATTTGACTGTGAACGCAGATATGAATTTTTTAAAATAATGAAATAATTCTCATAAAGTTACTGATCTTACGGCTGTTGCCTTAACTAGTTTGAAATGTTTTGATTTGAAGTACTACGTCTTTTTGATGACAAAATAGGCGATGCCTTTAATGGTATCACTGCAAATGGCATACCTCTCCTTGGTTAGAATTTGGTCTGTGATCGGTATTTGTAGGTTAGCTTTACACACTTCATGTTTTGTTGTTCCTTCTACTCGCATGTATTTTAACCATGACAAAAAGCAAACAAGCGCGCGCTCTTTAGTGTCTAGCCTGATTGATTGATACAAAGATTTGGATACTTTTTATTCTTGTTTGTTTTTACAACCATTTCTATCTGAAAAGTATATGAGTTTCTCGACCTCGGGCTACTTTTATTTCATGTAATTAGTTTTGGAACACATAGACAACTGAAGTGTTGTGCTTTAAGTAGTCTTATTAGAATGCAAACTTCTTCTCATTTTTGAAATAGAATACAAATGTATGCACTGTTGCCTGGTCGTTGATCCAGAAGTACCCTTGTATTTCACCTGTTTATTATTCTGATTTTACCATTTTAATCTTGTAATAATATGCTATTAATTGAGAATAAATTTAGTTGTAAAATTGTAGTTTGTTTAACATGGAACTGAAGCAAAGCACCTACTGTTTAAAATGTTGTATCTAAATAGAGGAAGCTAGTGTTAACTTGAAGTAGGTTATTGCTAAATTTTAATACAATGGTACAAGAAACCATTTAAATAGGCAACAGCTATTAGAATAATTGTTGCGTAATATCAGTAGCTTTATGAGAATTATTTCCTTATTATCACATCTTTGCTCACAGTCAAATTTCAGTGTAAAAATGTGTAGAGTTCTTAATGCAAAAATAGAATTTCAACTCTCAGTCCCACATAATTAGACCCAGACTTTAAAATAATTAAGACCTTCCAATTTCAATTACTTTTTTTTTTTAATTAAGGAAACATATGTCAGTTTTCTTGCTCTGCGTAAGGTAAGTAGTTTATGATATTTAACTAGAGAGGAAAAAAGTATGATAATCACTCCATGGTTGTTTTTTTATTTAGACAGAGGATTTTATTTATTTTAAATGCTAAATGTTGGAAGTCATTTTGAATGGTTATTTTTTAATGTGGTGCTTTTTTTTTTATATATATGTTTTTAAAATGAATCCTGCCAATTGAAATTTTGTAACTTAACCCAGCACAGAGATATTGAAATTAACGGCAATGCTTTTCTTTAATTTTTCCTGAAAGAAAGTTGGAGTAAGTTCCACCTATATTTTGTTGGAGAAAAAAAAAATGAATCTGTTCTAGAATTAAATTTTTTAGGATACTACTATTAAAGTTTACATAATTATAGATATAATTATTCTTACAAAAGCACTACTTCATTTAAATTTCTTGGATTACATCAGTTTTATCTTTAATTTCAATGATTATTTTAATCATAAGACCACCTATGATTATGTTACTAATGGAGACCTATTTGCACAGATTCATAGTAAAGAAATACCGAATTTTCATTTGTCTGTTATATTAATTACTTTCATTATTAAAATTTAATTCTTATATAGGTATGTTGTTATAAAGGTAGCAACAGGTTCATTTTTATTTATGTAATATGACACTTATCAGATTTCTTATTCAAACTAGATCATTATTTTTTAGTTATTGCCTTCTGTTTAATCCCAATGTTTTAGAAGATTTATATTTATTGATTATTTTAATTAATACATTAATTTTTTTTGTTACATAGGGCTGCCGTACTCCATTAGGTATTGTTTCAAATAACTCGCCACTCCCTTCTCCTCTTGGTAAGCCATGGCGTGGTATTCGAGAGGAACGTTTGCGTCTTGGACTTGAAAATACTCCTCCCAGTCAAGACCCTTATCCAGATGTTGTTCAATCTGCTCCTGGCAAAGTCGGGATAAAAAGAACTGCTAAGAAAACTTGGGCTAGGGCACATTGGGCGCTTGATGAATCTATTGTGATTTAGGAATTCTTTGTGATTTCTCTACTATTATTTTAATTGATTGTATCCTATGCGATGACTGTTCTCTTAGCTTTGTTAAATTATTTTTGACTACTGTGGTAGATAACTACTGTAATTGGAACACATTTTTTTAGTAGTATGATTTACCACATTTATTTTTTTAAATAGTAAAAATATTGGTATAATTTAAGTTTTAAGAAGTTATCACTGGGACTAATGTTCATATTATATACAAATATTCAATTTTTTAAGAGCTAGTTCATACTAATGTTCATTCCTTTTTTAATTGTAATCCTATTAAATGATTTTTGTTAATAAAATTTTGGTCTTTGATAAATCAAAAAAACATACTATTTGCATTGAAAATTGGAAGACTATTGTTATCTAACTGAACTAAAAGCATGTTCATAAGGAGACAAAATTATTTATGTATATAATAAATGTTTTGTATATACAAGGTGATATTCATATAAGATTTAGTCCCTAGCAGACATCCCAACTTATTTATAATTATAAAAATAATGGAGGAGAGGAAAAGCTGAAATTTATTATACAAAAAAAAATTGATAAAATTCTCTGTAGGCCCCAAGTTGACTATAGACACAGTCTAATTATCTCAGATGTGCATTGCAACCACCTTTACAGAAGATTTATTTTTTTTCGTTTCTAAAAATATTTAGATACCTATTTTACTTTTGTAAATTTCAAAAATGTGTCAAACAGCCTTTTGTGTGATACATCAGGAAGTCCGCAATCTTAAGAATAATATAAGCTGTAAAAGTATTTGAAAATCCACCAAGGTAAGTAGGCTTGCTTAGTTTTTATGTTTAAAACAGATAATATCCTTTTCCTGCAACCATTGAGTAATGCTATCCATTACTCAACTAAAACTGGTGTGGAAAGTCCCAGTCACCTAGATCGAATTTTGAAAGGATGTAAACTGGATTAAATCTATCTAACAATTCCTTCACTGAATGAAAACATATTTCCAGTCATTTGTGTAATATAACTTTATTATATGGAAACGTTTCGACTATATGTCATTTTCCATCCATCTAAGAACTTAATCTTTATCCTCTTGAAAAAGAGTTACAAGTCAACATTTCTCTTTTTATTATTAAAAAATTAACAAAAGGACCATGGACCTCCAAGAAATAATTTTAGTAAAGGACAATTAATAATAAAAAGAGAAATGTTGACGTGTAACTCTTTTTCAAGAGGATAAAGATTAAGTTCTTAGATGGATGGAAAATGACATAGTCGAAACGTTTCCATATAATAAAGTTATATTACACAAATGACTGGAAATAGATTTTCATTCAGTGAAGGAATTATTAGCTAGATCGAATTTGACAATCAGCACTCTGTTGTGTTAAATGGCGGTATTATAATATTCATTTTATATTCCTAAAATGTTATCATAAATAATTTTAGAACTACAGTAAAACCTCAATTATCCGTCATTCTCTGTTAACTGTCACCTCAGTTTTGAGAAAAAAGATGTGTATATATTGTTTGGTTGCTAAAGTTATAGGCGCCAGCTAAGAATCAATCATTGTGTCATGGCATCTGTTGTTTACTCAAAACCTAGGCTTCCTCCCACACATTTCTCAGAAATTAATTATCTTCTGCAGTTGAACTACCTTCAGTCTTAGGGGTACTTGTTTTCTTAAAAGTAAGTATAATAATGTCGGAAAAAATACAAAGGAAGAGTTTAGATCTCGGTACTAAGTTTGAAATTGTAAAACGTTTATGAAAAAGTGAAATTTTAGCAAAAATCTATGATATTCTTCGGACGACAGTTAATGATATAAAACGTGATGGGTACAAAATAGAAAATTTTGTTGGAGATGCGACTAAAAAGAAGACTTTGAAAGTTGCCACAAACAGTAAGTTAGATGAAGCATTGCTTCAGTGGTTTGTTCAGAGACTACCATTGACAGGTCCAATAATTAAAGAAAAGGCCCTTCATTTTAATCAAATTTTACGAGGCGACCCAACATTCAATGCTAGTGAAAGGTGGTTGTTGGGCAGATTCAAATCTCGGCATGGCATTCGACAACTTTCAATACAAGGCGAAAAACTGAGTGCAAATAGTGTTTCAGCAATAAAAATTAGTACAAGAGATACGAAAACGTGAATTAAATTACAATCAAATATATAATTGTGATGAAACTGGGCTAAATTGGAAAGCCCTTCCTCGGAAATCTCTCGCTTCATCATCAGAGACAGCTGCTCCCCGATATAAAATCCAAAAAGAATGGTTAACAATTATGGTTTGTGCAAATGAAACTGGCGAACATTGCTCTACTAGTTGTAGGTTAGTCAGTCAACCCTAGAGCTTTTAAAAATGTAAATACTAATGCACTCCCTGTAAAATATTATGCTCAAAATTATGCATGGATGAGCAGAGATATCCTTAAAACGTCGTTTGATGATGATTTCGTACAAGCAGTAAAATCATTTTTAGATGAAAAAGGGCTTATAATAAAAGCTTTATTACTCCTAAATAACGCACCCCCTCATTCTATCGAAACCCTTGAAACTTCTGATGGTGATATTTCTACCCGCTAACACAACGTAACTACTGCAGCCTATGGATCAAGGGGTAATTGAAGCATTAAAAAGTCGCTACTGAAAAAAAATTCTTGAAAATCTGGTTTTGCAGAATGACTGTAATCTTCCAGATTGTTTAAAAAGTTACAATATTAAGGATGGCATTTATAACGTGGCAGAAGCTTGACAGGACGTTGCACCTGTCACTATCCAACGATGCTGGAATAAGGTTTTGCCAGCGGAAGAAAACCACACGGAGCCTGGACAGCTTGCTAGCACAGTGGAACTGTCTGACCCTACCAATTTTTGTTCTACTATTCCAGAAAGAGGGAATCTTACTCAAGATGATATTATCGAATGGGTAAACACCAATGAACTGGATATGGGGTATGATAACGTAGTATGTTCCTTCTATATAATCACTTAATGGGTATTAAGAAGGCCCATACGACGTTTGTGCACGAGGAAAGAGCAAAACTCTACCTTTAAAATTATATTAATTTCTCAAGAGGGAAAAAATGGACATACAATGATTGTGCTTTTAGCCATCGATGTACGTAATTATTATTATTTAAAAAAAATATTTTTACTACATTTGTATACCTTGTTAGTAAGTAAATAAGTTACGAGTTCATATACAATGTCGAATGTTTGAAATATATTGTTCAATTTATGTGTATATATGTATAACATATGTCTCACTCCCATATCCGTCTATTTCCCAAATCCGTCACCATCTTGGTCCCATACCCTGACGGATAATCGAGGTTCTACTGTATTTTATATTTAATTTAAGATAGCTTTTATTTATTTTGAAGCGATTTTATAGAAATATTTAATATAACCTTAAATGTATTAGAGCCTTCACACATCAGAATTTTGGAGATCTAACATTAAAACAGTTATCAGACCACAAACAAAATAAAAAATGGAAATAGATAGTGATGATTTCATATAATTTACTCCTCCATTCATAAAAGAACAGGCAATAAATCAACTTTTACCAAAATATCTAAAGTCAGATATGAAGAGAAATATAAATCAAGATATAATAATATACGTTTATACGTTTATTTTATTTTTGTATGTTATCCTAATATTATTTTCTTAATAATAATAAATAAATGTTTCAATTAGTAAACCGTCCTAGAGTTATAATTTGCATGGTTAGTAATAGAAAATTGTAAGAGACAGCGCTAGTGTAGTTTTACCTTTTAATTTCTTAATTTTTAAATGGTTGCAGGAAAAATGTAATTTTTATTTTAAAGTTACGTGAGAAAAGGGTCTTATAACACCCTCGTTTAATTACCACACTCTCCTTCGTCTCGTGTGGTAATAAATAACTATTTCCTCACATTATTTCTAATACTACCTGATCATATACTAAGAAAAACACTTAAGTGTGGAGGACAAACTATGTTCTATGCCAAAAATAAACCATTTGATCCATGGGATGTAAAATTTCTGTAGTACCCTTATGATCTACTTCAGACATTTAAGACTAGTAATTCCTCAACAAGCCTGTCTATCTGCTTTTTTAACTAATAATGGATCTAAGTTTACATAATCTGTATTTCATTTCCCTACTTGTAACTATTAAGCTCTGAGGAATGCATAAGGTGTGCATTAAACCATTGATTCGTCTTTGTTCATTTAACGTCACTTTTTGCTCCTATGGCTAATCGGACGATGCCTACATTGGTAGCTATAAATTTTGCCTATCCAGGTTTAATTAGGATAGGGATTTTTAACGTCCCTTCCGAAGGACGGCGTAACTAAGGATTATTTACTCCCTTTAAAAAATCCTAGGGGCACCAACGAACCCGCGATCTTGGGCTTAGTAATTATTACGCTAACCACAGGTCGCCCCACACACATTAATTCTTGCTTTCTATTTAAGAATTTAATATGACTTCCATTTTCTATGTACAACCAATAATTATTCAATGTAATCTCTTTCATTCATAGAGGGCCTATAGCAAAGAAAAAACAAACTTGTTTATATGGAAAACAATAAGAAACTATTTCTTATATAGAGTTGAACTATTTATTAGAAAGCCAACATTTCAAAAAACGTTTTCTATAAGGTCAACTAATTTTTTTTATTTGGACTTTTTACAGACCACTCTATTTCAACAGCATCTTCCTTTCCCTTCCTTTTGCCCAGTACTTCAACATTAGTTTCCTATGTTGTTCCTTTTTCGAATGGTGTCTGTGATCTTCCCAACATATTTGTAGAGTTCATAGTTGTGTCGTATTCTAAATTCACCATTCTCTTTAATTGGACCCAGGATTTTTCTCAAGACATTCTGAAGCATATAGCGCCTCTGGTCTTATAACAGTGCAATAATGCATTAAATGATACTGATTTTTTCTTATAGACTTTTTTGCTTAGCTGGTATGCCATTTCTATTTTACTAATCCGTGATGCAAATGCTTCTTTTTCAGAGGAGCTAGAATCTACCCATTCTTCCAGATATCTGATTTTTTTCTGTCCGTTTGATTTCCCCATCTCCTACCTTTAGCATTCTGGGACTGACTTAAGTCCCACCTTTGCTGCTTTTGTCTTCAGCTCATTGATTTGTTCTGTGGCTGCCTGCAGCCAGTCAGAAAAATTGGCCAGGTCATCTGGAAAGGCCAACCAATCAACTCTCATATTCTTGCTTTTATAGTCAAGACTGACCACTTTTCAACACATTTGCTATTCATTCCCTTCCGCCATTCACGGATGACTTTCTCAAGTGTCCATCTCCCTGTCTGACGCCCGTCCGTTCAGATGGCTTTGAAATCGCTTCCATAAATTTCGCTTTCGACGTACTGTAAGCAAGAGTCTGTCGGATAATTGCTCGTGTCTTTCATCTAACCAAATTCTTTCGGGAAGATTTCGAGAAGTGTAGTTCTATCGATCAAGTCATATGCCTTCCTAAAATTTACTAAAAAGTCACAATGAAATTCTTGCTTCTGTGTTTCAGGTAGGACATGACCAATTTTAGATTCATGATATGTTTGGTACACGAACGTCCTTTTCTGAATCCTTGATATTCACCAAGCTGTGGGTCCAATCATTATTTTGGTCTAGTCTGAAGGGCTTTAAAAGAATCTTGTAGGTTATTAAAAGAAGGGACATACCACGATAATTGTTTATATCCATTAAATGTTATTGTCCAACATTTATTCAATAATTCAACAGTCCAATAATTGTTATATCTACTAGTTATTATATAAGGTCAACTGATATTATTCAAAAATACTTTTTTATATAGTGTCACTTTTTTTCTCCCATTTTATTTACAAAATAACTTTTATAAGTAATAATTTTATGCTTAGTAAACATTAAATGTTATAATCCCAAGTGGTTAAGTCCTTGTCCAGAGGAAGCTTCTGTATTTTGGGAAGCGTAATCGTGTCATTCTCGTAATACATAGGTGGAATCAAGTTGTAATATTGTAACTCTTTTTCAAGCCAATGCCTGACTTAGTCCCTTATTCACCACGAAAATAACACGATTCCACATTCTTAAGTACAAGAAACCTATCCATTTCAACTTCCCTACTTGTGTATACCGTGTGTATATTTTGTCTCCAATGTTTACCGTTTTCCTGAAGATTGGCTTTCTGTATACCCTCTGAAAATCCATTCCAACGGATAGTTCCTCTCCCTGCAATCTGCAATAAAATATTGAAAAAATGAGGTGTAAGAACATCACATTTTTAAAGCCCGTTTGTATATCTTGTAAATCTTGAGTTTCTCTAAATGGAAGATAAGCTTCTAATTCTTTTAAGTATAGTAAGTAGTAAATATTAGGCTATAGTTCCAAAAAATAAAAATTTAGAGAAAATACTCTTTAAACTTATTTTGTAGGAATGACAGTGCTCTCTCTGATGTCAAACCCTGTGTTACGGCAACTCAGTTTTTAATTAGAAATAGTTTGTATGCCCATGTAAATACATGTTCTTTTTTTTTTGGTTCCAACATTCATAAGAAAGTCAAATGTATTGTTAACATTTTTAATAAATTGTTTTGTCAAACGACAAGAAAGCTGAGTTCGTGGAGGTTGAAAGAAGTTTTGCTCAATATTAGAATATACAGGTAATAGTCCTGAATAAAACATATCGAGACCGAAAATACTTGGTTTCGGAAGAAATGTATCGTTGTAGTACTCCATATGCGTATTATATATTGTTATAAGATTCAGATGAATAATGTTAGCCTATAAATAAACAGGCCCTTTGAAGGGCTAACTTTTAGAAGGGGGGTGAGGAATCGCTATTGGATAACCCTAGCTTTGTAACTATTCCAAAGAACAATCTTAGAATATCAATCTTCATCACTCCTCGTCTCTAATTCCGACCAGCTTTTAAAATCCAACACAGCATTGCTCGAACCTGTCTGGTACATCTTAAGGCACTGAATGGAGTGTCTTCCATAGGAATAAACACATAATTGGGAGGGTATCCCAGAGGCTGTAGTACTGGGACGCTTTTGTGGTAGGACATGTATCAGTCCTGAGACTTCGCCAGCTAGAGAGCATCAAAATAGAAATTTTTGCTGATGGTGCTTTGGTGATTGAGGCAAAATATAATGGCAAAGAATGCTTAGGCAATAGATACATTTCAATCGTTCCTTGAAGTGAGGATTAATGAAAGGGTGCGGTTCAAAGGTATTCAGCGGGTGAGCAAGATGAAAAGCTATATTGGATTATAGAACAACGATGGTTCCTGAATATCGCTGGAGAGCCTTACGAGCGTGTTTGACAGTTTTATACGAAGTAGCATACGAGTATCAGGATGCCACCATTAGAGCTGATCGTATTTCCATAACTGAATAGACCGCATTTAAAGGACCGAAGTAGGAGATTGTTGAAAATGGCAGGATACGGCTCCTTTCAAATCTACCATTAGAGATTTAAAGTGGATAATACAGCAGAATATCCAGTTAAAATAACACTGCCTTGAGATTTAGGATACTCTTGTATGTGAGGTAACAGGCATTGAAAGCTTTTGGAACAAAATTAATGCAAAATATTTTTATTTTAAAAAATGACTATGAGCTTCACTCAATGTATCAAACATGATTAAAAATTACTTATCCTTATTGAAAAATGGATAATGAATAGAAATAACCTAGGGATTATAAACATGATCACTCTATAAAGTAAACCAGGGATTAACTTGAAGAAGCATTATTTCTGGCCCGAGATTATTGATTCTGAAGAACAGCATTTTCCACAAAATTGTCGGTTCTTTTATAATTTTTCTAGGTAGTGAGAATAGATATTAGTGGCACTTTTAAAGTTGGCCTGTTGATAATTTGCTCCAATCGAAATTTTTTTTTATGTACATACTTTGATTTATTGACCACAAAAAATATTTCACCGTGAACTTATTACTGATCGAGGATTTCTAGGTTGTAACAGCGCTAGTGAATTCGAAATCAGAATTTCAGAACATATTAAATTTTGTAATAAAAAATCTGATTAACAAGTATGCTTCTTAAAGGACAGCCATGAAAATTTTAACTGCTTCTGAATTTCGAAATGACTCTTGGTGCTTCGGAAGATCACTAAAAAAACTTTTATGAATGAGACGGAACAACTAACCAGAAAAGCAAAAGAACGTGTGTACCTGAATGTCCAAAATGGAATTATAATTAAAAAAATCTTGTCATTGTGCTTTAATTTATTTTACTTATATAACAAGAAATCTGTTATGTGGATACTACAGTACTTTCTCTAAATCTTCAGAACTTTTTTGTTAATAGGAACATGACAATGGCTAAAAACTCAGATGTGCAATAATGCTGAATTGGTGTTACTCCTTGATAATGGATGATTTTTTTTTTTTTCGCTTATAGTTAAATTTGGGAAGTCTTAAGAAATATTTTATTTGGAAATTAGGTAGGTATTTATAATTAATGGCCACTATTAATTTTCTTTTAAGGCATCAAAGTGAATAAATACAGTTCCATAAATGTTTCATCAACCAACAAAACACCTTTGTTATTCTTTTGATAAAATAAAGTTAAAGATTAAATTTGTCTATATTTTTGTTGAAATATTCCAGTTTATTTTAATGTTTTATAATTGAATCTCAAGTATATGTAATAGGTACATACTTGATCAGAATTAATGATTTTTTTAACCATTTTCGTATTTAATTAAAACATGTGGTGAAGAAGGGTGGATTGTAACAGTTGTCTTGACAACTGAATAATTATCGCTTAAGTTTTTATTTAAGGTTTTTCTTTGTTGAGCTTGTTTTCATTTATTAGAAAACCATTAATTTGAAAAAAAGAGATGAGTGTAAAAGTAGAATTTATTGAAGGTGATTACTTAGAACAAGACTTTAGCAGATCAGAATCTATCAAAGTGGTTAGATTTCAGGAAAGTCTTGCAAAAAGAAAACGTGGGCGTCCGAAAAAAATAAAAACAGGTAATTTATTTTGCATCTTAAATTAATTTTCTAGATTTGTTGGCTAAATAATGCTTTGTAATAAAGCAAATTTAAAATGCTCCACAATACTAAAGTAATAATTGTCAAACCTGAGTCCTATTGATTTTTCTAGTGTCCCCATCTATCGTCTCAATGAAGTAACTGATGTTCGATTTGATAAAGTAGTTGCCTTTCATTGAGTGTTATCTCTCGTTTTCCTCTTCCATAAGAGGATTCTGTAAATTTGATTAATGAGAAAAGACGAGTTCATAAAATGAATGCTTTATATATTAAAATGTGTGCTGGAATCTTTCTTTGAGATCGATACGTGGTGGGGGTAAGAGAGCCTAGCAACGGCCCGATGCGGTTTCTATAGACACCAGAAATCGGCGCCCTACAACTTAGGTAACTTGATAACAATTAACCGCGACTTATGGTGCTTTCAGCACAACTAAAATTCGTGCGTAATTTAATGTTATGTTATGATGTTTATCAATTCCTATTTCATGAACAAATTTTGCCCTTTCATCGAAAGGAGTGCCAATATGGCGTTTTAAAATAATTTTTTTTTCAATAAATTTATTTGTTTTAAATCCAGGCTTTCTAATGTCTTATCTTGACATTAAATGCCTAAGGATATTAGTATCTTCATGCTCTAAGGTTGGGTTATGACAAAAGTCATGATTACTTACAACTGATAAGAGCTGAAGGGACCAGTTGATAATTGAGGTTTTCCAATTTATTCATTTTCACTAATTTCAAGTTATATTATCTGTTTATTTTTTCAGTTCTGGGACATATGTAATCTTTATAATCCATAGTTTTCAAAGTTTCCTTGTACAAGAAAATTAGTTTTTCCCAGACAGATGTAATATTTAACTCCCTCTTTTTTTATATCTTCACCTGCTGTTATGCTTGGCGTACCATAGGTATTACACTGTTTATTAAACCGTGTAGAGCACCTGTCATTGAACACATGTTTCTGTCGGTTATTCCATATAGATTTTTGGTGCGTTGTGTCAGACAGTATTGGCTTAGTTGCTCCTCACCATAGTAACAAGTTACAAACAAGAACACTGCTTATTTTTTAGTTAGATTTTCCTCTATAATATAAAATTGCTATTTGGCCTATTCTCATGTTTCATTCGTAGTAATTTTACTTTGGTGGCAGAACTATTTAAGGTTCTTTTTATTATATTCAAGGCATTTTGAATAGGTATGTATTGTTATACATTTTTCTGTTATTGATTAGTAATTATGATTCATAGCTGCAATATTGACGTTAATATTTTTATCAAATCATTCAAAAAGTATCATGCTGATTGTTACCTCAATTTATTTCACTCATATATGAACATTAATTTATATTTTTCATCAGTTATACTTTTTTATTTTTCCATTTGCTTTATTTATATATAGATTAAAAAAAAATAATATGTCAATATAGTGTTTTTTATTTTGTGGTAGTAAAGCATAATAAATTACCAACAAAATAATGAGATATTACAAATAAAAATAAGGTATCAGATAGAACTATGATTGGAATTTATATCTTTATATCTATGAGTAAACAACATGCGTTCTGTTCACTCAAGGGTACTAATATGTTACCAATATTTTGGCATTGTCAGTAGATATTTAATTTTAATTACTCATTGAACTGATACAGAAATATAATACAGTATAAGTATAAAGATATAAATGTCTTTTAATTTTCTGTGAGTGATTCTAAGATTAGTGACGGGTTTCATGATAGTTTTTAAATAAAATAAGTACTTGCATCTGCTTTTGATAGCCACATGTTGGTTTAAAATGTTTATTTTATTTTATTTGGTTGAAATTAAAAATTATAGGAACAAAGTGTGTTAATGACATCAATATTTGGATTTAATATATTTTACTATATAAAGATGTTTTTACTTGTAATTTAAACAAAATATAAGATAAAAATAATTAACTCTAGAAAGATAACATACGTTGAATCGACCTAAACGAAATTGAGTGGCTAACTCTTTTATATTGCACTTGGCTACACTGACCGTTCCCACCAACTCAGTCGGCGCACAGAAAATATGGTTATCTTTCTAGGGTTAAAGACATATAACAAAATTGTTTCTAAACAATAAAAGAAGTAGTAAATAATTATTTATTATGACATTGCACCAAGATTTCTAGGTATTTCTCTCAGCATCAGGATTTGAACTTGGTATTCTTTGTTCACAGTATTAAAATTGTTTCCATATATTTTCAGGTTAATCATATTATCCATATTGATAACAATTTGTCTATAATTAACATTTAAATAATGAAATAGAAAGCTTGTTAAATGCTCTTATATTTATGTTCCACACAATATTATTTTTCTTTTGTTAATTTCACCCAACTTTGTGGTAATTTGGATCTATCTTTACAGCATGTTCTGCGAATTTCTCTCCGGCCAGTATTGTTTCGTCCTATCTATTCCCCTCCTTTCCTCATTAGAGATTCTGATTATCCACTTTGTTTTCATCTCAAACCTCTTCCTTTTGTCTTAGGTTAGGCTATTAGCAGTTCCATCTTTGAGCATATCCTATGCATAATCTGTATGCCTATCACTGTATCCATATCCTCTGTTTCCCTGAGTTTCCTCTTTAAACTCTCATGTCCATTTGTGTCTCCTTAAACTAGTTCGGTTTAATTATTTTTAGTTATTAAAGGGTCTCATTTTGTGGGATTTTTTTTTTTTTTTTTTTTTTTTTTTTTTTTAAAGACTTGATTGAGTTAATGTTTTTGCCTGCATATATTCATTTCATAAGCTTGCTTAGTTAGTGCAGGGTTTATTATTTTTCAAATGTTTCAGCTTTAATTTAGCTTGGTTTACATTAGCTGTATGGCTTGATGTGTTGGTTATCTCTGCTACTATCATCTAGGTTTCTAGTTCAAGACTGGCCATGGAGAATAGTTATTTATTTTATTATCAGGTTTGGATCGACCCAGTGTAATTGGTGGACCCTCCTGAGCCTTTCCCAGCACCTTTGAAATGGGAACACTTAGTGAAAAACCTGGTGGTCTAGCATGACCCTCTGCTAGATTACCTCCTTTCACAACACTTTCCCTAGAAATATAACTAACCTCCTTCCACAAGAGTTTCCCTAGAAATACTATTGCCCTTATCAAGTACTTAACTTAAATTCCCTGTAACCTAAAAGTGGTATTGGTTTTTTAATTTATTATTTATCAGTCAAAATTTAGAAAAACAGACCTTAAAATGGAATGAGGATGGTGGTGAATAATGATATGTTCAAATTATGTTATCCTTCCATGAAGAGAGCTCTATTAGTTATGTTTATATGATGCAAGTTGTCTGGAGAGTATACTTGCATGGCTAATATTTTTTCATCCGACAGGATAGTCAACTCGCATGCTAGTATTATTTGTTTTCAAAATCAAGATAGTTGACAATCAGCATTTCCATAATCTGTATACCATGTATTCCATAAACAGTAAACCCACATTCCAAGAAGGAATTAATCTTGTAGATGATTTGTTACTGGTATGATCGAATGATAAAAAGAATAGTTAAATAGAAACCTGGTGTCAAAATGAAAGATTTTTTATACTTTTAATAACTTTTTGATACGAAGTTCAAGTTTAAGATGCAGCAAGCTTTAGAAATCATTTGATTTCATTTTATTTCTATCTCAAAAGTTGTACATTGTAAATTCTTTGTAGTTTGTTTTTTGCATTTTCTGTCTGCTTAATTGACTTATGCTTTACTTACATACTGTTGGACGCTACGGTCCTACAAAGACCTGGGCACCCTCAAGGACCTTAAACCAGTTATTTCTCTCCTGTGCTCACTCACTCCATCTCCTTACACCAAGCAACTTAAGGTCTTCTTCAACATATTCCAACGATCTTCTTCTTCTTTCGTTCTTCCCATCATATGGCTATGTTCAGTGATAAAGTCAGGAAATCAGTGGTCCTCCTGAGGTCATCCAGGGTTCCATAAAGCTTGGTCTCCATGCCAAATCCGATTGCATGCCTCTTCGAGTAATTTGCAGTATTGCAGGATGTGCTCAGCTGTCTGATCTTCACCGCACAGGCATAGGGGGCTTGTTCCTATTTTGAGTTTCTTAAAGAGGTGTGAGTTCAATATATTACGGTTTGTTCGTAGTCTGAAGATTACAACTTATTCCTTTCTATTGAGTTTGTGATATGAATCCTTGTGGTTTTTATGAGGGTGGTTGTTATTCCATCTGTTATTTATAGCGGCTTTGTTTATTGTTTTCACCTCTTCAAGTGTGAGTGGAGCATTGCTTTGTGGGAGGAGAGCCCCGGCCTTAGCTAGTTTATCCGCTCTTTCATTCCCACTTATTCCACAGTGAGCAGGGATCCATTGCAAAACTAGTATCTCGCTGGCCTTCACTAGATTTCTAAGTTCCACCGCGATTCTGCGATAATTTTGTTCCCAGTTGGATTGGAAAGATCTGATATCTGAAGCAGCCTCTGTTAGGAAGACTATTTTGGACGTCCTTTGCTTTGGGAGTGATAGGATTAATTTTATTCCTTCTATTATTGCCTCCTGCTCTGCTCAGTAGTTGGTGCATATTTTCCCTGTGGTGAGGGATTTCTCGAGCCTGCTACCATCTGGGAGCTCAATGTATATTCCAGCAGCTCCATCCTTCACGGGATCTGAAGCTGACCCATCTGTATAAATTCGGGCCCATTCTTTCTGTGGGTAGTTCTTTCCTATGTGTTCTAGGGTGAATGCTCTCAGATCTGGCGATTCCGTGTTAGCCTTCCTCCTGGTAATTCCTGGGATGCTAGAACTCATAATAGGTGCCACATGGGTGCCTCTCCCAAGGCGGAGTGAATGCAGCTTTATCAGGAATTTTGGGTACGATTTCTTTTAGTTGTAGCTTATCCAGCAGTGTTTTAGTTCTATGTATTGTACTCTGCCTTTTGAGTCTACTGGAATACCCTTTCTTATTCTTTTTTTTAAATGGGTGGTTTGATACACACAGGGCTTTTGCCTTCACATTCAAATATTTTAAGTCTCTCAGGTCCTCTATTGCTTGTATGCATGTAATGGATTCCATCTTGGATATGAGAGTTGACTTCATTGCACCTGTGATTATTCTTAGGCTTTGATTTTGTACACAGTTAACCTTTTGAAGGTTTGAGGTTGCTGTCGTCCCTCAGCTGGTAATGCCATACTCTAATACTGGTCTACATAGTCTGTATATAGTTTTTGGAGGGTTTTTGGATCAGCTCCCCAGTTTGAGCCAGTGATTTTTTTCATAAGACAAGACCTTTAGAAACATTTTTGTGCACATTGTTCTAAGTGTTTTTTCCAGGTGAGTCGAGGATCCATTGTTATTCCGAGGTAGCTGGGGTTTTCGGTCTTTGTAATGGTTTGATCACCTATTTGGAGATTAACTGGGTTTGGAAGGTTAGTGGAGAGACTGAAGATGGTGTACGTTGTTTTAGTTATATTCATCTTCATTATCCATTCTTCCGTCCATGAGTGGATATTTTTCAATGCATATTGGTGTCTGTACCTTATAGAGCCAATTGAGTAAGGTACATAAAAAGGTCACCTGCGTATAGTGATGCCTTCACTCCACGATCCAGTTCTTTAATAATATCTTTGATATATATAAGGAATAATGTTGGGGATATTACTCCCCCTAGTGGTACACCATTTTTAATTACCTTACATCGGCTTTTCTTTGTGTGTAAAAATATTCTGGCTTTTCTTTTATGGAGGTAGTTTTCTAGCCAAAATAGTGCTCTTCCTCTTATTCCACTCTCAGCAACCTTAAGAAGTAGGCCTTCATTCCATACTATGTCAAATGCCTTTTCAAGGTCACTCCATACTGCGACTGTATGCTCACCCCTTTGGAAACCATCCTCGATGTCTTGGGTAATATGCACTACCTGGTCCTCGGTGGATCTGTTTTTCCTGAAACCGGCTTGTTCAGGGATTAGTTTCTTATTAGATTCCAGGTACCACATTAGTCTGTTATTGACCATCCTTTCTAGAAGTTTGCCCAGACAGGTTATAAGGCTGATTGGTCTGTAGCTATTTACATTTTCTTTAGGTTTTCCAGTTTTATGTATTGGGATGAGCGCAGCTTCTTTCCAACTTTGTTTTCCAGCTCATATTAAATATCTTTAGGATTTTCACTCTTGTTTTTTTCCAGAATATATGATCAGCTCGTTTGTTATGCAGTCGTTTCCTGGAGCACTGTTTTTGAGAGAAGTTATGGCTTCTTTTAGTTCTACTATGTTAAAGGGAGTATCTAATTCATTTGTCTCTCGCTTTGCCCTTTTTATTTAATTTTTTTAGAGCTTTCTTAATGAATTTCTCCCTGATATAATTCACTTTCGTATTGCCCTGGGCACTTATATGTTCCAGCTAGAGGTCTGCTGCCGCTTTGCCAGTGGTAAGTTTGCTCTCATGCTCAATCTTTATTGGATCGTGTTTTTGTTGATCTCCTGCGAGGTTTGTGGCAAGTTACCACAGTTTTGTTCCACCTTTGTCAATGTTTAACTCTTCTGTTTTCCTTCTCCATGTATTCTTTTTAGAGGATTAGATTGCGTGTTTAAGTTTGGCTATGGCTTCTTTTAATTCTATATTATTCTCGACTGAGGATTCATTTTCATCTCTTGCTTCTATCTTCTATCTGTTCAATTACTGGGGTCCAGTAGTGCTTAAAATTTACCTAGTTCCTCTGGGTATACTCTCTTTTGCTGCTTTAAAGAGTGCTTTTGTAAAGGTTTAGACAGATACTCATCAGATAGCATTTTATATGTTTCCTAATTACCCCTTTTATAGTTCTATCTAGGGAGTGTGCTTGTCTTTTGCTCCATATTACAGCAGTTTACAGTGATTAAAAATGGGTGGTGGTCGATTCCACCAAGTGGATTCACCATTCAGCATCCTGATACGGCTAAATTGTTTGGGGCGAATGTAAGGTCAGTGCATGTGGTGGTCATCCACGTCCTGGAGTAGAAGGTTGGTGGGTCCTGTGGTTTATTTAGAATTTGCAGTTAGCTATTTGCTTGCCATATTTTCAATTCATCTCCTCTCGGATCCATTGCATCATATCCCATCTTGTATAAGAGCATTGAAATCACCAACAACTATACAATTATTTTCTGATATATCCATTACGTCCAAGGATAAGCCCTTGTCATTTGAGCAGTAGTAATTATAAAGTTTCACCTTTTTTTCTTTTATTTGAAGATCTACTCCCATGATCTCAGCTTCACCATTCAACCTCAAAGGGAATTCATTTGCTGGTATTGTATTTTTAACCGTTATCATGACCCCACCCTTGCTCCTGCCTAATCTATCTAGTCGGAAGACTTGGTAACCTCTTACACTAAAGCGAAACTTTTCATTGAGGTGAGTTTCTTGAAAGCAGGCAATATCTATGTTTTCTTCTGATAATCTTTTTCCTAGTACTACTTTCTTGTTCATTATTCCGCATTTCTATTTTTGGCTTTGCATCAGCGATCGGTCATAGAACTTTTATTTTTTGGTTTATATCCACCAGTCGCTGGTAAGCAGCCCTTCCAAGTTTGCTCTTCTTGCCTGGCAGGGATCCGCAAGAGTAACACCTCTATCCATAGTTCCAAATTTACAGAAAGCCATATAGGAAGTGTTGTGCGTGATGTCTTGTTTTTTGGTATTACTAGGACTATATGCACCTTTCGGTCAGACATTGCTGGCTTCAGCGTACTTTTTTTATTCAGGGTTTGTTCCCTTTAGTCTTTGGAGTCCACCTCCTACCCATAAGACAATGGGGGTCTGGCTCTTCTCCTCTCTTGGTCGTTGGAATGCTTGGTTCTCTTCCGCCCTCGAGACCATATGCCGGTTGTCACCTGTAACTCTAGGAGGGGCCCTCACATGGTACTACCAGCCGTTATCAAGCTGGATCAAGGTTTTTTATTTTTAACAAGGCGTTTCTCCTCCCCTTCCTCCTTTCTCAGACGGGGTTGGGACCGTCCTCGGCGGAGTTATCCAACCATCTCATTCTTGGTCTTTCTCCAACTTTTCCATATAGCAGTTACCGTGGCATCCTAGTTTCTGGCATATGTTCCATGTGTCCCCCCATCTGAGGCGGGATTTTATCTCAAATTATACCAGGTCTACCATGCATTGTACGGTGCTCACGATTCTTCCTTTATCGCCACATACCATTCTCTCTTATTGGCCCGTATATCTTTGTATAATAAGGTTTGTATAATGTTAATTGAAGGTATGTTTCAACCTTATTTTTATGGAGTTAATGTTCCAGAGAATTTGAATGTCTCTGTATTACTCCATTTATATTTCCAATCATGTTTCACCATCTAGTTTATTCATTAGCACAGTAGAAAGTCCGAAGGCAATCTTGTCCAACAGCACGAGTAAGTTGGCTTATGCAAGTGTGCTTAAATTGTACGAGTAAGAGGCAAGTACTGTTCACAAGATAGTGCATTCGTTTCAGTCAGCTCGCTTATGTAAATACACCTTTAGTTCAGCAGAGGTGTGGTTTAGCTAGAAATAGCGTTTGAAACCACATTAAATAAAAATGACTACTTTCCTGTTACGCAATAAAGTAAGTGATGTGCATTTTATGTTATAAAGCATTTGGAGGTAGGAATTGTCTAGGTAGAGCTCAAAATATAGTCACAAGTAGTAAGAAACTATTTATCGGAAATCTCAATTCTTAAATTTCTTGCTTTTAGGGGATTTACTTTGACCTCCTCAAGGACCATCCTTTCCTTCAAAAACTTTTAAATTCAACCAATATTTATTTAATATGTTATAAATTTCTTATTTCTTAAATTTAAAAAAATAAAAAATATCATTTTGTTGATATTGGAAGAAATTATTATATCTGTATATTTCTAGTTATGAATAAACATGCTTTTTTTTCTGAGGAAGAAATGTTATTCTGACCTCTTAAGTCTATTTAACCCTCTGACCTCTCTCAGGTCTATTCTTGATTTTTTCTGAACTCCACCCAGACCATTTTGTTCCTAATATACATAAGATCAACTAATATTATTCAAGGTTTATTTTTTCTGTTTGATATAGAGTCAGAGTGGGAGATGGCATCACAGGGCGGTGATACAACTGTTACAGTGGTCCCACAAACTCAAATACTTCAGGTATTATTTATTTTAAGATGTTATTAAAAACAAGTTGTAATATTTTTTAAATTTTATTAAAAATTATTTGAAGTCTATAATTTCATCCAAATTTAATAAATCTTGTTTTTGTTTTTTTAAGGTTGTATAGTTTAGTTTAAGTTATATATACATATTATAAAACAATGTCCTCGGCCGCGTTTGTTCGCGGTAAACTCAATAACTACTGCACGGATTTTCATGCGGTTTTCACCAATAGATAGAGTGATTCACCTGGAAGATTTAGGTGCATAATTTTTTGAGGGTTTGTGTAAATGGGTTGGAATATCGATGGGTTTCACTGAAGACGATGCTTGCCTAATCCCGTGCAATTATCTAACGTGCAAGATAATAAATTCATATATAAAGAAATATTTGGTTTTGTTTTTATTTTTATAATCTATACATATAAAATGCTTTGTCCTTAATGATTGAGGGATCATCGTAGGTACCTGAAACTTGGAGGGTGTGTTCTTTCCATGACGTAGGCAACGGATAAGAAAGGATTTTCCGAAATTCTATCCCTAAGGAGGTGAAAAAGGGAGGGAAAAGTTTGTATGCTTGCTCACGTGTTTCTTACTCGCATAATCTACATATTTCCGCTGAACAAAACAAATCAAGTAGCATATTTTACTTCTCGCTGCTGCCGTACGACAAGTGAAACCGTTATACTAAGTAATTCTTTTCAATAACATTACTTACAAATCCTTTTTTAGAAATTAAAAAAAACAAACAAACTAATAATTTACTGACACGAACAACAGTAAACTTCTGTTTGTTAATCTGTATCAATGTATGTTTTACGGCTGTGCTGATCCGTCTGTGATGAAAAGCTAGTTAGAGATAAAATAAACACTAAGACCTTCTCCTCCAATCATGATGGGCTTTGTTAATATATCTTTTGCACACACTTCTCTGAATTTGTGCTTCCATTCAACTATTGCCTCTCTGCCTATTACTATTTCCTTGAGACAAAACTTCAATGTTGCATAATCCTGAGACCAGGCATAAATTAGGAGAATTACCTTGTTCAAGGACAGATGACATCTCTCAAGCCACGTTCCTCGCAGAAGGCCCACCTCTTTCCTGCATCCCTTCTTATAACAGTACCACTAGGAAATTCTGGTTTCATTTAATCTCGGTTTCATCGGATTCATTCTTACACTGTACACTCCTTATGTGTTCACTTATACAAAAAATGTTCATAATAATTTATTGTAGAACACGAATGAAACCATATGTTAATTAGGATTTATAGTTAGGTTAATGTTAAATTTCTCAAACATATGAAGTTTTTCATATAAGTAATAATAATTACCGAAAAAGTAATCTGTTTGCATTTTCCGAAACAGACCCGTTATGGAGCTATGAACAGCTTGCCGCTGGACCATGAAAACCATGGTTCACAGCAACATGAGGTTGGGTGACTCCTACCAAGCTGTCTAAGCTCCCACAAGCAATATATTTCTGCTAGATCACCTCATCGCTCTGCTAAAGATCTTGGTCTATAGAGTCAACCAGAAAAAAAAAAAATTATGAACTAAAATATTACTTCTATTACAACCAATTTTTTAAATACTTTCAGCTTCTTACAAATTATATTTAAATCTAATAATATCACCTGTTTTTACTTTAAAAAAAGGTTAAGTATTAATGTAAGCATAATTTTTTAAGGTGAGCCAGCCAGCAGTAAGTGTTCAATTAAGCCCAGAAAATTCTGTTGACTCATCTCATTCAATAACTGTAACAACTCATCCTGCAATACAGGTAAATAGAACAGCTGTTACCATTTATTTTCTTGAATAAAACATTAGATTGTTTATATATTGCTTATTTTTTTTAAATATTAAAAAAAAAGTTTTACATCATAGATAATTCTTTATACATATAAATTCTTCTTGTTTGTTTCCTGGAGTTTTGAGGGCATAGATCATCTAGGTCATCAACACCCGTTGGTTATTAAGCTTTAGGTCTTCCTGTGGTAACCCACCTATCAGGGCCCGAGAAAGAACGAAGCAAGAGGTGCGCCCAGGCCCGAAGGGGCCGGCCGAAGTCCAGAAGGCGCCCAGGTCCCACAAGTCAAGTGGTGGTTATATTGTTATTTAGGACACGAAGATTGATCAGAGGATGTGGATAAAAACCATATTAACCACCTAGCTACACAAAGGACATTAGTACAATCCACTAATGTTTACAATCGACTATTCATGGAAAAGTCCAAATCCTCTCAGATCCTCGGAGCTAACATGCTCTTTGGGACAAGTGGCGCCTCAATAGCCCCCAGCACCAGCCCCCCGGAGCCCAGGACACTCCCCCCCCCCCCCAGCACCACCCGGGCCCGCACCAGCGAGCTTCGTTTTAGTCTATGTATAGGTTATATATCTACTTTGCTGTAATAGATAATAAGTGATGATAACAACACTTAGTTATTTACTGGAAATTAACTTGGAGCAAGGTGTATAATACATATACACACCCACGCATTCATATACATATACACACAGATATACATATATATGTACACATACATAACATATATAATATATATATATATACACATATATATTTCACATTAAATGGTGGTCATCAGTTTACACTTGGTAATGAATTTAATGACCCTATCTATTGTGGATTTGTCATCTCTCAGAGCCATTGAGATATTAGAAGGTAACCTGAGTTGCTGTAACACAATTCGATAGTAATGGCATTCTTCGAATACGTGTCTAATGGTCAGAATACCATTGTATTTTGGACATTTCGGAGTGGCTTCTCTTGTCATGAGGTAAACGACTATGGACTATAGTCAACTATGGCCTATTTTGAAGCGAGTAATTACCACTTCTTCACGGCATTTGCTACGGTTGGAGGTAGTCCATGGGTTTACGCATTTCTTAATACATTTTAATTTATTGGGTGGACTTTCGTCCCACATTGATTGCCATCTATTTTTTATACACTCCTTTAGAGGGCGTGCAAGCTCAGGGCCAGTTAAGATAGCTGTGCCTCTTCCCGGGAGGGATAGAGCTTCTCTGGCAGCTTTGTCGGCCATCTCATTTCCTATGATGCCTACATGACTTGGAGCCCAGACGAACTGGACTGACTTGCCTATACCATCTAGCATTATTAGGTATTTGTGAATGCGGTGAATGATCGGGTGGTTTGAGTACATATCATTCAATCCTTGGAGAGCGCTAATTGAGTCGGATACTATAGTTATATTATCCATTGGTATGTCTGTCATGCAAAAGTAGAGAGCGGATGCGATGGCATTTAATTCAGCTTAATAGACATTACGAAGATGGTGTAATTTTCGCTTGTGTGTTGAGTTTGGTGTAACAAAAGCAGATCCTGTTGAGCTATCTGACTTCGATCCATCAGTATATATCGTATATGTATATGATATATTATGTATGTATATATTATGTATTGGTAGGGTATGGATGAGCTGCTGGTATCTTTCCTGATATTGTAAAGGCGTTATATTTTGTTTGCGGAATTTGGAGAGCTGCAGGTTGGTAAGTCCACGGAGGTGTGTTCATATCTAGAATTTTAACGTTTATTCCTTTTAATTCATGGATAGTGAACGAAAATCTTTCAGTGATAGGCAACGTTGCATTTGTCGTCTGTAGGAACTGTCTGGAAAATTTAGGTTGAAATATATACTTATAGGCTCGATGTGAGGGTTGCAAGTATAGTCGGGACAGATAGTTCATTGCTAGCTTTTGACGCCTGAATAGTAGTGGTGGGACTCACTTAGTTTTTTCTGTAGAGAATTCAAGTCCTGAGGATTGTTACCAGACATTAAGTCGATTTAGGGCTTCCTGGAGTTTTCCTTTTATTAAATCCACATTGTTTGAGCAACACATAATAGCGAGGTTGTCTACATAAAGCAGCGCTTTTACTACTCTGGGCAAGTTTCTTCTAAGGTCACTAATTGCCAGGGCAAAGAGAGTTGTGCTCAGAACACAACCTTGTGGTACTCCCATTTTTTGATTGACGTCTCAGGACGTCACGTTTCCTATTCGAATTTTAAATTGTGACTGTGTTAGAAACTGTTTAATAAATTTTAGGAGATTGCCTGAAAAATCTAAAGATGTCAGCTTTTTCTGTTGCATTTAATCGTCTTTTAAATTCAACGTCCTTAAGAAGATCACGAATTTGAGGCCTCACACAAATCCTCTCTTTAATCTTTGATTCACTTAATCTGTGGAACTTCTTTTTCGAGTAGAAAAAACCTTCTCCTTCCTTGTCCATTGCTTTTTTATGAGGCCTAATTTGATATGGAGTGGTGGGAGTAGAATTTTGTTTTTTTTGAACTAAGGGAGGATTGACAATGTTTTTTTGACCAACTGTATCAGTGCGTTCTCGCAATTTTTTCACTATGTAATGATCTTCTTTTTTCCTGCTGTCCCACTCACATAAAAAGCAGCAAACCTTAGTGTAACCACTTTGGAGACCTTTAAGTTCTGCACAAATGCTTCATTTGTACTCGCTCTCAAGCAAGAGTTTCAAATCTTCATAAGTTTCCTTCATATGGGTAGAATAGGAAACAGGAATGGATGGATGTAGGTTGTTGTGAAGGAGCACTGCTTTGAAGCTGAATTTAGAGCTGTCTATAAACAGTCTCCATTCATCTGGATTGGTCGGAAGACCCAGTTCTGTAAGTAAATCGAAAGGGCTTTGACAAAATGCAAGGTTGCAAAAAACTTGAGCACCTCTGACTCCCGCTTTCGAAAGGAAGAAACGTCCGCTCCTGGCTCCAAAAGATTCCATTGTTTTACCCTGGAACCATGTAATTGGGCTTTACGTTTTGGGAGGTCTAAATCGTGGACGAGGTCATTCAACCTGGCCTGGTTAATGAGTTTTGGCTTGGTATCATTTTCACAAGAACCACTTGAAGACTGCATTTCTTCATTGCTTCCTGGTGCTTGTATTTCATTGCTGGTTCCGGGTCCCGTGAAATATTCTCAGAATCAGCCTCTTCCTTATCACTCAAGGAATAATCTAGGGCTTGGGTGGGATGGGCATAGACTCATTGTGCGGAACAGGTCTCTTCTTCTTACTTTTGGCTGGAGTAAAACCTTTAATGGTAATCAGACCGAAATAACAATCATTTGCATGATTTGTTGGCTCTCGCCAAATCATTGGAACAGCAAATGGCATTGATTTATGTGTTCCTTTCAGCCAACCACTGAGAGTGCGGCTACATGAAGTACTACAAGTTTTATGGGCCCACGGTTTATCCTGGTCACTTACTTGGCATCCAAAGTATAGCTATAGCTCATACGCCTTCTTTATCAATGGAGTCAGTGATTTCCGATTACACTTGAATGTCACTTCGCCACAAATATAACAGAAACAGTCAGGATCGTTTTTACACTGTCGTGGCATATTAGATTTGAAACTAAATAAGTTCTGGTCCGTATCGAGGTTCAAATAAGACTGTAGACTTGGTGGGGAGTAACCTGTCTGCCAGATGGCTGAACAATAGATAGAGGGTGGTGGAACAGTTAAATTTAGGAGGAGGGCCTGGGGCAGGTACCTGGGGAGCCCGCCAGTAGGCAACAGTCCCTTCTTTTGTGAATGTTAGCCCAAAATTCCTGAAGCCTTGTACTTATGGTCTCCCAATTTTTTAATTTTGTAATACATTATAAAAGCTTCAAAATTAAGTTGTTTTTTTAATTTTTTGTAATGTTTTCACTAAAAACACCTCATTTTTCAACCTAAAACACAGATTTGACAAAAATGGTGCCTGGTGGATATTTTCTGACTTCGGATTCGTGTTGAGCACACTTCAAAACATAATAAAACAACATTTTTGTTGAAGGGAGGGTTTTGATGCAGAAAAGTATTATTTTTCTTATTTAATTTTTTTTATTTTAAACTGGTCTCGCGATCCCCCTGACTTGCCATAGCCCCCCCCCCCCCAGGTTTGGAATCACTGGTCTAGAACCTTCTTGAACAACTATAGGCAATTTGTGAAACAGGAAAACTGTGTTAGCACTAATGGTTAATTTTAATTTTTTAGGAAGAAGGTGGTGTTTTGTCTTCTGGTGGGAATTCTGAAGAAGGTATTCAAGGACCAGAATCAAGTCCTGGTCATTATATTACTGTTACAGGTCAGCATATACATATAACATTAAATACATATATATTATCTTAGTTGACTTGTATAGATTGTTTTAAATGTTTTTAGAACAAAGAAAGTTATTTTATTATCATTTAAACTAAGGGGGTATCCCCTCCCAATATACTATACGACTGTTCATTAATGACTACTGCAGGGACTTAATGTTTAGTAGAGTTATCCCATATACTATTCTAGAAGTTGAAGTTCAGCATAGTACTTATTTTGTACCCTCCCTAGTGAGTCTATTAAAATATTACCCTCGTGGTATTGTTTAAATAAAACATTGAAATGATTTTTTATTTTAAGTTTGTTTTGTAGATAAAAAAAAAAATTGTATTTTATAAGAAAAATGTATTAGTCTTATTTCACTGCATTATTTGACATTGTAAAAGCTTGTTTTATTTTTTAAATCGATGCATTCTATTTTTTTCATTTAAATTTTTAAAAAATGCTATATTTTGTGTAACAGCTTAAAGAAATGGGAACAGTGGCTTTTTGATATGCCAAGTTTTAAAAATATTTACAACTAGCGACCCACCCCAGCTTTGCTCGGGTAATTAGGCATATTATGCCTACATAATTTTTCTGTGTAATATATTTTTTCTTTATCACGTACCGGCCACTAAGGACCACGCGAATATCATTGGGTTAGGCTTCTTTGGGAGTCTTGATTTTCTCTCTTCCCATCTCAGCTAATGTACTTTATTTTATAGAAATTATAAAAATAAAAACAAAATCAAATATTTCTTTATATGCAAATTTATTATCTTGCACGTTAGATAATTGCATGGGATTAGCCAGCGTCTTCGGTGAAACCCATCGATATTCCAACCCATTTACACAAAACCTCGACAAATTATATACCTAAACCTTCCTGGTGAATCACTCTATCTATTGGTGAAAACCGCTTGAAAATCCGTGCAGTAGTTATTTAGTTTACCGCGAACAAACGCGGCCGAGGACTTTGTTTTATAATATGTATAGATTCAATTGATCAAGCGTAACAAAAGACTTAGCAAAAAGTAGTTCCTCGGGTCCATTGCTTGGCAAAAGTGATAAAATTTCAATTCAATAGAAACTTGATAAAGAGAAGAAGTATAATAAATAGATTCAAAAATAATTCAGTGAAATCTTAAATAAAAAAGAATGGGGATATCTTCTAAAAGTAGTGAACAAAAATTAACTAATTAATACAAAAAAAGTTTTAATTATTTATGTATTTCCTTGAAATAAGATCACCAAACTGGTAGGATATTGGATTTTTAAATACATATTGTGAAAGAGAATTATTGATATATAGGTTACTTAAAAAATTATGTGGAAAAATTTTGGAAGGAAAACACTAGGCACGCCAGACTGATATTTTCTAAATAAAATATTTAAGAGAGTGAGGTGTTAAAAAGATTTTATGGCTCAATAGCTTGGGTTCTAATTAAATGTCTTAAACATCCATGATATTCATAGATTACCAATTTCAATACGTGATACTGAATGAGAATTAATAAACTCCAGCTGATTTGTACTGGCAAATAGTTACTCGTTTGAGTTGTCTTATTTTTGGTGGGTTTATTAAGGACATAATTTTGTAAATTCTTATTCTTATGGCTTGGTTTAGTTGTTATTAGTAGCTTTAGTAGTAAAACTTTTAGAATATTTTTGTGGACTATGTACATGAGTTATAAGTATGTACATGAGTCATATTCCTATTTTCAACTGAAGTAAAATTAAGAAATGCTTAATCATCAATCATCAACACAGATATGTTTGTTCCATTGCTGTTTAAAATTTGTGAATACTTTAGATTTTATTATATTTTCTTCTAGAATATTGATTAATTTAATGTCGGTGTTAATTTTTAAATGTAGATTTTTTATTATTTTTTAAGTTTTCCTTGAACAGTAAATATGCTATCAATTGATTACATTCATTTTCTGAAATGTTATTAGGCTAGATCCTTCTATATCAATTTAGATATATTAGTTTATGATTTTAAACGCTATCTTGCCTGTTGACTTAATAAAGCTGTATGTTTAGTGTTGATAAAGTAATCTTAGCATGGTTGATGTTTCCATGTCTCCACCTATCCTTCCATTGTCAACAAGACACAAAGTAGCTTATGTTTTTATGTTGTTATAACTATGTTGTTATGTTTTTACTGCAGTTCTTTATCATGCTGAAATTTATTTATGAATAGAAGTCATGTTGAATAAAATTATAATATGAGGTTATAAATCTTTAAATCAAGCATTCTGACCTATTTCTTCTTGTAAATCATATCGATTTGTATTTTAAATTAATTAATATTAAATTTTTTACCTAACTTGTACTTAATTGTCATTTTATTGTTGTATGTAATTGATTTGAAGCTTTGTTTTTCTAATTATTTTAATATTTTTAAGTTATTTATATTATTCAATTTTTTCTCTTACATTTGCACTCTTTACATGTCTTGCTCCCCTGCACTAATTCACAAAAACTAATGAAACATCCAAACGAAAAAATCAAACAAAACAATTTACAAAAATATCAAAATTAACAAAAAAAAAAAATAATAAAGGAGCTCCTAGGTCATACACTTCATTGACTACTGTGAATGCTGGTAAGGATATAAATTATTTACTGGATTTATTTTTTCTCTTTGTTATAATGCAAAGTAAATATATTTCCTGTGAAGTGTAAGGCTTAATTCATTGTATTTAGTTAATATTTTTTTTCCTGGCATGTTAAAAAAAATAATGGAATTTTTTATTCATTAATTTTTGTAAATTTCTCATTACAAGTTAGTGTAGTCAGTTGTTACTGTACATTTATTTTTTCAACTGTATGTATATTTTTTTTGTTTTTATTTATTTTTTTGCCAGCATGTATCAATTATTCATAGACCAGTTTTCAATTACTAAATCAATTAAAATTGAAATAAATCTAGGTGTAGGTTACTTATCCATTTATGGTGAATGCTTATTAATCCAGTTTTCAAAGAAAAGAAAATATTGTACAAACTGCTATAAGGTGTAGCCTATGATGAGGAATATTAACATGTCAATTGGAAAGTGAACTCTTTGGGTGGAAAGCTTACTCTATCAAGTCGATTTTCAACTGTTTAATATTTTAGGTATATACCAATTAAATTATCAGAGATTACCGATTTGGTTTTAGACAGAACGTTTCAACTAACAATCTTGAAATACAAAGGAGTAGTTCATCAACTTTATACCAATTTAAAAAATAACTCCAATGACCACTGTCATTGTATGGTGTACAACATTTCCATTAGAAAGAGAAGAGTGAATTAATAAGTATAGCTACGAAGTAGAGCTCTAAGTGAAATAAAATGTATGGTTAAGAGGAAGGATGGCTGATTTAGATATAAGTAGGAATAAGTTCAAACTTATAATTTTTTTCAATTTTTAGTTAAAGTACTCAAGGCTTATAATTATATGAAAAAAACAATTAAATTCAAGAAGAAATAAACGTACGACCAGGGTCAGGAAATCCTTGTTATTTTTGTTCATGAAATTCCTTAGCTCATCCATTTCATCCCAAAACTTATTAATCCTAAAAATTTATTAAGGACTAAGATGACTGGTAAATATTTGAGACTTACACAAGAGAATTGTAGTTAGTAAGTCTTTAAGTTAGTAAGCGTAGTGATGTTATTGTTTTCCACATACTTGGAATGTGATGTTATTGTATATACCTGAATAAAAAAAAAAAATTTGTTTCACTTGACTTTGGAGTGGATTGAATTATTTTTATATTATTTTTTCATTTTATAATATTTTTATAACAATTTTTCTCTTGCAGGAAACTTATTCATTAAGCAGTGTATTTTTTAAAGATTTAAGTAATACAAAAGAAGATGAAATATATTTGGAAACTGGTTTATTTTTTTATATACCATTTTAGTCTCTTGTGTTTGCATGGGCCTGAACCTAATTAATATTAATGTTGTTTACAATAGATGTTAATGTAGTCTTCCTTGATTATTGTACAATTGATTTTTTCATTCTTTATAAACTTTTGTAGTAAATTGAGGATTGTGAATATTTGATTAATAAAAAGTTTGTTAATTTATTAATAATACTATTCAGTATACAGTTAATTTAAAACTGGCACTGTATTTTTTCATTAAATAACTAGAAGTACTGCTGAAATGAAGTTTCCCCAACTCCCCCTCTTATTCAGGTGGTTAGGGGGGGCCTTGCTTCTTGTTAATCAGCCCTTTCATATATATGTGCCTATTTCAAGAGAAAAGATGTTTTTAGGGCTAATCAATTGTTATTTCCTAGTTGGTTGGAGTATTCGGTAGGACTTTAAAATAAAATCTTTGGTCTGTCACTCTACATGGACAAAAATGAGACTGAAGAAAAGACTTCAGAATTCAATATATTTTGAAATAGTTAAATGCTTTTGGTTGCTTCTTTTTTTTCTGAAAAAAAATTGAATTTTGTCAGATTAAAAAATATCTACTTTTTTTATCATTCAGTTTTGCATCAAGAAATTTGTTCTTAGTTTCACTGCCATGTGCAATAATTTGTTTAATTATTTACTGTTTTTTCTTGTATTTTTTTTTTTTGCACTTTTGATAAAGATGTCACACTTAACTATTTGTATTTATTGTTTCAACTAAAAACTTATTATTAAAACTTAAAATATTTTGGCTGGTCAGGGAATACCAAAGAAGGTAGTTAATGTAGCAAACATTATACATACTTTGAAAGGTAATGAGAAATGAAAAGGTTAATCTGTGGATAGTGAAATATGAAGGAAAACACAACATTGATTAAAGTCTGTTTAGGTTTTTTCAAATGTAAATATGGTTGTTATATAGTTTGTAGTAAAAATGGTACCACAAATTTTAATAAATTAGACATTAGAGGAAATATGTCTGTAAGCATGGATAAATTTCTCAATCGGGAAATTCCTGAATCTATACCCTCTTTCTAGAAACTTAAACTTTAGAACTTTACAATTTAAAAAAAAAAATTTATGGAACTCGTCTGACAGACTGACTTGTCTTTTAATTTTGAATTAATATTAAACATAGATTTCCTCCCAGTTGTACTAGATTCTCTGGCTGGGTGCTTCTAACTTATCCAGTAATTTATATTTTCATTTTTTACTCTCCCGTGAATGCTCTGGGCTAGGAAAGTCTCAACAAAATAAATAAAACTCTCCAGCGTTCTCATATTTGTCAGTTAGTATGTTTTTTCTACAAGCCTTTTTCTCAATTAGTCGGATGCTAGGTAGATGTATGGAGGGTAGTCTTCTCGTATGCTATTGATGGTCCAAATCTATATTAATAAGTTCTAATTGCTACACAACAAAGTCTAAAACAACATAAGTTGATGAATTTATAATATTTTATTTCTTCAGTTAAATAACTCCATAAACCTAACTTTTTCATTTTATTTTGTCTTGATTTAAATTTGTTTATATTGTTTTATGGTGTATTTATTGTACTGTAAATAGCAATTACGATAAATCTAATATTTTATTTACAGTTTTTGTAATTTACATTTGTGATAAATTTTTTTTCCCAGCTTCCGAAGGTGGTGGTGATGATGTTACCCATTCATATGTTCAATATATAGAAAGCACCGGTGAACAGACAATATATACTACTTCAAATGGCCAAATGTAAGTAGTCCGCATTTATTTATGTTTTGTTGTATCTATATGTTGAGAAAAAATCTGTTACTAATTATTAGGAGAAAAGCAATATACAACTATAATAAGATGGAATTTCGTCTCATAAATCAAAAATTGCTAGACGTTTGAAGTATTTGTTGGTCTTTGGTGTTTTATGAGTCTGAATATTATTTTTAATCTAGTCAAAGTTTTATCTTTTATTGAATCAATTAGGAAACTGATGCTTGATATCTTAACTGCTGTTCCCTTTTAGGTACCCTGTTTATACCGTTGGAGAATCAGGGGCTATGTATACTCCAAGCTCTGGCCAATATTATAGCCCGGGCAATACTACTCCAGTCACTTATACACAGGTAAACCTAATTTAATAGTTTGTATATTAATTGTAATGCTTTTGAATATAGTTATAAAGCATCTCTGGTATATCAGAGAAATAGTTGATCACTTAACTATGTTAAACCATATAAATTAATCAGAAATGGGTTAGTTACCCCATTTGTCTAAGTAATAAATTGTTTTTTTAAACAATTGATACACATAGAAGATATATATTTCGATAAATAAGAAATACAAGAATTCTATTTAAAAGAAGGTAAAATTAAGCAATTTGTACTTAATGCTATAAAAAAACTCTTTTAAATAACTGCAACACATTAATAACTTTACAAAATTTATTGATGTTTGAGAATTTCTATTCCATTGTAAATTATTATTATGGTCTATATTTTCTTCTCGCATTTGCGGGTTCAAAACAGAGATGGGGGACAAGTCCAACCATCTGCAGTTATTATTTTGGTTTTTATATTTTTCAGCTCTAAACATTCAGAAATTTTCTAACGATCCTGGCTGTGTCTAGGAGAACTGCCTGTTGAGACTCCTTTAAAACCTCGACCGGAATTCCCAGTTTCTCAATGCCCTCCACCGTGGATTTAGGAACCAATCCATTCGTGGAGATTACAATAGGTGTTACCCCACCCTTTCCATATCGTATAGCTCTTTTAGCTCAGCCGCAAGTTCCTGATACTTCCGAAGCTTCTCTCCAATAGTTGAGCTCACATTATTGTCGTTTGGGATTGCAATATCAATTATACTTGCTTTCCTCTCACTCGACTTTATAAGGAGGATATCTAGCCTATTATGATGCACAGTGTGGTCCATTATAATGGACTCATCCCAATATAGCTTAAGGTTATTATTATTATTATTATTATTGTACTGGATCTACGCTCCTACAAGAACCTAGGCCTCATGCACCACAGCTGACCAATTACATAGTAAAAAATATAGATATAAATAAGAAAAGAAAATACACATAACAATAATCAAATTTAAAAAAAAATTATGCAAATATTTTTAAATATAAGTATTATTTTTTCATTCAGTGTAACCAAAATACACACTTTATATTTATAGCATGATTTGAAATTATGCATTGAGCCATTATAAAACCATTATTTTTGATAACTTAAGTAATACAAAACATTAACCACAAGATTCACGAGGACCTTTCACATACCTCTTCAAAATCCATATTTTAATATATCCAATTTGATCTATTGTTAAACTGACCTCTATGTAAATATGTTTAGTAGATCTTGGAACAATGGTATCATAAGAAAATTAATATGCATGATTTGCTATTGTATTACCGCAGATAACTATATTTTTCTGATGTAAGTAGTAGGTGTTTTCGGGTACCTTGATCTCTAGAAATAGAAGATATTGAAACACGATAATGATTAGTTTTGTTAAGATAAGAGAAAGTTTTTACATTTTCAATCCAATCAAACATAAGGGATCGAATGTATAACACTTCAAAAATGCCATTTTTCTTGGTCTTCTTTATCTTCAAACTTTTTTTTCATGCATTTTGTTTGGGCAATAATAGTTTTGTTTATATATCTGTTGTTAGTTTGTGTCTGTAATTTAGTTTGCGAAGTTGTTTTGTGGTGCTTTAAAGGTGTTTTTCCTAATATGTTTCTGTTTTAGTCGTCATGAAAACTTCACAGATGTTAAAGCATGTTAAGTATAAGAACATGTTAATAATAATAATAAAGACATTATTTATTCTGGGACAAGTCCCTTTAGAATAACATTACAGGAATAGTGTAAAAACTAAAATGTCTTAGAGTAAAATATATATGACATTACATTAATTAATTAAAATTGAGATTAATAGATCAGGAATAAAAAATTAATTTACAAAAATTTAAGAATTACCTCCTCAAACAATAATTAAAGAAAACTATTTCTTAAAAAGAAGAAGCAATATAGGAAAATAGAATTAAGATAACAATAATTATAAACAGAGAAATAATTGACAGTTACATATATACATATAAACAAACACCCACACACATATACATACAAATTTTCAGAAACAAAATTACAACGAAAAAAGAAATAAGATAATGAAAAAATATTAACAAAACTAACTATGATAACTATAAAAAATAAAATAAGTAAATATAAATTATGTGACTGGAAGTGTGAACAGCCAAATTAGCAGAGAAAGAAAATGTAGGTATATACACACCTCACTCACATACAATTATATAGATACACAAATATACATCAAATACATCATCCATCCATCGCTTATAAAACTTTTATCTCAAACTGAACAAAGTATTTCCGATTTTTTGGGAGTTCTAAGGAAATTAGGTGATTGAATAAACGGGATTTAAAGGTTAAAGATTATTGGAATGGCGAATGGAAGAAGGTAAAGAGTTCCAAAAAGATGAGGATCTGATAAGAAAAGCTCTGTCAAAAGCTGCTGTTCGGTAGGATGCTATATCTAGATCTGAGAGCCGAGAACGGATGTTACGGGAGGGGATTGTGGTTTTGAATTGAAGGAAATCGAAAATGTATGATGGTCGGCGGGATTGGATAACTTGGTAAAGAAAGGATGCTAGGAAATACTTACGACGATAGGAAGGGTAAAGCCACTTCAACTCTTTGTAATATTGGGTAACCGGGACATCTCTCGGGACCCCAAAGATGAAACGAACGAAGTAATAAAGCAACCGTTTTAATTTTGCCTCGAGATCCCCAGAGATGCCCCCATAGACTGTACAGCAATAGTCGATATGAGGGAAAATTAAGGAAGTTACAAGGAGTCTACGGGTTTCAAAAGATAACAGATGACAAAGGTAATTCAGACACTTTAAGGTGGAGAAGGTACGATGGGAAATTTCCAAGATGTGGTTTTTCCAGGAGAGGGTTTGATCAAAAATAATTCCAAGGTTTTTAAAGGTTGGGTAGAATTTGATAGGATTATTGTTAAAAAAGAGGATTGGATTATGGGGAATAGTTTTAAGGAAGTAATTTGACCCTATTACTGTTGCCTTGGTTTTGTCCACGTTCAACATTAGCTTATTATCCGTTGCCCATCGACTTATTCGATTCATATCATCTTGGAGTTTTTCCATGGCTAGTAATAGATCGGAAGGGGAAAAGGATAAGTATATTTGAAAATCATCAGCATAGACATGATACTGGGAGTGTTAGATAAGAAGTGGAAGGTCGTTTATGTAAGTAGCAAATAGGGTGGGGGATAGTGACGAACCCTGTGGGACACCACAGGACAGAGGAAGAGTTTTGGAAGGAGGAAGACCAGGGACTCAAATATATTGGGAGTGATCTGAGAGGAATGACTTGAACCACCCCAGCACGGTATTCGATAGAGGTAGTTTACGAAGCTTGGAGAGGAGAATGTTGTGGTCTACTGTGTCGAAGGCTTTGGAAAAATCTAAAAGGATAAGAATTGTTAATTTTTGTTGTTCTATGGCGGAATGGAGATCATGGGTTATTTTGGGGAGAGCAGATTGAGTTGAGTAACCTGGTCGAAAGCCGGATTGGAGGGGGTTAATGTGGGAACGTTCTTCTAGAAAGTTTGAAATTTGGTTCTGGGCTAAACGTTCTAATGGTTTTGAGAGGTTAGAGAGGAGGGAGATAGGGTGGAAGTCGTTTGGAGAGGAGGGATTTTCAATTTTATTTAACGTGCGTACTAAAGTAGTATTAATAAGATAAATAATAAGAGTGGGATTATTTTATTAAAATTGAAAAAAAAGAAGGGGGATAGTGTGGGATGTGAAACTTTACTTTTGTTTACTAATTTTTCTCAATTCAGTTAGCTATAATGTTTCAAAGTGTTTTTGTTTCTTTAAATTCTAATAAAATTGATGTGATGGTATTCTTCATTGACATAACTTTTATCATTGAGAACACAGTTCATAATTAATCCTCATACAAATCTAAATTGAATAGTTTATTACAAAAAAAAATTAAAAAAGTAAAGAAAAAACAAAACAAAAATTTGAATTAATGCATTAGGTGGCTAACACCCTTAGTGGAGGACCTGCTGGTCAGCTGATCGGAAACACTGCTTACCTGATCCAGCAAGGAGTAGAGACTGAGAGTATGATTGCTAGGGCTAGCCCGCAGGCTGTTTCAGCTGTGAGTATAAATGTTTAAAGATGGTTGTTGTTTTCATCATCAATCCCATAAAGCTGTTTACAACTTTTTGAAAGGAACACAAGATAGTAGAGGTGGTAGAACCTTGTATACAGAATTGTGTAGAAATCGACCTATGTAAAATAGATGTGATACCTATCCCGCCTTCCTTGATTTTCTTCCTTGTCTTTGCATTTCATCTACCTCAATCTCTTCTGGGTTTGCAAATAATTTATTAATTCTTTATTTACAGGAAATATTTAAACAAATTGACAACCCACTTAAGAAAAAATGTCGGCATTTGTTAATATTGTGTGATGCATTTTATATCTTTTAGTTATTATTATTTCACCTACACTAGAGGGGTCTTGTGAAAGTATGAAAATTTTGCGTAGACTTACATTTTCAAAAGTAATTTTTTCTGTTTTATGGGTTCAACATGGTGTTATGTTTATATTATTTGTAGTGGTGCCTTTAAAAAAATCAATTGAACAATGAATAATTGAGTGAAAAAATTAATTTTAATATTTGAATAATTTAGTGGAATTGTCTGTTATTTTTATCCATTTTTCTCTCTTTAGTATACAAATTTCCAATTTCATGAATAGACCATCATCATAAGTTTCTAATTTTAAAATATTTTGTCACCTTAACATATTATACTGTTTATTTTCTTATTAAGAAATTATATCAATTTTTTTTCTACCAAAGCAAATGTCAATTTGATTACACTCTAAAAAAAACACAATAACTTACCAAATATATTCAATGTGTGAATGGAATGATACTAATGTCTGTGCTTATGCTTTATTTGTACTTCTATAATATGATAGAAAGCTTACAATTTCATTTCTCAGTTAAATTACTTAGTATGTAATACACATGTTTTCAATGCTTGTATTGAACTGAATTTTTAAGAAGCTCACAAATATTAGATGATCTTATCTGTTGTGATGGGTTATGAAATACCTGAATTCTGTTATTCTACTGTTTTTCCATACGATTATATCAATCATTATCTTTTGTGCTGGACCTTATATGATCATTCAAAGACCCATATTATACCTGAATCAACCATAGGAACTAAAAGTGTGTATACCCACACATGTATGGGGTTTTGGTAATGGTTCTATAGTATGGGGTGAGGTTTTCTTATTTTGTTTTTGACCAAGTATTTCTCAGACGCCACAAGGGAGGGTGGACTGGTTGAATATGCTCTCTACATTACATGCTGCATGCTGCGTTTGATTAATTGATAATATTTAGTACACTATTGCCATTGCTATTCTTTAAAGCTTTTTTTGTAAGTCGCTGAAAGTTTCTGTTTTTCCTATGGCATATTAGAAGCTTGAAGATTGGCATAAGATAATTTTACTGTGTATAGTGGAGTTGTTTGGTAAGGGTTGTTGAGGATCATTACATTGTTGCTTAACATGTTTAAATAAATTATAAATTTGAAGTCAGGGTCTGATAGTTTGGAAAGTACAATGATCGATTTTCTCATTAGTTAATTATTTTTATAGCAATGTATTTTAGTGACATTTACACTATGATATTTCAAATCAATCCTCACTATTCTTAATATCGTAATAGAGACCCCTCTTCCGGCTTTTAGTAATAATGGAATTTGATGAAAGAGGTGTCATTAGACAGGTAATTTCTCGGTGAAGAGACAAATCTTTATTTTGATTTCTTATTTCTAAATAAACTTCAATAAAAGAATTTAAAAAAGTAGAGGTTTCACAAATTGGGATGTCTTGAGTCAGGGTATAGAACCAGGGTGGGTCACATTTTATAGATTTTAAAGTAGGAACCAATTTTCATATCAATCAAGTATTGGTCATGTACTTTAAAGACCTAAAGCCCAATGTTTTGAAGATAAAGCGATATGTAGGGGTTCAGTACATTGTCGTCATGGCAACAATTTATTAGGAGGAATTTTATCACTTAAATATTGTTTTTAGCTAGTTTTAAATTATTCAGTAAAACAATATTTTATAAATTCAAGAAATAACCCAATTATAATTGGTCTTCACTAACATGCATTTGATCTGGTCTATTCTTTCCTTGAAACACTGGCTGCATTTCCTCTAGTACTTTTCTGTCCAGTGTTTATTTTCTGTTTGCTAATTAATACATTACTCTTAGACCCAAAAGAAAATGTGTATAATTATGGTAGAAACCTTTTCCCTCTTTTTCAGTGTTAAGTATTTTCCTTGCATTGTGGTTGATTTATAATGAGTAAATGTTGCACCTTGTCCAATTAATTATCTGATTTTGTTATACTGTTAGACTTGTTTCAACTATTATTTTATGTTGCTTCGTTTATCTGAACATTAAATTACCTGAACTAGCTTCGTGGAAAAAGTATAAGGAAGAATGGGAATCGCTAGTCCCAGGAAATAAGTTTAGAGACTATTTTTTCCAAAATTTGATTTCCTAAAACTATTACTTAATTCCTATTGTTATAATTTCTATTTACTTACTTTCTTATTACTAATAATTAGAAACTTAGATGCCATGAATAGGAAATCAATATTGAAGCAACTTAAGATTACAAATTTCCTAGTCTCACAAAAAAAGTTTTAATAAATCTTGCTATGTAGTTTTATCGTAATCATGTCATAAGTATTTTTATTGACATTTTTTTTTTTTGTACTTGTGCACAAACACAACTAAATGATTATTTTGTATACAATGTGGTGAGTGAGTGTTTGGCAAATTAGTTTTTGAAGTAAATTTTGATTATCGAAATTTTTTTTCGGTTTTCTGGACCACAATGCTATGAAGCTCTATTGAAGCTAAAATTTATTAAATTTTATCTCAATATAAAAATGTCTTATAAAAAACTTAGCATAACCTCTCAATACTTTTTATTTTTTTGAACAATATGTTTATACATAATAATAATTACTTGTGTTAATTATAATTTTTAAAATTGGTACATGTAAACTCATCATATTATATCTTAGGTTTCTTAAAGTAAGATGTAAGATATTTATTTTAAATTTGAAAGGGGAGTTTTATATTATTTTTTTAATAATACATTCTAATACAAAAAGCTGTTGTTATTAATCAAAGTATGTTCTTGTGCTTAATTAATTTTAATCATTAATTGCTTTTAACCTGGGTGACTGTTCGTTATTTCACTAACATCATAATGCATGTTTATTACTAACTGACGCTATCTCAGGATGTGGCTTACCTTGTAAATGCCAGCGGTGGAGGATCTCAAATTTCTGATTCCACACCAGATTCCTCAACTACTGCTTCAAATGCTCCCAACATTGTTCATGCTACACGTGTTTCTCCTACTACAGTAAGTATTTAACTTTAAAATTATGTTTATTTGTAGAAAATAATTTTACTCTTTTACATCTTTCAAAATACCCTTTATTATATTTTTGAATGAGTTGAAAGAAGAAAAGAAGGGTTTGAAGTAATCAAATTGTTTTGTTTTTCCATTATTACTCCTCTATCCGCTAATCATTCCTACTAACCCTGTTCTTACTATTCCACTATCTTCTTCTAAGCTATATTATCGTAGTTACTTGTTCGTTAATTACAATCATCGAGGTATAGTGATTTATAAATCTGATCATAAGTTTACTACAAATTTGAGATGAGTAATGATTTCCAAAAATAAGTTTGATAGTTTATTCTAATAATTGATAACCAACTAAACAGGGAATGATTTTTATCTATGAACTGTAGTTAGTTTTATGTTGTTAGTTTTACTGTTGTATGAGTATTTTTAATAATGTATACCAGAAATATTATTATTGATCCTGAATTGATGACAATACTAAACCTCATTTGTGTATGCGTGTGAGACCTTTCCCAACCTTTTTTTTTTCAAACTGCCTTCTCAATGCTCCTGGTTATTTTTCTTTTTTATAATTGATTTTTATATTTTCAAACTGTTCCTTCACAGTATTCAGGAATTTGATCTTTTATGAATCTATACATTCATAAAATAATGTTGTTTCAGTCCGTCTCTTATTAATTTTTTGTGAGGTCATACAATTTATCTTCTTGAAATAAACTAACTTAAAAAATTATTAGTATTAAATCTGTTTTAATTAACTTTCTGTATTGTTTATTTTAATTAACTACCGAATAATCTCTTCCTGAATTGATTAATTAATTGTTTTTTTCATTTGATTTGGCTATGATGGGAATATTTATTTCTATAGGTACAGTGGCTTTTAGAAAACTATGAAACAGCTGAGGGTGTTTCACTTCCACGTTCTACACTCTACAATCATTACTTAAGGCACTGTTATGAAAATAAACTTGATCCTGTAAATGCTGCTTCTTTTGGGAAACTCATTCGTTCCGTTTTCTTAGGTCTTAGAACCAGACGTCTTGGTACTAGGTAAGTCTATAATATTTTAGGAATTCATGTTGCAAATTATTGGCCAGTTTTTAGTTGTTGTTAAACATTATTTTTCTGTATTAAAAAATTATATATTGCATTTAAGACCTATAATCCAGCATAATTGGTTTTGCAGATACTGATGATGGCCAGTTAATTTATTTTAATCATGCTTATATTTATCTAGCCATACTACTGAAATTAATTTATAAATGCTTACTGATTAAACAGAAAAAAAATCATACACACCAGATCTTACATGTTTTTCTTAATTCTAAACTTTGATGGGAGCTTATTGAGATCAGTCTTTACCTCCGAAGTGGTCCTATTATAAACTATCACTAACTCACATCTGTAAGACTAACTTATACTTTAAATTATTGCTCTGTACAACACACTGTCCTCACAATCTCCACACTACTTACCCCAAGGTGTTAAAGCAAATAATTAAAGTCTAAACTTGTCTAAAATCATCAGTAATGTCCAATCATTCCATATTCAAGTTTGAGTTGTTGAGTAAATCCAAGATTGCCTGAAGTACCTGGGGATAAAATAAACTGTGATGGCTGTGGTCGTTAGTTAAAGGTGAGCTTCATCATGCCTCTTCTTTTTTTTCTACACCGACTTGACGTTTTCAAAACTTCTGAGTAGTATTATATCTTAATTTTATAAAATAAGGCCTTATATATTTTTGTTATGATCCAGGCTGTAATAAATTATTTACGAGTTTTACTATTCTTATTTTTATTTTTTTTAGGGGAAATTCTAAGTACCATTATTATGGTATTCGGTTAAAAGCTAGCAGTTCATTGCTATGCCAGTCTCAGGATTCTGGTGGCGAAGAAGGGAGTTCGAGAGGTGGGAAAAGA
The DNA here is from genome assembly GCA_964056705.1 of Troilus luridus. Taxonomy (NCBI): domain Eukaryota; kingdom Metazoa; phylum Arthropoda; class Insecta; order Hemiptera; family Pentatomidae; genus Troilus; species Troilus luridus. The sequence goes on from OZ057413.1 coordinate 120,456,435, forward strand.
TTTAGAGTTTCTCAAACTAAGCTGGAAGAACCTGTTCAAGCAACTCCTTTACAGGTTATTTATTTTGTATAATTGAAAAAAATGCATCTTACTAAGAAATTTTGTTTTAAATTATTTTCTATGAATTGTCTATGTTTTTAATGTAGGAGTACCTCGGTGACAGTTCTCAAGCAATACCTGAGCTACCTGAAATAGAAATTCCTCCTGCCCTTCCATTGCCTCATATGTGCTCACTTGAGGACATTGATACTTTTAGGTCTATTTACAGGGAGCATTGTGAGGTGAACAATTACTTTTTATACTTTATATTATCTTCAAGTGCAAAGTCGTTACTAACTTTTGGAAAATTTTGTTTTATAGGCTTTCTTAGATGCAATAGTCAATCTTGAATTTGCCACTATTGAAACACTTTGGCGAGAGTTCTGGAGATCTCAAGAAAATACAAATGGAGATGAATGCGAAGAAGAAAAATATCTGTCAAAGTAAATTTAATATTTACATTATTTAATGTTTATATTTATTAGTTTTTTAGTGTTAATATATTATTAATAAATTAATGGTCACTATTTATTTTAAATAAGGGAATAAAAAAAAAAGAAAAGAATGTAAATTAAAATTCAACCTTCCTTTTTTATGATAGTTGCTTTTTAGTTGAATTATCAGAATTTGGTTTTCTTATTTTGTGATTTTTAAAATTTATTTAGGTTAGCGATTAATATTATCTAGAGCAAAATAATAGCATCAAAATTTAAGGAAATATTTCATGAACTAAATTAATCATGAAGAAAATATTAAATTTTTTTATGTGAATTAATGTCTCAATTCAAGACTTAGCGCTTTATAATATAGAAGTTGTTGCTGAGTCTTGCTGTATGCGAGAAAAAGCTTTTCTTGACCTGTGTATATATATATATATATATATATATATATATATATATATATATAATATATACATACTCATTCATGTTTAACATAAACATTAGCATAATATTTATTATTAGTAATAATACATTTTTATAGTAAATTTTGTACTGTTGGTTTTTTAGTTTTATAGGCATCTTTAAAGGTGCATCTCACATATTTTGATTGCATGTGAATCCAATATATTTTAAACTCTACAGTTTATATATATTTTATTTATTTCAGAACAAAGCTTTTTATGATCTCCAAATTGAGGCCTGTTCAGGAATTCGTGAAGCGTGTCGATTTTCTTTTCTACCAAAACTTAGTTCAAGTTCTTATTCCAGATGTTCTTAGGCCTATACCAAGTATGTGATTATTATTTTATTATCTTAATTTATTAATATGAAAAGCTAATGAATTATAATGAAGTTTAAGATTTTAAAACTTAGATTTTTAATAAATCAATAATTTTAAATAGTTGAATAGTTGATGTCTGAATAGAATTAGAAAGGAATGAAATTCTGACAATCTGCAGATTCGGATAGCTATTGTTGACCAGATATTAAAAGAAAGAATTGATTTATATATTACCATTGGTTAACAATATTTTTTAGGATCATTACTTTTTGATTTGCTGAAGACCCAACTTAGTATTTTTTAAACCGGAAAGTATGTAAAATGAGATTTGAAAATAAATAATTAACTAACAGATCTATAAAAAAAAAATTCTTAACACTTCTTATCAAATGTCTAATACAAGTATCTAATTTATTTGAGACTAGCGACCCACCCCAGCTTTGCTCGGGTAATAAGGCATATTATGCCTATATAATTTTTCTGTGTAATATATTTTTTCTTTATCACGTACCGGCCACTATGGACCACGCGAATATCATTGGGTTAGGCTTCTTTGGAAGTCTTGATTTTCTCTCTTCCCATCTCAGCTAATGTACTTTATTGTATAGAAATTATAAAAATAAAAACAAAATCAAATATTTCATTATATACAACTTTATTATCTTGCACGTTAGATAATTGCACGAGATTAGGCAGTTTCTTCGGTGAAACCCATCGATATTCCAACCCATTTACACAAAACCTCGACAAATTATATACCAAAACCTTCCTGGTGAATCACTCTATTTATTGGTGAAAACCGCATGAAAATTCGTGCAGTAATTATTGAGTTTACCGCGAACAAACGCGGCCGAGGACTTTGTTTTATATTTATTTGAGATTACTATCTAAATTATTTAAATTGAATACTTGAACTATTTAAAATAGTTGAGGTCCAAAAATGAACTTTATATATATACTCCTTTTATTAATTGCATTTCAAATGTGGACTTAACCTTTAGTACTGGCCCATTTATTTAGACTTTAAAATTTTAAGACAGGAGTTAGACACTTAAAGCTGGTGTTTATAATCGTTGTTGATTATGAAAAACTCATAATAAGTGAACATTTTGTTTTAAAATAAATAACATGAACAGATATTTGTTATTTTATTAAAATAACTCTAGAATTCTACAATTTGGAATAAACAGTTTTGAATATGATTTTATTAAAAGAAGTAATACAAAAAAAATAAAACTTCCTAAAAACTATTAGTAATTATAGGACATAAAAAACCTATAGATTTAAAATTTAATGTTAAAACTAAAGGTCCCATCCTATACACGATATATACAGCTGACATCCCAACCCATCCAACCACTGACACGTGTGTGTTATCAGTAAATAAGGATCCATTTGTTGCATCCCAATCTCTTCAATCCCATATCTCAAATCAGGTGTCAAAATAGGAGAATTAAAATAAATCCTAACAAATCCCATCAAATTACCTTCACCATTCATCGTAAACCTACGATGTCCTGCATCCTTTAATAATATCCCACTGAACCCTGTCGAACAGATGCGTTACCTAGGACTCCATCTGGACAAATGTCTCACTTGGAATCCTCAGACAAGACTGAAAACACAAGAAACTGCTTGACGTTTTCACCTACTTCAACATTTACTGGATAAACGCTCTAAGCTCCCAATTAATTACAAAAGACTCATTTACATGACAGTTATCAGACCCATTTGGACATTCGGAGTTGAGTTTTGGGGCTCTACTAAACCATCCAATTCATCTCGTATCCAATCCAAAATCCTTCCTAAAATCCTCAATGCTCCTTATTATACCACAAACTTATCCATCATGATCTTAATATCCCGCTGATTTGGCCTAAACTAGATACCTATCCTTCCATGACAAGCTCCATACACACTTGAATCCGCTAGTCTCTCAACTTGCTTCCCATACTATTCCTGATTAAACCCTCTGAGGTGTCTGAAAAGAAGATGGCCTCGAGACCTTATATTATAGAACTTTATTGGAGTGTTACCGATGGGTAGTTTCTCCACAAGTGTTTTTCATGTCATATTGTTCATATTAGCAGATTTATTTGTAATATTATTATAGTTGTAAATATCAATAAATTATAAAAATAAAAAATGTTAAAACAAGGAAATGTTGAAAAGGTTTTAAATTTCAATAATATTTTAAATCTATATACCTAATTAAGTAAATATTTTTTTGTGTGAAACTTTTTTTCCTATTTCTGTGAATACAAATAGGAAGGATAATAATGTTGAAATAACTTTCCTTGTACTTCTTTTATACTCTATACTACTATATCAAGTATTCATACAAAAACATTCTTGAGCAAATAAATTATTTTCAAAATCATACATTTCGATCCCGGAGCACATATATTGAATGTGAATGTATGGTTATTATTAATGTATGAATTCATTTAATTAATAGCTCAAGATACTATTTAGAATAATTTGTAAAATGGAGATTATTATCATATGGCACTTCTTTTTCACTTTTAAAACTGTGGCAATAAAAAATTACTCTAGTGAGTATATTATCTTAGTACCATATACTTTTATGTGTGTGTGTGTGTGAATATATATATATATATTTATATAATTATTTTGTTTAGGCTCCCTTACTCAGGCAATAAGGAACTTCGCAAAAGGCCTTGAATCCTGGTTGTCCTCTGCGATGGTTGGGTGCCCTCCTGATATGGTTGACATTAAGGTGTGAATTATTGCTATAGTATTAATAATAATAATAATCAGACATTGAGAAAATCCTGTGGATGATCGATATTAAAATATGACTGACAAGTTGATTATGAGTTTTGTCATCAAACTCATAACATATAATCCTCAACTTCTATTTTATTCTTAGTATTCCATTTCTATAAATAAAAAAAAATCATTCAAATTCTTTTTCTTTGTAACATTATTATGTTAGTATAATTGACTGTTTGATCTGAAATGTTTTCTGTTCATTTAAAAATCTTTCTAGAGAAGAAATTCGTTGACGTAAGTACTGATGGAGGATGGGAATAGTTGGGGGTGCAGTCAAAAATTACACAATAAATAAGTGGAAACTTATTATTTTTTATGTGTGCCAACGTTTCGACCTACTTTGTAGGTCATTTTCAGGGCCAATAGGAGTGGCTACTCGGTGCAAAAAGTAACCCAGTTACTCCTATTGGCCCTGAAGATGACCTACAAAGTAGGTCGAAACGTTGGGACACATAAAAAATAATAAGTTTCCACTTATTTTTTATGTAATTTTTGACTGCACCCCCAACTATTCCCATCCTCCACTAAAAATCTTTCTTTTCATATTAGGATGCTGCAAATGAGCAGTATAGCAATGTTAGGTAATTGATAGCTATCTAGATTTCTTATCTTAATTACGTTTTATTAGAAAATATTTTTTCTGTTTTAGGTATCTGCCGTTTGTGCCCTTGGTCAGACATTAAGAAGATATACATCACTCAATCATCTTGCTCAAGCTGCACGTGCTGTTCTTCAAAATTCTGTCCAGATTAACCAAATGCTGGCTGACTTGAATAGAGTTGATTTCCACAATGTACAAGAACAGGTATGAATGAATTTTTATAATAAAGCTTCAATTTTTTTAAATGATCATTATTTCTGCAATTATAAAATGCTGAGTAATATCTTTAGCTTTTCCTAACTTGTTAGAATCAGGGCAAATACTTTCAATACTAGCTAAAAACACTACCTTTAAGGAATAAGAGATAATTTAATCCCACTCTTGATCTTTTGCACAAACTTCAAAAAAAAGGTGGTCTTTATTCAGTATGTTATATATTACATATTTGTTATGAAATTCACTCAAGAAGCAATATATAATAATAATCATTAAAATGATGAATAAGTAATTAACAATTATATGTGTGCATTACTTCCCCTATTCATGAACAGGTAGACAATTGGTTAGTAGGCTGAGGACAGTTGTGTTTTGACAATAGTTAGTGATATCTACCTGGAACCTTTGGGGTTTTCTCAGCCTTTTATTATTTTATCTTTATATTATTGAATAATTGTTATAAAAAAATCCTTGTTTAAGTAAACATTCAATGTCGATTATTATTTTTGTTTTCTCTAATTATTTCTATTCTGAACCACATTAAATGTCCATATTTAATTAGTTCTATTTAACTTTGTATTTTAATTTTGTTTTTTATCATTTAAAAATTATTTATTGTTTTAGGCATCTTGGGTCTGTGAATGCGATGGGGGATTGGTTGCTAGGCTGGAGGCTGATTTTAAAACAACACTCCAAACTCAGAACTCTCTTGAAGAGTGGGCTTCTTGGCTTAAGGCTGTTGTTAATTCAGTTCTTAAACCTTACCGTGGAAGAAGAGGCTTCTCTGCTGCTGCCAGGCAACTTCTCTTGAAGTGGTCGTTCTATAGGTAACAACTGAAAAATTTGTATACCTATTTATAATTTTTACTGCCTCACTTGTTTAACCCTTTCATGCCCAAAGTGTCAAAATGAAATTTAAAAAATATATCCTGTGACTTTTTCTGTTAAAAATGGGCTAAATAACCATAAAAATTTTGGAGTTTACTCCTTAAGAAACGATTTTCATATTTAGCCCGTGGTATGAAAATTTTATGAGGAGGAAAATCAAGTTTTAAATAAAAGTGGCGAGTAACGCCCCCTTCTCGATAAGATTGTATTATTGGTTTTATATAATAGATAGAAGTTAAAAGTTAAATTCCGGGACTAATCGGGAAGAGATACATGTGGTATCTATGGTAACAGTGTATTCTATTGCTTTATTCTCGAAGTGTTAAAATGGGATAATTTTTTATATAGGAGCCTTTTTAAAGACACCTTTCCAAACAAACACTATTACTACTCTTATTTAGATTCCGCCTTAAGCTGTTGGGGTCCATTCATATCACTTGGATACGACCTCAACAGACGACAGGGCAGCATTGCTCTGATAAGAGTAGGAAATTGACTACCTATCTAACAAGGCTGTGCAGTGACTATTTAATTGTGTACAGTGTGTAGTGTGTAGTGCTACTAGGACAGGAGATTTGTGTATTAGGAAGTGGACAGGCAGTGATCATGCTGGGCTGAAATACACCTCTACCGGACTCTGAAGATGAGGTCCCCTTCAAAAAAGTAAAGACAGGGAAGAAATCGGTTGTGATTCGGTTGTAATTTTGGTACCTTGTAGAAAAGATGTATATTCTACACCAGGGCGTACTGTCATGCTGTTGTTAATCATTAGTTTTGGTTAGTACTGATCTGCTTAGATCTCTTTTCTTCCATCCTTTTAGTCACTTATAATTTTTTTCTATGGAGGCATTTTCTATAAAAAGCGATGTGCACTTCCTCGCAATTCGAGCATTTTGTTAAAGTTCACCTAGTCGCGGATATTCAGAAATGTTATGTGAGCCGCTGCATCTTATAAATTTTATGGTGTGGTTGCAGTAGTTTTTTGTGTGCCCAAATTGATGACATTTATAGCACTGGGGCGGTAGGATATCCTTTCTGGGGATGTATTTCACAACCTATATCTATATGAGTCCAGTTTTAGTGTTGTAAGAAATCACCACACCCACTATTTGCCCTGAAGATGGCCTACAACGTAAGCCGAAACGTTGGCACAATTAATAAAAAATATATATTTATAATTTTAATTAAAATTGTTCACATTAATTTAAAATAATTTACAAATTAAAATGAAATAATACACAATAAGTATCAGTAGAGAGCGATTAATTGTTAAGAAAACATTTAAAATTCATTAGAAACAGAAAGGGGTAAACTCCAGTCGCGTGTCAGAGCTGACACACACTTGTTTTTTCAATTTTTTCGCCCTACCATGTTTTTTTTAAATAATCCAATAATCCATCCAAACTGAGGTTAGAAAGACTAGCTTGCCTGTCCTGCAATCTGTGACATATTCTGGAACTATTCATGTAGAATACTGGCTACACTGAGCATTTAAACGCTAACAGGAGTACATAACAGATGTTGTAGCCAAACGGCTAGATCAGGCATGAAAGGGTTAAATTTATTACATATGGGATCCTTTTCATATAATAGAGAAGTTTAGTAAGCAAATTATAACAACAAATTTTTAAATTCAAAAAGATCTGAATTTTGGGTGAAAAAGTAGGATTGGTAACTTCAAAAGGAAATTATATGCAAAAAAAGACCAAAATGTAAATAATGGCCAAGACAGATTCAGTTCAGGAGCTCCTCAGCAGTACTATTTAGTCTCCTTTGGTTTGAAGAAGAAATTCTATTTTAAAAATAGAAAGTTCAATCATTACAAATACATAGATGTAGCTTTCGAATTACATCTTGTTACAATATGTTTGCATCTTGTTCCAGTTCGATGGTGATCAGAGATTTAACCCTTAGATCTGCCGCCAGCTTTGGATCTTTCCATCTTATTAGGCTACTATATGATGAATATATGTTCTATCTAGTGGAGCATCAAGTAGCGAGTGCTACTGGTACCAGTCCTATTGCAGTAATGGCTACTGTAAGTATTTTTCCTTCATTTCTGTCTATGAATAAATTAAAATTTATATTAGTATGGAAATGGTTAGTGTAGATGTAATAATTATAAAATAAAATCATTAAGGAATTTGATCAATGAAAAATCTATTTATAGGTGTGTTACATTTTCATTTAACGCACACTAACCAATTTCTTAAATTAACTAATTTCATAACCATTATTGTTCTAATATCTTAAATCGCTTAATAGGCATAAACCATCCCATGAAGGATAACATTTTTGTGTTGATAAAATGAACAATGGTAATAACAGCAACCAGGAATGACACTAGAAAAATTCCTCTTTTAAAAAAAAAATTATTAAGTTTTTTAAGAGAAGCGAGGGGATGGTTGACTGGATAGTAGACGTAAGGAAGAAAATAGTTAGGGGTGCAGTCAAATAAAAACACTAAATAAGTAACCACTTATTTTCTCCCAACTATTTTCTTCATTAAGTTTTTTACTTTAGAATAAATGTTTAGTGGCTGTTTGTTTCATCTTAGAGAGGTCAATCCTAATTTTCAAAAAAGTATCAATTTATGTTTTTTTCATTTATTTTCTTTTTAAATAATAACATAACCAGTATGTAAATCAATTTGTCACTATTATTACTATTCAAAAATTTAAAATTTCAAAAGGAATTCTTCTTATTACAAGGTATACATTTTTTCATCTCATAGGTCATATGACAAATACTAACTCTATTTAAACATCAATGTATTTTAAGATAATCTGAGTGGTCATCAATAACAAGATAATATTGTCTATAACTATTTATTCGATGATAAAACTATTTGTAGGCATCAAATCAATTGTTTTATATCATTTTATCTTGTTATTGATCTCCACCCTCCCAGACCATTTACTTTATATCACATAGGGTCAATTAGTACACAACAATTAAGTTTTAAACATTTTGTTTAAGTGATTTATTAATATTTTGACTTTATAATTAGAATTTTGTACCAAATTATGTTTTAATTGTTTAATTACAGAAAAGTTGTGGAATAGACTACTCTGAAAGGAATGGGAATAATAACAATAATAATACAAACATTAATAATAACAAAGAAGGCGAAAGTGAAAGTCTGACTAAAAAAATGCGACTTAGCTAACAAAGTGCAATATTATCATTAGGATTAGGACAGAAGCTTGGTTGGCTTCCTTAGCTCATCCTCAATAGTCATGGAAGGAGAAAAGAGTGGTTTTTTAATTAAGAAGAGAGTTTACCTAACTGAGATCTCATTGTTTTCTTTTTTTTTTAATTATTAGTTTAAGTTATATATTGAATTATTTATTTTAATTAATTTTTATGTGTATGACTCCGTCCTTGTTAACTTTTAAGTTTTGCTCAATAGTGAAGAATAAAAATAGAGAGAAAAAAAAATCTAATTTCTCTCTTCTTTCTAGTCATTTGTTTGTCATAAGGTGCTCTTTACAATAAGTGTTTATATTTATTGTCTTTTTTGTAATTATGAAGTAATGAGTTTTTTTGCACACTGGAATCACTCAAATAGTGATATGACACTTTTTTATATAAGACATAACACAAAAACGAGTAAATGTTTATGTATTTTAAATAATTACTAGACCAGCGCGTGTCAATAAACAGCCAGACAGGGAGAGCTGTCATAATTTCATATAATAAATTAAAACCTAGTTGGCAAAATTGATGTTGAATCTTACGCTTGAACTCAAGTGTAGCTGCCCATCTTCTATTATAATTGTTTGTTTTTATTCATCATTATACTTTTTTTTGCCTATCAAGTGAACATTAAAAGATTTAAAAACAATATAAAGAAAAACTGGCTGAAGAATTATTGGAATTAACATCTATATAGAAAGTAGGGCTGGCTGCACTTGTCTATTAAATTTTGTAATTAAATTAAATTTAAGAACAACTTATGTGTGTGGAATATTTCTTGTAGGATGTGACTATCTTTTATAACAATTATTGTCCATGTGCCCTGCTTGTCTGTTTATCATGGAATAAACTAATTGTTGCTTTTCGGATAGTAATGATTGTAAAATAAAATTTAAAAAATATATTGGGATTTCTTTCTTTGTAATTTGACTTGTTTGTTGATTTTTATTAGTGTTCTATAATTATATATCACTCTAAGTTAACATGTAATCTAATATCGGACATGGTATGCATTTTCATAATTTTATATGGTTTTGCATTATTGCCATTTAAAATAAAACAAACTATTTTTAAAATTATTAAAAATAAATTAAATGAATTGTTTGCACATAACTAAAGTTTAGTCTATTTATCAACACTATTTATTTTTCTGTAATCACATTGAAAGTTAAATGAAAGACATGAACACACAAAGTTTTGCATGTATTATTCAATATGTATAAGTGTTTGTATGTACCTATTACATACGTATACATTCATTCATACATATTTATAATTAAATATATATATTTAGTATAATAAAAGATAGGGTACCAAGTTAATAGAAGCTATTTTTCTCATTGAAACATTGAAAAATAAATACAATTTTTTTTTTAAGTGTTTTTATAATATATGTCTTGTGTAAAAATGTGTTTATGTAATCTGTTATTTAAAAAAAAAATCAGAAGAGACTGCGTATAATAAATTTGTGTTTGGTGTTAATTTTTCTAATAATTATAACCTTAAAATCTACTCAGATATTTTAAAATATCTTTATCTAATATATATTATATATATATATATATATATATATATATATATATATATATATATATATATATATATATTATTATCTAGTATTTAAGAAGAATAATAGAGGCAAAATGTGTACAAAAAAAGAGAAATGGTTCCTAAATAATGAGCAAATTGAATGTGTGAAATCATACAAATATGATATTAAAGAAAAAGTAAGTAAGGCAAAAGTAGGTATTAATATGATGTAGATAGAACTGTTCAATAATCCAGAAGTGCCATTAGAGTTTAAAATGTCATAACCTATGGATGTCAAGTTTAGAGCCACAAATACTTTGAAGAAATAGAAAAAGTTGAAAGATATTTCATTAAACAGCTCGCCATTTCAGGCTACTTCAACATTTACTAGATAAACGCTCTAAGCTCCCCATTAATTACAAGAGACTCTTATACATGACAATCATTAGACCCATCTGGACTTCAGGAATAGAGCTTTGGGGCTCCACTAAGCCATCAAGTTCCTCTCGTATTCAATCCTTACAATCCAAAATCCTTCGGAAAATCCTCAATGCTCCTTACTTTGTTACGAACAAAGTAACCCATAATGAACTTAACGTCCCGTTTATTGCTGATTTGCCCCGAATCCGATATCAATCTTTTCATGACAAACTTCATTTCCACTTAAACCCACTAGTTTCAAACCTCGCAACCTCTTCAATTCCTGATAATCCTCCGAGGCGTCTGATAAGAAGATGGCCTCGTGACCTTCTAAGCTGAACTTTTTATTTGAGTACTACCACTGGGTAGTTTCTCTACTTGTCTTTTCATGTCAATGTATTCACTCATTATATTTACTTGATGTATTTTGTATACAGTTGTAAATTTCAATAAATATATTAAAAAAAAAAAAATATTTCATTAAAAAAAATTTTAAATTACCGGTTAATACCCCAAATTACTTTGTGTACCTAGAAATGAATAGAAAATTAATACACATAAGCACACTAAAAATGCAATTGAATTATATTTTAAAAATATTAGATTATAAAGAAAATAGGCTATGTACAGTTATAGCAAGAGAAATAATAAAACAAAACATGTCATGGTTTAAAGAGTGAGGGGAAATTGCAAAAAAAAAATAAATTATAGATTAGATTTAACTTTGAACTCCCTGGGTACTTGGGAGGGAGAAATGTCCAAAATGTTAGAACTGTACAAAGATTATTTTATCCAGGTTTGCCATGCAAAAGCAGCAGAGGGCACACACTGGGCCTCTATAGCTCATTAAATAAAACAATAGATTACCATAGACATTTGAAAGTAACAAAAAAAATTAGCGTAGTTATGAAATGCAGAGGGGAACTTCTGAATCTAAATTACAAACCATTTGAAATTGATTCGTAAAATATACAGCTATGCTCCCTGTGTAATTTGAATGAAATTGAAAACAGTTTTCACTTCCTGGCAGTGTGTCCCATCTTAAAATTGTATAGAAAAAAATTCTTAAAACATGAGCTGATCTCAAAACAAAAATTAATAGATATTCTGAATGGAGAGAATTTAATAGGTTTATATAAATTTGTAAGTAATGCAGGTCGTTAAAGAAAATTTTTAATTTCAGAATTTAATTATTAATGTCAAAAAGAAATTAAATTTATTTTTTAGTTTTGTTGTTATTTAGTAGTTCAATCAAACTCCCGGCAGACGGTATAAAGTACCATGCTGTGGTTGCTAATGTTATAAATAAAATAAAAAAGAAACCACTATAAATAATTTAATAATAAAGAGCATTTTATATCTATGTATAGCTTCTCCCCTGTCCGGTTGCATTTTTTCCTCCATCCATATGTCCAATATCACCCAGGTCCGTACCTGCGTACTTTATTAACTCTGATGGGATTTCATCTGGTCCTGGATGAATCAATCAATCCTTATTATTTTTCAGGGACAAGATTATATCTACGATTTTTACCCTGTCAGGTGGTACCTCCTCATCATAGTTGGATCGGTACGCTTGGTAGATGTGTAGGTGCATGTTGCTTGTCTCCAGATTTAATATTTCCGCCCTGGTCCAGACAAGCTTCTATTTTGGGTAAAGCCCTGCCGTAGCCATTTAGTGCCCGTGCCCTTATAGAATTTGTGGCTTTCTCGTGCCTGGAAATGATGTTGCATTTCGTCGAGTGTTCTGGCCTCATTTGCTCTTTTCTTATCTCGCTTTCTTCTTTTTTCATGTACTGCAAATTTTTTGTTGTAGCATCTTCATTCGAGCCTCATTCCTTTCTTTTATGGCCCCCTCACCATCCCCATAGGTTCCTTCTTCTAGCCTTTTTTTCTCAAGTACTTCGAGCACTATAGCCTTAATTGATTCTTCCAGTCTTCTCCACCTTTCTTCCTAAGGGTCCTCTGGATATAAATAATAACAATAAATTTGAACATCCTCAAGCTGGATTTAAACCATATTACAGCAGTTTCAAGATATTTAAAGCCACATCTTAACACTCTCAGCTACCCTTGGATTTAATACAGCATTGACCTAGTATACTTTCTTCAGTGGATGGACATTTTTTTATTGTTTGTAATTAATGAAACAAAGTATCAATATATTTCTGGCCCTAACTATTTTGGATATCTATTTATGATGTTCTATGATAATTTATTTAATCAAAAAGTTGTTAAAGGCATAATATTATTTCTATTGAAATAAATAGGTAATTTATTAAACATTATGGAATGGTGAAGCATATTTATTCTTCTACAGTTAGCTATGAAAATGAATCAAGGCTGGTTGTGAATTCATTCTAAGCTCAAGTCAGAATGCTGGAATCAGTTAAATGTAAATAATTTAAGAAATTTGGAATGAATAACTATCCATTATTTGGAAAGATTAGAACTTTTGGTTACTATCCTTTAGTATAATATTCAATTAAATGAAAAAGGATCTTAATTTAATAACCTTTTTTTTTTTTTTCCCCTCTACCTGCCATTTCTGGGATACGGGTTATTTTTATAACCAACTCCTGGTTATGTTAAGGTCGGGGACAAATCGAGCATCCTCTAGTAGATACAAGATCTGTTAACCCTATAAAAAGCAACCTCCAGATTTAGAATGGTCCCAAGTTCATGGCCTTAAAACGTTTTAAAAATTGTAAGCGAAGTTTGTTTTCGGAGAATATCTGCAAAAATGTTAATTATCGCCCAGTTTTCAACAGCGAAAATATTTTCCTCCTTACCACTGTCTATTGATAGGAGCACAAGCATAAAACTTCATATAGTGTTTGATGATTTGGCTTCAAACTTTAATAAATCCCTCAATGGTTACCTACTTTGTGGTCCCAAACTACTACTAGAGATTACAGATGTGTTGCTAAAATTTTGATTACCGCAAATATTCATGACAGCCGATATCCGTCAAATATATTTGAAAAGTTTGATTGCCCCTGAGAATTGTACCTATCTTCATTTATTTTTTAGATTTGAAAACTTGATCGCCTCGCCCCATTTTAATTTACTCGTTTACCTTTCGGATTTTCATGTTCTCTCTTTTTGGCAATGCGAGTATTACAACTCATTGCAGATGATGGAATCAATTTTTCTATTGCGTCTCGAGCACTGTTAGAAGATATGTATACAGACGATTTACTAACCGGGACTGATAACTTGGAAGAGGCACAATCACTTGCATTTGTCCAACATTTCATTGAGACCTTTCGTCCTTATTCAAACAGGAGTGTACAGGGGTAGCGGTCGCCTCAGTAATGCCCTGATAACTTATGGTGTTAAACATCCCGTGCTGCTACCTTCTAAATCACGTTTTTTGGAACTTCTTGTTGATCATTTTCATATTTTTTACCTACATGCTGGTCTTCAGTTCCTAAATTCCCTACTACGTCAACATTATTGGATTATTTCAGCAAGAAGTCTAGTGCGAACTCGAATTCACCGCTGTCTAAAATACCATTCCCTAAAAGTCAAACCCTTTACACACTTCATGGGAAATTTACCATTGTCAAAAAAAAATCTGTACCTCTATGTGGAAGAAGGGGCTCCTAATAATAATTCGCTACCTTCTATCCGAGCGAATTTGCCGGTCGTGAATTCAATAAAAAAACAGATAAATTTGTATTCCCATAAACCAAATAAATGATTTATTCCCCACACTATATAAATTAAGGCTATAAAAGAATTCATCAAATAAATACAAATGAGTAAATAATAGCTATATAATGTAAAAATAAAATAGAGAACAATTACAAAAATATGAATGTGCACATCTAAACCTAAGGAAATACAAAAAAGAGTTATTTAAAAAGTAAATAAAAATTATGAAAAAGAGAATACCATAAGCACGTACAATTAGTTAGTATTACAAAAACAAACTTGAAATTAACTATTTAATAAAAAAAGAATGATTTTTACAACAGAAAATATTGATAGTCAGTGAATAAATAAAAATAACTGAGTTCTTGAAAAGTTAGAGGTGAGTTCTTGAAGATGATGAGATTATATAAAATAAAAATTATATCTGGTTTTTAATGTAATAAAATATCCGTTTGGAAGAAAAAAAAAAAGAAAAAGATTAAAAATAGCTATGGATACCCGACACTACATCCCATATGTACTTATGTATTTCTATCATCCAAGAAACTATTTGAAACCTTTAGATTGCCAGCAAAATATTTACCAAGTATAATGAAACCAGTACCACTACAACCCACGAAGGGTTACGTCAGTATATTGTAGAGATTGTACTGTTTCTAGGACAAGAATTGTGCAGGGAGGTGATTTGTTTATAGTCACGCTCTTCCCTTTTTATTTGTATTTACTTTATGATTTTTTTTTCTTTTCCTTTTCTAGCTTTAATTATTAGTATTTGGGGAAATTGCGACCTAATCAAAAATGTCGGGCTTTTATTGATTTCACAACCAGCATATCATGATAGAAGGTTAGCAGATTATTGTTATGAGCCCCTTATTCCACACAAAGCTAGTAGCTGAGTTCAAAGGCAGACCTCTGCATGTGTGGGCTCCTATCGAGGTAAAATTTTTCTGTTCACCTCTATGATAAAACTCTACATGTATGCTTAAGATAAGATAGCTGAGTAAAATTGTTCCAGACTTAACTTCTTTGGAAAAAAAAATTGAGGGGTTTAGGAATCTATTCTATCTCTATAGCTTATAGAATGACAGACTGAAAAGTTTTCAGATTGACACGGATTGTTCTTAAACAGATCAATTATTAAAAATAATGATTACAATGAAATAGAAATATTACATAAAATAATGATCATTTATTTTATACAAAAACGTCACAGAATCATTAAAATAAATGAAATCTATATGTCAAAAATAGATAACAAATTAAAACAGTTTAAAATAATGGATAATTATAAGTCACTATCTTCCTCTTCTTCAGAACCCACGTGTGATTCTAAGTGGTCCATAAGGAGTTTGATTACTGATGTTCCATGATGACATGCTTCACAATCAATTTTCCCAGTTGAATGTGTAAGAGCATGAGCTCTTAGTGTTGGTAAATACCACAATGCTTGGCTACAGGAAGAGCAGTCATCTGCCTGATCTCTCATTTCTCTTTCAAGTTCTTGAATTTCAGCAGCGGTGTAGGTCCTCAATGATTCTGCTTTTGATGGATGTGTAACAGCGATATGAAAGTTTAATTCTTGTTCTTTAAAACAAACAAAGCTACAACTATGGCAACAGATAGCTTTTGGTATGTTTGGACCTTTCAAGGAATCTGAAAAAAAAATATATATTTATATATAAAATAATAATAATAATATTCATTTGAAAAGAAAAGATATGTCCAGGACCGGGACTCGAACCCGGGTCTTCCAGATTACTAGTCTGGGACTCTACCATTTGAGCTATCCTATGGTAGAGTCCCAGACTAGTGATCTGGAAGACCCGGGTTCGAGTCCCGGTCCTGGACATATCTTTTCTTTTCAAATGAATATATTTAAAAATTAGTAACAACTAAAATAAAATTAATTATAATAATAATAATAATTGGATAGGCAATAGCAGTGTATCACACATTTTGAGTTTTGAAACAAACTGAAGTTGATATAAGTAAATAAGCTCTTGGTCTCTTTGATAGATCTTTGATGCTGTTTAGAAAAACTCCCTAATAAAAGACTGTTTTTGTTATCAAAGTATATCTATTTATAACAATAATCACAATATTTCATCATATAGCAAATATATTAGCCAACTAGGATTTAAAAACAGATGAGTCCTTTCATTTATTATTATATAATACATATATACAATACTTGACAAAAATGTGCATGTTACAAATTTGTAGAAGAAAAAGAAAAATATTTAATACCAAGCTGAAAAATGAACCTTCCTTAAACATTCTGCCAATACTTTTTTATTTTGTAATAATTAATTCATATATTATACAATTTATCATATTTTATAAATTATATCATCATCATCATCACTGGCACTACAACCCAGTATGAGTCTTCGCCGCATCAAGACAACGCCTCCACTCATCTCTGTCTTGCGCCAGGGTCTGCCAAACTTCTTTTCGTCGGCTTTGACCTCATCTGCCAATCTCAGTCGTGGACCTCTGTCCTCTCCTTTTCCTCCCATCCACATACCCAAAGACCAGCTTCTTGATAGGTGTGTCCCCGTCCATTCTTGCAAAATGTCCCGCCCATCGTACCATTGAGATCCATATAAATTGTACCACATCTGGCTCCCGGTAAATCTGGTAAAACTCTGCAATGTGTCTTTGCCTGTACTGGGCGCCATCCCTTACAGGTCCAAAGATTCTTCTCAGAATTTTTTGCTCAAAAACCTGCAAGCTGATGGCATCTGTACGTGATAAGGGCCATGTCTCTGATGCGTACATCAGTACAGGTCTAATTAAAGATTTGTACAGAGCGATCTTAGACTTTCTTGCCAGCAAATGACTTCTTAGTATTTTGGCTAGGCCAAAATAGCACCTGTTTGCTGTCGTTATTCGTCTCTGAACCTCCTGACAGGGCATATTGTCTGCACACACTAGGGAACCTAGATACACAAAACTATTTACACTTTCAAAGATGTATCCTTCCAACCTAAGAATAGGTGGTGGTGGCCTTAGAGGATTAGCAACCGTGTATTGGTCTTTGCTTGGTTGACTTGAAACTGCGTGAACCAGAGTACAAAGAAGAATTCAGCTGAAGACTGGATAAAGTTTTGGAATCGGGTCCTCCTGAAGATACGGTGAATGGAAGATGGAATCACTGCAAAGCCGGCATCAAACAAACTGCAGAGGAGGTCCTCGGTATGGAGGAAACCCACCAGAGGTCCGAATGGTTTGACTTGGAATGCCAGGCAGCTACAGACAGGAAAAACCAGGCCTATAGGTGTATGATAATGAGGCACAGAACTCGACAAGCAGTTAAGGAATACAAAGACAGAAGGCGAGAAGAGAAACGCATCCATAGAAATAAAAAGGGGAAAAAGAAACCAAAAAAATTAAAGAGCCTTCTACAGAAGCGTAAAAGCCCAAAGAAAGGAATTCAACCCAAGAAGCAATGCTTGCTGGGGAGAGGATGGTTCGTTAATCACTAGAAAAGAAAACACCCTTGGGAGATGGGCTAACCACTTCTTTAGAAGTTCTCTGGAAACTTCCCAGGGTCCCACTGTGGAAAATGTAACTACTGTTTTGTGCAATGGCTTCGAGTTGACTAAACCACCAGACGAAGAAGAAATCTCAGACTCCATAGAAAAATTGAAGAACAATAGAGCCCCAGGATCTGATAACATAGCCGCAGAAGTGCTAAAGGCTGGGAGGAATGAAGAGATTAGGGTTTTTTGTGACCTTCTTCATAGCATATGGATTACCATGACTATGCCTGAAGAATGGTACACTGGCATTATCATACCACTCCATAAATAGGGAAATCAGACAATCTCCAGTAATTACCGTGGCATACCTCTTCTGAACTGCACGTATACGGTCCTGTCTAATATCATCTATCAGAGGCTACTTCCGCATGCAGAAAGAGAGGTAGGAGTCTACCAAAGTGGTTTTATGAGAGGGAGATCAACCAGTGATCAAATCTTTGCACTGAGGACCCTGCATGAAAGAACGCGTGTATATAACATCACCACGCACCACCTCTTTATTGATTTCAGCAGTGCATATGATAGTGTCATAAGGGAGAAACTGTACTCGGCTATGGTGACAATGAAAATCCCCCTACAACTGATCCTTCTTACAGAGCTGGTGATGGTAGGATCAAGATGTCAAGTAAGAATACAGGGAGACCTGTCACAGACTTTCAGAGAGGTCAAAGAAAGCCAAATCTAAAACACAATATAAAGAATAAAAGTCCAAAAGTAAGTCAAAGGGAAGCCAGGTTGAATGCAAAACAACAATAATAACTCCTAGAGAATCTAAAAATATAACAATAAGTACAAACTATGATCAGGACAGAGGGTGAGAGAAGCAAGCCAGGCAGTGGCTTACCTAAGCACAGGTTGTTTACTTAATTGTCAGACTAAAGAAGTATGTTTTTGAATATGTATAATTACCAAGGTTTGTCAACATTACTAACTTTATTTTTAGATTTGATGATTGTCTTGCAGGCTATTAAAATTATAATTTTGATTACAAATTTACGAATTATCTTTAAAGCAAATAATTCAGATTTTTTCAAATATAACAAGGCTCTAATGCAGATGCAGAATATTTGTTACATGGAAAATCATGTGTAATTTTTTATAGTTTATGATTCTATTTGTATATGAATAATCCCTTAAAACAAATAAAAATAAGTAATGCATAAGAAGAAAATTTTGTAGTATGTTTGGTTATAAAGCAGCTTAGTTTTAAAACTTGAACATTTTTAAATTTCAAATAAATAAAACAATATATACATATATAAATATAAAAATTACCAGGAGGTTCAACCGATGATACAAGTTCATTAAGATGGTTGACAAAACTGTCTGTTAAATCAATACCTAGAAACAAGAAAAAAAAAAAAACACTTACATATATGTTGTAAGTCTTACTAAATGCTTATTATTGTCTGAAAATTTAAAAAACGACCTTATGTGAAATTGGAGGCATGTCTGGGCAGTTGTCATTGGTTACCAATGTTAAAATGTATTATCGGTAATCCATATTATATTCCTGTATCAAGAAGTGGAGTACCAATGCCCTCTTCACCGGCACCGAATTAGTTCAGGTAAAATTATAGTCTTATAATTCTTAGCAATATAATATTAAATCCTACTATAATATAATTATAACCACCATGAGTAGAAAGGTTCAGTGAAGAATGCTAGGTAGTTGGGAAATGAGATAGCTTCCATATGTGCAGCGGGCAGTGACGATTTCTGCACAGGTTGTTTTCTAAATTGTCAGACTGTAGCATATTGGTCGGTTTTTAATTATTGCATAATCACATGCAACAAGAGTATTATGGAGAAATGATTAGTTCCTTACCAAAGTCTTTAAATTATATATTATGTCTAGGTTCCAGATAGCAGCATTTCTTCTAGCTCATTTCGAATATTTGTTTAATTAGGTATTCTAGGAAATTAATTTATACTCGTTTTCTATCTCACTGCACATATCACAAGCCAGTATTATGAAGGATAACTTAATTTATTAAAATTAAATAAACAAATGAAATTACTTTAAATTGATACATTTTTTTGTTATCATTGTAGAAAATATTATTTTATTATTATAATTTTTAATATGTCACAGATATGAAAACTATATCCATAAAAAGTTAACAAAGCCTGAACTGGTAGCTAGAAGAAAAATTCTTTTGCTTTCTCTCAAAGGAGATAATATTGACACACTATCATTATGCCTATTTGTTTTCAACCATTTATTAAAGTTCAAAGGAATTTTTAATAATACATATACTAGATACTAACATTTTTAATTTTTGTAAATTTTTCCTCATTTTCATGACAAATTCCAAAAATTAGACAAGACTGAGGTGATCAAAAACTAAGATTTTTCGTGAGAGAGCAATACATATAAAGCATATCTGAAAATTAAAAATACTCTCTTCGAAGGTAAGCAAAGCCTTCTTTGTGATATTGGTAAGAGAAAGATCAAAATCACCAGATAACCAATGTTATGCCAAAAAGATAAAATATTAAATGAAAAAATCTTCATTATATTGGTTTTGGTCTGTCATGGTGAACTTAGAATCAGAAATGTATGGTAAGTATAGAAAAAGATTATGAACAATAAAAACAATTGAGTATCCCATCAATGATCAATCAAAATTGAATTCAATAAAGCAGTTAGTACATTCAGAATGTTCAGATCAGGAAATGATATAATAAAGTTTTACCAGTCCCCAATTCCATTAAAAAAAGCAAATAAACATTAGTTTTGTATTATCCTATTCGATAAATACCTTCAACATTACTGTTTCTGGAAGAATCAAGCATGGATTTATTCTTTTTGATTTTTTTTTTCCCTTCTTGAATAGTTACGTTTTTATTTGTACCATCTTCAGGACTTGCTGTTACAATTTTGTTTAGGTCCTCTGTACTAGATTTTTCTTTCCTCACTTTTTTGTAGTCATCAGGATCTATAGTTATATAAACTCTTTTCTCACTTTCTGGAAAAAAAAATTAAACAAAAGAACTGACAATATTCCAAATATATTAAAGGAAAACATAATTTCATTAAACAAATGATCAATTGTCAAATATTTTAATCAAGTAATAAAATATTATGGTGTTGACTGAATTGATACATAGGGATTATATCTGCAGTCCAAATGAATAGAGGTTAATCGAATTTTGTCCTAAATGAGTTGTACTTAAGTAAGTGGACTTGTGTTGTCCAAATTGTCGAATTCAGGTCCACCAAAGGGGCCATTTGAATTAATGAGTCTAGATACAGTGGGAGGTTTCTCCAAATCATTTTACAAGGATTTGCTGTGCTGGTTCAGAGTTCCTTCTTCCCAGAATTCAAATGATTTTAAAGAATTAATTAATTAATAAGAAAGCATCCTGACTGAATAGTACACAAACTATTTTAGCTGATAGATATTCCGCTATCGATTCCCATCAATTTAGAAAGTTCATTAAGGATGATTATATTACTTTGATCTCTATACCTTCTGACTGCCCTCGGTCAAATGGAACGATTGAACAAGTTAATCAAACTTTAGTAAACAATATTAGATCTGCAATAAACCCACCTGGTGAGCGTCGCCAATGGCTTAGTATTGCTGCAGAAGTGATAGATACTTATAATGAAACTCTACATTCGGTGACATGTTTCACATCATCATATTTATTATATGGTGAGGACATAAATATTTGTCCTCTAGAACTATGTGAATGCAAGAAGATAGAAAAACAGAGTATGAAAATTCAGGAAGAAATTATCAGAAAAACTAAGTTCGGACTGATCAAAATAAGAAGGCAAACGATTAAAATATTGGAGATACAGTTTCTGTAGATGTTGGTAGTAAATTAAATAGGGAGAAATTAGATGAACTTAGGAGTTGACCATTTAAAATTGTAAAAATAATGTCTCCATTAATTTATAAATTAGATTCCAATAGAAAAACAGATTTATGAAATGTTATTCATAAAAATAAGTTAGTTATTGCTAGGTGAAATATAGATCTATAAGTTTTGTTGTAACAAATTGTAATTAATTCTGTTGTTGTCTTTCATTATATCTTATATTTTTTACAAAAATAAATGCTTCAAAGCAGGGGGAATAATAATGTAACCTATTGTGTAACATAGGTTGTACTTGAATTATTGTGATACTTGTACGTGAAGTACAAGTTTTCTGTAACATATGTTTTGTTTATATTTAGCCTTTTGTTTTAGGTTTTCAATTGTCACTTCATTACATTCTGGGATTCTAAAGAAAGATCATATTGTAACATTTATATTATATTATTGGTTAGTATATTTCGGTTTCCTTTGGCCGTAGAGGCTATATTTTTTTGTTTTTGAATTATTCCACCCATGTCTTAAAAGTATTTAATTTATACACAATAATTTTTCAATGTGAAGAAACCATAACTTTTTGAAGAAAAGGGATATTTTTCAATAGACAATTAACGATAATGATAACGATTTATTTTATACTTTAAGACCATAAATATTAAACATTACCTATAATTTCTTCTATATCCGAATCAGAACTGACAACTTCGACATCTATTGTTTCTGAAAAAAAAAATTAAATTAAATTTGAGAACTTACTAAATGGGTTATTCTTACAAAAGAGGGCATTTTGAAACTAGATTAAAAAAAAAAGTTGTACCAAGAAAACATTTTATATTTATATTGTTACATTGGCTCAGTGTGTTAAGTGCTCAAGGTTCCAGTTTAAATATGGTTGAGACAGAAAAATTATTTAATCTGTTAACAGCCATGGGTGGACCCTGTGGGATTTACAGAACCTCAGGGGCTAACCCACCCTCTAGAAAAAGGAAACCCTTACAAAAGATTGGGTGCAAACACCTGGAGGTTGAGTGTCATCTTGCACAAATCCTAGCATAACAGTTACAACAAACAACTAGAAATAGTACAATCTCTGCCATGTACTGAATCCAAGATCCTTCAAGGGTTGCAGTAGTACATTTTTTTTTAAACTATTCCTCTGATTATCTAAAGCAAGAACTTTGACTCAGAGAACAACAATACATGCCAAATTTGAAATGACCGATAATTTAAATAACTAGGGAATAGAAGTTTTACAATAATGGTATGGAATGGTTAAGGGGTGCAGCCAATGATTACACAAATTAAGGACTTATTTTATTGTGCCAATGTTTTGGCCTAAGATGTAGCCCATCTTCAAGGCTAGGAAAAAGAAGTTTTATTAGAGATGTAGTTGAATTAAGGTATCAAATGTGCTCAGATCGTTTAATTTTCCAATGAACCAATATTCACGACAAACTGAACTGTGTCTGATAATAATAACTGTGTCAAAATTTCATCCATATGTCAGTCAGTATTTTTGTCTCAATGTCATTAAAAATATTACGAATTTTAAAACCTTTTTTCAAATACCATTAAGAATAAGAAAATTACTAAGTGTGTTCTATCCATGAAATATAATAAATACTATTCATTATTGAATCAAAAACTAATATCTTTAAAACAGGAGAATGCAGGAGAACATCTTTAAAAATAATCATTAAATTTTCGGGGATCACTTCCTTCAGGAAGATTGGGAAGGTTAAGAAGACCTATGGGACAGATGAGAAACTAGTTTTTCAGTATTCACATTTTTTTCTAAAAAAATTTACATTTCTTGATTAACAGTGTCATTTAAAACAATTTTTAAAAAATAATAAAGAAATTGATATATCAGAAAGATACAGAAACTGAATGGTTAACTGACTCAGAATGAAGAAAAGTAGGTTAATAAGGTCATCATCGCCTTTCTATCAAAAGAAAGATTAATTAAGAATATCTAATACAGTTATGTATCTCCTACTTTTTATTTTCTCTTATTTGTCTGTATATATACATTTTTTCATTTATTATTCATTATTTTTTATTTAGTTTTATTACTATTTATTTTATTTACTGAAAAACTGAATATAAATAATATATATATATATATACATTTAAACCAAACTAAACTAAGGTGTTGATGACCAATCGGTTTTATGCCTCAAATTTGGAACAACCAACCAACCAACCAAGTTATTATTAGCGTCAATTGCACAACTATCAAACAAATTTTGGTTTTTAAAATTATTCTTATATAAATGGAATTCTAACCTTTAAACTAAAGTTGATAAAATAAAATTGTATAACTCATGCACAGGCTGCTAGGAGTCGCTAGACTCAAACATGTTGCTGACGCCAACCCACAAGTTCAATAATATTCTCTACCGAAAGTGGCTTAACGCGGCTAAAGAAATTTTCACAAAGCGTTAAACGGGGGGTCCCGAGCCTGTACGATGTTAGGTACTCGTTAAAAATCCCTATCCTAATTAAACCTGGATAGGCAAAATTTAGAGCTCCCATTGTAGCATCATCCGATTAGCCATAGCAGCATAAAGTGACGTTAAATAACAAACTACTAAAACTACTTTAATAATCAATCAAACGAATATATATGAAAAGAATATGCATACCATTTTCATCTTCAGCATTTACAATTTTTATGTTCTTGTGTATTTTTCTATTTTCATGATCAAGAAATGCTGGAAAAATAATTGGGATAAATAAATTTCAGAACACACAAGAATTAGTGAATAGTTATAGAAAGGTCACAATTCCATATGTATGTTTATGGACTTGTAACTTTTCTAAAAAAAACATTTAATTGAAGAGACTACAAAAGAATAAGGGAAGGTTGTTCAAAATGCATTTTGAGAAAATCAGGTTTTGACAATTGGAGCTGTTACTTTCATCAGCTTATGGATATTCTTCAAACACTTTTAATAAAACTTTTATTTTAATAATAATAATAATAATAAATTTTTTCAGATTAAAATTGTCTAACTGATAAATGAATGATGTGTTATCATTTATATATAAGTGCGTTTTATTTATTCAGTGCTCTAAACCACTGAGCCACCAGGTATCATGTATACATTGCAAAAATTCCGAGAACATGGGGTATAGGATTGGTGAAGAGAACGGATTTGTCTGACTTGGATACGGCCCCTGGTAGCTCAGTGGCTTCCCGGCACCCAGCAGACCCGGGTTCGAATCCCGGCCAGGGCAAATCTTTTCTCTTCAAAACAAAAATATTTAAAAATAATAACAATTAATAAAAATAAATTATATGTAATGATCTATTGTTTCTCTTTCTACAATTGAATCACTTATTGCAGAAACCTCGTAAGTCCAGGAATTCAAATTTTTAGGAAATTAATAAAAACTTCTCATTTCACAAAACTCTGATATTTTTTGTTGAAAATTTTTCTAAAAGTAGAGGAAGGGTCTTTACAAACATGGGGTAGGTATTATATTCTCCCAGGTTGATGAGAAGGGGTAGAAAAAATCCCAAACCTTATGCAATTATGGGGTTTCTACAATAAAATACTTACTCAACCCTGTTTTAATATTTTATAGGTAATAATAAGTTAGTTGGGGACAAAAATTAACACAGCAGACTTTTTATATACTAATTTATTGCTTTTATTTTGTATTGTTACGGGCTACTGGGTGTAAAATGGACTAAACTATTACTTAATTCAATAATCTAATATTTATTAACAAATTAGAAAGAATACAATGCGATTATTTAAAACAGTTAAATTATTAAACTAACATCAATTTACAGTAACAATATTCTACTAAATCGTCGCTTAAGATCCAGCATGACATAACTCAATTTTGATTAGTTTTCAGGAGAGCTAATAACTTGTTTATTGAAGCACTAAGCTATTAATTTTAGAGGAGTTCGATTTTTTATTTATATTTTATATTTTCTTGATAATTTTATACGAATTTTGCGGAAAAATATCTTGTTTCTAACAATTTTTCATAATTGTGTCGTGCTGCTGTAATTTTAGTCCGAGTTGTGCTGTTATGGTATTATGGTATATTAATAAAAAACAATTAATAAGTACTTAAGAGGATTTTTATATATTTTTTTTAACAAACCTTAAGTTTTTTAAACAATCACATTATAATCACACAAGATTGTCTTGTTAAAATCACATTATTTGGTAAACACAATTAATATAAATTACTAAAACATAATTTTTGTGGCACTCAGCTAAAACATAATTTGGCAAATTAATGTTTATAATCAGAGGGTAGATTTAGTAAAAGACAAAAAATTATTTAAACAAAATAAGATAAAAAAAACCCAGAAAAATGGGACAAAACGTAAACTAGCAAGTTAAAATCTTGTAGACGTTCGTACAAAATTACTTGAAAAAAAAAAATTAGGAAAATTTGCAAGAGAATACTAACATAAATAGCATAGGAACCTAAAAAGTTGGTATAAGAATAAACATTATTTTTTAATAACAAAAGAATTCTTAAAGAGACCCTTCAATTTTTTAACATAACTTATTTTAAATAAAATCACATTATTTTTAATCACACAAGATTGTCTTGTTAAAATCACACTTTGTTTTTGTAATAATATTAAATTAATAGTCAGCTTAAAGATAATATTATTCAGACAAATTAAATAGCCAACCTAAAATAAAATAGCGAACCTAAAGTACTAAAATAATAACATAAAAAATCATTACTTTTTGTTTTGTCTTTTCCTTTCCCTCATACTTTCTTCGACATGTGGCAAATTATTGTAAAAAGAGTGACACTCTTGAGGCATTAAATCCCTCAGGGATTTTAAATCTTCAAACTTGTCACGGGGAATTGGCAACGAATTTGAATGCAGCTGAGGGTAGTCATTGGTGATGGTCACATTTTTGGGTCTTCTTGGCAATTCTATGAAGTTGTCATCATAATTCAACTTGGATCGAATAATGCCACTGGGATCGTAATGAAGGCACCTCAAATCGGTCACGACTGGATCATTCGTCTTGCTCCCTGGGCGTATAGAAGTGTATCGATGGTTTTCTTTCTTGGAATAATCTTTGAAGTCACTGTGGTGCATGAGTTTGCTTCGGTAAGGAAATGGCTTGCTTCTAGCTTCTTTAGTGATCACATTTAGTTCGTAAGGCAGGTAAATTTCTCTACCTTTCATTTTTTGCTCTAAAGTGCTATGAACGCTGTCTGCCTCCATTTGGGTGTGTCCTTTTTCCAGAAATTTTTGGTAGATGTTTATATTTTTGGTCATGCTGAGGTTTAATAATGCATTCGCCATCACCACGTTCCGATTTTGGCTGGTGCACCCGTCAGAGTACACCACAACATCCCTAGCATCCGAAGCAGTTAGCAGTTCAATTTCCGCAATGAGGCAACTAGCGAACGTCGACGATACCAGGGTGCCCTCGGTCTCAGTGAACCAGCAGCACACTGCATCGTGATTTTGTAGGTTATAAATCGTGTAGTTATGAGTAGCTAGCTTCATTTTATAATAGGCTAAACTAGCTTCCATGGACGGTAAAAGTTTGACTGCCATCACGTCACAGCAAAGAACGTGAATTTGGCCAATTACGGCCAATTGTTTATCTGTTTCTTTTTCTTCACGGGCTCGATTTTTATTTTGAATGTGAGTATTGTACGTTTGCTCTGAGATGTTTCTATGTTTATATTTGGTGCAAGTATCACATTGATCTTTTCGAGGCAAAAATACACTGATTTTTGACAACCTGCAGTGCTTGTCAAATGTAAATCGGCTCAAAGGAGCGATATTGTGTTCATTGCAGTCTAAACAATATAACTTGTACAACTGACCAAAAGATTTTATGTCTGGCTGAAGGTAAAGTCTGCTTGTTGAACTCCTACAGTAATGAGAAGGCAGTTTCGGCAATCTTTGAATAAAATTTTCCAGGTGTGCATTTCTTTCCTTCAAAAGAGAAGAAAATGAAGCAATGTTTGAGGTCGGCGGAAGATTATCAGGTGAAGATGTCTCAAGATCCAATTCCTGTCTGCTATTGTCCAACGAACTTGAAGAACTTGAATAATTTTTCAGCCAGTGCCTCACTGTGGAATTTTTTAAACCGAAAGTGTTAAGGAACATTGTTTGACAAACAGGGATTTTGCTCTGGCCAACTTTTAATTGATATGTGTATGAAACCGATCTATGAACCGTTTTCACTGTTTCTCGTGCTTGTTTGGGTTCATTTGCCTCCACTAATGAAGATATAAACAACTTTTTTCTATTCCAATCCAGATTATTTTTCCATAAATAATTAAACAAGGCTTCTCTTGTTCCTTCTGTGATTTCACCACACAGCCTCGACCTTTTAGTACATTTAGCACCATCACATCGGGGTCCCATACTTTTTTTACTTTTTGGAACATCGTGTAGCATTATTCTATTACTATTTTTGTCTTTTCTTCTGTAACCCACGTAATCTTCTCCTCTCATCCGTTTTATCTTTGTTTCTTCTTTGGACCAAGATTGATCTGGTACAGATTTTCTAATACTATTACGTTTTCTTGATTTTCTTACGCCAGCCTCATTATTTTCTCTCCTACTACTTTCCTCGTCTTCCTCCATTTCAGTCTCTATATCAATGCCAGCCTCATTATTTTCTCTCCTACTACTTTCCTCGTCTTCCTCCATTTCAGTCTCTATATCAATGCCAGCCTCATTATTTTCTCTCCTACTACTTTCCTCGTCTTCCTCCATTTCAGTCTCTATATCAATGCCAGCCTCATTATTTTCTCTCCTACTACTTTCTACGCCTTCCTCCATTTCAGTCTCCATATTAGTCTCATTTTGTTCCCTATCAGGTTCTTCAAAAACAACATTATGTTTTTCATAGTCATCAGTCTTATTTTTATCTCTCTCCATCTCCTCTAAAGCAACATAATTTTCATTGTCAGTCTCATTGTGTTTCCTTTCATCTTCTTCTAATACAATGTTTTCATTTTCTTCCAAAACAACAATATTGTATTCATTGCGAGTTGTGTCAATGATGGTTAAATCTTCATTTGATATAACTGAGGCGATGAGATCTTCGAGCGATTTAGGATCACCAGGCCCTTCCTCCTCATCATTTAGGAAGTAGTTAAGAAAAGAGTCATCCTTTAAAAAAAATGATAGCTAATATTATTACTATTGCTCATAAATAAATAATAATGAATATATTAATTAATCCGAGTATATGTCCGTACTATAATTATAATACAAAAATCTATCAATTATGAGACTATTTATGGTAAAAAAAAAATAACCTAATAATCAATGACAGCTTGACATAATTCAGTAGATAGACTAAAACATAAATGCACAATTCAACTGGGCAATGATTACGAGTCTTAAAACGTCCAGATTGAAACTTATTATTGATTTTAAGAAATCCACTTGTCAAAATCCTCTTATTGGACATTCCAAGCAGCGAGAAAAGCGATATTACTGACAATAATATTTGATTAAACATGATAAACTTTAAGTTACGTACCTCAACGTGGGATGTCGGGGAAGACTCCATTGTGAACTGATGAATTGTGTCATGCTGCCAAACGATTTGGGTTGTGCTATGGTGTCATTCTTGGAATTATCTTTCGAACGGCCTCCCCAATCACAAAACCGAGTTTACGGCCACAACCGGCGCGAAAATTTGAAATTAGAGAGCCACATAACTCAATTTGTCAAAAAATTGAATTATGTCATGCTGGATCTTAAGCGACGAAATGTTATCTAATTTCTAAGATAATATACAAATAATATAAGATATTGCTAATACTAAGTAACTAAACTATTTATATAAATTTGTACAAATACAATAATATTACACTATAGTTTACAATTACAAATTAACACTTACAGTTCGCTAACTAAAGTCCACCGACCGTAAGACTCTCCAAATATGGCAAACTGACCCACAGTTTATTACACTTATTACACGGCCACTAATTATCACTATTGCTCACTAAGCACTTATTACAGACTGATACTAACTCACTGTAACTCACGCACTATCACTAGTTAACGACTGCTTATTACTACTGGCTTATTACTCACTGACTTATTACTCACTCGTCTTATTACTGACTGCCGGCCAGAACAGCTGTCCTTTTTATATAGGCAAGGCCGGTCGGGGTGGGGATTTCTCGGAAGAAGACCGAGAACCGCCTAGACCGACCCACAAGGATCTACGCCATTCTATAATCCCTTCCGCTTAATCCCATTGTTTGCCTAATCCTGTCTAGGCAGATCAGAAGCCGGTCCTACTTCCCGCTCTGACCGTAACAGTATTTATAAGTGATTTATTTTTCTTTGTATTCGGAATCTTCCATGAACTTTCTGATTTTCCCCATCCTCCAATTCCTCATCGTATGCCTCATCAACATTCAGATTTGTGACATTACGATTTTCAATCGGCATTGCAGTCACAGATTTCCTACAGCGTTTAATTTCTTTTCTCTCCATCAACGTTTAAGATAGACATCCTGAATATTTTTATTTTCCATGGAGTAAAATTTTGTCCAAATATCACTCAAAATTTCATTCGTGATAAGCTTAAAACATTTGGCAGGTGCATTTAATTTCGTTTGGAATAGTTTTTTGACAAATCGCCTTCCTTTTTTTAGTTTAGATATTCTTTCCCTTGAATTCGAGATTATTTTATGATGTTTCCTTTGTACCTTTCTGGATGGACAACACATTTTCTTCTTTTTGTTCGGAATGTCTTCGTTAGAATCTGAATCACTCAACATTTCAAAACACACAAACGGAAAAAATATAACTGGAGAATCAAGATAACGAACAAACATAACAACATAATTTGTAACCTATCTAATGTAGGCTCAGTGGTACCAAGGCCAAATGATTTTATCCGATATGTGATGTTGCTTGTGGGGTTTCTGCTCTGAACAAAAATTTTGTAGACCATATTGTCCCGTTTAAATGATAAGCACATAGGGGAGTTCTGCACACATCGAAGTGTTTACTAAAAATATACAAAAAAATAAAATAAAATGAATTTAGAAATTTTTGTCTCTTATGGGGTTTCTGCAATAAGCGATTCAATTATTGTTATCTTATTTCTAATTTTTTTTTTAATTGCTTGTACACCGTTTCCCCCCCTTAATTCTTTCTCATTTGATAATTTAATTGTATTAATTAATTTAATTTAATCATATTATACTCTAAGACATAATAATACCCTGTATTGTTATTCTAAAGGGACTTGTCCCAGAATAAATAAAGACTTTATTATTGTTATTAAAACGACCATACCCATTTCTGGCTTTATCTTATTACTATTTTGCTTTGCAAAACAAGATATTCAATGGAAACATATTTTCGATCAATAATCAGTAAAAAATTTGCATAATTTAAGTTATATATTAGAAAAAATATATAATAAATAATGTGATGTGATATAATGAATGACATACAAACTTTTGCAGTTCCAATAGGAGAATCTTTATCATCATCACTGCTACTTTCTTCATCTACCAAAGATATTACTTCCATAGCATTGTCATTCTCTACAGAAATATTAATAAGTTAGTAAATATTAAAATATAAATATCTATAAAAGCGAATTACAAACTAAATTAAAAAAAAGTAAATAAATTAAATTGTAATTTAGATTAAGAAATTATTATATTAAATATTGATAAAGCTCTCATCTGTGGTCGAGACATGCTTACAAATCATTTCCCATGCCCGAACCAAAAACAGTGGAGGGCTTGGTACCTAAAATAAGGAAAAGAAAAGTTATGGAAGAATGCCACAGTAGCCTATGGGCTAGCCTTACGCAGTACTTTTGGCCGTCGATGAAACAAGACGTAGAAGGCTTTGTGAAAGCATGCCATTTGTGCGCGATCCCTAAAACACGTGCAGCGCTGACAGTACCCATCAAAAGACCGTTCTTCCCAATGCACCTGTTCGAGATGGTATTGCTCGACATCGTTGGCCACTTTCTAAAGGAAAGAAATATCTACTTACCTTTATTGACCATTTCTCTCGTTACACAGAAGCAATATCATTACTCAAACAAGCCACAGAGGCAACAGTGAAGGCTTTTGTTGAAATGATAGTCACTCGACATGGGGTGCCCCATTGACTGTTAACCGACCAGGGACGCAACATCTCCAGTATGTTGAAAGAAGTATACATGACATTTGGCATAAGCTACAGACGTTCCTGTACCACGAGTGTATAAACAGAAGCTGTACAGAGTAACGGGGTGTAGAAAAGGTTCCATAGGACGCTGAGCGATTCTCTAGCTTACTTCGCAAAGAAAGATAATTGAGACTGGGATAAGTGAATACCCTATTCTCTTATGGCCCATGGGCTGATATCTCCTGTTCGGGAGAGAGCTGAGGACACCTGCTCAATTAGACACCCATTGGATGGGGGAGAGGACAGAGGAGACAGTAGATGCTTCTCTTCCCCCTGAATTAAGTCTGATTACAGGTTCCTGAGCTAGGGATGCTTACCACCAATTTTACGATCCAGTGCCTGCCAATATTCTACTTATAGTCATGGAGGTACCAATAAAAGCCACCGGGCAGTTTTTTTTATCATTATCGCCTGCAAGCTTTGGCCCAGGTGAGGAGTTAGAGGAAGTGGAGATCCTTCAGGACGAGGCGGATTACCTGCTAGTCGCCAGGAATACCTCACTCTAATGAACTGGAGAAAATTGGAACAGGAGACGCCAACCGAAGAACATCCCACTGACTAATGAAACCCAGATTGTGATAATTTACCCCGATGGACAGGAGTCCCAAAGAGAAAGAAATTAGCTCACACTGTTCGCCAATGGCAGCACATCCCGGGCACAGGAGTGAAAATGTTTATGTTAGCTAGAATGAGCCTTTTTAAGAGCGTTTGTTTTCCCCAGAGAGATGAGAACTGGTACTCCTGGGGACCAGGGTCGTGGTCTGATCGGAAGGAATATCAACTGTCAAGGTAGGAGTCTCTATTTTTCTGTAGTCTGACTAGATTTGGGGAGTAGCCAGATGGTAGTTCCGTTGTTGATAGAGCCAACCGAATATAACAATTAAATATTTTATTTTTCTTCTCTCTTTTGTAACGTTTCGATCACAAAACAGATGGAAGACCTTGTGTTAAATTGTAATTATTATAAGTGCCTATAGGATTATGGTTATGGATGATGGATCTTGTTTTAAATTGAAATTAATATTTTTATTAGTGCTTTTGAATCTCGTTTTAAGTTGTAATTATTATAATTATTAGTTGTTGGGTGTAATTTTATTTTATTTTTGTTTTAATACAATAGAGTTTTATTTTTGATATAAGGATGTTTGGGGTTGATTTCTTTACCAAGTTTTCCCTATGTGTCCTTGCCCAACCCTTTTCAGGTGTCCACAAAGTCTAAGAGAGCAGCCGCAGGTAACAAATGCATTAACTTGTAAGTGGATTTTTTACTATTATCATTCAAGACAAAAGGTTATTGTAGGAGCATATCCACTATAAGTGTCTTTAAGCGGTCAGCATATATAGACTTCTTAACATACCTGCATTGTTTTTGTTATCCAGAAGTTCTTCAATGTCTTCTTCTCCAGTAATATCACTTTTCACTTTCTCATCATCATTATCCAGAGATATTACTTCAATTGGATTAACATCTGTTTGACAATAAATAATTATTAAAATATTTTCCAACATTTTTAAAGTTTTAATTATTTCCCTACCGTAGGCTCTACACACCTTTTACATTTGTTGCCACTTTAACCACACCACTCTTCCACCTCTGACTATCTTGAGCCATTCCTTTCCACTTTGTAGCATTTGGTTTAGCATTTTTACTAGTTCCATCCAATAAAAATCTCGTTCTCGGTCTTCCACGAGGTCTCTTACCAACTACTGGGGGATTCATAATTCAGTTTAAACAGCTTGAAACAATATTCCCCAAATTATCTCAGTAAAATGATAATGTTTTGGTGTTGATGTGAAGTCGAAGTAAGTGAATAAACCTACAATTTTCCATCTATACAGTTCTTAATCTGATCTATTTTTTTTATATAAGAATCAGTCTCCATGTAATAGATGTATACCAAAGAATTCATTCAAAGGCGATCAAAGTAGACTACAGCATATGGTTATGTGATACAGCAATGGGTAAGCCTTAAAACAAAATTATCACATATACTTTAGACCAAATAATCAAAGAGAAAAACAAAATCAATAACAAAAATTGTTTAAATATAAAAGGATGTTAGGGAGAGAAAATAGCGGAGAAAGGTCTAAAGGAAAAGGGCAAATAAGGAAAGTATTAAGGTTTTGGTTGATTGACAGGAAATAGAAATAAGTACGTGGAATATAAATCCAATATAACAAAAAAGTAATTATATGACTTGTAATTAAAGCAGAAATAGTCAAATGGTAAACATAAATCCACTGATTTTAAAAAACATAGTTCTCTTTCAGAATTCAGTATAAGGGAATTGAAAACATTGATGAGGCAAGTAACCATATTAAATGTAATATTTTTAAAGAAATGTTATATATGTTTAATTAATAAAGAATGCTGCATGATTAAAAATTCATATAATTAAACTTTTATTGGATAAACTCTGTACTTATCCTTAATTAATACAAAGACTACCTTTTATATCCAACTGTCTCATCCAAGCTACCACCACAAGTATAAATCAAGTAAAATCAGTTATTTTTAAATATAATATGACATTTATTTTAACTTTTGGAATAGTCAAAAGAACTTTTGTTAAATTGATAGTTAATAGACCCAGTGGCTGGACTTAGATAGAGAAATCAGGATTTTAGACACATTATCTCTCAATTAACTAACACAAAAACATGAA
This sequence comes from Troilus luridus, assembly GCA_964056705.1. NCBI lineage: Eukaryota > Metazoa > Arthropoda > Insecta > Hemiptera > Pentatomidae > Troilus > Troilus luridus. The sequence goes on from OZ057413.1 coordinate 120,491,238, forward strand.
GTGAAACACTGTTCCACACAACAAGGCAAATCGGTCCGCACTGCAAGTACGTCTCCAGAGTACTACCACCTTTCATTTCAGATGCTGCTCAAGCTATATATAAAGTGAAAGTTCATGGTAACTAACTACTTAGAAGTCAATTGTAAATGGTAACTAATTGAAAATATTAAAATTTAATTTGATATAAAATTACACTTGCTTTTGGCATTGACTTTCTACAACCAAACAAGAGAAAACAAAACTCTGAGGATCCTTTCAAGTTTAGATCAGAGCCTTACTGAAATTTTAATTGTTGGTACAATTAGATTAAAGCCATCAACTTCTAGTCATTCAAGAAATACAGAAACCCCTGGTGGTTTCTATTCAATGGAGAGCTGTCATTAAAGTTATTACTGCCTTTGGTACACTTCCCCTCAGTGTTAGAACATTAATTTGTAACATCAGATTACGAATAATACATAGAAAATTTAAGTAGTTAGTAACTAGTATCAATTAAAGTACTAGAGCAGTATTTCATATTCTGTAGTTCATCATGATTCAATACATTTTTCATATTTATAATGAAATGGATCTGAAATAAATTACTGTATCACTTTGTCAGTTAATAAACTTTGAATTTCAATTTCAAGAAGTATTTAAACATTAATAAAAATTATGATGAAAAGAAACTAATGATGATAGATTAGTAAAAACAATAATCATAATATTTCAGAGAAGAACTTTTAATTACTCAAGAGAATTTAATTTTATTGTCAATTTTTTAACTAGCTTAAATATTTTAAACTCGTCGATAATGTCATTAAACTACAAATACTATAATAGGTACTCATACCTCATGAAGTATCGAGAAAAAAATTAAGCACGTTAAAAATTAGATCAAACCTCATTCCTCCCTTTCAATATCACTTGATCTCCAATATAAACAATACGGTTTTACCGTTTTAAATTCTTCTCTTGCAACTTGTGATAATTCAAAAACAAGTCGTTCAAACCAGACAAGAGGATACCAAAGAGTTTTCCGGTAAAAGTACAATTTGTACAAAGCGAAATAGCGATATTTGGATTGAAATGTATAACATTTCATCAAAAAGAAAATCTATTTTTAATATGATTATATAAATATTTTGTAAATAGAAAGCATACTACGAATAAAGACATAGAAAGAGATGTTGAAAATACCGGAGAAGGCTTTTATTAGTTCAAAAGACTTTCTGCTGCTACCTACATCTTTTCAGCTAAGATATCAACTGACATTTTTCACAGATATATTACATTAAATCTTTAGAGCAACTAACTGTGTCTATATTTCTATATTCTTCAAGTTGGGTGATGTTTTTTTGGAGTTTACTCCTAAAGAAACGATTTTCATATTTAGCCCGTGGTATGAAAATTTTATGAGGAGGAAAGTCAAGTTTTAAATAAAAATGGCGAGTAACCCCCCCTTCTCGATAAGATTGTATTATTGATTTTATATAATAGATAGAAGATATAAGTTAAATTCCGTTACTAGTCGGGAAGAGATAAGTGTGGTATCTATGGTAACGTGTATTCTATTGTTTTATTCTCGAAGGGTTAAAATGCGATAATTTTTTATAAAGGAGCCTTTTAAAAGACACCTATCCAAACAAACACTATTACTACTCTTATTTAGATTCCGCCTTAAGCTGTTGGGGTCCATTCATATCACTTGGATACGACCTCAACAGACGACAGGGCAGTGTTGCTCTGATAAGAGTAGGAAATTGACTAGTTATCTAATAAGGCTGTGCAGTGGCTATTTAATTGTGTACAGTGTGTAGTGTGTAGTGCTACTAGGACAGGGGATTTGAGCATTAGGAAGTGGACAGGCAGTGATCATGCTGGGCTTAAATTCACTTCTACCGGACTCTGAAGACGAGGTCCCCTTCACAAAAGTAAAGACAGGGAAGAAATCGGTAGTCATTTTGGTACCTTGTAGAAAATATGCGTATTCTACACCAGAGTGAACTACCATGCTGTTAGTCATTAGATTGGGTATGATATGGTTAGTACTGATCTGCTTAGATATCTTTTCTTCCATCCTTTTAGTCACTATTTCTTCTAATTTTTTCATATGGAGGCATTTTCTATAAGAAGCGACGTGCGCTCCTTCGCAATGCGAGCATTTTGTTAGAGTTCACCTAGTCGCGGACATTCAGAAATGTTATTTGAGTCGCTGCATCTTACACATTTTACGGTGTGGTTGCAGTAGTTTTTTGTGTGCCCAAATTCCTGACATTTATAGCACTTAAGAACAGTACCCAGCGGTACCTCTCCCTTGGCTTGATTCAATTTCCTATAGTAACAAATCCCTCATCCACGTTCTTTTTACTCCTCCTAGTGTTCTCTGGCATGAGAGTAGAGGCCATTCGTTCTATTAATGGGTTTGGATGTCCGTGTAGTTTTTCTTGAAAGCGTTTGTAGTAAGTTCGTATGTGTTCGTCAACCGTTGGTATTTTTAAGTCAGTATGCAGAGTTTTGTTATTGACGTACCATGGTCCTTTGGTAATAAAGTCTAAGTACTTTTGATTGAAAAGTCTGCAGTCGTTTTCTGTCTGTTTAGCGATCCCGTAAATTTGTAATGCATATGTCCAAACTGGTTTTAGTAGGTAAGTGTGTGTGTTTAGTTGTGTGATGGTTAAAACATGATTATTATAAAAATTATTCCAGTCTCACTTCCTTGACTGTTGATTGCTTGTTTTTTAAATTTGAGACGTAAAGGTTTTCTAGACTGTTTCACGGTAAGTTTTCGTTGGTAATGACGGGACCTATCACAGAATTCAACAGACTCAAGGATGTTTATTGTTTTTGTTTTTTTTATATATAATGTTATTTTGTTTTTGTTTACTTAATAGTACAAGTGATAAAGGTAATCTTCCTTTGGTTCCGATGTGAAAAATGAATAAGAACGGTTATGATATCTTTAAACTAATCAAACCCGGTCCTAGTTCGGGTGCCAATTAACCAATGAACCAATACTTAATCAAACCATATTTTTTTATTAAAAAAAAAAGTCTGTATCCGTCCTCTGTCAGTATGTACATATTTTATCATTTTTTATGCACAGCTGTCCTCACCTAGAATACATATTAGTTGAAATCTCAACTGTATCCTCTCCTCTTCTATACGCCGCACAGTGGGGTGAAAACGCTAAAAAACGCTTAAAAATCATTAAATCCTCAGGAGATGGAAGTATATCTTAGAAATATGGCAGACTTGTTTGTGTTACCTAGTAGTTGGATAGTATATATTATGAAACGAATTCGAGGATAATGGAATGTTTCGCATACAAGACAACTGTCAAGAAATAGAAAAAAATTTTTCAAAAAAGTTCTGTGATGTATCATTCTACAATATAAATTCATATTATATTAACTTGTGTGGGAGGCCATGTAATACAAATGAAATTTTTATAGGTATTTATAAATGTAAGAGTTTATATGAAAGAAAATTTATTTTATTTATATACAAAAAAGGAGTATCTAGCAGGTACCTTTCCATTGAAAATAGCGAGGACCTTTCATCAGACCACTCGCCGGTTCTTATCGTAATAAACGAAGAGGTATTCTCACAGCCAAACCCGGCTAGGCTTAGAAATATCAAGACTAACTGGACCCTTTTTAGGCAGATATTGGAGAAAAATCTTTCCTTCACCAGAAGTGAATAAATTGATCAAAGAAAAAAAAGAAGGCTCGTAAGGTCTGGCAGAAAGTTCGTACTCCTGAAAATAAACGAATATTGAACAAGCTCTGTAATGATCTTAAATAGACGATTAAAAAAGATAAGAACGAAAAGCTTGGAGGATATCTAAGCAATCTTACAGCCCAGAAGGACACTAATTACTCACTCTGGAAATGTACTAACCATTTAAGAGGCCAAATACCCAATCATCGCCTATCAGGATGCCAGATGGAACCTGGAAAAAAAGCGATAGGGAAAAAGCAGTCCTTTTTGCAGACTATCTTGAAGAGACGTTTCAACCACCACATCAACAGGCAGAAGTAGAAAATACTGTTACGGTCAGACCGGGGAGGAGGACGGGCTGAGAAGATTAGGCAAACAATGGGATTAAGCGGAAGGGATTATAGAATGGCGTAGAAGCTTCTGGATCGGGCTCGATGGGACTAGGTGGTCCTTCCGAGTAATGCCCCACCACGACCTACCTTGCCTATATAAAAAGGACAGCGTTTTCGGCCGCGGCAAGTAGTAATAAGACGAGTGAGTAATAAGCAGTGAAGTAATAAGCCAGTGAGTAGCAGTCGTTAACTAGTGATAGTGCGTGAGTTACAGTGAGTTAGTATCAGTCTGTAATAAGTGCTTAGTGAGCAACAGTGACAATTAGTGGCCGTGTAATAAGTGTAATAAACTGTGTGGCAGTTTGTCATATTTGGAGAGTCTTACGGTCGGTGGACTTTAGTTAGCGAACTGTAAGTGTTAATTTGTAATTGTAAACTATAGTGTAATATTATTGTACTTGCACAAATTTATATAAATAGTTTAGTTACTTAGTATAAACAATATCTTATATTATTTGTATATTATCTTAGAAATTAGATAACATTTAGTAGAATATTATTATTGTAAATTGATATTAGTTTAATAATTTAACTGTTTTAAATAATCTCATTGTATTCTTTCTAATTTGTTAATAAATATTAGATTCTTGAATTAAGTAATAGTTTAGTCCATTTTACACCCAGTAGCCCGTAACAATACTTCCAAGAGCCAAAAAGTGGATGAAAGAAATATTAAAAAAGTAACACTTCAAGAATTTAAATGAGAGATAAAAAGCAATTTAAGCCTTAAAAAATCACCAGGATATGACTTAGTGACAGGTCAAACAATAAAAGAACTGCCGAAAAAAGCTCTGAGGAAATTATTGCACCTCATAAACGCGGCCTTCAGGCTGACGTATGTACCAATTTTGTGGAAAGTGGCTGAGGTTATAATGATTATAAAATCTAACAAAACACCGACTGAAACGAAGTCGTATAGACCAATTTCATTGTTGCCGGTAATCTCGAAACTGTTTGAAAAGCTTTTTTTGAAGAGATACAACCACTATTAGAGGAGAGAAGACTACTACCGGATCACCAGCGGCATTCAACGATTGAACAGGTTCATAGAATTTCTCACGTGACCGAGAAGACTCTTGAGGAAAAGAAAGTTTCCTCGGCTGTTTTTTTAGATGTAGCGCAGGCTTTTGATAAAGTCTGGCATCGAGGACTAGAATTAAAACTGCATAGAGATCTTCCAGAAGAATTCTACCTACTGTTAAAATCGTATATCTCTGACCGATATTTTAGGGTAAGACAGGGTGATGAATATTCTTCCCTAAAGAAAATAAACGCAGGTGTTCCACAAGGCAGCGTACTAGACCCTATCTTATATTTATTATACACAAGGGATCTACCAAACAGAAGAAAAACAACTGTGGCAACATTGTTTGCCGATGATACTGCTATATTAGCAGTAGATGATGATATAGAAGAAACCACTAGGGAACTCCAACACGCAATCGCGGAGGTATGTGACTGGACCAAACGCTGGGGAATCAAACTAAATGAAAGCAAATCTGTTCATATAAATTTCACAAATAGAAAAATAGATAAGCTAAAGATTTATATTAACAGACAGGAGGTACCGTATTCAAATACAGTCAAATATCTTGGAATGACTTTGGAGGCTAGACTCAACTGGAAAGGGCATTTGAAAAAAAAGAAAGAAGAGCTGAATGTAAAATCTAGGAAAATGCTCTGCCTGCTAGGAAGAAATTCACAACTTACAGTTGAGAACAAGCTTCTGTTATACAAAAAAGTCCTAAAACCGGTATGGACTTATGGAATTCAGGTCTGGGGTTGTACCAAGAAAAGCATTATGCAAATAATTTAAACATTCCAAAATAAAGTACTCAGAAGTATAGTTGATGCTCCATGGTACGTCGGAAACGATAATTTGCATAGGGACCTCAAAGTAAACTCTGTCAGAGAAGAGATTGGAATTTTTGCGGATAGTCACCATGAAAGAATTAAAATTCACGTAAACCCTGAAATGCAGAGCATATCTGAGGAGGATTTGCATCAAATAAGGTGGCTTAAAAGAGTGAAGCCTAATGAAAGAGGAGCGACTTGTCGGGCTAGCTCAGTTGTTGCACAAGGTGGTTTTAGTGGGTTGGAGTCCTACACTATCTGAAGATGTTTTTGCCTCAGATGTCCATTGAGATTGCCACCTTGTATAAAAAAAAATAAAAAAATTATATACAAAATAAAAGCTACATTAAAACTAAACTACATCCATTGCAATCTCATTAATTTCACCTGATGCTCCCTCAACATGAGAAATTAACTGTTTAGCATCATCCTCAAGGTCCAGTGCGATTGGTAACCATTGTTTCCGTAATGACGAAACTAAAGGGTCTGAAGAGATGAGGTTGTGCATTATATTCTCGTTCGTAGAAATGCGGGAACATTTTGTTTTAAATTTATTAATAACACTCAATCTTATCTTATCTTCAATTAACTGTTGATGAAGATCGGACAGGTGAAATTCATCCAATAAATATTTATGTAAAGTGTGCCCTAGGATTTCCTAGTGTTTCGGTGCTGTTCAATACCAATTTTGAGTTTGAATATTATATTAGTTATTTTCTTCCTCCTAATACTATCATTGGAGAATATGTGGACGAGAGAAATTAAATGTATCCGCCTTTAATAAGAAAACAAATTATAGACTATTTGCTTAAAAGCAATTATTTTTAATTCCCGCACTCGTGATTCTTCACCGTCTAAAGGCTCCCTTTAGCTTTGTAGTGGACAAAGGGCTCTAAAATTTCAGTTCAAATTGCCTGAAAGGTAGGCCTATGCAAATTTACTAATCCTCAATTGATTGAATATAGTAAAAAAAAAAAAAACATTTGTATACGCTTTTTAGCGATTTCGCCCCACTTTGCGCCGTAGTGTACCGAACTCCTCATGTTCCATTCGACAACCACATCGAATCCTCCCTCTTCACACTAGTCTCGAACTAATCCAATATCATTATGTCTGGTGACTTTAATATCAATATGCTTTCGAATTCCAGCGATAAATCCTTTTTAACGAACCTAATATTTTCTCTCAATCTTTACCTCGTTCCCTACTCCCCTACTCATCACACCCAATTTTGAGATACTTGGTTGGACCTTTATATCTCTGATTCACCTATTAAAGTCCTCTCGCCGTCCCAACATCCTTTTCCGTTTCTTTCTTCAAACGATCTGATCCAAATTTCTCATGACCTACCTGTAAAATCCTTTACTCCAAGGCGTACTGGTTCCCCCAAAATTATGTTCGTGCAATGGCGTGGGTTCATTATACTTTTACCTATAATCTAATTCTAGAATCCTACCTCAGAGATGGTACCTCTCTGTTTTTGTTTATAAAAATAAAAACCGTTAAGGAAGCTTTCACACATTCAAATCTTTGACTCATTTGTATGTTCTTAATATACTATTAATGTATTTGATTAATTAGCTGAACTTTTTATCATTTGAAATGTTTATTTTGTCGACTGTAGAGTCTATTTTATATTTCATCGGTAAAATACAAACGACTTTGACTTGTACATATAATTTATTACTCACTATTGGTCATGCCATAGTTTTAGTTATTATCGAAGTATTCAAGTTGCTCAATAACATTTTTTGGACAAGTGGTGATGTTTTTAGAATATTAAAGGAAGACTTTGAAGTGTTTATACATGATATACTTGCTTTGCTTTCTCCTGGTCTGAAGTGGATTGAAGATGGTACAATAAATGTATTTGTATGTGCACAGAAATCATATTCGTTTTTATTGTCTGTGTTTAAAGGTTTCAGCTCTTATATGAGTGTTTTTTTCAACTTTTACCAATATTTGTATTGGGGTGTTGATAAATCATTGATTTTATTTCTCGACTCATTATGCCTGATTGGTAACACATTTATATACTGTTTAAATTGTATTATAAACCTCTGTTCAATTGACACATTGACACAGTTAAGCTCTATTCTATACTGTCATTTTATTAATATTATAAGATTGGAAGCCATAATTGGACTAGTGACATTAGTGTTTCTAACTTTGATCAGCATTAAATGTAAAATTCATTTAAAATTTGTTAATATGATTAACATTTTCTTTTTTAAGTTTGTTATCTCATCACATCATGGATTAAAATTGTTCTTAACGATCATGCCTTTTTTGTTATCAGAAATATATAAGAAATGGAGCAGTGTCAAATATGTTTTTTATAAGTATGTACGGAAGAAAGAAGAAGTGCCTAAACTGAATCAAGATGATCTTCAGAAACTTTTAGAAGAAGAAAAGGCTGAAAAATTATGTGTTATTTGTATGGACCGCAAAAGAAATATTATTCTTTTACATTGTCAGCATCTTATTTTGTGTGATATATGTGTTTCTACTATACTTCAGGAAAATGCATTGTGCCCGGTTTGTAGAAGAGTTATTTTTGACGTAATATCAGTTTATACGTAATTTTGAAGATTTTAAATTTTATTTATAATTTATAAAACAATATTATATTTTATCTAGGGATTGTAATTTGATTGAGATAGTGTGTAAATAATTTTCTACCTTCCATTGAGTATCTTTGTACTATAAAGATTCATTTTTAACATTAATTAAAAAATAGGCTGTGTAATAATTATGTTTAATTTTATTAAATTTTTACCTAATCACATAGAGGATGGTTAAATATTGATTACTCTATGTCATCATTCCAAAGCCTAAATGTTATCCGTAAGTTTGAGCCACTGAGAATTTTGGATTCGGATCATGTTGATTTAAGTTAGCTAGATAAAGCCTTGAAATATTCTTTTAGTCTTATGTTAGATCCCTAATTATTTACATATAATTTAATTAGTATTTTGAACATTGTAAAGAAAAAAATTACAATTTAAAATGAAACATTAATAGGTATATTATTTTGTACTGTTTTAGTTACATTAGATTATCATTATTAATATAAATGTTAACATATTGTTTAGGATCTATTATTTGGCTTTTAAAATTCTATGAGCTCATAAGGAATATTAATAAATTCAAACCTTTATTTTTATAAATTAATATTTTACATATCTTAGTGTTTGGAAATACTGTTTAAATTTTTTTTTTCTTTTAAGGATTATATAGGAACATCAATGAAAAAATATAGTAACTTGGTATTCCCCAAACCAATGGATGGAGACCCATGTGGAAAATCATGTTCATTTGGATAAACCAAATAAAGAGAATAATCAAAGGTGTTTAATATATTTATTATTTGGTTATATTTGAGAACAATAATTTGGCTAGACTTAAGTATTTTGCAATTTGCTAAAAACGTAAAATTTATCAAGCATTTGTACTAAGTCTTTTATGTTTTTGTTGAATTGTATGGAATTTCATTTAGCATAGATTAATTGTTTATTCAGAACTATAAATTATTCCTCAGTTCTATTTAGCTGTGGACAAGTTCTGTGCTTTAAGGACCATGGACATTTGCCTGAGTTCCTTCAGCAAGGATTGATTAGGGCTAGTGCATTTCTTGTTTAAACATAGAAAAATCTGTCTAAGAATTGCTGCATAATACTGCTGGGTATCAGGCCATGGTATCTCACTAGTGCTGCACAATGACTTATTCTAACTGTTTTTCATTCGATTTTAAAATTTGTATTCATTAACATTATTATCTTTAATTTGCATGTTGCTGTTGACATCCTCTGGTATGGGGAAGTAACTAAAGTAGTAAATTACAGTTGGAACCCGACCTTTGGTGAATAGTACCCCCTGGAGGAGCTTTAATTTGTTTAAAAGAAAATTTGACATTTATAGTTGTGCTGCTGCCTTAACCAATGGTGAATGTATATAATTTCATTATCAATTATAGTGAAGTCGATTTTATTACTTTCATAAGACTGTAAGCAATGAAATGTTTCTCAAAATCCAACAAATATCATGAATTGTAAATGCAAGGCCAGGTTGGAGAGTAGAAGACAAAGCAACACCGTCTTGCACCAGTGAAGATAGAGGTCGGACAACTGCTATAATGTACTTAACCATATTAATTTATGAGGAACCTTGATTTGTAGCACAGCTTCTGTTATCTAAAGCTTGTTGGTTAGTCAATAGAGAGATGGTTTATTTTGTGTTCCCAGCACTTTTCAAGCAGCTGCCTCATTACAAATATCTGGACCATAGTGCTCAATCCTCTCTAGAAATCACACTCATAATCAGTTATTACATGTTCAGCAAAATCATTTAACTAAAATATTTTATATACCACTGCAAGAAGTATTTAATCTTTAGGTAAAAATATTAATTTAATAATAAAAATAGAACTTGAGACTTTAATTTGTTTGAACTGTTTCATTTTCTCCTAAATAAAGCAGCAATAATTTTAATTAGTCCAGTGACTAATGATGAATGCAAAGCAATTAGCATGAATTTTATTAGATAGCACTGTGTGGTGTTGTGAACTACTAAAATGGCAGTATCATGTGATCATATCCAAAGAAATGTAGAGCTAAGGTATAACAGAAAAAAATTTGGGGAAAATTTATATTAATTTTGATAGTAAACTATCATGCAAATATCTATATCGTATAACTGGATGGCATAAAGTCAACAATCCTCAGTGTTGAATGGTTTGCAGTGAAGCAACACTGAAAAATCTAGAGCAATGATTTGAGAAAAGTATTTAACAAATAATTGTAAAAATAACAGCTTAAGACTGTTAGATTCAAAGTGATTTTGAAATTTGTGTTACATATTAACAAAATTATTATAAATATTAGGTAAAAATAAAAGAACTTGAAAGTTATCATACCTAGATGAGGAAATTTACGTGTAATTTTTTGAACCTCAAAATGTAAATGTTGAGGGTATACATATGTAAATGCGACTGGTAAAAGTGTGTATTAAGTTATTCTATAATGAGTAGTTTACGTTAAAAGTGTTATCTGATATGCTTGTTGTTATATTCTTTATCTGACAGCAAATGGATCATCAACCAGTCAGATTGAGCAGAAAACATTTCTGATCTAGTTAAAGTTCTTTTTGTGTCCAAGTTGTTGTAGAACTTTAAGTTGACACATAAAATATATAATTATTCCTTAACTATCACATACATAAGTTATTGAAATTGAATCGTACTTAGTATCTACTTATAGGCAATTCATCCACTTTTTAATAATAATTATTATTATTCTGTTACGTTATATTTGTATCTCCATAGTATCGTATCCAGAAAAAATGATATTTTTCTTTTATTGATTTCCAGGAATATGAAATTTTTGATAACTGATTATCTTTTTAATCTTCTCACAAGCCCAGAAAAAAAGAAGAGAAAGAGAAAGAACAAGAGGATTTTGGTGATGTGTTGACGAGTGAAATTTGTATTTACAGTGATCATATATGATTCAAAATAAATCAAGAAGCATTAACAATTTTTCTTAGAAATTTGGATTGTATTGTTTGTATATTGATGTATTTTGCAAAATATCATAGTTCTGCTCCATATGTCCAAATAAGTCTTAGTTATAGTATTGTAGATTAGTCATTTATTAAGTCAAATGAATATCTGAAGTCTAGAAGATGTGGTTGTTGTTTGTAGCATCTTGTCAGTTATAGTCTTTTTAAATTTTTAGGTATTATAATCCGTGTAATTATTTTGTCCAAATATAACGCTCGTAGTCGTCAATAACTATTACTTGGCACAGAGCATTCCATGGGGAGAAACTAATGTGGCTTGAATTTATGGCTATAAATATATATGTATATTTGTGATTCTCAAGTTTCAGTCATTTCTTTAAACTTTTTTTGGCAACGTTACAAGACTATGTTGGTCTTATATTCATGCCCTGACAGTGAGAAAATGAGTGTTTTTAGTGAACACATTAAATAACACACTATTCTAAATATAAATTTACAAGTGTAAGATGTTATATTTATATTGGTACTTTATTCATAGTATAAAAAGCACGCTGTTAAAAAAAAATCGGATGTTCAAGGTCTAAGTTCGTGTAACGCAAATTTAATTAATTCTTTTTAAAAATAATAACAGAAACTAATAAATCTATAATGATTCAATAATCAAATAAAACTGCTGATCTTATAAACCATTACTCATTGATCACAACTCTTACATATTGACATTACATGCATGTATTAATAGGTATTTGATAGATTAATGATCCATTCTTCATCAATTTAATAGAAACAAAGTGTATTAACATCTTAGAGGTGTCAATTTATATTTAGAATAGTGTGTTATTCAATGTATTCACTAAAAAACTAATTTTCTCACTGTTAGGACATGAATACAAGACCAACATAGTCTCGAAATGTCACCAAAAAAAAGTTTTAAGTACTGACTGCAACTTGAGAATCACAAGTATGAATGCATATATATTTAATATTAGATTTTAGAATCAAATTGGAATAGTTTTTGCCAGCCGAGCTGTATTGTCACATGTGGTCAGGCGTATTGATTCTTTAAATTACATTAGATGAAATTTAAACCAATATTTTTGGGCGACAAGAAAATTTTAAAAGAAGGAAATAAGACATAATTGTAATATTTTTGTAATTAAATAATTTAAAACATTATTATTTTAAAATTAAAAGTTTTGTTTTTTCATGGAAGTTAATGATGCTATCTAATTTAAACAATGTTACTATTGGTAAATATGCATTAAATATTTAATAAATTAAACCATTATACAAGTTAATTTAAAATGTTCATATTAATATAATAAAACTATACAGTCATTATCAATAAGTATAATTAATCACAGGTAGTCTTGGTAATTGTTTTTTTTTAAAGGCGCATAATAAATATTTTTTTTTACAAAAACTACAAGTCAGTCTTTTTTCCTTGATTTATCCTGGTGTGCTTTGATTAACATGTTTAAAATTATTGTGGTTTCTTTTGGGAAAATGCCTTCTTCTGTCATTAGGTACCTCAAAGCATGTATGCAACCGCCCAATTTTTGATTTGGTTTTGGTTTTCTTGTTTCTTCATCCTATAATTCAAAAAGTAATGCATTAATTGTTTAAGAATTAACTTTATCATAACAAAGTTAGCAACATGTTTATTAAAAAGATGCTTTGACAATAAACATACAGTCCGCTATCAAAGAAATGTGAATTTTGGAAAAGGAAAAGTTCATTATCTACAATTGGTTTAAAAAGTTTGGATGAAGTAGTGAATCCTGATAGCAGGTTACAACTTTGATTTCTTGTAAAATCTATTACATACACTTTACCAAATTCACAAACACAAAATAGAATTGGTTCAGTGTTGCTACAAACACAGATGGGAAAATAGTATAAATAATAGGAGATCGAATTGTGCAACTGAGTGGGGGTCAGATCATAAATAACTAGTTGTAAAACTTTTAATCTTGAATCGTATGGATACCAAAAATGCCTAATGTTCTATAATTACAGTTAAACAAATATATTTTAGGCTAAGTCGATACCAACCTTGATCAGACTTAAATGAACAGGCAAGGCATTGTTCACATAAGCTAAAGCATTTCTTTCTCTTGCCCATTTAAACAACTGTTGATATAATTCTAAGGAAGTATTCATTTCCCAAGATGTAACAAATTTTGTATCAAGTAAATTGCCATCGGGGTCAACAAGACTGCTTACTTTTACTACGGCGTCCATCAATTGATCCACATGTGTATTGTAAGGTTTTACCTACAAATAGAAGAAGCCTTGAACATTACTAAAATCAGTAATAAAAAGCAGTGTCAATGATATGAATAGATCCATGGAATTCAAAATGTAAAATCACTTGGACTAACTTGCACTTTGAATAAAAATTCGAAAAATTTTAAGTGACCTGTTTTTGACATAAAACCTTAACTTTTTTTGTATAAATGGTGCATAAATATTTTAATTAAAAATACAAAATAAAAATGATAATTGAGTAAGCTACACAACAAATAAATTCCTTGTTAGAAACAAGCACTAAGAATAAAAAAATAACTAAAAGAGAAACAGCTCATCAATTTTAAGATAAAAGCAAAGGGATATGACAATTTAACAAGTAAATGATTTATAGATGGGGCTATAACCAGCACCAATACTCCAGTTTTACCAATCTTTAACACATAACTATTACTACTTTTCACATCTCGACATAATAAATAAACTAGAATTTATAAAAAATTACGTATGTACTACTAAGAAAGTGGTTCTAAAATGTACCACTTGAGGATCAATCAATTTTGTTTTTGTGCCAATCATAAATTGACCTCTAACTTCGAAGACATGTTAGCCAAATAGTTAGGGTAACATATGTTTTTTAAAATTTTTCAAACCACAATATATAACTTTATCAAGAAAAAGATGCAGAGGATTAGATGAATAGTTCAGAGAAGATAAGATTGCATGAGTCGATAATGCACTCTTAATTTAGGCAAAATGCAAATTGTTAAGTTGTAATCCATATATTTTCCACTGATTAGAAATACATTTTTTTCTTTTGTCAATATATATTAAAAATCTTTTAAATGATTTTGAATAACAGTTTAATTGATTATGATTTGTTACATATAAGCAGACAAACTTTAATAAAGCCAAGCTATCTATATATGCAGCTTTATATAGGGAAATGACAAAATATTTCATAAACCAAATATATTAAATCACAAAATATTTATTGAGCATAATTAATTTACAATTATTACTAAAACTTGTTTCTTAAATGTTGTATGTTTTATTTACAAACATAATTATAGAAAATAAAAACTGATATTAAAATGTAGGACTATAAACACATAAAATAAAATTCTTATAACTAATTAGGATTTAATATCAATGTAGAATTGGAATTCAAATTTCCTAGTTGAGCTTCCAACAGCACTTGAGTTATCAGTTTTTCAGCTAAAATAGATGATGGATTATTCATTTCACGGAGTTTATTAGCGACAAGTTTACCAATGATATCATAAGTATCCTCTTTATTATTCACTATTTTTAAATGAGCTAAGGACAAAAAGTTGTTCCTTAAACTATTCTCCTTGTTGATTCTTTCATCAGTTTCTGGAAGACCATTCAGTACAGACGAACTACCTTCATTATCCTAAAAAGTGGTCAAGAGAAAAACAAATAATATATAATTGAATTTTTTTTGGGGGGGGGGGATTTATTTTCTATTTTTAAAAACAATAGACAAATAAAAGATGATGTATTATAAACAATAAAATTTTGATTAACTATCACATTTTTATCTGACAGTTTTGACTAATCTCAAGTAGTTAAAAAAATATATGGTCTGGCGTTTTTAGAAAGTCAAATTACTTGTAAAAAGAGACAAATACATATAATTCTGATTTGAAAACAACAAATGAAATATTTGTCTAGCAGATTTATCCTCAATAACAACATAAAGGTAAAAAAGTCAGACCAAAAAAGAAAAAAATAATAGAGAAGGTGTGTCCAATACATAGAAGCTAGGAATATCATTTCTTACTTATTCTGTTTTTAACTAATAATTTTTAACCCAGTGTCTGGAGAGCATTGTAGGCATTACTCTTGCGTCAGTTGATATTTATCCTGTGGTGGCTTCATGAAGTGTAACTTCCCCTTATGGTTAAAACTAGAGGAAGCAACCTCATCAGGGGTTTGCTAAGCTAACAGCACCTACTTCTGGGATTACTTCTCCCCTACAGCATGCGCAGATCTGTTATGTTCACCACGAACCATTAAACACTTTATTTAAATTTATAAATTATAATCTATACGTCTTATGAAACAAAGTCCTCGGCTGCATCTGTCTGTCAGTTCGCGGTAAACTCAGTAACTACAGAACGGATTTTTATGCGGTTTTCACCAATAGAAAGACTGATTCACGAGAAAGGTTTTGGTATATAATTTGCCAAGGTTTTGTGTAAATTGGTTGGAATATAAGGATAATTGTTGGAAATGTAGGAAAAAGTCATCATGACATTCATCGATGATACTGCCCAATCCCTTTGTCATATAACGAAACAATGCATGGCAGTATATTCCTGTTTTATAGATCTACAAAAATGTCCGGGATAGCATATAAAAAATTGATAACATACAATGCGGTATTTGGAAAGCTATTTAGATGAGTTCAGTATTAATCTTTATCAACTCAAATACTTTAGTTAACTTAAGCATTTCATGCGCATTATTAGAATATTTTATACAATATAATTTAAATGAGTATCTTATGGGTTATCGCAAAAACTTAACGCACAAAAATAAATATACAGAAATATTTTTATGTTTATAATAGCTAAATAATAAAATACATTACACAGACAAAACATGTAGGCATAATATGCTTTCTACTCGTGCAAAGCCGGGGTGGGCCGCTAGTAAATAAATAAATTTTTATAGATTCATAAATGCAAAAAAAAAAAAAAAAAAAAAAAAGAACCCAACTTAGTTAAAATGAATTTAATGTAAGAGCAAAGAAATTACTTCAATATAATTGATATAACTGACAGGATATGGCAACATTAAGAAAATTGAAGATTCATTCAGAGAAAAACTTAATGTTATGATTCATAAAGTATCCTTGGACTAAAAGCAAAAAACAATAATTATTTAAAAACAAAAATAATATATTATTTTTATTGATTACTAGTCTTGTTATGATTTAATATAAATTGATTTACCTTTATTTCATTAAGGATAGTTGCTGAAGGATCGTTTCCCAAACCTACAAGATTATCATAAGTAGGATTCTCTAAAAATTCCTTTGCAGTGACCTAAATCAAGAATAGCTTACACAATTAGTAAATAATGGTAAATAGTAGTGCCACACACACACGCGCGTATATCTACAGCCTCGGTGAATGAGTGGTTGTCTCCAAAATAATTGCTTAAGTAAGCGGAATCAGGTTATTTTCGTAGTGAATAAGTCACTAAGTAAGGCATTGGCTTGAAAAGGAGTTATTGTTTATATTATAACTCCATTTCAAGCCAAAAACTATGAGAATGATAGGATTCAGGTTATCTGAAAGCAGTTAACTCTCTCTGAACTAAATCCGACTTAACCACTTATTCACAGAGGCTGTAGATTATACACACACACACATACAATATATAAATATTATGAGACATGTCAGGGAGATATTTTAAATGATTGGTAACATCTGTTTGACTAGAAAAAAATAAGACTAAAAAAAAATTGAATAATTTTAAGACGTAGAATTTAGATTCGTAAAAAATAAAAATTGTTTTTGAGAAGTAACTTTTAATATAAAACTTCTCAATGCTCTGCTATAAATATTTAATAATTGAAGGCTACAGGAGAAAAACAAGGTAACTCGATTTTTTCAAAATTTGGTAACAATGAATTCTAAAAGAATTTTTTATGGCAAACACGGTGGTGTGGTTTAAACAGGAGAAAAAACAAGTTCTAAGGACTCAAATCAGCTGAATGGGATAAACTATTTCATCCAAACAGTGCCTGGGGAAAAACAAGGTAAGGTGGGTTCCCCGAGTTGGGCTTCGAGCTTCTCAAACACCCTCTTCATTGTCAGATTGACAGGATCAACAATCCGCATGGACTTAATGCAGTAAAAATAATACCGATTCTGAAGTAAATTTGCTATTCTCAGGCAGCTACCTCATTTTTCTTCGGTAGTCTCCAATTATACCAAACAAATGATCTAACCATCAACTAGTTTTTAAGAATTCTTAAAAAAATAAATAATAATTTTCAAAAATTAAAATGCCATAATGAAACATTAAAATTATACACACACTTGGGATCAAATAATTGGTTTCAGTTTATTATTTATTTAAGATAATAATTATTTCAGTAAAATTAAGATAATAATATCAATATTCCTTACTACCTGTCCATTTCTTAATCCAGAAGCTGCATGGCCAGGATAACCTCCGCTGCTGGCTTCGCTTGATGATGTACTCTTAATATCATTCTTATCTTCTTCTTCTTCATCATCCTCACTGCAGACATTACTTTCACAAGAGTCATCACTATATGGTGTGTTCCCATAGTCTTCTTCATCCTCACTCTCATCACTTCCTTCATCATCACTAATAAAAATAACAAATAAATGTTTGATTTACTAGAGACATTACTTTAACTAAAAGCTGACAGGAAAAAAAATCCAAAGAGCTCAATCTGTGTGGAAAGCAAGATTATGTGGGAAAGTACATTTTTCGACAACGTGGGTAATTGTCCAGTTAAATAAAAACCAAGTAATGGTAAATATAGCCTTTTACGGAACATTAATTCTAAACACAGATGTATTACAATTCAGCCATGAGAGCCTGCCAAGGAGGAGTTGATTACATGATTACATCATTAAAATAATCCTCAAGAATTGAACCATTTTTAACCTGATTCACAATAGTCACTCCTTGAATAATGAGGGTCTTCCTATACCCTATACGCATTTCCTCTTAAAACTACACTGAGGCATATTTAGACCAACTATTATCAAATTGAAATACCTGGATTGAATAATGTAATATTAAAACAAAGTGGCCCAATGAACATTTTGAAAATAGATATTCTTTTCATATAGATTTTAAAAAGTTTAAAGTTTAATAAATAATTCTAGTGTGTGCTTACTCTTCAGTACATTTGAGTTGTTTTTTTTAATGAATCATATAAACAAAATATTACTCACTCTTCAGTACATTTGAGATTTTTTTAAATGAATCATAAAAAAAAAAAAAAAAAGATTCACAATTACTAACAAAGTTTTCATTTGTTTCATTCAGCTAGTAAGGGATTGAAACTATTTTTAAGAGAACAACCTATTCATTTATTAAATGCAAACCCAACATAATATTTTTTAAATAATAAATTTCTCAGTTAATAAAAAAACATGGTCACCTCATAGAGCCTAGATTTTCCATTTTTCCAGCAGCTATGGCAATTTGTTTCATTTGTTCTTTTCCTTCAGTACCAAATTTGTTACCATCTATGATTAATCTCTTAAACCTTGGTTTAGACATTACTGCCTCAGCTAATGCTACACCTCCTGATATCTTAATACTATTAAAAGACACCACCAATTCCTGAAAGATTGTTAGATATAAGACATTTTTCTTGATTAAATAATAACACAATGGAAGTTAATATTAATACCAAACAGGATTGTATATCATAATATTTACCAGGAGTGGAGATGATGAAAAGCATAATATAAGGACAATAAAATTATTACGACAGACTAGCAATCATAACATAACATTACTAGTGTCAGATACACAGTTTTTAACATTCACGAATTCTACAGTATTTTTCTTTCTAAAGGTTAATGAAGTATACATACCAATAGTATGTATATCTTCATCTTTGACACATTTTAGTTTACAATTGCATCTTATTTACTTCGCACTTAAATAAGTCTGTATATGAACAATTACTTCTTTTTCTGCTTTAATTTCTTTATTATTCATGTAGTTTTTAATTAAACATTTCCATATTTAGTAAATTATATGTTTAGTTTTACTTATTTTTAATCAAATTAATTTTTTATTAATTTATTTAAATAGGAATCTAACAAATTCATTTTCACTATCTTTAATATTTTTAAATTAGATAATTAATTACAAAATTATCAAATTGAAAAAAGTCAAAATTAGAGAAAACATAACTAGTTATACAAAATGTTCAGGAACATACCTCGAGCGCATAATGACCTTCTTTAAGTGATTTGGCAAGGAATTCAGCACCTTTTGTCTTCAAAAGACAATCTCCAAGATCTATCTTAACGAGACTCTGAAGTTTAGTGATAGCTTCTGAAAGAGCTGCTGAACCTTCAGGATTAATAGTATTGTCATTGAGATTAATTTCCTTCAATCTAGGATTGCATGCAAGAGCTCTAGATAGTGCCTCAATACCTACTCTATAAATGCCATTTTGTGGTATTTGAATTTCTTCAAGACTACCTATTGCCTATAATAGTAATAAAAAAATAATAATTTTAAAAAAATACTTCATCACTTCACTAATTTTCATATTTCATATAATTTCTAATCTTTAACTGATTAAATATAGATACTGCTTAATGAAGAGAAAAACATACCTCAAAAACTAAAGCTAATGCTTTTGTTCCTTCATTTTCTAATCTATTTCGTCCCGCAATAAAAACCTTCAACGCTAATGGTTTTCCTGCTTCTTTTGATTTTTTGTAACAGTCCATTAAAGCACCAGCTAAAAGCTAAAACGAGGTATTAATAAAAATTCATAAAATGTTGATCAATCAAAATAATAAGTCAATCAATCAATTGTTAGGACTGATTTAGGCCAATAAAAGTCCTGAGATCTAGAAGCAGACCGCTGTAAAGAAAGGATGGGCATAAGCTTCTGTTTTCAGTTTTTCACTAATATTTCAAAACAGTTGGAAGTAATTCAAAACATTTTATGCAAAAAAGTTACAGAGGTTCAAATTTTCTATAAATATTTATTATATTTTTCATACCTACAATATTATATTTACAAATATCTCCTATTAAAATTTATTCTTACAAATATCCAATTCAAAGCCTCCAAGGTACAAACTTATAATAAAAAAATTATGCAATACTTTATTTTAAATAGTCCACACATTAAAAGATAAACAAATACCTTAGCTCCTGCAACACCTAAGCCCATGTTGTTCAACTTCAATTCTTTTAAGGTATAACATGTAGGACTTTTGATTAGATCAATAATGCCTTCAACACCTATTGGTCCAGAAGCATTATCACTTAGGTCCAGGACTTCCAACTGGGCCTTGGCTGTTATTAATCCTTTTCCAAGAGCTTTCTAGAAAATATAATGTGATAATTAATACCTTTCGTTCAATTTGCCTAATAGGGAAAATGTTTCATTTTTATTTATTATCGCTTCTTTCTAGCTATTTAAATAAAGTTATTTTAATATATTAAAAGGGAATCATATAAGATGTTGTCACCTCAATTATAGAGCTTTGTGATTCTATGTTTACTTATATGAAGTAAAAAGTTTTAAAATATTGAAGTATAATCAATCGTATAAAATTAGTACTGGCGGTGTCATTAGCTATAATAATAGATATTTTTTTAGGATTCCTCTTAGGGAGTATCAAATGGAACTGATAAATTAAGAGTAAAGTACAAGACAAAACAGCACATAATAGGAATAATATTAATACAAGTTTTAGCCAACCTCAATATCCACTTTAACCAACTATAGTTGGTTGGTTGGATATTGATAGCTATCAATCACTGCCTGGATGCATCATATTCCTACTGCGAGAATATCGTACGATCATCTTTTATTTCTGTTAGGGGATGATGCCTAAGTATAAAAATATGCCTTTCTTATGTAAATATTAAGTTTTCTTTGGAATGTTACTTTTAAGGCAGCCATTATAATAATAATGGAAAGAAAAAAAAGTCAATTTAGGTATTGTTTTATAATAACTAGCTTATTTCTGTAACCCTCAATTGAAACCATTATCCTATCATAACTTTCTCATGATTGTCTACTGAACAAAATTGCCAAGTATCGAGTCTATTGTAGTTTGCATGTACTAATTGATGATAACTAATGATTATAAATAATTTATTAATAATTATAAGATATGTTTCACATACGAACACATTTAATAATCTACAACTCTCACTGCATTAAAAAAATACACATTACCAAAGCAGTAGGTATTTCGTTTTTCATACGTCCAGTGAACATATCTTTCCATAGTGCCTTTTTTAGTTCACTTTTGGATTCTAGTGCTTTTCCAATTACTTCTGCGGCTTCTATGCCCAAAGTATTTCCTTCTAAATTGAGGTATTCCAACTTTGGGCAAGCATTAATCTGATCAACTACTGTTTGAGCTGTTGAAAATAAAAATAAAATTATAAAAATATTAATTGTAGTAGATTCATAATAATTTTAATTAAGGTCATTTAAATTTAGTACATTCAAAAATGTTTTTCATAATTTTAAAACAATCTTTAAAACATCATCTCTATTGAAAACTATATATATGCGGGCAAAACAAAGCACATATTATAACAGTAATCTAGTAAACATGAATTAACTAGAGATATCGGTACTTTTCCGTAAGCCGGGCGCAAATGTTTGGGGCCACGTGTTCTATTCTCTGAATTAATTCAAAACAAACCAAGCTTCCTTTTTTTTCTTCAGTCTTAAATTTTGTAAAAAAAAAAATGTGAAAATTTGTGATTTAGCTAAAACTGAAAAAGATGCAGTCTGTTATTTTCAAGAGAAAGGTATGTTGGCAAAGAATGGAACATGTGATCAGAATCGTGAATGTAAGCTCTTGCCTATCTCAACTATTTTTTCAGGAATAAAGATTATTTTTGCTTACTAATATACACAAACATCTCTTAGGTAGTTGTTCCAATTTACAACTGTATTATGATTTATACTCGGTCGTTTTTTACACCATTTGACTGATGTCATCACTTCGCTGCAGTCGTAAAAAAAACTCAAAAATGTTAGAAAACTCAACCTGGACGATTCGAATCACGTAACATTGCAAATGGTCTTCTTGGTGCCGCATGATGACTGATTGCACCACCAACGTACTCCGTCACAAAAAAGACAGTTTCATTTCATGATTCTGGTCGCATGTTGCATTTTTTGCCAATATACCTTTCTCATGAAAACAAGGAACTGCATCTTTTTCAGTTCTAGCTAAATCCCAAACTTTCATATTTAAAAAAAAAATGAAGACTAAAGAAAAAAAAGGAAAACATGTTATGTTTTAAATGAATTCATAGAATAGAGCACATTGCTCCAAACGAATATCCCCCTTATGATTGTAAGAAATTTTGCGGAATTCTACATTATTTGGCAATTTTTCACTTGCACAAGGTTTTGTTTCTCTCCTGATGAGGCATTGATTTGCAAAATTTTAATAGGCCAGTCTTAAAACAATATTTGCAGTGTTTCCAAGCAAAAAAAATAAAATGTCTTGCAGAAGTAAATGTGCCTGAGCAAACATTTATACATTAATTCTTCCTTTCGCTGAATGAAGTTAACTGGCATATAATTAATTTAGTAAACACTACATCTTCAATTGTGTATTGATTTTGGAGCACCAAGTGTATATTGATTTTCCTGTGAAAATCTTATTAGTTTATTTGTTAAATCCTAACCAATTGGTTTAAAAAATGAAATTATTGTAAACTAAAGATGTGCACTAAGCACACTTACACCATTGTCTGTTAAACAAAAGGCAACCATCATATTTGAAGTTTAAACTATAAAAAATATTTAGCGGCCAGTTTAGGAAAAACCTAATTATTAAAAGAAATGAGAGAATACTACCTTGTGTTTTCGTGTCTAATTTCAGTGATTGTCCAGCAAAGGAAACTCCTTCTTCCTTCATAAAACATGTTTTACCAAGCTGTTCAGTTATAGAATCCAAATCAATTTCAGCTTTGGACATGATTGATTACTTTCAGCAACTAAACTTGAAGTTCACTAAACTTAACGAGAACAAGTTAAATTTCAATATGGGTTTGTACTCAGGTGGTGGTTATCTTTGGCGGGATAATTAGTATTGTTGATTGTTGATTAAAATAGGTACACTTATTCTTAAATGCAATGATTGTAATAATATAGTTTCTCCTTCGAATATATAAATTAAAAACCTGGTTTTCAATATAACATGAATGGAATTAAAATAAATCGTAACAATAATAGATACATTTGGCCATGACAAAGAAGTTATTTATCTGAAAAGTTCCAAATTTATTTCGAACATGTGTAATGCATGACTTAACAACTTCTATTAATATTACATTATTCAAAGCTTGATATTTATTACTCAACAGAATCGCTCTGAGACATTCATTTCGATTTATTTAGTATTTAAAGCATTAATGAATGGATCTCTGATGATAATTCTTGTCGTGATAAGGTCACTTCTCCTCATACAGGTCGTATCCAAGCCAGACAAATCCATTCTCTTCACCGATCCTGTATCCCCGTGTTCTGGCAACTTTTGCGTATATACACGGGGAAGAATGTTCTTTGAACATTACTTTAATTGGGATCTTGTTGGCTAACGTCAATTTTATATTTATTTATAGTTCTTTTGATTGTGATTATTTTTATTTTGAAGAGAATGGATTTGTCTGGCTTGGATACGACCCCTGGTAGCTCAGTGGTTAAGAGCACTACACTAGAGATGCAGACGACCCGGGTTCGAATCCCGGCAAGGACATATCTTTTCTCTTCAAAATAAAAATAATCACCATCAAAAGAACAATAAATAAAAATATGTTATATTATTGTGTTTTCATATATTCATACATAAATTCCATTTTTCGATGATCGATGTCTTTTCAATGAACGATCTCGCAACAGCCTCAATCCGTCAAATGCTGATAAATCTCCATTTATTCCTATTTCCTTCCTCTGTAAAGGAAAAGTAACACGTTTAAAAATTGGAGAGGTAAAAAAAATTAAAATGTTATTATACGACAAAATAAGAAGAATAAACAGATTAGAGGAAATAAAGATGAATCATATTGTTGACTATTTCCAATACTCTTATAACCTTTGAGCCCTTACTTGGCAACCAATTGGCATCGTACTATGAAATGGAAGTAAGCAAATACTAGTGGTGTTAAAAAAAAAAATAATAAAACAATATAATTCGCTAAAATATAAATTCTATTTTGCGCAGAATAATATAAATAAGGAATATGGTGACATGGCTGTGATTTGCTGATTTTAGATTTTCACCCATTTGTATTACGTTTTTAGAAACTTCATTTGAGACAGTAAAATAAAAGAGAACTGTGAAGAAATAACTTGATAAAAGTAAATTTTAAGAAACAGTAAAAGCATAATAATTAAGATGAAACTATTAATAATAAGTAATCGCATGGAAACCACGAAGTAACAAAATAATCTATCAGAAAACGTAAAGAATGAGGAAGAGAAAGGAGGTTGATTCCTCGGACATCTACACAGAATGAACGATGATTCACTAAGCAAATATTTTACTACCAAGTTGAATATTGTAGAGTCTCACATGCTAGAAGGAATTGAATTTGCAAGCAGAATGAAACATCTGGAAGGGTTTCAGGACGAAGAAAAGTTAGAGAAGGCTGGAAGAAGCTGGGCTGAGAATCAAAAGTATATTGGAAATTGAGAAAACTCAAGCAGAAGAAAGTAAAATAAAGTTGAAACTTGATCCGAAGTGGTATTTACGAAAATATAAATAATTAAAATAATATTAAGACCGAAAATAAGGAAAAAAAACAACAATGAATTCATCTTATGATTTGGAAACTCAAGCATGATCGAAAATACTTTTTTAAAAACTATTGTTGAAATTTCACGACGAGAGAATCTGTTTGGAAAGCCATGCGGTGTTGCTAAAGCAGAGACATAGAAGAAGCATGGCGAATATTAATAGGGAGGAATTCCAAAAATTTAATGTATTGGCAAAAAGAACAAAGCAAAAACAGTTGAATGCCTCGGTTATGTTGAATGGGATATAAAGATTAGAAATACTAGAACTTTTTGGACAAATTGAATAAATATATTAGGGTTTGATTACAGAAAATACATGTTAAACATGTAGGAGAAATTATGGAAGCAGGTTTAGTACAGGAAGAATCCAAGTAGATATTGCCTATGATTCAAGATTATGACCCACTTTAAGTAGCAATAAAGTTGAGGCAAAAGAGACCGGCTAGTGGTCCTTAAGGCAAATGCTAAAAGCAAAAACGTAAACCATCAGTATTTCTTTTACAGTATTGGGATAGAATTAAGTAATAATATCACTTTTAAATGACTTTATTTATAGAATAAAATTGCTACTTCACTAATACAAATGAAATAATCAAATAAAGAAGGATTAATGATGGCATTTATAGAGAATATAAAGTAATGCAAATGAATGTGATTCAAGTTGGAAATCCGGACTCAGACAAGTAACTTTTTTAAAATTTTAATAGTTGTATATAGATTCTGGAATGGGTATTAAGTTCTAGAACACTCATACCTACCTAAAGTGGAATGAAGAACATAGCACTACAAAAATTCGTGCATGGATATTAATATCATTTTTGGTAGATTATATATGTTTGATTAAGTATGAGTACAGTTTCAAATATCTTATTCTATATTAGTAGTTTTTCCTTTTATTATTGATGATGTTAGTATATGATTACTTTCAAGAAGATGCTTAGCCACAATATAAAAAGGGACGGTTTTTACCTCTTAGGTGAACGATGGATGGCGCATTCTTTTAAACATGTTTTGATGAAAGTTCGAAATGTGGTTTAACTACCGTGATTATTGAAAGTAAATAAACCTTCCTATGGATTTAATTGATTAAATATGTATAAATGTATATCATACCCATTGTCATAAAAAACATATTAGGGGATTTCTGTCTTTACCAAATTATGTAAGGTACGTTGTATTGTTAGTGCAGTCATCTAGTTGGTAAAGTAATCCATTTACTTATCAATGTATACTTTATTTTTATTAATTATATAGTATTATTTACATTTAATTATTTTGTAACCCCATTTCATGAGATAACAATTTTGTTTCGAATGAGTCAAATAGATTAGAATCTTTATAATGATGTAAGTAGAGTTATTTGTTCATAATAATACATTTCTGTTTTCTTATAAATTTTATTTATTTGTAGTTTGGACAGTTAAAAAGACATAGTTTACAAACTTACTCGTAAATGTAATGTGTTACTATTGTTTGTTTTCAGCCTTTACTGGACCACTTTCATCGTCACAATGACAGGCAAGTTGTGCCAGAAATTCCACTAGGGTTCTGGTTGGACGGCCTGACATCCCCCTGGTTAAATATAGTTCTGTGTGTCCATCTGCCACTGCAGTTGCATATGTGTCTATGTGTAACCAATCTACAGGGGGAATGAATTCTTTTAAAAATGCAGCACAGGTACAAACTAACCCTGTATCAACTGCTTTGTCTTGGACATCTGCTGATTGAGTTAGTGTTACTTTATGTGAAAAATGATTCCATAATGGTAACCTCCACACCCTGTCACCAGTGTGAACTGCAGCATTTTTCAAAGTTTGGAAGAGAGAATCATTATTTGAAAAAGCAGCACTCGCAGCAGGTCCCAATGATTCCAATAATTCTTTACTTAAAGTTCCAATGTCCAGAATAAATTTTGGGTTGTATTCAGTAGCATGGCATAAGGCATCTGCCATTGACAGGCGGCCATCATGATCTGTATTATGTATTAAAACAGATTTACCATTTTTTACCCTAACTATATCACCTGGCTTCATAGCACAAGATCCTGGTAAATTTTCATAGATTGGCAATAATCCTCTGATATTTATCGGCAAACGTAATGCTGCAGCTGCTCTTGTTGCTGCAACTATGCAAGCTGCTCCTGCCATGTCCCCTCTCATGTACTTAAGTTCACTACATGGGTGCTTCAGACAAAGACCTCCACTGTCGAAGGTTACTCCTTTTCCTACTAAAACAGCTGGTGGAACATCTGGGTCACAACCGTAATAACTTATTTCCAAAAATATTGGATTTTCACAGGATCCCTTTGATGCAGCTAGAAATCCTCCCATTTGCATTATTCTTGCCCAATCTTTGCCTTTTACTTCCACGTTTACACCAGCTTTTGATAATACTTCTACTGCTGCCTGTGCAAAACCTAACGGTGTCAAGAGGTTTGCCGGTGTTTCACAAAGCTGCCTAGCCAAGTTTTGAGCTGCTGCTTTTTGGAGTCCTATTTGCCATGCTGTATAATCACAATCTCCATGAAGCTCTAGTCTGGGAATCAAGATTTGTTTTTTGAGATTCTTAAGTTCCTGGAATCTCCAAACTCCCAAGGCTGATCCTTCAGCAGATGCTTCTGCACTGCCCATGCTATCAATTAATATTGTTTTCATATTTAATTCTTGAAGTGTTCTAACCCCTAATGCTGCAGCATCCCTTACATTTTCTTTCATTTCATCTATTTCTTCTTTTTCATTATAACAAGCACATTCATCACCTATTCCTACTATAACTGTTGCCGGGTACATCGGGTCAAGTTTGTACAGAATTTTTTGTTGTCCTCTTACTGGAATAGGACCTGTTGTATCTAGAATATCACTTATTTTCCTATTTGTTTTAATGTCAATTTCTTCTGCGAATTTCGTAAAGATTTTTGCTGATCCGTAAGGATCATCTTTTCTATTGAACACTCCCAAAACAAGGCCTATCAGTTCTACAGATTCCCCAGCACAGCTTAAATTAATATTTTTTTTGTCTATAATCTGCATATTTCTTGGTTTTAAAAACTTGTCTGATTCCAATCTTCTCCCTAATAACTTACCTTTTGAAATGTTCCTACAATTAGCAGTTTGATAAGATCCTTGAGCTTTTGCATTGTAATTGTATGATGAAGTAATTTTTTTCTGTTTTTGTAAAACATTTATGTTGCTTACACATTCAGCATCATCACTTGTAGAAACTACATGAAAATGGTCTTGACCATTAGTATCCTTAGCACTTTTTACCAATCTGTTTAAGCAGTAATTTATACTTTCACCACTTTTTTTCATTGATTTTGTGCATTTCTTAAGAGTTTCTCTTGCAAGAGGTGGTTGGCTCATAGGTCTTATGGTAAATCGTAAAGCCATATCTTTTTACTTCCCTATGACTGTTCTTATTTACATATAAATTTAATGTATGTATTTTGAGTCCAAAATGAGTTATTGAAGTTATTTTGACATTTTGTGTTAATAATCATGTAACTAAGTAAGTGTAAGTATTGACTGCTGTTTTATATATTGAACACATGTTATTTTACTAATCACTAGTAATTATTTTTATTCTTAATCCTTAATGCATTTCTCATTCTTACTAATAATTTCATTGTATTTGAATTGGTTTTTTGAATTTATTACAATTCAGTTTTCATATTTTTGTTGTTGTTAAGTAATTCTTATATTGAATTTGGCTATCTAGAATATATTTTTCATTTCCACTCATACAAAGCATTTTGAAGGACTTATGTCACTGTTATGCTTTTGTGTTTTAGACTGTTTATTTCAGTCATATTTAGATTAGTTTAGAAGTTTTATATATTTTTTGTTGTGTAGTTATGTGTAATTTTACTTTTGGTTGTTAAGATAAATTTTAATTGAGCAAAATTAAAACAAACAATATATCTTACATTTATATTTCCAACAATAAAAGCTCTTGAGGTTCACAAATAGTTGTAAATTTACGATGCTGAAATTCTCAACAATCTAGCTAAAGTTAAATTTGACAACCACTGTTTTCTAATTGTAATACAAATTTATGTTTATTATGTGAATACAAACATTTTAAATGTCTCCCTATTCCAGAAAATTCAGAATTATAGTTTTAAAGAGAGTTGAACTAATGGATTGTTTGAGTTTGGAACCAGCTTGTATGTATGTGGGCTTTTTTATGAAAAATCAACAAAATTATTCTTAAAAACATAACCAAATACCTGTTGTAGAATTACTAGGATTAACTTAGGCAAAAAACAAGTTTTGAGTAAAAAACCTCTTTTTAAAGATAGAATATAATTAATAAGTTCCTTTTACACTTACTCTGTAGAAAATACAGGTTGACCAACAAATCAATCTAAATACTTCTCAAGCCAAATGGATAATTTATAAGAAAATCATGAAACACAAAGTTGTAAATCTTTTACCTACCACAATTGCTTTTTATAGTTTTACCTTACTTGTTTGTTTGTTCATTTAACGTCACTTTGTGCTGCTGTGACTAATCGGACGATGCTACAGTGGGAGCTCTAAATTTTACCTTACTTACATGGCTGGTATGCACCACAAGTTTAAGTTTACAAGTGATACCTTCCTTTTTAATCTCCATTTATTCATCCAACATAATTTCCATTTATATTCATTAAAACTATTTGAAAAATCTCACAAAATGCTTTTCCATATCTTCAAAATTAAAAGATTTACTCCATTTAACATCTAATATTTTGATTTCCATTATTATTTTAAAGGCACATTATAAACTGGAATCTTGGAGAAATAATGCTTTACTTTAAAATGTTTTTTCTATTAAAAATTTTATCAAACTTTTAGAATGTTAAGAAGTTATTTTACCGATCTGGAGGGTGGTTCACTAGCACTGCTGCACCTAGCCTACGCGGCATGTTAATTTATGTTTGGGATAGACATTTTTGATCAATTATATCAATTTATAGTTATTTTTTAAAATATTTTTGAACATGATGAAAAGTCATGATGCCCATACTAATATTATAGTCATTAATATCATTCATTGATGTAAGACAAATAAACTTTGAATCTTCTAGCTCAATAAGAGTTGATTTTACATAGAAAAACACAAATGCATACCAGCTGGATTCTAGCTCAAATTCTGCTTCCAAACTTCAACTTTGTTAAAAGTACAAGCGACCACAATTATGAAACTATATGTTAAAATCGACCTAAATATATATATGATAGTTTTTCTTATTTTTTATTCTCATATAAACAAACAGACTGAGACAGATGGAACGCTTGGATCACCTCGTGGAGGCACCTCCATGCGGAGAGGCACTGAGGAGGAAGGAAAAGAAGAAGATAAACAAACAAATTTTGATTAGTGTCTGTGACATGTCTGAATGTCCCTGGACGATTTGACATCAAACGGCTAGTGTTATCTCAAACATGACCAACCTAATGATCGACTAACCAAACTTGGTGATGGCGGAACAAAAGGCTTAATTGAATCATTATTTAACTGTTCAAGATTATAAATGTATGACAGATTACAGTTTAAAATCACTGAAAATGTTTTTGACTTTCTAAGAAGCATGATTGTTATTGATTTCTTTTGAATTGACGTAGACTCAAATTTTTTATATGTAACTCTAGGAATATACAACTAATCATTTTGTAATTTATTTTTATTTATTGTTCTTTTGATGGGGAATATTTTTATTTTGAAGAGAAAAGATTTGTCCTGGCCACTGAGCTACCAGGGGTCATATCCAAGTCGGACAAATCTATTCTCTTCACCGATCCTATATACCGTCTCCTTAGCAATCCTATATAGAGATGCATCCCGGCTAAGAAAAATCTTTTCTCTTTAAAATAAAAATATTAAAAAATAATCATTTTGTA
Organism: Troilus luridus; assembly: GCA_964056705.1. Classification (NCBI taxonomy): domain Eukaryota; kingdom Metazoa; phylum Arthropoda; class Insecta; order Hemiptera; family Pentatomidae; genus Troilus; species Troilus luridus. Next base: position 120,522,398 of record OZ057413.1, read on the forward strand.
GAAATAATGAAATATGGAGAAAATTCGATGAACATTTTTTTTAAAAATGTAAAATCACTTAATTTTATTTCTTAATTTTATTCTTCTTACAGGTTTGATCTATTTGTGAAAATCTTTTATCTTTTACAATGGAAAAATTGAGTACTCCGATTGGTGATAAAAAGTTGGAGCCTTTAGATGTAAACAGGCCAATGGTCGACAGTAACATTGAAGAAAATGAGAAGATTACTTTCAAAAATAATTTATCTGCATCTAATCCTCTGTCTTTTGGTAACATTTCTCCTATAGATTTTAGTAAAAGCATGTACAGAGGTACTGTAGCTGATCATGAAAAAGATGATTCAGGCACTACTCTTGTCAATGACCCTCTTCAAGATGATGAATCTTTAACTGAAGTCGACAGTTTAACCGGCTCTTCAAAGTATGGTATGTTATTTTGAAATCTTATATTTTAAAATTTTTACAGTTCTATATTTAATATTTGAATGGAATTATTCTGCCAACTTCCTCTTTTTTTTTTTTTTTTTTTTTCACCCTCATTTCAAGTAAAAGAATGACATAGCTTAGTGTGTAGAACCCTGAGTTGAAATTCTTGAGTTCAAATCTGGCTGTGACAGATAATTTATTAAATATGTGAAGAACCAAAGATAGACCTTGTAGGATCTGCTGACCCTAAAGTGGGTACCCAATTGAGGGAAAAACCTGTCGGTTAACGGTGGACTCGGCCAAATTACTTCACAACCTTTGGCTTAAAAGCAGTATGGTCTCTACCATAAGTCCAAAATCTTTCTTAGGCTGTAGAGTTACTTTTTTTGTTGTTTTTTTTTAACAGTTTATTCCTAGCATATCTTTAGTGATCATGCCTGAAATTTTAATGTGCGAGCATTTTCCTTTTTATTTGATTTTTTTCCATAACTTTTTTTATTCGTTTTGCTATACCATTGATCATGGACTATAAAAAAAATAAATAAATACAATATTCATTTGATAGATGACTACTCCTACTTGATGCATAGTTTTTCAAAAGTTTATTTGGACTGGAAATTGGTATATAATTATATGTTTCAATTTGCTTGTTTTCAATGATTTGATAAGAGCCTATGAATCCCACATGCCTTCCATCTTTCAGGGCATATTATTGGAACTGACTATACAATTGAAAAACTAACAATACAGAATGAGGGCTTTAAAAATGATTATTACTTAATAATTTAAAAAATAATAGGTTTGATTAATATTCTTGAATCTTCCATATCATGTGGTGGAAAACTTATTATTTTTTAAATTATCGAGTATTTCTATAGGGATAGAAAATGTTCTCACTATGACCTGTTAAGATTTTTGTGAGATATCCTCCTAAGAATTTGGTTCCCCACAGCAGAGGAGGGGCTGCGAGACAGTTGAAAATAAAAAAATTCTCTTTTTATTTTTTATTAATAGTTATAATTTTTAAATATTTTTATTTAAAAAGAAAAGATATGCCCAGGACCGGAACTTGAACCCAGGTCGCCCACGTTTCTAGCGTGGTGCTCTTCTAACTGAGCTAACCTGGCACGCTTCTCGTTTCTGATACATCCTTTCTTTTCACTGATCCCATATTCCCCTGTTCTCACACTTTGCGATGTATACAAGAGAAAGAATGTTCATTGAACATTAATTTATTTAGAATCTTGTTGACTTACATCATTATATATTATATATTTTATTTTATTTTTTATTAATAGTTATAATGTTTAAATATTTTTATTTGAAAACATGGGGGTTCGAGTCCCGGTCCTGGGCATATCTTTTCTTTTCAAATAAAAAAAATTCTCACTTAGTTTTGGTTATTTTTCTCTCAACAGTATTTTTTTAATCTTAAATAGAAACATGTAATGCTGTGCCTTGCTATAGTAGAACTAAATGTTTTTTTTTTCAATGTGATACTTGTTTTTTTTCATATGTCCATACAAATTTTGTGCGAGGGGGCGTGGTTAGCTTTCATTTGAACAGAGAGGGTGTGGTACAAAAAAGGTTGTGAACTACTGACCTAAAATAGAAAGTTGCAGCCTTTTTTTGAAAGAATTCGGGATTGTTTCATGCCAGATTTTGAAACTCCGCATTGTTTTTTTTTTTATCTATGATTCTGTTTTTTTAAAACTAAACTATCACTAGACAAGTCTAGGATCCCATTTTTAAATTTGAATCCTTTCCTTTTTGGATTATTGTTTCAAATTTTGCTTTGGGAGCTGATTCACTCATTCTCTTCACTTAAGCTCATTAAGGATCTTTAAATGCCATTACATAATATTGCTTTTTCCAGATAATGATTCTATTTCTGATTGCTACTTAGGAGTTGATACTCTAGCTACTGAGGACGTGGGTGTAGAAGATGTAAAAGAAGCAATTTTGGAAATGTCACAGGCTGCTCACAAATATATAGAAGTAACATTTTTACTTTTCAGAGTGGAATTTTTATTTTTTTAATTATTTTTTACTATTAACTGTGTTTATTTACAGAAAATAAAACATTTAGGTATATCAGTTCAATGGGAATTACCTGAAACAATGATAGCTGATAAAGGACTTCGTAAATCTGTAAATAGTTCAAAAAAAGGTCCTCTCGACCCTGAGGAAATCTCATTTTTTAAAAAAAGATTAAGGCAGTTTTGTAAGGTATGGTTCTAAACACACATATTCTATAAGCTAAGGTTTCATGCACACCATGTGTGTAGAAATGAGCAGAAAAAAGCAGTTTTTAAATTGAGCTGGAAATTTGATGCTTTAAAAAAATCTTTGGCATGATCCGTTGCATATTGATACATCAAATGATATTGTTAATATTTAAATGGAATTTTGAATTCTCACATGCACTTAAAACATTTTTTTTTTTCCCTTCATACATTTTTCTCTTCTTTAATTTTATTATACAAGAGAAATCTTCAAAAATACTTGGCCAGATAGATCCATGGCTAGCCATAATGTGTAAGATTCTTATTTACAAAAGCCACCTACCTAATATAGCTAGTGATAACTACTGTTATAAAATGGGATATAATTTAAATGTAATATAAAAGTTGTTCATGGTATGTCCATGTGTATAAAGCGCTAGATCTTACTCAGTTACCACCCCCCCCCCCTCCCCATGATAAACTTATAACTCCTAACAACGACCTATGATCGCACTGTTTTGTTCGGCTCAACTCTGCACCAGTGTGAATGTGGATTTAGTAATAACAAGTAAATTTATTTATAATTTTATAGATATTATTTCCTTTATTTTACATCTAAGAATTTTTCTTTTTTGTGTTATATATAAGCCGTTGATTTTGAAAGTGAGACAAACTCAATTTTATGTCATTGCTAGATATTTACTTTCAAAATCAACACATTTGAAATATTGTTGACAAAATAAATTTCTAATTACATACTTATACTTTTATTGAAATAATATTGATTGTTAATTGATTAAAATTATAAAATTATGATAATTTGTTATAAGATTCAACTTTAATTAATTTTTTTTTTCGAAAATGAGTTGTCTCACTTTCAAAATCAACAGCTTGTATATTATATTTACTTAAGGTGGAGCAAGCCCAAAAGGCTATCCGAATACTACATCTGGTCCTCTGGAATACAGTGCTTTATTTCTACAGCAAATAAATGCTGTATTTTCAGGACCATAGTCAAATCTATCCTTTTTACTACTATATATTGTTTAAATTTACACTCTTTAACTTCTTTGTTCGTTCCTTTTAAGATGATATGCTTTCTCAACTATCAGCATGGCCTTGTTTTGCATCTTCCAATCATTCATTTCCAATATCAGTAGAAATTTTATAGTTTGTTTCACCGAAGTTCTAAAGCATTGCCTACTGATGTATAATTTCTATTACTATCTTTATTTTATTGGTTTTGTATGTTTAATTATATTAATTTTTTTGTACCTTTTAGGAATATAATATTAACTGCGCTGAAATTCGAGCATGTTTAGCAGATAGAGTAACTAAGTTTCGATTCCCTAATGAACTAAGACTAAAATTTCTTCAATATCTATGTAAAGATTATGTTAATGATCGAAATCCAAATACAGTACTTAGGGCTATAACAAAATTGGGGATTAGAAAAGGAAAGTATGTAATTTTTTGATATGATGTATGTATTGAATATAAGATATATTTTATAGGTTATAGTGCTTCTTAAGTACACACACAATAAAATTTCTAAGTGTTAGAATGTGAGGAGATGTATATCTATATTTTATTTAATTAACCATGATTGTTTCATTGCAGGATTTAAATGCTGATTTATTTTAACCATCTGACCAAATTAGTCTCACACATTTTGTGTTTTGTTCCTTCAAACTGAACTTAGATTAATACAAAGAATTGGGTACATTGAAAAGCAGCTTTGTTTTCTTTGTTTATTGTGATTGCTCAGAAAAGTCATAAAATAAAGGGAAAAAAGAAATAAAATTAATTCATATCTTCCAATCGTGCAAGAAGAATATTATTCTTGAAGAAATCAGACAAAAATCACAGTTTTATTGAGTTAATTAAATATATATATATTATTTTTTGCCCCCATGGAGGGACTGTTTATTAAGATTAGGACATGCACTATGCTTAAATAAGCATATTTCATGTCATTACGTGTGATTTTTTTTATAGTATTTATATTTACAGATCAATTGATAAAATAACACAAAAATGCAACAATATAAGAAACTAAAATTTACAAGGGAACTAAATTAATAATTAATATGTTCAAGTAAAATTAGGATTAGATTTTTAATCATAACTTAAAAAAATAAAAATAAATAAAAGTCAAATTTAACTTTGTTTTTTTCACAATAATTTCAATTACTAAAAAAATAATAAATAATTTATAAACATAGAGAATTATGCTTAAAAGTAGTAAAAAACAACAGTTTATACACAAATTGAATTAAGATTTTGAGACTATTAATAACCTGAATTAAGATTTTGCAACTTCTTACGGAAGGCAAAATTATTGATTTATAAAACAATCTTAAGACCGATTGTCACGTACGCTGGTGAAACGTGGGTCCTGACCCAGGAATGCGAGAAGATTCTGCAGATCTGGGAGAGGAAGTTGCTTCGGCAGATATTTGGGCCAGTATGTAATGAAGGCCAATGGAGGTCAAGAAATAAAAGAGAGCTTCAGGACCTATACAATGAACCAGACCTAGTCATCTATGTCAAATCAACCTGTATGAGATAGATGGCTTGGGTACATAGAAAGAATGGGACAAGATAGGTACCCAAAGAAACTATTATATGGCAAACCAGGAGTGGCGACGCCGACACCTTAAAGTAGAATTTATATTCATTGTTTTTTTATATATATATGGATGTACCTAAAAATAATTTAATTTAATTTTTATATATATTTTGATTTACTTTGTTGCAATTTTTTATTGATTTTTTTTTTGTATTGTTACAATCAACTATCCCGCTATGCTCTTAAGTGGTCGGCCTGGGCACTCGTATGTTATCGCCTACGTCGCGTGCCTAGTGCCGATCAAGTCAGTCACTTACGAGAGCTAGTGAAGTGTGGTCAGGGGGAAGTAATCGCTCCGTATTGCTCATTGCACTCGTTGCTTCCTTCCTGAGCCTCTTCTCGGCTCACATTACAAATACAAATTGCTCACAAATACCCTAACCTGCTGACTCCGGCCAAATCAATCATTTTTTCTTCGACGGTCCTTGCTCAACCTTTCAACCTGGGAATCCTCCGGGCCGGATGACCAAAAAATGTGGCGGCCGTCTGCCTTTCCCAGGTAGAAAGGTTGAGCACGGACCGTCAAAGAAAAAATTATTATCATTATTATCGATTTGGCCGGAGTCAGCAGGTTAGGGTATTTGTGAAATAAGAACATTGAATTTTAAAGAAAAAACGTGAAATTTTATATTTTATGAATATCACAATATAAAAATGAAAATGGTTATGGTTACATATTGTGGAGCCAGCGCTAGTGAAGTTTTTCCTCTTCTCGCCCTTGTGTGCCCCCTTTTGGTACACGGTACAGAGGTGTGAATAAATGTAGCATTGTGCTTTGTGAGCAATTTGTATTTGTAATGTGAGCCGAGAAGAGGCTCAGGAAGGAAGCAACGATTGCACTGAGCAATACGGAGCGACTACTTCCCCCTGACCACACTTCACTAGCTCTCGTAAGTGACTGACTTGATCGGCACTAGGCACGTGACGTAGGCGATAACATACGAGTGCCCAGGCCGACCACTTAAGAGCATAGCGGGATAGTTGATTGTAACAATACAAAAAAAAAAAAATAATCAATAAAAAATTGCAACAAAGTAAATCAAAATATATATAAAAATTAAATTAAATTATTTTTAGGTACATCCATATATATATAAAAAAACAATGAATATAAATTCTACTTTAAGGTGTCGGCGTCGACAAGGAGGCAAAAGAAGAAGAGGAAGGCGATGGCTGGGTGATGTGGGGAATGATCTGCAGAGGGATTGGACAGTGGAGAGGTCGAGCTGCTGACAGGGAGGGCTGGAGAGGCGTTGTTGCGGAGGGCCCTGGAAGGGCTGTAGAGCCATGGGGAAAAAAAAAAAAAAAATAACCTGAAAATGTATGTACCTTGTCAATTGCCCTTCTTTGGTTGCCCAGTTGATCGAAGTCAATGTCTTAGAAATGTTAGCAAGTCAGTATTGAATTTAGAGGAAATTGTGTGTTCTGTCTCTGGCCATGTCCCTTCATTGAGCATTATGTTTTTTTTCATTTAAATTCATTGTATGTCGTTTAGTATATGTCTGAAAGTGTGTGTCTGTCTATCTTCATCACACCCGTCTGTTTGTATAATGTTAAACCGTTTCAGACAATATTTTGTGTTTTCATGCTCTGTTAAAAATTGTGTTAATTTAAAGTCTGAACTGTGCAAATGTTTGTAATTTATACTCTACTAATAATTATCATTAAAGATGAGTTTGTAAATTTCCTGTGTTATGCGAGGGATGTATCTGTATATGTACGAGTTCCAGTCAGTTCTTAAATTTCCTATGGCAATGTTTCAATACTAGGTTGGTCTCATACTCCATGCCAAGTTTTTAAAGAATTGATACTTAATCATTAATCAGCTACCTTCCAATACTTCAGGAAATGTAAATATTGTGATAGCTGTGATCATCATTGATATATATCATATTCTGATCATCAGTATCTATTTTGTATAAAATAAAAAATAAATAAATGTAACTATTGTTATTTGTTGATTGCCTATAAAATTTTTTTTTTTTTTTAAGGTTTAGTATAGAAGAAGAAAATTTTTTAATTGATATGTACCATAACTACAGAGGATCATATTTTCATTCAGTCTGTGGTTTAATGTTAAATCGTCATAGAACCCATATCTTAAAAAAAATCGAGAGGATGAAGAAGAAAGAACTTCTTGGTAAATATACGTATAAATATATCTTTTATACCAATCTAGATGTACCCTCCCCCTGTTGCAGTGATATTTTCATCTAGCTTTTGTAATATTTCCTTTTGATTGATTATCAGTTAATTCAATTGAATGTTTTTCAGGATCTAGGCCTTCTTCAAATAGAATAAATTCTAAATCTATGAAATTGCGGAGGCTGATTTTAAATGATATAATGAATAGACGAAATTATAATGTTGAAAGCTTGAGGCATCGTTTGAACCGTCGCTCCTGGTTGTCAATTGGAAGGGAATATGATGTGTCACCCGCTTTAGCAAAAGCCATTTTTATTTGTGAACTTTTACCTCAATTATGTGCTGTACATCCTGTGAAATTCCATCGATTCTTTGTAAAAATGATCTATCGGTAATATTTATATTTGTTTATTACTGCATTTATTAGTTTATAGTCTATTTTAATTGATTTAACTAAGCTGTGAATTGTTGAAGTTGTAATACAGTCGAACCTGGATAAGTGGAATCTCTTGTTGTTGACAGGATTTCAATTTCACTTATACAGGTCATTAAGGTCGCATGTACCACTAAAAGAGGTTCTCAAACAACTGGTAATTTTTATAAATGTAAAAATTTATTACCTTTGTATGTAGTATACACAAGAAAAGATACATATATAAAATGTTTAAACAATCATTATAATTATTACATAATTTTGTAATATGAAAATAAAACAATGCGGGTTACGCATATATGTACAATTGTATTAGTGAAAGTAATCACTTATTTTTTCGGCTCATAAAATTTGTTATTCTGTGTCATATAATCATCAGCTCCTTTGTTCATTTCCAAAAGCGTCTACAACTTCTCAATACAATTTAGTGCATCATTTTTGGTGATCGATTGCCTCTCTGACTCTTCTGCATTTTCTTAGCTTCTTTTTCTTCTTCTTGGTCGGGATTGTCCAAATTTTCATTGTCACATGACATTCTAGATTTTTCTAGGATTTCTTCATCATTCAGTTCTCCTGCTGTCATAATTTTGTCATCCATGTGAACATACTGTTTATATGTTGGAAACTTTTCATAGGTATCTCCTGACACTTTTTCCTAATCTTATGGCTGAAGTCCGAGAGTATCTGTTTCCGATTCTATTTGCACATCATCATCATCAGCTGTGTTATAAAATGTAAACATGTGCTTAATGTTTACACTTTATGTACCAATCAAAATAAACAAACTCATCTATCCCTTCACGTTTTCTTACTATATAAATTCCACTCAAAGAGGTAAATACAAAAATTGTCCCATTTACAGAGGCAATTTCCACAAAAATTGATTCCACTTATATAGGTGAAAACATTCCGGTTATAGAGTTTATTTAAGGGAAAAACCATGGGAAAAGTCTTGTACTACTTATAGAGGTATTCCACTTATCAATCCAGATTCGACTATAATACAATTTCTAATAAAAGGAAAAAATTAAAATAACTTACTGATTGAAATATGAGTACATAATTTATTTCTTTATTAGTTTTTAGTAAATACAACACAGTTCCACCCCACCATGGTAACACAATTTTTTCGTTTGTAGAATAAAATTCATAAACTAAACAAATTTATTTAATTTTATAATACAACTATATACTTATTTCTAAAGTTCCTGGGTCGAACAGTAGACTACTTTACTTGTATAAATCTACTATATCTTCAACTTACTTTTAACAGGAACTTTCTTCAGATTTTTTACATTAAGCACAGTTATAAATGAAATAGCAATAAAATTTCTCTACTTCAGATTAGTGTGACAAGTCTTTTCGGTTCCTAATTTTTTTTAATGAAATTTATCTGGATTTCAACCTTTTTCAGAACATTTAAATTTAGTGATTGGAGTAACATATAAATCATTTAAGTGGAAGTAAGCATATTGACTAAATTTAAAGTAATCTTAACGTGAAAGATAATATTACCTATTAATTTGTTTGGATATAGTTTCAAAATTGAAATAAATATCAATGGGGTTTATCAAAGAATTATGATAAACTGCCTATGTGCAGAAAAACCACTACATCCTTTGAAGGGTCTTGTATACTTAAATTTTTAATGACAGCATCTTAATAAAGTTTCTTCCACACAAAAATTGAAATGTACTTTGAGCGTAATATTTACTACTTTGTTAATAGCCAATAAAGGCAAAAATATCTCTTAAGTATTTAGTTCATCAAAAATTTTTTACAAAAATTCTTGTTTAGTTTACAAAGAGTAAAATTTATTGTTCAAACTAAATTTTTTGAATAGTCTAATGAGATTATATTCTTAGTTTATTAATTTATACAAATTTTAGAATTAAACGTTCTGATTGGAAAACATGGGAAGACGTTAAGTGGAAAGAGCTCTCTACTACTCTTTATGGCGTTGGACCAGCATTTGTTTATATCATGTTGAGGAAGATAATAATGGCATCTGTGCCTAAAGAAAAGTGGGGCAGTTTTAAAGGTTATAATTTATTTTGTTTAACTAATATATATATATTGTATTATATGTTTGAACTATATTAGTCTTATAAATGATTTACTGAATATGGAGATAATGGTTTTATCGGATATGTATAATAAGTGAATAGGGTATCATTCCCTAGTGATTCGCCTATTTGAGAGAAAATCCGCTGACTTTCTTAAATTATTGTCTTGTTTAAAACATAAAGTAATAAAATTATAATGTTTTAAGTTTTCCAATGTTTCATATTGATTCTTACATTCGTAGAAGTTTTGTTGGTGATTTGAGAGAGAAAACAGAAATGAGAAAAGTATTTGTTGTGTGCCACATGATATTAATGATGAATAGTAACTATAATTAATATTTTCATGTAATTTATATCTTTCGTATAATTCATAATCCTTTTCACTATTTTTACCAAATAACTTTTATAATAAACTCTCATATTATTATCATTAACTATGTTATTATTATTATTATTATTTACCTTATAATTATTTTATCGTGCTAGTCATATATTGCTTTTTGTTATGTTGCTAGTCATTGTCTTTTTTTAAATTGTGATGATTGCCTAAAACTTAAACGTCGGCACATAATAAAGTTTTCAATTGGCCGCACCCAAAATAAAACTTGTAGACATTTCTGCAGTCAATTGCGTCTCCACCCTTAATTAATTTTACATTAGTTTGAATTTAAAGAAAACTAGAAATTGGTATTTTCTTCATTAATTGATAATCATGTTAATTATAATTTTAATACTTAATGATAGTAGATTATAAATTCTAATTTTTTTTTCTTCTAGATTGTGCTGACTTTTTACACCAAAATGTGCTGCCTTATTTTGAAAACAAACATAAAAAAGTAACTTTAAATAGGATCATAATTAAACAAAATGAGAATGGTGGTTGAAATGTTTATTTTGATTGAACTTTTTTTTCCATCAGTTTATTGAAAAAAATTAAATAATGTATATATTTCAACTTCTATAGGAACAAGTGTGAAAGGCACACTTGAGCTTACCATCTTTTTTACGGAGAATTAATGGTTATAGCTTCTGATCTATAAAAGAAGCCAAAATTAAACAGTTCTGTAAATAAATATTTGTCCTTTGTTATATGTATTTTTTAAATTATCCTTATCTGATGTTCCTTATTCATTTATAGCAAATACTATATAATTGAAGCTGTTTTATTTAATTAAAATGTACTAAATTTATTGATCACTATAAAATAAATTGAGTAGTAGCTGGAAAAGGGGCTCATACTGCAAAAAGAATTTTGTGATCTACATTTATTTTTTTATAAATTCATGCCCTAATTATAAAATATTTTCCATTATTCTTTTCTGTTGATCTTATTCTACTAATATTTGAAAATTAAAATGAATATTCACTACACTGAATATAAAAATTCAATGATCAATTTGTAAACTTGATATAACTCTCCATTTTATGCTACTCTAACTTTCCATTTTGTGATTTTTACATCTTAAAACCTTCTGTTTCCTGTTATTTAACCATTAGATATAACGTTATGTAAAATTATTCTTAAGTCGAGATCAACTTATTTAATCAGAAAAACTAACTATAATCTTTTCTTATTTCCTCATAATTTACATTTAATTGTTTTTTCTTTTATAAATTATATCTTGTTTTCCTTCACTCTGATAAACATCAGTGCAAATTATGCAGTTAATTTAAATAGTTCTATTTCTTTTATAACCTCTATTAACTTAACATTATACAGTTAGACTTCTTGAACCCATATCATTTTTGACCAATCCCCAGGGAAAAAAACAATTGATTTAAATCTAATGAAACCATGTAAAGGTATTTTGGATTGGTAAAGAAGGACTCATATTGATTTTTAGTTATTAAATATTTATTGCACATACATCGTTATTTTTATAGACCATGAAGATTTTTGGCTGCATGGTATGCAGGGAGCACGGGGTAGTGGTGGCTAAGGACCATGGTTTAGGAGGAGTAATTTTGATTTTTAGTTATTAAATATTTATTGCACATACATTGTTATTTTTATAGACCAAGAAGATTTTTGGCTGTACGATATGCAGGGACCATGGGGTAGCTAAGGACCATGGTTTTCACGGTACTGCAGCATACTACCCATATCTTCATAACACTCGCCAACAAAAAAATAATTTTTTTTAGTTATATAAAGCTGAATAGCATAAGCTAGTAGAACAAACCTCTCTTATTGCAAAAATGACCAGCAAGAAGTTATAACACGCAAGCAATCCTTGTTACATTAAACAAAGTATATGCACAATGGTGCCACTTGTTTATTTAACAATGCTTTTATTAGCTTTCTTACTCCTGTATATCGATTATTTTTATAATTTATATTAAGTTGACATCTAAGAAGCATACATACATCAAAAACATTTTTTTTAAACACGTTAAATTTCTTTTTTTCTTTTTGGGGGGGTCACATCTCTCTTTAAAAACCAGCAGTAATCACCCATAATTGGTGGATCCTATCGTCCTTAATACCGAATTTACATTGTTCTCAAATCTTGATGGAATCTTACACCTTGCTCGTCACTGACCGCACCTAAGTTCTCAGGAAAAAAAAAAATGAGAATACAGAAAGTTAATTTTTAATGACATTCGGCAACCAAGTAACTGGTATGCCACAATCTTGTTGCCTAAAAGGCCCCTCACTGCATTTGCAAATGTGTTCCAAGCCCTAAGTTCTTGCATGCTGAGCTTTTTTTTAAAATGCACATCGTCCAGCAATTTTCTAATTTGTGGACCAATAAAAATTCCTTCTTTAAGTTTGGCGTCACTTAAGTGGGGAAAGAGTTGCCTTAGGTATTTAAATCCTTCGCCCTCTTTACACATAGCTTTCACAAAGTTTTTCATGAGCCCAAATTTAGAGTGCAAAGGTGGCAAAAGAATATTTTTTGGGCTGGAAGAGGCACATATTTAACATTTTTACTTCTTGGTTGAAATTCTATCCTTTCCGGCCAAATCTTCTTTATATAATGTTCATTTACTGATAGACTGTCCCACAAACACAAACAGCAATATTTTGTAAAACCTCCCGGAAGTCCTAGTAAATTGCTATTACTTTTAGATCCCCACATATCTGCCTTTTGTACCAGTTGTAGATAATTCTCTCTAAAACATAGTTTCATAGTCTTGTATCATCATCACTGAATGGGCAACTGGTACATATAGGAGGGTCATCCGGAAAGTTGTACGCGTTTGTGCAATAAAGACACAGGAGTAAATATTAACAAATATAAACATTTTTATTGGAAAGAACATATTTTACACTACTTCTCCACATAATCTCCAAGCAAATTGAGGCATTTCTAATAACGTTAAATCACAAGGTCGAACGTTTCATGCATTAAGAAATTTAATATCACGGCCCTCACTTCACAACTGGCGGCATTCTCAATTTGTTTAAACTTTATAAACGATCACAGGCAATGCTATCGATCACGCAACCTCTCACAGAGCAGGCAGACAAAGCACTGACCCTGGCCAGCGGCTACGCGCGTCGTCAGTGCTAACGACGGATGCGGGTACTACTATCCGGATGGCCCTCATAGATGGTTTGATATTTTCATTATGAAGTAATACATCTTTGAAACTGTATTTCGACGAGTCTATGAATAAGCGCCACTCACGGGTAGAATGCTCGATATTGAGTAGCTGCATAAAACCATCAATATCAGTACGCGTGCACAAGGCATTTTCCATAGTATAAAATGCAGAAAACGCTGCATTTCTTTTCAGAAAATTTGTAATTTTTGTTTCTTTGGGTAGCAAATTCCACTCCTTAAAAACCAGGAAGTTCTGATTGTTCCTTTGAAAACCCCAAATCACATAGTTCATTTTGAAGAATCAAATGTGCCTCATCAGCACTGGAACCTGGAACAAATGTGGGGTCAGTACACTCTTTTTCTGAGCTGGTTGATGATGTGGCATCGTTGGCATTATCTCCTAAAACAATATCTTGCCACTCTAAAGGCGCAGTCGGCACTGGCAAGTCTGCATTGTGAGGAACAGGTCTTATGGCAGAAGGTACATTTTTTTGCTTTGCTTATTTGGAATAACCCTCAGTCTTTGTCATACAGAAATAGCAATCATTAAGATAATTGGTGGGTTCTCGTCAAATCATTGGAACCGCAAAAGGCATACTTTTTCTCTTCCTTATCTTGATCTCCGATTGAAATACCGAAATATAGAAAATAGGCTTTTTTTACATTTACAGAAAATGGCCTTCTTTGTGACTTAACAAATATAACATAACTTGTTAGGAGAAGTTCTGCAACTCCGGTGCGTTTTACTTGACATTTTTGTCGTACTGAGTTAACTAAACAATTGGAAAACCTTTCTTACCACCATATAACCACTCACAGCTAAACTCAAACGAAAATTAAATAAGACTCTCTCTCTAAACTAAATAAGACCTGCTCTTTTAAAGTGAGCGACCGCTCATAAAATTTATTATATTTTTACGTCAAGACATCTGGCCGCTTTTCACAATTTAATTTTAAAGAACCTTTTGTCAGTAGTTTCTGAGCCATGTTATCTCTCGGAGCCTTAACCATACCGAATACTTATACCTGCCGGTAAGGGAAGGTCTATTGTGCGTAGTGCCAAATGGTACATGTTAGGACTTTTGTGATATTTTTTCTATTATTAGGAAGGTATTAGCATTTTAAAAATAATAGGCTGAACAGTGTTACAAAAATGGTGTCGGCCAGTGTAATTAGAGATCCAAGGCTGTCCATGATTAGCGGTTAAAAATGACCTACATTTCTTTCTCTTAAACAGACTGCCTTTAGACCAAACAAACCTCCAAGTTGCTATTTGACATCATGGAAAACCAGAACACAATTCTCAATAAAAGTACACAGGGTAGGGCCATCACATCTACATCCTCAGTGCTAAATTGCTTTGCAGCCCAACTCAATGATGTGTCCTTAGTCTTAACTTGAATTGTGTAGCTAAAGGTCAACAACCTTTTAATGAGCAAGTACTGGGGAAATAATTTTTGTTATTAAAATTTGAAAAATCAAGATGATATACAATATTTGGCAAGACAGCTATCTATCCCAAGGGAGAAAATCTTTCACGTAACATCTAGGGTTAGGCTTGGCCCATAGGGTTCCATTTTAAGCTTTTCTTTTTAACTCCTGGCTCCCACAGTAGAACTTGAATAGATATATTAGGTAACTCCTTGTTAGTTAAATTTATACAGAGGGTTGTAAAGATAAATAATAATAAAGTAGTATTGCATGTAAAAATATTTATATCCATTAAAATTTAAAAAAAAATTGTACAATCTATTTATGCTTATATATTATGTCTTAACTTTTTTGGATTCTTTTTCTAGAGCTTTGGCTTTAGCTTTTTCATAAAGAGGTAGCAGCTGACCTTCTTTTGCCAAGATTTTTAAAATTTCAACTATTAAAGGTAAATAATTGTGTTTTCTTCTAATATTTTCTAACTGGTAATGTTTAACTTTATTCTCTTCTTCTTCAATTAACAGCTTGATTCGAGCGATTTCTGATTGAATAGAGTCTGTTTCCATACCATTTTCCTACAAGAAAATAAAAAAATACACATATGTAAAATAAATAAAATCATAACATACAAAGATACAGTGGAACGTAGATTATCCAAACTAATGTTAACAGGGGTGGTTTGGATAATAAAAAATTTGGATAATCGAAATTCACTAAAAAATAAATACCAACCAAATGAATAGGAAGGGATTCAGAGAAACAAATAGGTATTGAAGTCTAAGTCTTCATTTTTAGCTCTTTCCGAGAATTGATTAGATCGAAATCCTTATTGATGTTCATGGGAAAAATTATTTTATTTAAAATAACAATAATTTTAATAAAACAAATAAGTAACTGGACAATCTGATCAAATTAATTAAAATTACATTTGAAAAAAAAAAAACAGTTCTGTTAATTGAACGTTTGGACAATCAATGCTCCACTGTATATTTAAATATTTTTATTTTGAAGAGAAAAGATTTGTCCTGGACGAGATTCGAACCCGGGTCGTCTGTATCTCTAGTGCAGAGCTCTAACCACTGAGCTACCAGGGGTCGTATCCAAGTCAGACAAATCAATTCTCTTCACCGATCCTATATCCCCGTGATCTCGCAATATTTGCGATGTATGCACAGGGAAGAATGTTCATAAAACATTACTTTAATTGGGATTGTTAAGGCCAGATGAAGTAGTAACCTTATAAAATATTATTAGTTTTAATTATAAAAAATTAAATCATTTTTCGTAAAAGAAAGAACATTATATTTACTTATTTTTGCTATATTTTATTTCTTAATATAATAATTTAAACGTTTAATTTCATAATTGTTTAGTATAATTTAATTTAAAAGGTAATTTTATTTGTTTAGTGATAAGTGTAATATTTGTAGTAAGTTTGAAAACATATGTTATAAAAGTGAAGAGAGAAAAACAAAATTTGATCAAGCATCAGCCGGTACTGGTAAACAGGAAAGGACCTATTCTCCTATAGGATAACGCCCGACCACATGTTTCAATACAGACAGTGAATAAATTAAAGGAGTTGGGCTGTGAAGTTTTACCACACCCCCCATATTCCCCTGATCTATCCCCTATAGACCACCACTTTTTTCGGAGTTTGGAAAATTTTTTGCGAGGAAAATTGTTTACCAATGAAGACATTAAAAATGCATTTTCTGAATTCCTTTCATCACGTGACTCAACGTTTTTCAAATCTGGGATAGAAAACTTGGTAAGCCGTTGGCAAAAGTGTATCGAAAATGAAGCTAAATACTTTGAATAAAAAATATGTTAGATTTGATCTCAAATTTTTAATTTTCTTCCTGGTTCTAAAAGCGTTCATTTCATGTGTGACAACCCAATATATTTATAATTTATTGTTCTTTTAATGGTGAATATTTTTATTTTGAAGAGAAAAGATTTGTCCTGGCCGGGATTCGAACCCGGGTATTCTGCATCTCTAGTGAGGTACTTTCCCAACTGAGCTACCAGAGGTCGTAACCGACCAGGACAAATCTTTTCTCTTCAAAATAAAAATATTTAAATAAAAGAAACAATGTTCTATAAAATGACGCAACAATTCACAGTTAAGACAGAGTAAAAAATAGAGGTAATTTTCAACATTAAAAAAAAAAAATTAATGTTTAAATAATGAATTAGAGGCCAAAAAATTGCATGCATTAGAGTTGTAATAAGTCTAATGATATGCAAAGGAAAAAAACTAACCTCTACT
Organism: Troilus luridus; assembly: GCA_964056705.1. Classification (NCBI taxonomy): domain Eukaryota; kingdom Metazoa; phylum Arthropoda; class Insecta; order Hemiptera; family Pentatomidae; genus Troilus; species Troilus luridus. The sequence continues at coordinate 120,539,579 of OZ057413.1, forward strand.
TGTTTTTGAAGCTGCTTCAATTCTCTCTCATATTTCATTTTCTGATCTGATATTACAGCCATTAAGTTGAAATGTATTTCTCCTTCATTGTACCTGGGAAAAATCAAGACAAGAATAGTAAATAATACATCAATGTTTTACAAAATATTTGCTGATAAGACTGGAAACGGAAAATTCCAAGCTGGAAGTTCAATCCCCTTTAAAATATGGCTTTTCGCGTCCTAATTTAAAAGCATAGTAGGTTAAGTGTCCAACAGCTTTAAAATTAAAGGATACCATATTGTAAAAAAAAAAAAAAAAGTTTTCCAATTGTTCGAACATCAAAAATAAAGAGATATAAGAAAGAATGAGCAATGAGAAAAGAAAAGGTTGTGTTCTTATTTCAAGAATCCATGCCAAAATAAGATTTTTTTTCTTTTAACTTACAGAGCTTGCAAAATGTTTTAAAGTTACAATTGATATCAACAAAGATGTAATTATTGCGCTTACTAATCTCTGAGCTTAATTTTACTCTACATTTTATTTAATTTAATAAGAATAATGATTATTAAAACTGATTTTTTAAATAAGTTAAAAAAAAATCTTAATACTTTCATCCAAAACTAGTCTATTGAAAAAATAACAAAAAATCTTTTTCTCTGCACGTTCTAAAGCATGTGAAGGAGAGTGGGATTGCCCACATGTATATAGATGAAGTGGTATCTTACTTGTTGATTCTCTTCTGGATAATGGGCCTTACAAAATCTAGCCAGTCTGATTCTGCAGGAATCTGCCCAAGATCAATTGGCCCTTCCTTTAGTCCATCTAATTCATAAAGTCGTCCATCAATAGGTATGTATCCTACAAAATGATAAATATCTTCATCCTTAGGAGCATTTTTGTTATCGAATTCAAAAAGGGTTTGCCTGTAAAAGTTTAAAGTCTGTTAATAACTTACAAAATTAAAGAATGGGGTTGGCTATGATTAATAAATGTTTTGATTTTTGAAACGATCAATAGTTAACATGTACAAATGATCTTGGTTTCTTTGATATCTATGGAGCTATGATATCATATTTTATTCAGACCTTTAACTAAAGTTCTCAGTACTCGCAAGAAGATCCTCAAAAAGGTATGCTAAGCAGAGAGTTGGTAGGCACAGATTGAGAAAGATCTCATAAAATATAGAATCATAACTGTAAACAAGGATTATTTTTATGTATTATGCAAACAATTATAAAGAAACAATAATAAATGGTATAAAAATAAGGCTTTTTTATTTTGGAAGCTTTATTAAGGCCATGTCTACATTTTTTATTTTCCAATATTTTTCTATCAGACTTTTAATAATAATATCATATTAATAAGTATACCATTGTAAACATGTTGGCCAAACTCAATTTAAAAACATGAATTGTTGGCAAGGTCCAGTAGAGTAAAAATGAGATACACATTAGAAAATTATATTGGAAAAGAAAATCGGGTACTTGAATATTAATTAACACCGCGACAGCTACAGATTTTGCAGGTTTTTAAGTGCCGCCAGTCTACACCTATAATTTTTGTGACAAATCATAAAATAAAACATTTTATTAATGTTGTTGTTAAGAATGTTATCCATGAAATATATTTATTAGGGTTAGAATTTTAATTTTTTTAAATAATCATCAACAATTAAAAATAAAAAAAAGATAAATTGTGCTACTATCTGAAATGTTTTCAATAATTTTATCAAGAAGGGTAGAGCCAGTTCTATTAGGAACAGTGACAACAAACGAATCTTTTGTTTCTCTACATATACCACCAAACACCCACTATTCGGGTAATATTCGACCACAATTATTTTTACGTTTAGTAAACAAACTTTCATCAATTTCCACAATGCAATCTGGTCTAGCTACCTTCTTCTTTGGTTTATTCTCCATATACAAGACACATAATTTACGCACGTAATTTAAAATACTAACCCCAGTAAATATATTTCATGGATAACATTCTTAAAAACAACATTAATAAAGTGTTTTATTTTATGATTTGTCGCAAAAATTTTAGGTTTAGACCGGCTGCACTTAAAAACCACAAAACCTCTAGTGCGGTGGTGTTAATACACAAGTACCTAAAATCGTTATTGACAAGAAAGAAAAGAATTTTTTGAAATGAAAATTCTGAAATGAAAATTCTGTAAAGAAAAAATAAACTCATGTAGCTGAACAACAAACTTCTATTTGTCTATGGATGATCACATACTTTTAACTTTACAAATGATTCTGTATAATAGGACATCAAAGGGTTAGAAGTAGACATTAAAGAGCCTCTAGTAGTGAAGATTAAAAGGAGTTGGCAACAAGATGCTAACCAACCCTTTTCTCAAAATGAAGCTTAAAGCTGTCTCTTGTTGACTAGAAATAAGCTTTAATCCATTCACCAGGCGTTTCTTCAGGTTTCGATCGTGTAGTCAAATTCTTTGCTGGCGTTTAGCTGGCCCTACTGCAAGCTTCCTCAGGGCTTAATCTGAGACTGAAAATGTTTTTTCGATGCTTCGATGTTTATATCTTCTGGGTCTGTGGGGGGAGCCTTAGTAGAGTAGTTAAGAAGTGTAGTGGTGGGACAGAAAGAAGGATATTGGAGGTGATCGAAATAGTCAAACACCCCCAAAATTTCAACAGAGAAGATTATAAACTCAGTAAATTATGGCTCCCAAACATACCAGTGGCCAAGAAAAACCCAAAAAACTTTAAAGAAAGGACAAACCAAGCAGAAATCAGCCAGTTGAGGCCCATCCAATGAGAGACCACTTGGTCGGAACCCAGCCGATCAGATCATTGGAGGAATAGGCTCCCCCCCACGGACCCAGAAGCTATAAATAGCGAAGCATCGGAAAAACATTTTCAGTCTCAGATTAAGCTCTGAGGAAGCTTGCAGTAAGGCCAGTGAAACGTCGGCAAAGAAGACTACACAGTCGAAACCAGAAGAAACACCTGATGAAGGGATTAAAAATATTGGCCATGACAATTTTAGAGAGTATTTAAAAATAAGATGTTCTAAAAGCAACCAAAAGGAAAAGAGAAGGGAATCTTACAGAATGTCAATTGGGACAACCAGGTAGGAAACAAACATGTGATCACAATGTAACAACATTAATCAACTTGACCAAACTCGTATCTCCTCTTTTTTTTAATAAAATTGATTTATAGGAGAGGTCTCAAAAATTCTGTTTTAAACACTTGTCAATTATACAATAATTGAATATTTCCTAATTATTTAATTCTCACTACATTCTGCATCCTAAATACCATGGCTGCCTGTGAATACCACCTCACAGCTGATTATATTTTTTACTACATACATCTTATAGTCTTAAAAAGGGGCATCAGGACTAGCAACTGCAATTAGCTAAATAAAAAAACTAGTACACATGAATTATAGAATAAAAAAAGAATCAATTTTATGAAGATTTACCTGGCGAATGAGTTATGCACAGTTCTGATTACATGAGCATTGCTCAATGCTAAACCTTTCATGTTGGCATCAAAAGTCAGGCAGAATTCCTTAAATTCCGTCAGCGTGGAACCTAATTGTAAGTCAGGGTGTTTACAATTTAGTAGAATACTAAGAATAGCTTGAGTCGCACAGGCATTATTTATAACCTACAAATAAATAATGTCCATCCATTATTCAAAGTTTTAATAAAGTACTTCTATTAGCTAAATCCTAAGAGGACCAATGTGAATTATGTCTCATAATTCCTACTTTTGAAATATAATTTCATTAAATAATTATGAAATCATAAACAAAATCAACTTGGAACATTTTTTAATTATTAGCCTTTTTAGCATCAAACTGTAGATGAATTAAATAATTTGATTTAAATTTATTTAATAATAAGAATGAATTTATCAGTGTTTTACACACACACATGCACATATATTGAATACTAATTATCCTCTAACTGGACCATTTTCTTCCACATACATATTTATATAAATATATAAAAACATGAATAATTATCAAATAACCACTTGTCAAATAAAAAGCAAATTAGAAGTAATTTTTGACAAGTTTATATTATATGTATGGGTTGACAAAGAACCATTGCTGTTTTTTTTCAAAGTAGGTTTGTAGTGTTCTGGAAAATTTTTTAGCTCAACAGAAACTTATATTGAACTGAAGTATTTTATAGACTCTAATGAACTAATAGCAAAAAGTAGTCTTAAGCAACTATTTTAAATAATATTGAAAACATCTTAGTTACCAACATTACAGAAGAAACACAAAAGATAATTAATTATATTTGTAATGGGAGTGAAATATAGCGAAGGTTATAAACAGCCGGGTGACCAATGAGGTTTTGGGTGAAATGGATTTGCCACTGCCTCAACCATTTAATTTATTGTATTCAATAGTTATTACGTGACCAACAATAATTAATAGTTATTTTTAGTTCACTATACATAGTTTTTATTTATTTATATTACAGTGGCAAATCCATGCGTAACCTGTCCCCACCCGATATGTACAAAAAAAAAAAGGTTACGCTTTCATTGCTTTATATAAAAAAAATTATAAATTGTTTTCTGACTTGTACCAAACGGAAATAAAGAGTTATTACTTGAAATTTAGCTCTTTAAATATTTATAAAACATTATACTAGAGGCAAGAAATAAATATCATATGTTACCTGCTTCGCAAAAAATATCTTCTCCAGTCTATTGTCTCTAACTATTGAACCTGCTGGTTCATCATTAGCTTTCCACTTAAATAAAAAAATTAATCCATGAATTGGCCTAAAAAGAAATAAAATATGGTATTACCAATTATTAAATAATAATACTAATTACTGATTAATTTTTAATCAGAAGCTGGTATGAAAATAATTTTAAGGAGCCTTTTCCTTGGTGTGTGTGATTATGATTATTGTACCGCACTATTAACTAAGACTTGACTATCGGTGGGATTATCATAATTATTATACAGGATATCATGACAGCTCTATTTTGTTGTAATTGCTCTACTCTGAACTGTAAAGTGTTTGACGACAATTATGTGTCTTTGAATATATAATTTAAACACAAAGAAGGAAAATAAAATTGCCAGTTGTTAATATTTTAGTTTCTATTTGCGGTGAATGAGTCATGAAATTTTTCTGGAAAGTGCCGAATCTTCTCTTACACCCACATGTAATATTTCTAAATTTCCTAGTTTTGATATTTTTAACACTCATTTCCTTCAATTCCTATCACCTCTGACTTCTCCAATATATTCCACCTACAATTGTAGTCTTATACTTTATTTTCACTTGTCTTGTTTTCATCTTTCTTATAGTAAGAGTTTATATTTACTTATGATGGATAGAATTGGCGAGGGGGTGCAGTCAAAGATAATACAGAATCACAGAACTTATTTTTTAATTGTGCCAACATTTCGGCCTACGATATAGGCCATCTTCAGGGCAAACAGCGGGTGTGGTGCCTTGTCAAACTAACACCTGTCTACTCGTACAAAACTCCAACTCATCTCTAAATTAAACAAAGGATGGAATTATCTAGTCAACTATTTTCCACTCTCATAAGTATTTATATTCTTTATGATCTAATCTATGAGGTATCAAATCTATAGATACTATCAACTACCATTATGTCCATATGATTTATTGAAGAGTTAATATGTTTTTTGAAGTTCCAATATTACTAATTACGTCACCTATAGTTACCAAGTATGAAATTTACAACATTTATCTCCCTCTAAATATAATAGGGTTAGCTCTAGCGAATTTCTAGAATAATTCTCAGGCACAAAAATTTGTCAGGTAAGATTCCTTTCCTCCTCTGTTCCCTCACTCCTTATTACTTGGCCATTTATCAGTTCTATATTAATACCTGGAGCAAATAGATACTATTTTTTTAATTCCACAGTTTTCTTTAGTCTTTACATTATTTTAACTTTTATAATGTTATTTTTATAAATAGATTATCTTCAATTCACTTTTATTATTTCACTCATATCTATAAACCATTCTCTCATAGTAATACTGAATTTATCTTATTTTCTCCAGATAATCATTATCCTATATTTTTAATTTAAAACATACCTAATATTGATCATAGCTAATGTTTGGGCCAAAATGATGGCTTTCAGGAAGTGAATTAGCTAGCTACTACCCCACTCAATATCCAAGATTTATTTATTAAATTATTACAGTAATAATACCAATGAACATACATTTTACATTTAAAAAAACACTGAGTTTGCACAAATTGAATTAGATACACTTGCTGTGACCATTATCTAATAACACAAATCAATTGAGAAGTTGAATCAAATCTAAATGAACATATCAATGCATTTTACAGAGAAATATTTAATCGATATTCAAAAAGTACAAATAATAGAAAACAACTGTAATGGACCCATTCAATTTGTCTCAAATAAAAAAGATTTATAGTTAACACTACCCTTATCAATACGCAGAAATTCATACCAATTTATAAACTAACAAACAATCAAGCATTGAACCAAAGGAAATTATCTGGAGCAAATTTCAATAATAGCAACTAATAATTCAAACTACTGAATATACAAAAATACATATTTAAACTATATGGATCAATTCTAATTAACAAATCCAAAATATATTTAATACAATATTCCTTACTTAAGAGGTTTAAATTGTTCAGGTTCTAAACTCCAAAGTTCTTCTACCTCAACCCCTTTACAGCCTGAAATCAGGATGTAATCAATGTTTCAAACTGATTGAAATAAAATGGATAAATATCGTTGGTTCAATAAATAAATACCGAATTCCTTAATGAGTTCTGTAAAAACTCCTGGATCACTTTCAATAAGACACCAATTTCCACCCGATGCTGCCATTAATTATTATTTTAAAGTAATATATTTAAATGTTTATGAAAACTCAATGACTTCACTATTCGCCAATACTTAACATAACCTATATAACGACTTGAGATAGGCATCAGCCAATTCAAGAAGTTCCAGGACCAAGATATATATATATATATATATATATTTTTTTTATTCTTGTATATAAGTATATGTATTTATAAATCTTATTTCCTGACATTTACATACGTAGTTTATTCGGTTTATATAAAAATTCAATGGTTACAAATAATATTTTAAAGTATTATAGTCTTTAAAAACGAAATACTATTGAATTAGTGCTAAGGATTACATTAATAACTAAAATTAATTCAAAATAATTCCAAAATAAATAATCCAAGTAAAGTTACTATAATTTCTAAAGAATATCTATTTAATACAAAAAATAAAATAAAATCCAATACTGTTTGTTAATCTCCCCCCCTTCTACAGTTTTAAATTAAATAAGCTATCATTTCGTTTAAGAGTTAGTTTATTATTGCAAACTTATTTTATCTAATAAATTTTATTCGTTGTTGAGTGGTAGTAAAATAGAATAAAAAAAAGTAAATATGTTTTTCTCAAATAAGTATGCTTTTGAACCGATAGTACATATCGGGATTACACGGTGTCCTTTGTTTACGTTTAGTACATTATATGATGTGTTAAATATTTTGATGTTATCTCTGTTAATATTTATCTAATTCGTCGCAAATATGAAATTAAAAGTGCTTAGTTTTTTATTTATTTCTTGCCTACTTCATTTATCCAATGGGAGGATTCACAAATTGTCAGTAAAAGTTAGTGTTAATATTGACTTCGAATGTTTTATTACAATATTTTAAGAAGTATTTTCAATATTTAAATAAATGAATTGTTCCAGGATGACAGAAGGCAGTACATAGCTTTGAGTACATTTGGTTTTTATAAAGGTGGAATTTTAGAAGTCAAATTGGAGAATTTCCATACTGACAGATATGCTGATAATGATAAGGTACGTGTGTTTTTGACTAATTTCTAAAACTTAAATTAATCCTCATAAAATTTCGAAATAGTTGTTAGTGGATATGAGTTATCTGGAGACAATTTTGATCCTAAACAGGTCTTAGTAACTGATTTGCCTTAAACCATATTATTTGTGTGTTTGCCTATAAGAAATTAGCTTAGACTTTAATCATAAAATTTCATTAGTCTCAGTTTCCTCAGTTAGAGTTCCTCCTTTTTCACATGGGCCCAAGACTTTTCTCTTTTAGTATCACATTTTGAGGAATCCAGTTTTGAATTGACTCAGATGACTAGTTTCCAAACAATGGTCTATCTTTTCTCAATTCTTGGATAATAAGAAGAATATTGTTGTGATTTGAAGCTTTTGTGTCCTACAATGAAGTGAAGGATGCATTTTGTTTTATGATTAAACTCATTGTAAACATATTTATTGAAAGGATGTAAACTGGACTGAATTTATTTAATAATTCCTTCTCCAAATGAAAACCTTTTTCCAGCCATTTATGCTATACAACTTTATTATATGAAACGTTTCGACAACTACATGTCATTTTCAATCCACCTAAGAACTTTTTTTATCATCTTGAAAAGAGTTACAAGTCACATTTCTCTTTTAATTATTTATTGTCATTTTCTAAAAATTGTTACTTGGAGGCCCATTATCCTCCATTGTCCTTTTGTTAATTAACAAAATTTATTGTAAATGCTATTACAATTATAATAAATATAGCTGAAATTACAATTATATTAATAGGAGATTTAAATTTTTCATTTGATGCTACTCTTGCTATATAAATAAATAATACTAAAGCCCCTCTTAATATAATAACAATAACAATATATGAAAAGAAGAAAGATCTTAACATATACCCAATAATTATGATAGTTATTTAAGTTTGAATAATAAGGATTAACCCTATTCTTAAAGGGTGATATAAGTTTAATAACACTAAAGATACAATAATTATTAATGTTATTATTATTATATTTATTATATCAGTAAATAGTTTAAAATAAAATTTTAATTTTGGAGATTAATGATGAGCATTAGCTTTTTAGTGAAGTTTTAAAGGATTTATTCCTATTTATGATTTACAAAATCATTGTTTTATATTTTAAACTATTAAAACTTTAAAATTTATTTTATTGGAATATATTTTATTATTTAATTTACTTAGAGGATTGATTGTTTTTTTGTTCAACTCGTGAACATTCATTACTATCTCTTTTGAGTTTAGAATATATAGTGTTAATAGTATTTTTTTGTTTATTTCTAGTTATGTATAATTCTGGTTATGAATTATACTTTACTTTAACGTAAAAAGTAACAATTTTTAGAAAATGACAATAAATAATAAAAAGAGAAATGTGACTTGTAACTCTTTTCAAGATGATAAAGATGAAATGATAAAAAAAGTTCTTAGGTAGATTGAAAATGACATGTAGTTGTCGAAACGTTTCATATAATAAAGTTGTATAGCATAAATGACTGGAAAAAGGTTTCATTCGGAGAAGGAATTATTAGACATATTTATTGTTGCAGGATTTGCTTTCCTGTGCAACCTTGCACCAAAGTAAGTTTAGTGCTAATTGTTTACTGACAATATATTAGTCTGACTCTAGAGGAGGCCATCAAAAGGAATCACTGGCACGGAATATTGAACAACATATGATAGTAGGATGCCCACTCAATGTAAAAAAAATCATATATTAAAGAAAATAATTTTATTTATTATTTTCATAAGTAGATATTTTTCATGAGCGACTTAAAAATGTAAAACCAAATTTAAAATAGGGCTATATTCAAATTTTAAGTGAGACTTCTAAGTAAAGTATCATAGATACTTATCAACCGTCATAAAGATTAAGGTCTCTTAATTTGTATAATACAGTAGGTTGTTAAAGGTGGATTAAGAATGTTGATGTATCCTTAACATTTTAATTATACCACAATAAGGTTGGTGTGTTGCTCAAATTTACATAATATGGGATTTGGATTGTTTTGTCTTAATGGTTATTTGACAACTATTGTGGAACCTAGAAAATACACACTGGTACTACTCTTGAGGAGTCAGGGCAACCTGCATCTTTGCCAGACTTCTCTGTGCTGCACTGCTGTTTTCCAATTTCTTATATTTAAGAGGGGCCCTCCATCAGCCGCCCTACAGGGTTTACAAAACTTGAGCTCTCATAGAAATATCATAAGACTGAGCCTTTTCCTTACTCTATTAATAGCTAAAAAGGTTGCAATATTAAAAGTATAATTTGACAATTTAGGAAACTACCTGCATAGAAGGTCGGCTGCACATAGGGAAGCCATGTTATAAATATATAACATAGCTCGCTTCACTCACTTATTGTCCTGATTGTGGCTAGTTTGTTCTTACTGTAATACCTTTGCAGTCTCTTGGAGTTACTACTGTTTTTTTGCCTTTGACCCAGCTCTCATTGGACTCTTTTTTTATGTTGTGTTTAATACTCGGCTTTCTTCAGACTCTATTTTCAATAGAGGTCTTATGAAGGGAACTACCTAAACCCCCCCCCCCCCCCCTACCACCTCACCTCACCTCACCAATCCTGGCCTCAGTTTCCGATACGGGTTGCTTACTAAATTGTCAGATGATAGTAAATAGTTTGTTATGCATTTAATTTTTTAAACTTGGAAAGGGGATGTTAACAATTGATTTTGTTTATTACCATTGAATAGGTTATAATATTTTAATCTGACAGGCATATATACTTATTAAAATATTTATCTGTTGTTTTTTTTTAGTTTGGTTTTAGCCTCGATAAAACATTGAATGATGCCATGAATCCATATCTTGGTGGCCGTTTAGATCATTGTTTATTGGATCATCAGAATGATGGAACCATGCCAAGTAGTAATATGGCAGCAGTATTTTTTGTTATTGACCGAAAAAATAAATTGTGAGTATGAGTATGTTTTTATTATTATTTGTTTAATAAAAGTAATTAATTAAAATGATAACTAGAGTTTGTTAATTGTAAATATAACTTGAGTTCGATTTGGGTCCACCATTAATGACAGCTTCTGTATGCATATTTCCATTGCTCCCTAACAAAATTCAAAGCTTAATTAAATAATAATTAAAGATTACTAATAATTTTTAAAAAATTATTATTATGGCGCTACAACCCAATACAAGACGCTACAAGAGAGCCCTGGCCTCCTCTAACACTAATCGCTATCCTCTTCTATCGCTGGCTGTTGTCATCCAGCTTTCTTCACCTCATTCTCTGAGCAGTCTGCCCATCTTAATCTTGGCCTACCGACTGCTCTTCATCCCTGCAATGTTCTTGTCAACACTATCCTTGGAGTGGAACTTATTTGTATCCTAGCAACATGACCTGCCCATCGAAGACAACTTAATTTTACTGTAGTGATATCTATGTAGTTTGGCAGGCTATAAACCTCTTCATCTGATCTCGGTTTCCATTCCCTCCAACATTAATGGGACTGAGGATTGGTTGGAGTACCTTACTTTCATAAATTTGTAACTTTTTGTCTTCCGACTTTGTGGTAGTACAAGTTTCAGAGCCATAAGTAAGCACACAGGGCTGATAAGGGTCTTATAAAGAGTTATCACAGCCTCAAAATCAATTTACTGGACATAGTATTCCTCATTGCAAAGTTGTGCCTGTTGCTGGCCGTTAATCTATTTTTAATTTTTGTTAAAATTATCCCCTTCCCTATTGTTCTACATTGCCTGCAAGCCAAGGTATCTGAATTCAGACACTTGTTCAAAGTTATATTTTCCAAATGAAATTTTTGCCTACTTGACTAGATGCCTCTTCTGAGACCATTTACTTGGTCTTGGTGTTTATCACCAAGTCTAAAAATTCAGCTGCATAGTCCAGGAATGCATCCATAGAGCCACTTATAACAATGTCAACATCGTCTGCGAAAGTGAGGAGTTGTACAGGATGATCAAATATAGTAGCATTGGTCTGAATACCAGAATCTTTTACCGCCTTTTCCAGAACAAGGTTAAAGAGCAGACATTCCAAAGCGTCTCATTGTCTGACCCCTCTTATCTGAGGGGAACGTTTCCGATAAATTTCCATGGATTCATACCATACATTCCACTCCCCTCATTGTCATTCTTACCAGTCAGATCAGCAGTGATTACCCTTAATTGGAAGAAAAACATGGCAGTTGAGTGTGGTCTTGACCAACTTACCTTTCTCCACAACTGTTGGCTTAGAAGACAGTAGTTGTTATCAAGTATGACTGTAATAGGTTGTAGTGTTATAGTTTTTTTTTTCAACAGATGCTGTATTTCCAATTAAAATTATTAATAAATGTTCATCTTTTTATTGTTTTGGAGTGGGTATTATGGTGATGAGGTTTCTAGTACTTTAGTTTTGATCAAGAACCAATTTTTATCATACCAGTCACTTTAATGCTTATGTGCCATTTGAAAATACAAATATTTTATTGACATTAAGTATTAACTACCATCTCTAGCATAGTTGTAATCTCTTTATCCTCAATAGATATTTTGTTAACATGATTTTTATGTATCTTGATTATTATTTTCATGAACATTTCATTATTTAATTGACGGTTAAACATTCTATCAGTTTGCCAACAATGTATAATTTTTACAACTTTTAATTAATTCTTTCAGGTTAAACATAAATTGTAGTTCAGAGTTAATGAATTTGTACATATTCAAAGATAGATCACAACTTCTTAGCTATCGACCAAAACGAGACTCCCTTAGTGATCAGATGTTATTTAATAAACGACCCATGTTTAGTACACGAAATAATATTCACTCTGCTATTTCAAGTAATTAATTGTTTCTATTAGTTTTAATTTGATTAATATATGAATTTAAAAATATATACTTGATACTTGCTATTTTACTTTATAGGTCAAAGAAAGAAAAGAAATAGTGGTAATGAGCACTGTACTCAGAGTCTTCCCCTTGTCCAAACTAAGCAAGGATATAATACCAATGTAAATTATGTATTTTATTAATTCTAAATAAAAAAAGTTAACCGATTACACAAATTCAAGAGTTATTAAATTATTTATACTACATTGATTCTTTTTGCCTATTTATACATTATGAATAAACTAGTTGTGTTTCTGTTTCATATTATAAGTCTTTTGTTATTTAACGAATTCTGTGTATTTATGTTACAGTTCGTCATATTCGTTGCCACTGAAAAGGAAGAAGGCCTTTATAATCTCTATTTTCATAATTGTCCCAACTATGTTGAAGGTCAAAATGTCGAAGTTGGTTTCAATGTAAGTTTAATGGACTGAAGAAAATTTTATTTAAATAAATATATTTAGTTAATTATAGCTTTTAGTTTTGCATTAATTACAGCTTTTAGTTCAATGTTATAAATGTTAGCGAATGTTATATTTAATTAGCCATTTTTAATTAGAACACATCAAATGAAAGTAAGGTACTTGTGTACATAAAACACGGTGAGAGTGGGGGCAATGGCCGAGCGGTTACATTTTATAACAGTTACATTTCTACCAGTTACCTTGGATAACCTTACATTTTGGAAGGCCATCATTGTTTGTTTACTACTCTGTTGGAGCGTTGTTGTGTTTCAGTTGGTTGTTGTGTTTCAGTTGTTCTTTGTTAAAAATCCAAAGTAATATGTCGATATTTTGTTGTTTAGTGTTCTTTAGTTACAGCACAATGCTTATTTGGGATTTGCCAAGAAATGAGGGAGATGCTATTCGTTTTTGTCAGGAAAAAAACATTATACAGAAAAATAGGAAATGTAGCAAATCCCATCAAATGAAATTCTACGTTCGAAGAAATCGTAAGTTTTGGAGATGTGATATGTCAGAGTGTGATGAGCAACTGGGACTTAGGAGAGACAATTGGTTCGAGGGAAGCAAAATTCCACTATGCACAGGTATCAGATTTATATATTGTTGGTGCGAGGAGTTGACCTCTATTAACTTTTGTGGAAAGCAGCTTAAAATATCCAATAAAACTATTATAGATTGGAATAATTATATGCGGGAATTATGTGTATTGGACATGGAGAGTAAAGAAAAGAAGAAGATAGGTGGACCAAATTTGATTGTGGAAATAGATGAGAGTTTATTTAGTAAAAGAAAAAATAATTGTGGCCGTGTACATCATTTGGATTCTTATTTAGCAGAATTTATATGGCGACAGCATCATATTGATGCAAATACAGACTGTTTTCAATCAATGTTGAAGTGTATATCTACACATTTTCCACCAAAATGCGATTAAATGTTAAGTTTTGAAATAATTTATTTAATTTTATATATATGTTCCATTATTTTACTTCCTAAACTATATTACAGTATTTATTGATCTCATTATTATATTTATTTACATTATATATTTATATTATATTACTATATATTATTTATGTTATATTATTTATTCATATTGTATATCATTGTTTTATAATATGTTATATATTAAATTATATTGTTATTACTTTGATTTATTTATTTCCAATATTAATACATTCCTATTTTGATATGAATCTGAGATCGCCTCCCTTCGGATATTTTGAAGAGAAAAGATTTGCCGCCGGGCGGCAAATCTTTTCTCTTCAAAATATCCGAAGGGAGGCGATCTCAGATTCAAATCAAAATATTTTAAAAGGTTATCCAAGGTAACTGGTAGAAATGTAACTGTTATAAAATGTAACCGGTGGGGCATGCGCAGAACAGTCCCCCCACTCCCACCGTGTTTTATGTACACAAGAACCGAAAGTAATCTGTGTTAAGAATTGTACTCTAATCTTTGTGATCAAAAAGCAGTATTTTATCAGTTGAAGTCAAAAGTTTATTTTTAGTTTTACGTATTATAGAGAATGATTAGCATTTAGTTGCTTCTTTTCATTAAGATGTTTTAAAAAAGATTTTAGCTTTTAAGGATTTTGTACCTTAATATTTACGTACATGTTATCCTATGCCAAATAAGATTTGCTAATGTTATTTCTTTTGGTGACTAATTACATAATTTTTATTTGTATATGGTTTTGGTTAAAGGCATTGTAGGTTCTTAACATTTAGTTTAGATATATTTTATTAAATATGAGTTTTTGTTAGAAGGCTCTTGTCTGCTTTGTGGCGACGCCAAGTCATCAGTCTAATACGGAAATGACTCAGCATTTCCGTCACCTTTGGGTCGATCTGATCAAAGATTTAAAAAAGTTACATTCAATTCGCGAGTGGTTGGGATAATGACCACCAGGTGGCACCACCTCACTGACCCTGGGATAAGAATGTTGACGTTAGCTCGAATAAGTCTTCAAATACTCGACCGTTTTCCTCTCGAGGGTCAAGAAGTTGAGAACTGGCGAAGGAGAGCTACTGCCCGGCAGGCAGGGTAGGTGTCTCCAGACTGGAGATTGGGCTGAAGATGAGTTGAAGGCGTGTACTAGCGAGAAGAATCGGGTCCGGAACAGAAGACTGAGGAAGGTAAGAGATTTTCTCTTAAAGGTAATCGGACTAGACTTGGGGTGAGGCCAGAGGGTGGTCAGTTGAAGATAGAGCCAGTTAATTATTTTATTTTTCATTCGTCGCATTTGGCCACAAGACAGATAGGAATCTTTTATTTAAGTATTAGTGCACCCAGAATTCTGTGCAGAGAAGAGGGGACTGGTTTTAATGGAAATTAAGTAATGGTTATGAGATAATGAGTACCGAGGGTGAATGTTGTAAAAAGTTGTAAAGTGAAAAAAGTTGTAAGTTGTTATTAGCGCATATGAATATTGTTATAGAGGATGGATATGATTATTGTTATAGATGACAAATCGAGTTTTGTTTGGAAATTATTAATTTTATTACTGGTTATGAGCTAATGAGTACTGATGGGGAATGCGTAAGCTTAATTAGTATTAGCGCATATGTTTATTATTATAGATGAGGGATATGATTATTGTTATTGATGATAGATCGAGTTTTATTTGGAAATTATTATTTTATTAGTGGTTTAAGGGATTCTAAGTATTGATGGAGAATCTGGTGTATGATTCTAGTTAATATGTTATTGTTTAGTGCTGTTATTGATGCTGAATCTTATGTTAAATTAAAAGTTTTATTTTTCCTGTTGACTGGGAATTTCGGTTTAAATTATGATTGTTAGTTTATTATTGCCATATTAATGAATGGATTTGTAATTGTTAGTTTATTAATGTCTTATTAATGAATGGATTTGTAATTGTTATTTTATTAATGAATGAATCTGTAATTGTTATTTTATTAATGCCGTATCAATAATAGTTGATTGTAATTTTTATTTCAATATAATACCGCTTTATTTAGTTAGATATATGTTTTGGGGTTTATTTCTTCACCCAGTTTCTCTTATGTGTCCTCGACTATACCCTGTCCTCTCCCAGCCCCTTTCAGGTGTCCTTAAAGTCCTAGATACGAGCAGTAGGTAACAATTTGGTGTCAGGTGGGGGGTGTAGGTTCTAAAAATACCGAATAAAGCAAACCCAGTGAGAAAAAGAGACGTGGACCCATCAGACCATGAGGCCACAGGGTGGAGGTGGGGCAGGAAGGGACTTGGGTCTGCAAGGTGTGGTTGAACTATGGTCGGGAGCCCCAGGGAGCCTTTCGTTCGGTCAATTTTTTTTTTTCAATACTGGGGAACTGTGCTCTATTTTTTAACTGTGACTGCTTCTCTTCCCCCCGAGCTAGGTCTGATTACAGGAACCCGGGCCGAGGATGCCTACCACCTCTTCATGGATTTACTAGATACGGTGACACCCATGCCAACCGAGATGGACCTTGTCCAACTAGAGCAGATCCCCACGGGCGATGTGGCTGAGTTACGAGAACTGAAGGGGCAGATACAATGGAAGGTGCTAAGGGTAATTGTCACTGACCACGAGACAACGACAGGAGATAGAGGTTGGAAGTTATAAGACAGAGCAAGGTGAACGCCCTAGCGAAGGTTTGTAGGTCAAGGTCGTAGCCACCATTGCTGGGTTACGGGGCGGCTCTGGCTTGTAGTTCTGGCGTACTCAGGCTTTATCGTTAATATTCTGATATTAGGGGACTTTGGTTGTGTAGTAGGATACATAGTGTTGCACAAATGATCCAAGTCATTCCAATATAGAACCTGTCCCTTGTCAATTGATTTATTGTGTCAGATGATAGATCATTTCTAGCGTCACATTTTCATTGGAAAATAAAGATATATTTATCAATTGATTCATAGTTAAATATATCTTTTTAAATTAGATTAGTTTAAGCACCGTAATTTTTTTTTCTCTTAATGTTGTTGCGAAAAGGGTTTATAGTTTTAACGAAAATATCAATATTTCTTGCTAGTTTTATAACATCTGGACGTATTTCTGTATGTTCGTTTTGCGCATAAGTAAACAGTTGGTGAGCTATAGAAAGATGAAATTTTGTATATATTCATCTAGTGGTGCACCTCTCCTTTTGGTCACTGCATGATTGTCGAAAATAGTTTTTTGATTTAATAGATTTTAATCAAAACTTATATTAAAATAGAATAAAAACCTTCAAATTTGGCGTGTAATAGTTATATATATATATATAAGTTTAATTAATATAATAAACTGATATTATATTATAGATTAGGGTTACCGATCTCACGGTTCCGAGTTTCAGGTCAGTTGTACAAATAATTTCTTTAACCTATTAAGAGCTGTGAATTGATTCTGTGGGATCTGGAAACCCTCCTAGGGCTTACTGAGCCTCATTAAAGTGATATCCACAATTGGGAGAATTCCTAATGGTAAAATATGATCTTGGCCAAGTCCCTTGCATAACTGTTGTTTTAGAAACATTCTTCCCTTGTACTGAAGCTAATTTTCTTCATGTGTTGTAATGGTGCAGTGTGTGTTCTAGTGGAAAAAAGGAAGTGATATTCAGTATATACTATAACTAAAAAGTTTTCATAAAAGAAGGAAAAAACCATTATCCAGTCCAAAATTCTTCATTTATGAAGTCTAAAGGAGTTCCGACTACAGAGTCATTTTTAATCACATAATTTCTGGTTTTATGCATCAAAAAACATACTGTACATAAATACACAAGTTAAAAGTCAAAATTTTCTGTAAAAGAAGCAAGACAAATAACAATTATATTAATTAAATTAAAAAATACAGATTTAAAAAAAAAATTTATTTATTGATATTTACAACTGTATTACAATAATACATCAGGTAAATAGGCTTAGCGATACACAATGACATGAGATAATGACAAGTAGAGAAACTACCCACTGGTAGTACTCAAATCACTTTTTCAACTAAGAAGGTCCCGTGGCCATCTTTTCAGATGCCTCGGAGGATAATCGGGAATTGAAGAGGAAGCTAGGTTTGAAACTAGAGGGTTTGAGTGGAAATGAAGATTGTTATGAAAGGATAAATAGCGGGTTCGGGCCAAATCAGCAACAGATGGGACATTAAGGTCATAACGGATGACTTTATTCTTAATAAAATAAGGAGCGTTGAGGATTTTACGAAGGATTTTGGATTGTAGGGATTGGATACGAGAGGAATTCGATGGCTTAGTGGAGCCCCAAAGCTCTACTCCGTAAGTCCAAATAGGTCGTATGATGGTCATGTAGATGTGTCTTTTGTAGTTAATTGCGACGTTTCAAGTACCCCGAAAGGCCGAGCGGTTTCTTGTCTTTTCAGTCTAGTATGAGGATTCTAGATCAATCGTTTGTCGAGATCCAAACCTTAGTATTGGATCTGTTCTACAGGCACCAGTGGGATATTAAAGGATACTGCAGGGCAGGAAGTCGTTGTTTTACGACGTAAGGTAAAAGTGATTTGATGCTGTTTTTGCGAATTTATTTTGATTCTCCAGTTTTGACACCATTCTTCAAGATCAGTGATATGGGATTGGAGGCTTTGGGATACAATAACTGGATTGGTGTTGACTGATAATACTCACGGATCATCAGCATACGTGGTAAGGATCGTATTAGGATGAGTTGGGATGTCAGCTGTATAAAGGATTGGGCCAAGGATACTACCTTGTGGAAAATAGAGATTTAAAAATATTTATTGTCCAAACAATAGTGAAAAGGGATAGATAGTTAGTTACCTTTATAAAAAATTTTCACTTTTAAATGTCAATTTTAAAAAGTGTTTTCTTGGTTTAAATTGTAGGGTAACTTATTCCCTATAGCCCTGATACCTGTTCTAAAATGATTTGAGACATTGAACCTGTGAGATTAACCAAGTTAATATATTTATTATTGTTGAAAATTTTTTTTTTTTAAATTTTAAAATTCTTTAATAATTAAATAAATAAGGATAATTATATTAAATTTTTATTTGCAAATGTATAAGCATTATAAGATTTAAAATTAAATATAATATATAAATGAACAATTAAAAGTCCCAACTATGTTGAAGGTCAAAATGTCGAAGTTGATTTCAATGTAAGTGTAACGGGCTGAGGAAAATTTTATTTTAATATATATATTTAGTTAATGTGCATTAATTACAGCTTTTAGTTCAATGCTATAAATGTTAGTGAATGTTATATTTAATTAACCATTTTTAATGAAAACACAAGGAATGCAACTCGCCAGAACATATGAAACACTTATGAAAAACATAGTATACCGAGCCATGACACCGAGGGGCACGAGGAGTAGTGTTGAGGAGTACAGAAGACTACGCAATGAAGAAAAGAGACTCCACCGCAGGAAAAGAGCATGAAGGGCTGAAGAAAATAGAAGAGCTTCATGGAAGCAAGGAATTGAAGGAGTTTTTCTGCCAAATCAATAAAATCAGGAAGCCTTTTTCCAGTGTTCAGGGCTATTGTCTGGACAAAGAAAGCAATATTCTCACCAATAAATCAGAAGATGGAGGAATGACTTCGAAGATCTCCTGACAGACTCTCATCCGAACGCCAAAGTCGAGAATGCCAACCAGCTGCTGGCCGGTGAATAAGACATTGATATAGAGTTCCAACCGCCCAGCGAAGACGAGATTGAGGAAGCCCTCAGCAAGCTGAAGAACCACAAGGTATGACAGACTCCCTACGGAACTGTTGAAATACGGAGATAGTGAAGCGGTGAAGGTACTTCAGGATCTTCTTGCATCAGTGTGGACGGATAAAGTGATGCCCTCCGAGTGGAAGAGGTCAATTATCTGCCCTATCCATAAGAAGGGTGACTGCTTGGTATGCGGCAACTACAGAGGCATATCCTTGTTGACTTCGGATACAAGGTCTTCTCGAACCTCCTGTTTGCTCGCCTGCTTCCCCATGAGGAGAGGGCCATTGGGCGCTACCAGTGTGGATTTCCACGCGGGGAATCAACTACTGACCAGATCTTTAGCTTGAGAACCATACCGTAGAGAGAGGACATGAATATAAGCTGAAGATGCACCATCTCTTCATCGATTTCAAGGCAGCATATGACAGCATCAACCGGGAAGAGCTTTACCGAGCTATGGAGGAACTCCGAAACCCACGGAAGCTCATACGCCTGGTGAGGCTGACGATGAATGGGGTGATGTGCTCGGTGTGCGTCAGTGGAGATCTGTCTGGAGAATACCTTGCGACTAAGAGGCTACGGCAGAGAGATGTCCTCGCTTGCCTTCTTTTCAATATTGCCCTGGAGAAGGCTGTGAGGGATTCTGGTGTGCAGGTTGGATGGACCATCATTAATGCACAAATTTTAGCCTATGCAGACGATATAGATATCATTGATCGCTCTCTACAGGCTGTCAGGGAAGCATTCCTGGCGCTGTTGGGTCCTGCAAGGAGACTTGGGCTCGACGTGAACCAGGTACTTGGTGACAGAAGAGACACCCAGGGGGGGGGGGTGACCTTTGGGGAGTAAATGTTGGAACAGGTCTCCGGTTTTGTATATTTAGGGTCAACGATGACCCAGAGCAACCAAGTAGATGTCGAAATAAGAAGAAGAATTATCTCTGCCAACCGCTGTTACTTTAGTCTGAGGAAACAGCTTTACCTAATAGATCCTACTATTACCCCAAAATATCTCTCTTTCAAGAAATTTAACAATGTTGAAGATACCTGCAATCAATTAAATTGAGGACTAATTAAATTGCCTGATTAATCTACTCCCTAATAATAGTAATTGAAAGATTATCTATTATTAACTAATTATTAACATCCCTCACTATCTTCATTTAAATCCTTGCTTTTTCCAACATCTACTGGCTTCCCAAAAAGATGCTCTCTAAGCAGGTCATTTGCTTAGAATAAAATGTCTTGAATAATTTATTTCTTTGTTTAGTTGTTTTAATTTTAGTTTTTAAGAAGATGTACATCATCTAAATAAATTATTGCATACTAGCAAATGCATTTTACAGTTGTTATTGTTTTATCTATTCTCTCTAATTGCTTAATATCTTGTCAGAATTTGTATTTTTTATTTACTGATTATTATTATTTATTTATTTTTTATTGTTTTCTGTCACTTTTTATACGCTTCATAATTTGTATTGTGTAGCCTTCTGGCCAGAATATTACATATTATGTTTCTTTTTCTGGCCATGTTTGTTATTCTTGAGGGAGTTAGTTCCAGAATAAAGTTACTTTTCTATTCTATATTATTAGCGTTGGAGTGCTATCGATGGGTAGTTTCTCCACAAGTGTTCATGTCATATTCTACATTTTTGCACATTTACTTGATATAATACCATTATAGTTGTAAATATCATTGAATTAAATAAAAAAAAAAAATATTATTAGCGAAGGTTCGATACCAATGCCACCAATTATAATAATAGTCCCCCTTTGTTTTCTTCCTATTGTTTTTCTGCAACCACAGTGAGATTATTTATAACTTTTTATTTTAAACATTTACATGATATTTTATGTTTTAATTATCAGATAGAAATAGAAGAAAGGAACAATGAAAACTACCTTTCAGCTGGAGAAATGCCACTACCAGCTCTTTATTTTATGATGTCTCTTCTCTTTTTCCTTTCTGGGTGTTTCTGGGTTTTTATATTAGTGAAAAGCAAGTAAGTAATTTAATATTAATTCTGCAATTAATTTCTATTAGAATGATTTTTCATTTATGTTTTGATTTCAGTCACACTGTTTTTAAAATCCATTACTTAATGGCGGTTTTGGTATACTTGAAGTCTTTATCACTTCTCTTCCATGCAATAAATTATCACTTCATAGAAACAAAAGGAGAACATGTTGCAGCTTGGGCTATCCTATTTTATATCACTCATTTGTAAGTCCATATGTATATTTAAAGTAACTATTTTACAACCTGTCAGTTAGACAAAAATTGACTACATCAATAATATAATTTTGAAATGAACCAGTATTTAATGTGGACTCTTCTGAGTTTTAATTTTTGTATCTAATGAAAAAAAATAGGACTTTTAGGGACAATGATCTTGTTTAATAATATTAGTTGACCTTACATATATGAGGGGGGAAAATGACCTGGGTGGAGGAAAAAAAATCTCTTATATAGGGAGAACTGACTCCAGTCTGGAGTCAAGTGTCAACCCCTGATCATACTAGCCCTGAAGAATACTTTTAAGGTGGGTCGAAACATTGTCTTTGCAATAAACAGTTCTCTCTATGTAAGAGGATTTGTTTTACCTCCGCCCGGACCATTTTCTTTATCATGTAATATATTTGTATATATTAGAGAAAAAAGTCAAAGATAGTTAAAGGATTAATATACAGACCTCAACAGTCTCACAGGATTCTTCCATTATGTGTATATATATAAATATATACATACATCAATATTACAAAATGTACTATGGTAGATATATTGTTGTCTAGTACTAGCTTGTAATTGGAACTAGTTGACTAATAATCATTTGTTGACATAAAGTTTTGTTTTTCATTCTCTCAAGATTAAGTTGTTTTTCCTGATACTTAAATTTTAAGTTAATTACTGATAATTTCAGGTTAAAAGGCTCAGTTCTGTTCATAACAATAGTTTTAATTGGTACTGGCTGGACTTTTATAAAACATCTTTTATCTGAAAGGGACAAAAAAATCTTCATGATTGTGATTCCACTTCAGGTATGTAGAGATAGAAGCTAATATCTTGGATTTATAAAAGTGATATGCAATACATTTATATTTAAATTAAATCATCAGTGGTCAACCAATAAGTAGACCAGATATAGTATATTTAAATGAATTGATAGTAAATTGATTGCTAAACAATAATTGAACTGTTATGAATTTATAATATAATACGAGAACAGATCATGGATAGATTATGAAGTACATATTTTTCATTTATACTTCTTTTAAGGTATTGGCTAATGTTGTTAAAATAATAATTGAAGAGTCTGAAGAAGGTGATGTTGAACATAAGACTTGGCTAGATGTTTTCATACTTGTTGATCTTCTATGTTGTGGTGCTATACTGTTTCCTGTAGTATGGTAATATTACTGATATTTTATTGCAAATAATAATCATTGATTTATTTCATCATTGGATTAAATAATGATAAGTTACATGATATATTTCTTATTTTAGGTCAATAAGATATCTTCAAGAAGCGTCTACAATTGATGGAAAAGCAGCGATGAATCTGAGAAAGTTAAAACTATTTCGACATTTCTACATTATGATCGTTTGTTACATATATTTCACTAGAATTATTGTATTTCTCCTTCAGGTATGTTGAAGAATTCATTTTTTTAAGTTTTGGTTGATTATTTTGTTGATTTTCAATTTAGTTTGTTATGTAAGTTTTCATGATTAAAGGTAAATTATGAATTATGTTTCAGATGACAGTATCTTTTCAATATGAATGGTTAGATGAAATGTTTAGAGAAATGGTTACTTATGTCTTTTATGTGCTCACTGGTTATAAGTTTAGACCTGCTTCAGCGAATCCATATTTCCAAATCAACACAGAAGAAGATGATGAAGATATGGATATTGTGTAAGTTATAACATGTAACATATTTTAAGTATATTAGTAATTAAGGAATGGGAGAAATTTCAAAAATATAAATTTATATTTAATAAAATATAAATAAAATTGTCATAATTTTATGTAATTACATGATTAAATTACATACATTAATGATTAAATGGTATTCCTTTTACAAGAAAATGTAAAAAAAGTATTTACAGAAAAGTATTTGAAGTTAAAGTATTTTTGTGTTCAAGTGTCAATTCGATTAGACTGAAATCAGTATTGCTAACTGACAAAGAGAGGCAAAATATAAAATAACAATCTTCATAACTACCTCTTTACAATCTTAAATTGTTGTAAACATTTTCAGTTCTTCATAAATAATGGCAGTTTATAATTTATTTATAGATAATAAATATTATATTGACTTTTCAAATGGTATAATAAAAAATATTAGTATCGAAATATTTGTCAGTATTTTCAGCTAACATGTTTAAAGATATTTGTGGAAATTTATTGAGAAATTTGAGCCATCAAACTCAAAACTTAAATGTAGAAGTAAATGGTCCGGGTAGAGGTCAATACATTTCTCTGAACATCAAGAAATATTTTTTCAGTAGCCAATTTATTTAGTACGGCTACTGAATATATATTTCTTGATATTCAGAGAAATTATTGACCTCTACGACCATTTTCTTCCACATATTTCAACAAGGTCAACTATTTTCATTAAAAATCAAAACTTATATCTTAAGACATTATTACATTTCCTAAAATTAGCAGGTTTAACACATTTAATATAACCTTTCTGGAGTATTTTGAGCTCAAGATATTTCATAACATTTACAAATGGGCACCTTACAGGCAGGTTAAGCCCATTAATCTCCTACACCATAGTTTTGTAAAAATCTTAGGTTTTTTATGTACTGTTCATATATTTATTCGTGTACATTTTTATCAATGAAAATGTCTACTTTATTTTTTTTTAGCGTTAGCCAGTGTGGTGTTACAGAGGGCTTAAGCAAACTGTCGAGAATCAGTAATGATCAAGGTGAAGATGATAATGAAGTCTTATTACTTTCAAAAAGGGAAAGTAGCCACGAATATGATTAATAATATTTTAAAAGAAAATTCCTGTTTTAATGGTTCAGTTAACAGTTTCACAGATACATTGTTGTAATGTAAAAAAAGTATCAAATCCCATGTAACCCTACATGGGGTATGGTTCTGTTGAGAGTTTCGCAGATATATAGGCTATGTTTCTGTTAACTGCTTCATAAATACACAAGATTATGGTTTTGTTAACCGTTTATAGATACACAAGGCTATGGTTCTGTTAACTGTTTCATTGATACACAAGGCTGATGGTGTCCAATATAGTTTTAAAAATGTTGCTCCAATTCCACTTTGTTATCTGAGTGGTTTCATGATTACATCTGTATAATGCCTCAGACTAATTTAATGACCATCTCTGGCATTCATAAAATTCATTGGTTGAACTCTGGACATTTTTGTAATTGAAAGACTTTGTTATTTGACAGCATATAAAATTTAAAAAAGTTTTCCCTATATAATGTCACACAAAATTGATAAAACTGTTGCTTGTATTTCATTGTGTGATATGTAAAAATCTATGGATTAGTTTTTGTTCCTGTTGAAAACACTAGTATTTTCTTTTTTGACCAATTACCTAGAGTGTATTCTGTTTTTTAATTTGTTAATTTTAAATAAAGTACATATTCCTTAACTCGTGAAAACAACTATTGTAATTAATATCTTGTGGTTTTTTAATTTCCCTGTTTGTTATATTGTATTCTAGTTTGGCCATAATATAATATAATGTTTATGTTTGAAATTTGTATTAATTTATTTTAGTTATTTAATTTTATATTTAATTACTAAGACTAAGTCTGACTTATTTTAGCTACAAATTATATATTTAAAATAAAAAGTCAAGCTGATTAGTTATAGGCTAATTCATCATATTCTTTGAGTTCAAATTTAATTGCAATAATATATATATAAATTATAAATTCAGTAGCCACTTAATGGAAGAATGAGAAATCTTACATTATTAAGTAAAATAATGCTTTTTTACAATTTACTAAAGTAGAACTTCTTTAAGTACTGTTGAATATATTTTATGTTTTAATGCACTGTTATTAAGTATTAAATTGTTCTGTTTAACCTTAAGTAGTTGTACAGTTATAAACTACTAAATGCATTTCAATTGTTCTAAATAGAGTTTATTCTTCAGTTTCTAGAATTCAGAACATCTTAATTTTTTGGAAGTTATGTATCTATATTAAACATTGAATATTGACTGATTTTTTTTCAATTAAGTATTCGGAAAACAAAATACTTAAATGTCTCTTTTTTGTGATAAGTGGTTTAATAAACTAGGATCTGTTGTATGTTTTAATATGCGACATGTTATATTACATTCTGGCCTATTGAGCATGAAAAAGACGTATTACTGCGTTATAGAAAGAACAGTGATTAAGTAGAAACTATTTGTTTTTGCATTTGCCTTGTAAATAAAATATCTGACTTAAAATAAATCATCATTATTTTATAAACAATACCATTAAAGCATTATTAGATACTTTGTTAAAAAATGAATAGAATTAATTTAGATGTCTCCATGCTTACTTTCATTGCAAACATTCCTATTTTTATATTGTACTAAACTAGTTCTAATGGCAATGGCGCATTTAAATCATTGTTTTCATCACTTATAAAAAGCAATAATTACGATTCATTATTACATTCAAGAATGCAAAAACTAGTCAATTATTTATTAAAATGTACAGAGACCTTATCAAGGGAAAATAAATAGTAACTATCACATTTGTATAATTGTAAATAAAAATGTGTAAATAGGTGTAAATTATTCTTTTTTAATGAAACCTAACCACTTAAATTAATTTAATTTTTAAAAGTACTGTTTTATTTGGAATGTATTCACCACCACCTATATTTGCATGTATACATTCAAAGGTAAAAAAAACCCACAATTTCTTATAAAATGGTAATTTATATTTATACAATATTTTAAAATAATAGTAAATTATTTGATCATTTAAAACAACTTACGATTATAATTCAATTGGGAAATTGAGAAAAATAGCTTCAAAATCTAATTTAATAAATTTGAATCTGATAACTGTTTAGACACCTGCATGGATTATCCCGCAAATCCAAAAGTTCAAGATTGCCCTTAATGCTATGTTTGTTTTCCTTGTATGTCTTTGTCAGATGAATAGTTATTAATTGTTTAGGTATTAGGTCATTACTGAGCATAGAAACCTACTAGTCAATTGTAGACAATGTTTTTCTAAGGTAAATGAAAATGTTTATAAAATAACTAGTGAATGGCTTATGCAGGAATATGATAATACCATTGTAGTAAATAATCTTTGACGGCAAGCGATGCTGCTCAGAGATACCAGTTCATGGGAATAGAGAAAAATACATAAACAATGCTGCTCTCAGCTGGTTGGTGAGAAAAACTGCTTCAAGTTGATCTCATAATCATGTCCCATTATTTACTGTCCCACAGCTACTACCAATGTTTCAAACAGTGCTGAATAACTTTCTTTTAAAGTGCATAGGTCAGTGGTTCCCAATCTGGGAGGCATGAAGACAAGCCAGGGGGGTATGCGAGACCAGTTGAAAATAAAAAACATTCCAATACTTCTTTATCTTAAATTTAAAGTTACAGTGTTGTATTTTGTAATAATAGTAAAACAAAATGTTTTGGTTATAATGTAATACTTGTTTTTTTCATATGTCCATACAAATTTTGTGCAAGGGGGTGTGGTTAGCTTTCATTTGAACAGAGGTGGCGTGATTCAAAAAAGATTGGGAACCACTGGTATCGGTCATCATTTCTCTTTTGGAATATGTAGAGGTATTTAGCATTTGAAGATTTGTCCGATTAGTTAGTTTGAAGATTTGTCCGATCACATTAGTTATTGATCCCGTGGCAACACTGATTCAGTAATATGGCGGGAAAGTGCTTGGCTTCACCAGGCTAGTTCAAGAAGCTACACCTCCATTAGTATTTTAAAGTGAACAGTTGCTGCAGTTGAGTTGGGCTATCTTCTAAAAATATGGTATTTTTGTTTATCCTCTTTCGCATTGTTAGCTTAAAACATTAAATTATGATAGGTTGAGGCTAATCAAGTTGTTTGCATGTGTGAACTTGTGCTTCTTTTTTCTCAGCCTTTAAAAAAATGAGAGAATTTACTTAGAGCCCGGTTTCATTACCTGCATTCATCAACGTTTCATTATTCAGTTTTATATTTCCGCGTTTTCACCCAACTGTACTAAATCATCCGAAAAACCCAAGCACGGATTTTACTATTGAAATTAAAAGTAATTCATTTTTCGGTGTGTATCGCCTTTTAAATAACATAGTCAAGTCTTAAATTGAATAGTATTGGTAAAAGCCAATAACCTTATTTTAAGCCCGTGCGAATATCAAATTTCTTTAAAAATTATTACCCATTCTAAATTCATTGAAAGTTTCATATACTCTGTTCTGTCAATATGTCAAAAAACATTTTACGTTCGATGGAATCATAAGTTTTAGTAAATATAAAGCTGATGAGCTACCCCGTTGCATTATAATTTTTTTCACTTGTATTTAGCCTAAGAAGGATATTTGATCGATAATTAAACGGTTTCATCTAAAATCACATTCATAGTTTACGATAATTTCTTTGGCTTATTACCCAATTCTACTAGTCAGAATTAAAGAAAATATTTTAGAGCAAGCCGGTAAGAGTGAGATTCCGCGATAGTTATAAACAAAAAATATACAGTTATAAATTCATAATATAGAAAATATAAATATTGATATGAAAAGGATAGCTTTCTCGAGGATTTGACTATGTCCTGAGGTTACTTGTATCTTTCCCCCTGAATTTGAAACTCCCTAGTTAGAGGAATTCTTAGATCCTTAGAATTGAAACTCTTTAAAAGTAATAGGGAATAACCTGTCGAAAATAATTTAAATTCGGGAATAATAATTTCCCAGCAGAAATTTTTAAATCTGTTGGGGCATCTTATGATACAACATAGAATGGTAGCAGTTACAACTCGATTTTTGAAGTCTTATAGAATAAGAGAATTTGATGAAATTTGGGGAGCTGTTTATTCCAGTTAAAAAAAAGAGATTAAATCATCTTGGAAAATTAAATTAATAATATAAAAATAAAAATATATAATATATAATAATAAAATTATTAATGACTTTTTTAATAGTAATGTTTATAACTTAATGATTCCTATTATGTTTTAAAATTACTTATAACTTATTAGTGAATGAGATGGAGATATATACAGAGTGTAGTTTGTATTTAGTGTTTTGCTGTTTGTCTAAATAATTAAATCTGTTTAAAGGTTTGCTCTTTTCTCTCTAGTCACCTTAATCATATGGAATCTATGAAGGTATGATTTGTCCGGTTTATTTTCAGTTAATAACTGTGTTTGTCAGTAATTTCTGGATTTTAATAATTTGTAGCTATTATACGAATCAAGCCCTCTATACCATTTAGACCAGTGGTTCCCGAACTTTTTTGTACCACCCCCCTTGTTCAAATGAAAACCCTCCACGCTCCTCCGTTCAAATGAAAACCTTCCACGGTCATATGAAAGCCTCTCAGGTCCCCACAGAATTTGTATGGGTTATATGAAAAAAAACTAGTATTACATTAAAAAAAATAGTTTTACTATCACAAGATACAACATTATAACTTTCAATTATAAAGTGAACAGTTTATAAGATTTAAAAATTACTGTTTTTATTAATTTTTTTTTAAATATTCAACTGCCAACCTCGTGACTTGTATCTCACCCCCCTCCAAGCTTGGTTACCAGTGAATTCGACAACATTAATTTAATTTTCTTATAGAAAATTAAATTTAAAAAAATGCATAACAAGTAAAATTAAGGTATGTTTCCTTCCTTTATTGTTGTTATTGTTGAATGCTGATAATGATTCTTATTCTTATTTTTAAAGTTATTTATAAGCTATTAGTTCGTACTTTTGAAGATTGAGATATAGTTATATAGTAGTTTGTATTGATAGTTTGGTAAAGTGTTATTTGTTTAAATAAACAAGAGTTTCCTTTAACAACTGCTAGACATATCGCGTCTTAAGTTCGGAGAAGATAAATCAGGTTTAGGGTTAGCTTAGGTGTGTGACCGCGACTTAGGGATCCCAGGTAATTGCTGAGGCTTAGTTCCGTTTTGGCTTGAGTAAACTTACCTCGTTGGAGAATATTCCTCTTCTCCCCAGGTTTAAATTATAGCCGCAAGCTTCCCAAGCCTATTCGGAATACAGTTGGACGAGGTCGGAAAAGAACAGCATCGGTCCTTGGCGACAAATCCAATCCTGGTTCAATTCCCGCCAATTTCCTAAGAGTTGGGAAGGGGGAGGGCGAATCCTCTTGTTCCAAACTGTTCCCATTGTCACTGAAAGAGCCCAGCCAAATAATACTGTATCGATTTGTTTCTTATCGCCCCTCGGACTCTATTATATCCATAGCTCCGGTGAATAAGTGGTTAAGTCAGATTTTCTCCTAAAGGATTTTTTTGTGCTTAGAGAAGCGGGATCGTGTTATTTTCGTAGAGAATAAGGGGCTAAGTCAGGCATTGGCTAGAAAAGGAGTTATTGCTTTTATTTCAACTCCATTTCAAGCCCAAAACTACAGTTACGACACCATTCTGCTAATCTCAAAACTGTTAACTAGTTCTCGACAAAATTTGACTTAACCACTTATTCATCGGGGCTGTAGATCTACTTTGGGCTTTTAATCGTGGTCTGTGGGTCGTTTTCACAAAGAGTCCAAAGTCGAGAGTAACCTTGATTAATCGATCATGACCTACGAGGAAACAAATCTTAAAGCATTCAGTTATAACCACAGTCAAATAAAACAAAAAACAAGGGTCTAGTATAAACATAACCTTTACCGTTTCCGTTTCCCAATATGATCCGAGTATTTTACGTTCACTACACGATAAAACTAATGCATCACATATATTTATATAGAATACAAAAAATATATAGTTATATGATTGAAATCCTTGTTTCTATTCTTTTTCTTTCTCATATATATAAATGTACATTGAATTCATAATTTAGTAGAATTGAATTATATTATATATGATATAATATTTTTATATTATTGTCAATTATGTTTATAATGTTGTGTAGGTAGCTAACATATCTGGTCTATCAGGGAAGTTTATTTTATTATAGGTTGTACTTCATTGTTGACTTAATAAAAACCGTGAAAAGGGACTGTTATTCAATTCTATTGTTTTAGGTAAGTTGCATAGAGTTCCTACTTTAATGTATTTTATTATTTTATTCTACTTCTCTACCTCTTGAACATTTTATTAATAATAAACTATTAGCAATAGAATAGACTGTTTAAGGAATCGTTTAACAGTCTATTTTCTTAAGGAATTACATACAGATATATATGTATATATATATATATGTTGAATAATATTAGTATGCATATGAGGAAGAAAATGGTCCGGGTGGAGGTAAAAAAAATCTCTTGAATAGGGAGAACTGTTTATTGGAAAGGCAACGTTTCGACTCACATTACAGGTCTTTTTCAGGGCTAGAAGGATCGGGGGTTGACACTACACTACTGTTATTTATTATGTTAACAACCGTTCGACAGCATTCGACGATGTGGGGAATGCTGAACCCTAAAGAATAAAAATACTGCCAAGAAGGTCAAGCAGGTTACCAATGGATACTAATGAATTCATTACACCAGATGTAGAGGACATTGAAGACATTTGGGGAAATTAAAAATAATAAATCACCAGGTAACAATGGACTTCCAGAAGAACAGTTTTAAGCGAGGTATATTGAGGTCGGCAGAGAATCTCAGGAAATGATAGGGCTTATATGACAGGAGAGTGGAATGATCTACCTGAAGAGTGGAATGAGGCCTTAAGTAGTGCTCATGCTCAAGAAGATGAGAGAATCAACCATATGCAACAACTATCGAAGGATTAGTCTACAATACAACATTTCGTACATATCCATTTAAAACAGACTACTTCCATATACGGAACAGAAACTTGGTGTCAAGGTGGTTTCATTAGATCAGGTATTGATCAAATATTTGCCCTGAGGCAAATCTCAGAGAAGATGATCGCGGACAATGTGGATGCTATTTATTGATTTTAGGGCAACATATGAGGCAGTTGGTAGGAACAAACTAGCTGGTACTTCACATACTTGAATTACCTAGTAAACTAACACGGTCAGTTAAGTGTACAATGGAGAGCACATTGCCTAGTGAAGCTCTGGAATATCAGAGTCTTTTGAAGTATAAAGTTGCATAAGACAGAGAGAATCAACAGCTCCTCTCTTGTTTAATATCGCTCTGCAGTTATTCATCAATAGAGCACATTCATCCTAGTGAAGTTCTGTGGAATATCAGAATAGAATCAGTAAGGAGCAATATTTACAATGATGTCCCAAGCCCTGGCCTACGTAGATGATATAGTCATCACATCAGAGCTTAAGGATAGCCTTTTAGGTACTGGATGCTGAATGAAAAGAGATCGGCCTGACATAGGCGAGGGGAAAACGAAGTTCATGGTTTTGGCCAAAATAATACAGGTTCAGAGGCAGAGTAACTATGAAATAGGTTGCTACACTTTCGAAATTGTAAGAAAATATCAATACTTCGGCTCTATAATTACCTCAACAAGTAAAGCTTCAACTTGCTAGATACGTTTGAAAGAGGATTTATGAGGCATATGCTGCTGGCTTTATGTGTGAATGGTCAGTAGCAACTTTTTAGGAAAAACAGCGAACTGTTTCATCTCTACCAAGAAATAAGTATATCCTAGTTTATCAAGTTACATAAATTAAGGTGGCTTGCCCATGTAATAGTGACAGGTGGTCAGCAAATTGTATAAGAATGTTCCAGACGGGGTACGTTCATATGTTAGGACGAAGGGCCGATGGAAGAATGTTGCGAAGAGGATCCGCGGCGACTGAGTATCCATGTTACGATGCAGGAGGCAGGGAGGAATGGTTGGTAGCTGAAGGCCTAACTACCAAACTAGAGTAAACCGAAAATCTTTACTTCTTTATTCAGGTTCTTACAAAACAAACAGGTTGAATACACACACCTACTGCTGTCTATTTATGACTAGCCTTTACATATCAATTGACCCATTGAAAAACTTCAAAATCTTTCAAAAATGGAAAATGTTCTTGTTAGGATTTATATCGTCAACCTTGAAGAACCGCCTCTTTCAAATAATACGTAATGAGAAATGATTACACGTAAAATTTAAAAGAAAGTTATTCACCACTTTACTAATATTTAAAAAAATTGAAATAACCTCTGGGACAATAACTAACGGGACAATTTGCTCATGGTAATCTAAACAATGGTATTTATGCCTCAGATGTGTATTTTATTCAGCAAGTTTAGTTGTTTGGGAACAAGGACAGTGAAAGTGACATTTTTTTTTAAATGACCCTACAGTGCATAAAAAATGTTGCATCCTAGAAGTGAGTAAAATGATTATTGATTTATTACACGTAACTAGGACAACTTAAGAAATTACTTTTTCGGGACGCTTTATACAAGGTGAAAAACCTTTTACACATACATTAACATTACATGACCATCTTGTCAAATCTAACTTCAGTTTGTTTAAAAAACATTTTGATTTGTTTCTACACTATTTAAATTGTGTACACTAATACCTAACTGATTGTTATTCTCTTAGTAAACGGTTATTATTAGGTTGGATGGGCATACAAGGACTTCTTCGATTGGTGTAAAAATGTAAAATAATATATATGTTAAAAAATGAAATAAACTGCTTTGAACCACAGTTCTAAATTGAAGGATGGGATGAAATGGTGTTAGTAATGGAATGGAACAACTGCAGAGTATTGCCGCGTTATCAACTCACTGCGAAACACTATTGCTGATTAGCAAAACTAAACACTTTGAATTTTCTGTCATATTTGTAATCTTTGAATTATTACTGCTATAATTTAAAATTATTATTGTGAGCGACTTGTGAGCGTTAGGATCACTCAAGTGAAAAACGGAGCCCAATGGATCCTTTTCAGTTGAGGTCGGAGGTTTATGGTAATTTTAATTATTGCGGCTTTAATTAGACACAGTATACAACTCAATCTCTAGGCCAGATCGAGAGGTATGTAGACCATCTTGGGGTACTATTCAGTCGAGGTCGGGCCTTTGTTGCAATTTATATTAGTACTTGTCGACAGCAACAATAATATCAATGAAAGCAGGAATGTTTTATAATAATTCCAAGGAATAGGAATTTAAATTTGAATATAAAGCAGTTATCTTCCAACAAGTCCTCTAGATAGCACTAGTATGGCCCCCTGAATTGATAACGCAGCAGTACTCTGGAGTTGTTCCATTAATAATAATAATGGAACTATTAACTATAATCCGAAAAATTAAATATTTATTCAAGTATAATTTCTTACCGTTTTTATTACCTGTAAACATATCAGATTTCAGTGATATTTTATTTATTTTTAATATTTTGACATTCTTGGCATATCTGAACCATTCCTGGAATCTGTCACGAAAGTTTTAGTAATAAAGATATTGCTTTATGTATTTTTTATTTTATTAATTAAGAAAACTTACTGATTTATAATCGTGGTGTTAATTTAGAATAAATCGGATCAGAAGAAGACGCGAGAGTTGCAGTGGCCAGCGACTGGCCTCTCTCTGGCTGCCCAGAGCCTGGCCCAGTATTGAACCTAAAACAAGGCTACCATCCAAATGGGAACATTTCCCGTCTCGATAGGGAAAATTTCCCTCTTCAGACTCAGCCGTAGCTTTACTCGGTAGCTAGGGCATTTGTAATCCCTACACTCCATTTTAAATAATTGTAGTCTGCTTCTTTAAAAATATTTTTCTCTAAAATTGTATTGTAAATTTTGTTTATATTACTTTTAGTTTATCCTTTTTATAATTTTATCTTCTTATACTGCATATCCAACATGCGGCAGCAATGTATGATCCATTGTCATAGATATTAATATAATTTTTGTTATTGAGATTATCATTGAATTAATTATATTTAAGAAGACACCACTGTTCTTACTACCAGAATTGTTTCTCCCAGCATTATTCAGAATTACTTTTCTTCCAAACCAAAAATATTCCACTTTTCGAATATCTTCTTTCACAGAATTCTAATCTCAAAACTCTTTGGTTAACTAAAGATAGTTAAAACAAAATGAAGGTATTAAAAAAAAAACAAAGTGGGTTTTATATCGCATAATCAAGATTTTGCTGCACTCGTGCGATGAGTAATTACTCTAACAATTTCCGATACAAATAGTGCACTGCTCACTTCTGGGCTTCAGTCACTTCTATTTTCGCTATGATAAGTGTTTCATACATAAATATAAAAAGTGGTAATATCCAATTTAAAATTTCTCTCTATTATTAAAACACGTTTTTAGTGACTACCGTGTAATATTTTATTTTACATATAAGGTGGAACAATAAAAATGGATCGTAAAAAATTGAATTTAATCGATTTAGGACGCATAATATTTGTAAAACGAGGATTAATCCTCCTTTATACGGACAGAAACCCCTTGATTCGATGATGACAGTAAGTTCTTTAAAGTTTTAATCGATAGTCCAAATCTTTCGATTCTGTGCATAAAATATTAGTTGAAATGGTTATATATATTTTGAATTAATGTTTATATTTGTTTAGTGGTTATAGTTATTTTATGATTATTTATTTATTATGAATTTAAGTTACTTATTATAGTTTTTAATTTCAGCTTAGTATAACTTTTGACTCGATGATCATATAAGGCTCTTTTAAGTTTTGACATTTTTGGTAGAGGTCTATCGATTCCGTGTATAAGGATATGAGTCCCAAGTGATTTTATTTATTTAGTGGTTATGTTTGTTGTGTTTTAAGTTCTTTAATTGAATTATGTTCACATTTTAAATTTCATAATTTTTAACTAGCTGATGGTGGGGTGTTCATTCAAGTTTTAGTTCAAGTTTTCATTTATTGTCCGCGGTAGCTGAGTGTGAGTTTATTCCAACCTTACTTTTCTTCTTAGGGATTCGAGTTCTTTTGTGAGTTTCTGAAACTCGAACTGATAAGGATTTGGCGTAAAAGTTTCGAAGAGCAGGTAGACCGAAAAGGGACAGGACCCAATTTAATTAAGACTGAGAGGTGCGCCTGACCATTGCATATTCCCTCTCTTCCTCTTGTTAATTCTTTATCAGCTCTTAGCCCGGGCCAGCCCACCACCGATGTAGCTTGTGGGCAGTACAACTCATCCCAACAGCCTTCTTCCTTCCGATAATCCATAAACGACGATAACTAAGGTCATAATTGAACATTGAGTGATTATTAAAAAGGCTTAAGTCACTTTTAATTCATGCCCGAGATGCCATAAAAGGTGTCTCAATGACAAGGGAAATAATAAAAACAACACTTTCCTTTTCCCATACAAACCACTCTGTTCCCAGTGTAAGGGCATATGTTAGTAGTGCAAATCCAAGTTTGCAACCGAAAAAACAGATGGGAAAACCTTTGGTGGCCGAAAAACCTTGAAATTTTCGTAGTTATTTCAGTTTTTGGCCTGTATCTCCTAATCGGTGCGTTTTTGGAAAAAAAATATAGGTAACCATTTTTAAAGTAGATTGAATTTGCTACAATTTGAGTCCAACCGTAGGTATGTATGTCTAATAGCTGTTAGTAAAAGTTTATTAGGGTTTGCGTCTCATTAATAAAATAATATAAAGAGTTCCCTCAAATTTGATTTCGTTCTTATTTTAATTTTCCAAATATTGTTTATAGTGATTTTTACCGTGTAAAAAAAGGTGTTATTTTACTTAATGAAGTTCTGTAATCGTAAGTATATAATGTTGTAATAAAGGTTGTTATTAAATGTTGGTTTATCTCGAAAACCAATTGTGTGTTTATTTGTTGAGTGTGTTTACATTTAGACCCATTCCGCCTATAAGACACGGGCACTTTGGTTCGAAGAACTTCGAACGCTACAAATCAAGCTAATGTTCAATCTAATCGGACTTCACAGCAACGTTAAATGCGAAATGAAATTGTAAGGATTAGGACATTGCAATCACGTGCAACGCGTCGTTTTCAAACTGCTTTCAGTGTTTCACGAGTGGCTTTCAGTAACGATGTTAAAGCTGACTACAATTCCTACCAATGCGTTGCTATTGGATCTACGAACTCAGTTTGCCCACTTTGCAAGGCATTGAAATACAAAAATGAAGGAAATGGATTATGTTGCATAAATGGAAATGGATTGGTTTCAGAAACTGGAAGGGATTCCATACATTTTGTTACAAACATACAAAAATATAACAACTGCTGCCAAATGACTTTTTTTGGGGCAACAGATATACTTCGCGACAATTTCATGCCAATTTTTAAGGTAACAAGACTTACATTGTTTATTCCTTTTAAGTTTTTGTGTAATAATAAAACGTTTCTGTTTAATTTGCTGATACAAGGCCAAATATATCATTAACCAGGTTCGCTGTTGCCGGTGACAGATGGCGACTATAAATTTCTGCAAATGGAATAAATGGGCAATGCACCAGAAGAATTGTTCAGCGTCGTGCAAATAACAGTTCAGTGAGGAGGTCTATTGTAGAACAATTACAAACTTTGTTTCATCAACAAAATCAATTGATTTTATTGTTTAAAACTACACTGGATCTTATGCCATCTGATAATCATAAAATTGTAATCAGAGCTGATAAAACTCCTGTAGGAAAACATGCGAGATGTTTCAATGCACCAACAATCGATGAAGTTGCCATTGTAATGGTTGGAGAAAATTTGTAAGTCCTTTTAAGGAAATAGGGCAGAACAACGTCTGCTGGGACAGCTAGTCTACTTTAAAAATAGTTAACGGTATTTACTCTTCACTAAGGGATAAGGATTGGTAGGCTGGCTGAATTCATAAATGCTTTAAGTCATTGTGAATAATATGTAGTACAACTTTAATTTAAGTTGGAGTAGGTAGTTAGTTAATTCACTCTCCGTTTAAACTCAACTTAAGTTTTTATTCAAAATCAACGCGGAAGAAGCCGCGGGCAAAAGCTAGTATTCCATAAAGTTGTAACAACTTTTTTTTTTAATAAAAATTCCGAGAATCTTGAGGTCTTCAAATGGGCATGGAGAATTTCTTATTCTTGCCTTATTTACAGATTTCTAACATCTCCAAAATCGACGATGCAGGGCCAGGTACAGGGAATATCGCTTATATTTTTTTCTGATCGACATTCGGGGTGCTTCTCAGTATCTCTACTTTTTCTCCATTCAAAATATCCTTACTCTTTGGAGTTTAAAGGGTTTTAAAATAATGGTGAGAGTGGGATACCATAGCTAATACTGAGGTCCCTGTTTCGAGGCCGTCTATAGTAGATAATTATTTATTCTTACATAATTATAATTGAAATCTATTCTAAGACTCACCAAGTTTTTATAAAGTGGCTAATCTTAACTAGAGCAAAACCAGGTCGTAAGCTGCATGATCACTTTGTACCAAATGCAGAACCCGAGACCCGTGGTTGTATGTATCTCTCTTCTTCTTTTTTTGAAATGTTACTTTTATTATAGATGGCGTTCGTAATAGTAGTTATAATAATAAACATGTATGTGGCATTAATATAGATATTATAAAAATTTAAACTTTTAGAGAGTAGAAATTATGTAATTATTTTAAATATTAGAAATTATTATATAATTATTTTAACAATGTCAAAAATACTTTTTACATTTACAACCAATAAGTAAAACTTTTCTTTTTTTCTGGACTGTTTAAATGTCCCAATACGGTTCCAATCCCTTATTTAAACTAATATAAAATAGTTTTATATATATAAAAAAAAAGTAATTCTAATAAATGAATAAAAATGTTGATAAAAGAAAACTCTTTTTCGCATTTTTAATATAGAACCTCTCATAGAATAAGGCTCCTATGGTATAAATATATGTGGGTGTATATATATATATATATATATATATATATATACATACAGGTTAAACAATGTACAGGGTGACTGATAATTAGTGGCGGAGCCGTTAAGGGGTGATTGTATGGGGCAATTCCAGTCGATATTACTATGAGACCTACTGTCCTAAAGTTAACCCTTTCCAAGATATTCCTACTTAAAGATCTTAAAATAGCTATAAATCCTAAACATTGGTCTTTCTGGCCCATTTTTTGTCCCCTGACTAACAATGGCTAATAGAGAAAGAAGAATACCGTTTAGTATAGAAGAAGACGCAGATATTATATACGCTGCTGAGGTTCAATTAAAAAATCAATCATAGAAAACAGGGCCAGTCCAGGATCGTTAGAAAAGAATCAATCACAAAAGTCCAGGAAAAAGCCAAGTCGTTAGAAAAATCCAATCTGAGAGCAAGTAAGCTAAGAGAGCACATCCGAACACAGTAAACCCGTAAGTGCGGACTGAGGCAGGAAGGGGCAAAACAAGGCGCTTGACTACTGGCATTGACGCCTGCGTCGGAGCCCTTTATTCTCGGGAGCCTTTGTTCTCGGGCTCCACCCGTGTTCTCCATTTTCCATCGATCATGTCTTCGTGGTTTCTTAATCGATTTCTTATTTTAATACCTCATTTGAAAGGTAATGAAACGTAGATGTTTCTTAATTATTATGTAAGTAATAATTTAGAAACTTTTTTGAGTAAATTGACGTTTTAGGGGCAGTCACCGTATTTTTTTTTCATTTAATGTTTTTGTTTAACGATTTTCGCGTAAGATACCGACAATTAGGAAGATTTGACTATTAACATTCCTTATTTACAATATCTTTGTTGCAAAACAAAACAAAAAATGGGCCAGAAAGACCAATGTTTAGAATTTATAGCTATTTTAAGATTTTAAATAGGATTCTTATGTAAAGTAGGAATATCTTGGAAAGGGTTTACTTTAGGACAGTAGGTCTCATAGTAATATCGACTGGAATTGCCCCATACAATCACCCCTTAACGGCTCCGCCACTACTTACCAATCACCCTGTAGAGTTTTAAAATCATATTTAAGTTAGGAATTGATTCCTGGCTACTTTTCCAAGAATACTCTTAAGACATAATTGAGAAAATTATCGTTGACGGTATGTTATATGAAAAAACTGAACCAACTCTACATATGAAGTTTGATGCAGTACATGGTAGGGGCCAAACTGTTTTAAGCCAACGTTATGGAAAGGTGGTTTGGCCGATATTCCGCTCAACCACCAGGCTTTTCCCGTAATTAAGGTTACTCACTTTATAGTAGGCGGGTGAGCTACAGGGGTTGATCTACTACTTTTAACAGAATAAAATATTTATCTGCTACACCCAGTTCCGAATCCACACTTTTTGATATATTGACAGTGTTCGCCTTCCTGGTGAACTTCTCTATCTATTAGTGAAAACCGCTCGAAAATCCGTGGAGTAGTTATTGAGTTTACCGCGAACAAACATGGCTGAGTATATATATATATATATATATATATATATATATATATATATATATATATATATATATATATATATAGAGAGAGAGAGAGAGAGAGAGAGAGAGAGAGAGAGAGATTGTATACTTTATTATCAGGCACTGCATTTCCATTTTACATCAACTCAACGAATAGTATGCGTAGAGATTGAAATATTGAAAATAAATTTTTCACTCTGATGTACTGTCCTGATCCAATGCTAAATAATACAACGGGTCCTAGAAACGCACCAGCGAACAATAGTTTTGAATTATTGATTTTATTAAAATTTTCACAAAGTTTAATGGAGGCTTTGCGCTAGCTAACTCTAAATAATCTGCCAGGGCATTATGGGATAAACTACTTACTCAGTCTCAAGTTCCTTGCTTCAGATAAATTAATACTTGTTCAGTATTTTAAATAATATTTTAAGATACATTATTGGGAACGTTCAGCCTAGAAATTTCCCTGGTAAGAAATTTCACGTTAGCATATTAACCCATGCCTTTTAAATTAATAAAACTTATTGAGAGTTGAGGAACAAGGAGGCTATGAACCTTCAACACGCAGAGTGATCTTCGAGTTGCGTCAAAAGTTAAAATTAATTCTTAATTTATAAAATATTTGTCACATAGATCAAGTAGCTCTCAGTGAAATATATCAGTAATCCGAATATGTCCCGTGCAATTCATTCGAGATCGTTACGGTATCTTAAATAATTAATAATGAGATTTCCGAGTTTCGCAATGATTATGCTATAAAAGTCTTACCTATATTGTAATCAGAAGAAATTCACTTAAAAGTTCCTCACATTCTATTTACATATATGGACCTCAATTACTAAAATAGCTACCAATGTATTTAATTAGGTTTATTTTTTAATTTATTAGGTTTATTTATTAAAGAACTTTATGTCAGTCCTATTTTAATTTATTTAAAAAGTACTAAATAATTATAATTTAAAATATTCATGCATGAAAATGGTGAAATGAAAGTAGTGTAGAGAACCATCGATAACCAGGCTGACATGATGATTAAAATTCTCTGTGGACGATTAATCGAAGCGTTCTATATCGATTATTCAATTACATTCCACCTGATTAAGTCGAGAAGGTTACATAACCAAATGTAAAGAGTTAGAATCACGTAACGGTCCAGTTTTAGGAGTTAAGTTTGAATCGGTGGAGTGAGATAGAAAGCAGAACAGTACCTATGAAAGAACATTAAAAATTAAAAGGATAAAAAAAAAGGGACGATCAAAAAACACTAAATAAGACAAACTTATTTATTATTATTATTATTATGATCTATTTTTTCTCGCATTTGCGGGTTCAAAACAGAGATGGAGGACAAGTCCAACCAGTCTGCTGTTATTATTTCTTGCTTTTATATTTCAGAAATTTTCTGACGATCCTGGCTGTGTCTAGGAGAACTGCCTGTTGAGCCTCCTTTAACGCCTCGACCGGAATTCCCAGACTCTTAATGCTCTCCACCGTGGATTCAGGCACCAATCCATTCGTGGAGATTATAATAGTTGTTACCACCGCGCTTTCTATATGGTATAGCTCCTTTAGCTCAGCCGCTAGTTCTTGATACTGTTACGGTCAGAGCGGTTGGAGCCTGAGAGGATTAGGCAAACAATGGGATTAAGCCGGAAGGGATCAAAGGTAGTCTAGACTCATCGGGATCTGCGTGGAATATTCTAGGCGCCCCCCACCCCAATCTCCCTTGCCTATATAAAAAGGACAGCTGTTCTGGCCGGCAGGTAGTAATAAGACGAGTCTGTAATAAGCCAGTGAGTAGCAGTCGTTAACTAGTGGCAGTGTGTGTGAGTTAGTTAGTATTAGTATCAGTCTGTA
The DNA here is from genome assembly GCA_964056705.1 of Troilus luridus. Taxonomy (NCBI): domain Eukaryota; kingdom Metazoa; phylum Arthropoda; class Insecta; order Hemiptera; family Pentatomidae; genus Troilus; species Troilus luridus. The sequence goes on from OZ057413.1 coordinate 120,581,756, forward strand.
ATAAGTGCTTAGTGAGCAACAGTGACAATTAGTGACCGTGTAATAAGTGTAATAAACTGTGTGGCAGTTTGTCATATTTGGAGAGTCTTACGGTCGGTGGACTTTAGTTAGCGAACTGTAAGTGTTAATTTGTAATTGTAAACTATAGTGTAATATTATTGTATTTGTACAAATTTATATAAATAGTTTAGTTACTTAGTATAAACAATATCTTATATTATTTGTATATTATCTTAGAAATTAGATAACATTTAGTAGAATATTATTATTGTAAATTGATATTAGTTTAATAATTTAACTGTTTTAAATAATCTCATTGTATTCTTTCTAATTTGTTAATAAACATTAGATTCTTGAATTAAGTAATAGTTTAGTCCATTTTACACCCAGTAGCCCGTAACAAATTGGTGTCAGAAGTGGGATCTTGTGTAATTGTTATTTTGTCTTGCATTTTGTAATAATTGGGCTACTGTTTGAAAAATGGCTTCTCAAAGTCTTAAATTGATGGATTTAAAAGTTGCGGATTTAAAACGGGAATTAGAAGAACGTGATCTGGATTCTTCCGGAAATAAAAGTGTACTGCTACTTCGCTTGCGTCAATTTTTTGTAGAATTAGGGGAAAATCCAGATGACGTTCTGTTTGAAACTGATTTGAGCAAGTTGTCTGCAACTTTTAAAAATGAATTAGGCAATGTAGAAAATAAGCTAGGTAATGAATTAAGCAGTGTTAAAAATGAACTAGGCAATGTAGAAAATAAGCTAGGTACTGTAAAAAATGATTTAATGGATACATTAGAGTCTAAGTTAGGCACATTAGAGACTAAGTTAATGGAAAATGTAGATAATAAGTTAGCCGATGTAAATAATAAAGTAGCAGATGTAGAATCTAGGCTAGGAGAAAAAGTGAACGAAATTAGGCTAAGAATGGAAGCTCTCGAGGGACGTAAGAGCAACCCACCGACGAACGACACTGACCGTTCCTCCGAGGGCAGCCATCGTAATAGCATTCTACCCGCCTATGCTGGGGCGCCGCCAACTCACAATACCATTCCAGTATTCGACGGGAAGACGCCGTGGGAAGACTACATGACTCTCTTCGAGACCGCGGCTTCGATCCACGGGTGGTCGCAGGAGACCCAAGCTTCAGCATTGTGCCTGGCCTTGCGTGGAGACGCCTTAGGAGTGCTGCAGGGGATGCCCATGTCGGAGCGGTCCAACTACGGGGAGCTGATGAGAAGACTGGAGATGCGTTTCGGCCACCGCCACATGGACCAGCTGTATCGCTCACAGCTGAGAAGCAGGATCCAGAAGACCAACGAGACTTTACAGGAATTTGAAGCGGATATTGCCCGGCTAGTGAGGAACGCCTACCCATCGGTCACCGACGATGTCTACGAAAGCTTGGCTGTCGACAAATTCCTCGATGGACTTCGGGACCCAGAGACACAACAAGCAGTGAAGCTCGCCCGGCCGAAAACTTTAGGAGACGCATTATCCCAGGCCATGGAGTTCGAGGCTGTTAGACAGTCTGTACGGGGCCATGCGCGCGTACGAGCAGCAGAAGCGGAGCCAAATGTAGTCCCCAGCTTTGAGGACCTAGTGACGAAAGTTTTAGAGGCTCTCAGGACCCGTAAGAAGGAGATACGCTGTTGGAGCTGCGGCCAAATTGGACACCCTAGAAGCAAGTGTCCATCTAAGAAGCAAGAAAAGCCACAGGAAAACTAAGTAGGGTTGATGGGAGGGGGCAACTGTCAACCCGTAACGTCAAAGGCCCCAGGAAGACCATCAGGATTGCGTCAATAGGAAGCAGAACGAACAGTTTCTACGTTGATGGGATGGTGAACGGGCAGCTGCGAAGTCTTCTAGTGGATACCGGAGCGAGCATGACGATCTTGAACTCGAAGACACTTCCAGCTGAGAAGATCATACCGACCACTTGGGCATTACGGACTGCAACGGGACAGCCAGCCAAGGTCTACGGGGAGACAGATGCCACCTTCCACATCGGGGGCCAACATCTGAAGCACCTCGCTCTCGTGGCAGATATAGATGAGGACGTCATACTGGGTATGGACTTTATGATCACATACGGGATCAAGCTGGATATGTCGAGAGGTGTGATGACGCTAGGAGACGAGGAAGTCATACTTCGGCAGGAAAAGGACTTCTGCGCTCGAGTGCTGCTACCAGAAGACACCGCTTTACCAGCACGCAGCCAAATCGTGACGCATGGGACGGTCGAAGGGCATCTACCCGCGGGTCAATGTGCACTACTCGAACCTGGAAGGGACGAAGAACAAGAGGTTGGACGAGGCGTACTGGTTGCTAGGTCTCTCATCAAGATCGGACCCACCACTCCAATTCGGCTAATGAACCTGAACAGCTTCCCGGTAACGCTGAAGAAAGGAACACCAGTCGGGGAGTGTACCACCGCTACCTCAGTGGTTCGTCAGCTGCAACGTCATCCCACCGAGCTTCGAGGACTCCCAGAGGAACTTAAAGGATTTTTGGACGAATCATGTCGCGACCTTTCGCCCGAACAGAGCGAGGAAGTGAAGAATATGATTATCCGATGGCATGACGTCTTCGAGACCGGACCAGGACCACGGGGCAGAACGGATATCGTCCAGCACAAGATTGACACTGGGGATGCGAAGCCCATCCGACAGGTTCCGCGGAGGCTGCCGTTAGCCAAACGGGAGGACGCCGAGGAGATTATAAAGGAGATGGCGGCTGACAGTGTCATTGAGCCTTCGAGTAGCCCCTGGATGTCTCCTGTTGTATTGGTGAAGAAGAAAGACGGCACAACGAGGTTCTGCGTAGACTACCGTCTTCTGAACAATGTCACCAAGAAGGACAGCTATCCGCTTCCCAGGATTGACGATACGCTGGACACCCTAGAGGGGTGTAAACTCTTCTCTACTTTGGATCTCCGCAATGGATATTGGCAGGTTGGATTGGCACCTGAGGATAAAGAGAAGACGGCGTTTTCAATTGGCACTGGGCTCTGGCAGTTTACAGTAATGCCATTCGGGCTTTGCAATGCTCCTGCCACATTCGAGAGGCTGATGGAAAACGTGTTAAGAGGTCTCTCTTGGGAGGTCTGCCTGGTATACCTAGACGACATTATTGTGCTGGGAAAGTCCTTCGCTCACCATCTGAAGAATCTGGAGAAGGTCTTCGAACGACTGCGTGCAGCAAACCTAAAGTTGAACCCGAAGAAGTGTAATCTCTTCCGAAGGCAAGTCAACTACCTGGGGCATATTGTGTCAGACAACGGAGTTGCTGTTGACCCAGAGAAGATAGCAGCGATCACCGACTGGCCAGTACCTCGAGATAAGCACCAGGTGAGGAGTTTCCTCGGGCTCTGCACCTATTACCGGAGGTACGTGAAAGGATTCGCTAACATCGCAAAACCTCTTACCAGGCTAACCGAGGAGAAAAGGTCTTTCCATTGGGATCACGAGTGCCAGGCATCCTTCGAGGAGCTGAAGAGCAAATTGAGTAGTGCTCCTATTCTGAGCTATCCACGTCCCGAGGGCAAGTTCATACTTGACACAGATGCCAGCAACATCGCCATTGGAAGTGTCCTCTCTCAGCTCCAAGATGGAGAAGAAAGGGTGATTGGATATTTCAGCAAAGCACTCTCAGCTCCGGAACGAAACTACTGTGTCACAAGGAAAGAGCTTCTGGCAGTAGTAAAGTCCATAGAGCATTTTTTCAAAATACCTATACGGAAGAAGGTTCCTGCTGAGAACGGACCACGCGGCTCTAATGTGGCTGCTGCGATTCAAGTCACCTGAGGGGCAAGTGGCGAGGTGGATTGAGCGCCTTCAAGAGTATGACTTTGAATCTGCTCATCGTTCTGGAACGAGCCACAGGAATGCGGATGCACTGTCAAGAAGACCTTGTGAAGAAGGCTGCAAGCATTGTTCTCGACAAGAGGAGAAGCAGGCAGCGGTATTGAGGACTACAGTTGTCATCGACAGTTGGCAAGATGCAGAGGTGTCAAAGGAACAGGACGAGGACCCGGACTTAAAACAAATAAAGGAATGGAAAATATCGGGGCGAGGAAGACCGGCCTGGCAGGATGTTGCTCCAATGTCGAAGAATGTAAAAACGTACTGGGCCCAATGGAACTCCATTTTAGTGGACAACGGGCTGCTGAAACGGGCATTGGAGAACGCGGAAGGAGATCAGCGCAGGCTACAGCTCATCGTTCCAAGGAATAAAGTGCCCGAAGTGCTTAGGGAACTACATGACGGTGTAACTGGCGGCCATCTTGGAGTTCACCGTACATTGGAAAAAGTTCGTGAACGCTTTTACTGGGCAAACCTTAAGGACGATGTGTTGGACTGGTGCAGGCGTTGTGCGGCTTGTGCGGCTTCTAACGGACCAACAAGAAGAAAGAAGGCCCCTATGAAGAAGTACAACGTGGGAGCACCGTTCGAGAGGATAGCGATTGACATCGCTGGCCCTTTCCCTGTGACAGACGAAGGCAACCGATATATTCTCGTGGCCATGGACTATTTTTCTAAGTGGGTGGAAGCGTATGCCCTTCCGAATCAAGAGGCAGTCACGGTTGCAGACGTACTTGTGAAGCAGCTCGTCAGCCGGTTTGGAGTACCCATGGAACTTCACGCTGACCAGGGAAGAAACTTTGAGTCTGCAGTCTTCTCCGAAATGTGTGAAGCACTGGGAATACGGAAGACCAGGACGACACCTCACCCTCAATCGGATGGCATGGTGGAGCGCATGAACAGGACAATGGGTCGATATTTGTCTAAAGTGGTCTCCGAGCATCACCGAGACTGGGACCAGTATCTTCACTTGTTCCTGTTAGCCTACCGCAGTTCAGTCCATGAAGCAACGGGGCAGACCCCCGCAAATGTGGTGTTCGGCCGAGAACTTCGTTTGCCATGTGATCTGAAATTCGGGTTCAAGCCTAATGAGGAAGTTGCCGGAGAGGAGTACGTCACGAATCTACGGAAGCGGATGGATAACATCCACGAGAAGGTTCGTGCAAACATCCAGGGAGCCAGTGACAGAATGAAGGAGCGTTACGACATCAGGGCAGAGAAAGGTGGATTCCAACCTGGAGATTTGGTCTGGCTACATGATCCTCGAAGAAGGCGAGGCTACTCACCTAAACTTCAGAACTCCTGGGATGGCCCGTTTGAGATCATCAATAGGATAAACGACTATGACGTCATCTATAGGATCAGAAAGCAGCCAAAAGGAAAACCCAGGGTAGTCCATTTTAATAGACTGGCCCCATACAAAGGAGACCATGGCCCGACAGAAGACCAGCAAGTCAGGTACCTCAACAACGTGGAGGCCAGTAAGGTATCAGTTGCACAACCTAAAGTACAAGGTTCCCGTGGAGTAACCCAGGCAGTATACAGAGATATCTTCTCGTTACCCGCGGACTATTCTCTGGCCCATTGTGTAGCCGAAGATTTGAGGACTTCCCGAGGGATTGCAACGGTCTTCAGGAAGAAGTTTGCTGGAACTGAGGAACTGGAACGCCAAGGACCACGCGTCGGGAAAGCACTCCACCATACGCACGAAGGACGACACCTGTTCTACTTAGTTACCAAGTGTGCTACTGATCAGAAGCCCACATATGACGCACTGCGGCGAAGCCTCGACGACCTGCGGAGTAAGCTTCTGAGACTTCGTGTCACCAAGCTCGCGATCCCTAAGTTGGGCTGTGGATATGACGGCCTGGAGTGGAAGGTTGTCAGGAACATGCTTGAAGAGATATTCGCCAACTCTGGGGTCGCCATATTGGTGTGCACGTTCAACCCCTGGAAAGGAAATGCGTCTCCATCGAGGGAAGCTCATAACCGCCCGATTTCTCCGGACTATGCTCTGGGACAGAGCACTTTTAAGGAGGGGGCAGTGTTACGGTCAGAGCGGTTGGAGCCTGAGAGGATTAGGCAAACAATGGGATTAAGCCGGAAGGGATCAAAGGTAGTCTAGACTCATCGGGATCTGCGTGGAATATTCTAGGCGCCCCCCACCCCAATCTCCCTTGCCTATATAAAAAGGACAGCTGTTCTGGCCGGCAGGTAGTAATAAGACGAGTCTGTAATAAGCCAGTGAGTAGCAGTCGTTAACTAGTGGCAGTGTGTGTGAGTTAGTTAGTATTAGTATCAGTCTGTAATAAGTGCTTAGTGAGCAACAGTGACAATTAGTGACCGTGTAATAAGTGTAATAAACTGTGTGGCAGTTTGTCATATTTGGAGAGTCTTACGGTCGGTGGACTTTAGTTAGCGAACTGTAAGTGTTAATTTGTAATTGTAAACTATAGTGTAATATTATTGTATTTGTACAAATTTATATAAATAGTTTAGTTACTTAGTATAAACAATATCTTATATTATTTGTATATTATCTTAGAAATTAGATAACATTTAGTAGAATATTATTATTGTAAATTGATATTAGTTTAATAATTTAACTGTTTTAAATAATCTCATTGTATTCTTTCTAATTTGTTAATAAATATTAGATTCTTGAATTAAGTAATAGTTTAGTCCATTTTACACCCAGTAGCCCGTAACAATACTTTAGAAGTTTCTCTCCAACAGTGGAATTCACATTATTCTCGTTGGGGATCGCAATATCAATTACACTTGCTTTCCTCTCACTCGACTTTATAAGGAGAATATCTGGTCTGTTATGATGCACAGCGTGGTCTGTTATAATGGATTCATCCCAATATAGCTTAAGGGGACCTTTTTGTTGAAGTCTATTGGAATGATACATATAATATGGTGCCTTTACATCTGGAAGGTTGTAGTTCACCGCCAGGGCTTGATGCAGAATTTTGGCCACATTGTCATGCCTCTGGAGATATTCAGTGCCAGCCAACACTCCACATCCACTAGTGATGTGTTGGATTGACTCCAATGTAGCCGAGCATAGCCGACATTTATCCGGTGTTGATGCGTCTTTTAGAACATGTCTTCAATATGATCTGGTGGTGATAACTTGGCCTTGAATGGCGATCACAAAACCCTCGGTCTCGGAGTATATCTTGCCAGCCTTTAACCAATCAACTGACATCTCCTTGTCAATGAAGCTATCATTTAATTTGTGATAGAATCTACCATGTAAAGATTTTGTTTTCCATCCCGTCAACCGTTCATTTTCTGTAAGAACTATTGGTTCAGCATCTCTTCTTAGATTTAGTGCAGTTAGACCCGAATCCATCCTTGAAACAGTGACATAAACTCCATCTGTTTTTGTGAGGAAATATCGGCGTAGGGGCCCTTCCTGCTTGCGGCAAGCTTCTTCGATACTTATCAAGCCACGTCCTCGTTCTTTCCTGGGTAAGTACAGGCGAGCTTTCGATGATATTGGATGGTGGGCCCGTTCTTGTGTGAGAGTTGTTCTTACTAGTCGATCCATCTCCTGCAGGCTGGTGTTTGACCATTGCAATATCCCAAAGCTATAACTAAGAGCAGGTATAGTCCAGGTGTTTATGGCATTGATTTTTCTCTTCCAGTTAGCTGGGTTTTAAGGACTTTTCGTAACCTAATTTTGAGGATTGTTAGAAGCTCTTGTTGCATGTCTGTTCGGGAAGTTTTAAATTGCTGATGCATACCTAAATACTTATATAATTTATTGGCCTCAAGTTCCTTGATGTATTCATCCTCATTGACCAGGATATTTGGCTTGCTAACGACTTTCCCCTTGGTTACATGGATCACTGCAAACTTGTCGAGGCCGATTGACAATCCTATGTTTCTAGTATAAGATGTTACGGCCTCAACCATGCTTTGTAGCTGGTCTTTGTTCTTAGCATACAGTTTGAGATCGTCCATGTACCAGCTGTGGCTGATTGTGGTCGCTTCGTAGTTGATGATCAGCTTATATCCCTCCTTATTTTTTTGAAGGATCCTGCTTAGTGGGAACAACGCCATAGAGAACCACAATGGGCTAAGACAATCCCCTTGGTATATTCCTCTCACTATTTTTATTTGGTAGGCCGTACTGATAGCTCCGATTTTCAGCTTAGTCTTCCATCCGGACATTAGGTTTGAAAGTAGCCTGCTTACTTTTGGTTGAATCTTGTAGATATCCAGTACCTTTAGAAGCCAGCTATGCGGAACTGAATCAAAAGCTTTTCTATAATCGATCCAGGCCATAGAGAGGTTTCGCTGTTTTTTCGCAACTTGCGCAGCAATACATGTATTTATTACTAAGAGTTCTTAACCCCTAGCTCTTTTTTTGCACCCTAGTTGTTCAGTGGGTATCATCTTCTCATTGTCGAGATGCTTATAAATCTTCGTTGCCAAGATAGAGGTCAGAATTTTATATAGACCATTTAAGCATGTTGTTATTAATATTATTATTATTATTGTTTTCTTTCGTATTTCTCGGCTTGTACCGGATAAATACACCAACCAAGGTCAAGGGTATAGTTCATTTAAAAGTTAAATTGGAATATTTAAAAATTTTCTAACGATGCTGGCAGTTCCCAGCATAACCGCTTTCTGTACTTCTTCCAGTCCCCTAATTATTTCCAACGTCTTGATGTAATCTTTTCCTGAGGAATTAAACCATTGCTGGATACAATGATTGGGAGTACTTTTACATCCACCAGTCGGTAGAGATGCCTTAATTCCTCGCAGAGCTCTTGGTACTTCCGCATTTTTTCGCTCAATGTTTTAGAAACGTTAACACCAACTTCGATGATGATGGCCTTTTTTATTGTTTTGTCTAAGAGTAGTATGTCTGGTCTGTTGTGGGGTATATTATGGTCAGTGATCATAGTTTGATACCCATTAATGCTCTTGGAACCAGTACCAGGTAGAAACTGTATTGTTCCTAAGCCAACGGTTGTGCAGGGTTGTGATTTTGCCGAGATCATGAATGTTCCAATTAACAGTACCAAAATTGTAGAGGGTAGATAAGCCCTTGGAGAGGCTGAATATCTCACAGGATCAATATACCTTTAACAGATTATGTGATTTATCTGGCTCAACTCCCGGCAGAATCCGGGATCCATAGCGAGATATTTTAATAAATAATCTAAAACTAAATACCAACTTTTAATTGAGTTGTCTACTTTCTAAAAATTTTATACTAAAGTTGCCTGTATCAGATTAAACTGAACCTAGATAGATACAATATTCAATGTAAGTTGTGGTTAAGAGCCGGTTCAATAAAGTATATTATTTATCTGGTAAGTTGTGGAGAGGTCCCGGCTGAACAACTTGTTGGCTGAGTCATTCGTCATCCTTCTTCATCGATCTTGAGTCAGTCTGTTGCTTGCTTTGATTGTTCGCGTCACTCAGGTGTTCAAGTTCTTGATGGAACATTCTTTCAATACCTGTACGCGTATCACATTTCTTTATTTTCTGTAATAGAAATCATTTTATAATGATATATCGTGTGAAGAGTTATTAAATAAGAAATTCGGTTAAATATAAGATTATGTTTACATTTTTAATTGGGATACTTACTGCTTGAAACAATAAAAACAACTATTGAATGATGCACCGGTCTTATAATAATGTTTTGGTGTTTATTGTATACCATACTGTTGTATATATCTTTGTAACTAATTGTCATCTATCCCAGTGTTTTTTATACACATAGCAGATGCCTGATGCTGGGATGGGACAAATATTGCGATAACTTAATCGCTTACACAACACGGAATTGCGTGACATAATCGATTAGTTTTGCAGGCCTTTGGTGATACGATGTTGACTATAATATAAATTTATCTTTAATGGGTGTCATTCACTTAAATGTTAATAACTCTGCTGAAAAAAATGTTAAAAATCGGATGGCACCACGCCTGAACCTGTAAACACCGGTAGGAATCAACAAATGAAAACCTTCCTGACTTAAATTTATAGAAAATAAATACATTTTCAAGAATGTTACAATAAGTAATAAAAACATGGAATAAAGATTATTTTATTTATTAGTTTTAAAAAGAAACCGAGTTCTGATTCCTTCTTTATTGTTCTATATCAATAACACTCCTACCACCTGCTCACAACACTACATTCTGCTCAGTACTTAGGGAAGTTTCTACTGTTTCTAAGCCAATAGTTTTCCAAGGAGGTTATTTGTTCAGTTCCTAGGTTTTTCTAACCCTTCTTACGGGTACTCATTTTATAGAGACTGAGTGAGCCCCAGAAGTTTCTGTTGATCCCAAAGAGCCGATTTATGGCTCTTAACAGATCAAATAGTTGCCCAGGCACAGATCCTATCTACTATATAGTAATACTGGTATGTTATATTATTATTTATATAATATATGATAGTACTAATATATTAACTTGAAAAGTGTAAATCTATAGGGATAGGGATCCGACTGGAAGAGGTTTATATGTTTGCAGCTTTGGTGTAAGTATAGGCGACAAAACTTTAAGTAACTAAACCATATGTCATGCTAACAACGGGTAGTCTACGCAGATAGCAACGCAACGAAATATCACGCGACGAACGAATAGCTCACGGCATTAAAGGCTCGTTTCTGAACGATATCGGCTTCCGTAGATCGACAGTACTCTCCCCTGCAATATTAAACCAAGTCATTTTTTAGAGCCAATATTATATTACTCTGTATAATAATAATAATAATTACCGTATATTATATTCAACTTGATCCATAGAAACTAAAATTAATCAAGCTATTTATTTATATTAAGGTATTTGTAATTCAACCCGGAAATTAGCATATAAATCGTTCTCACAACTGCTGCCTTTATAATCAATATAGTTTTTATTGTGATTATGAATCCAAGGACTAGTGACAGTTAGGTTTAAAATTTAAAAATGTTAACAAGATTTTCTTTTATTGGAAGTAGGGTAGCCATTGTATTAGGCTATTGACTACTAATCTATATATCTCGGAGACCGACTGTGGCACATCAATTGTTGATTCTGTCCTCGGTACCCTGTAGGATCTGAAGACCCAAGCCTCTTATAAAATTACATTATTTGAGATGTTAATGTAAAAACCAAACTGGAGAATCTACGATGGCCACTCTAAAAGGCTTATAAATATGCAGGGTTGAAACAAGATCGAATTACAAAAGAGATTATCAAAATGTTTATTTTTTTAATAGGTTAAAGATTATAAGCTATCGTTAGAATACTCCTCTAGTATTTGTAATAGACTTGATTGATTCCATATTCTTATAATTTATTAGATACTCGCACAGGCTTCGCACGGGTAATAGAACCGATTATGCCTACATGTTTTGTCGGTCCTAAGATCGCATCAGTTTGGTTGGATTATATTTAAATGTATCATATTGTTTACACTATATGAAGTATTTTAATGTATTTTATTATGTAGATATTATAAACATAAAGACGAAATATAACATTTCTTTATATACGAATTTATTTTCACGCGCGTTAATTTTTTGCAATAACCCCTAAGATTCTCATTTAATTTATATGGTGTATAATATTCTATGGACGTGCATGAAATGCTTGAGGTAACTCGAGCATTGTACGTAACCAATTGTTTAGAAGATATAATAGGTATACCCTTAAAAGAAAGGTATATGCTTTCACGGACGTTTTTGTAGATATAAGAGGAATATGCATTGTTTCGTAATACAGTGGATCAAAAAAGTATTTACACACCCTCATTTTCCTGAATCATGGAAAGAAAATGCCTGATGTAACGGTGACAACAATTTTATTAAATATATACATAGAAAGTAAAAGTAAATTAACAGAAACATTTCTTAAAACAAAACATTTATTTAATTAACATGGAAAACAACAAAAATGATAAGTCAAAAAAGTATTGGGACGCCCTTCTGCTTTTGCGCTATGCAAAAATCTTAATATTTTGTTATTATCCGTTTTGCTTCTATAATAGCCTGCAGTCTTGATGGCATTGATGAGACAAGATTTTGGGTGATTTCTGGTCTGATCTTAACCCACTCCTCAGGTAAAACTCATCTGAGGTCATTTTATTCTTTCGCACTTTCAAGTCGAGCAAATACCACTAATGTTAAATTCGATTTATATCTGGGGACTGTGGTAGTGTTTTAAGTGGTCTTCTAACATTGTACAGTATCCATTCTTTTGTTTTATTGGCGGTATATTTAGGGTCGTTATCTTGCTGGAACACGAATGTATCCTGAATTCCCAATTTTTCAGTACTGCTCTTTAAGTTATGTCGCAATATGTCGACATACTTTTCAGCATTCATAATCCGCTCAATGAAACTCATATTTCCAACCCCATTCGAAGATATACAGTCTAGCTAAGATACTTCCACCACCCTGTTTCACTGTCGGTCTGATATTTTGCTGCTGAAACTTGGTGTTTGTTTTTCTCCACACTTATTTGCGACCATCAGAGCCGAAAATACTAAATTTACTCCCATCAGAGAAAATTATTGTTTTCCTAAATTCAATTGACTTATTTATGTGAATTTTGGAAACTCAAGTCTTGTAGTGCGATTTACCTCACTGATAAATGGCTTTTTTCTTTGAAATCTCCCATAATAAATAAAACTGTGTGTTAGATTTCTAACCGTCTGGAGGCAGAAGGTTGTGTTGGAAGTTGTTGCCATCCATAGCAACTATGGAGGAGACCGAGAATGTTGGATAATGTTTAACGATTCTCCTAATTTGCCGCTTTTCTCTTGCAGAAAACTTTTGTGGTTGCTTAGAACGAACTTTATTTAAAACTGAACCTATGCTGTTGTTGTTTTTTTCCGAACCTCGTTTATTATATGAATTACAAATTACAAATAGGTCGTAAAAATTATTGCTTCTATGTAAATAAAAACCTTCTGTTACCTTTCGGTATTTTAAGGCGTTATCGCCTGCATCGAGCTGAGTCCGCTGAAGGCGGAACCTATGCTGAAACTCATTCCTACTTTTTCACCAATTTGACCGTAACTTAGTCCGCGAGAATGTAATTTCACTACCTAATTTCTGGTTTGCACTCTGTGCTTTTTGGTTTTTGTCATTTTCAATGCACCAATTCGGGTGAGAAATAAATCTAGACTGAGGAATTATTTGTTTGTAAATAACAGGGACTTAATGCAAGAATATTTAAGGGATTAAAGGAGATATTTTTCTATAAATGTTAACAATGAACAACTGTGCCAATACTTTTTTGACCGTCGATTTTCCTACTTTTTTTTCTTAATAATGGTAACATTAATAGACCAGCTTTTAATTGCCTTCAAATACTGATTTGGGTTCTATTTTTACTATAAAATTCCTACTTGAAAATAATTTACAATATCACCGAAAAAATGAAAAAAATTAGGGTGTGCCAATACTTTTTTGATTCACTGTATCTCAAACGGATTAGGCAGCGTCTTCCATTAAAGCTCGAAGGCGGGTATACTTTTTCCAACACTTCCAACAATTATCGTTATATTCCAACAAATTTAAGCAAAATCTTGACAAATTGTATATCTAAACCTTCCTCATGTATCACTCTGTCTACTTGTGAAAACCGCATGAAAATCCGTGCATTAGTTTTTGAGTTTATCGCGAACAGACAGCGAAGGACTTTGCTTTATAATATGTACAGATTCTGCAACACAATAAAAAATAATATATATTAATTGAATATTGTTCATTTCTAATAATCAATTATTACTTTAACCTCTTTATTTTTTATTAGTTTTTGTTGCATTAAAGTTTTGTTATTCTATGGCACATGACCATTGTCTTTATTAATCCATTATAACTTACTTTCTCATTGTTTCTTACAATTCATTGTGTAATGCAATACATAACTAAAATTATTAATAATTGTAAAATCTAAGTCGCGTCATTATAAGATCGATCCTTCGGTATAACATTAAAACTCTATAGATACATATTAACTTGTAGATTCCGAAATCACGACAGCTCAAGAAATTCTTTATATTAATTGTTAATTTCAATATATTTGTACTGACTCATAGATTTTAGGACCATTTTTTTTTTTCATTTCACCATGCTTTTCAAAATAAACTCTTAATTAGTCTTATAGTACTTTATAAAAAGTATAGTCTTAGGGTACGTTATGAATACTCTTTATAATACTATAGAATAAGGCTTCTTTTGACCATTATAATTATGTGAGTACGTTATAAGTATAAAAATAAATGTGTCAAAAATAAAGTGTCAACGACTGGCAAAATTAGTATATTATTCCATATTGGGGAACAAACATACCAACCAGAGGAAGTATTATAATCCTAATGAATTACGAAACAGTTTAATGATAGTGGTTCGAACAGTCCAAAAGAATATTGTTAACTAATTAATAAGGCGAATTAGTCGAACATAAACGATTAGTATTAGAAACTAGTGAATTATTTTATTGGATTCGACTAATAGAGTTGGTACTAGGAGAGTAAATGATTACAGAATGTTTCGTTCGTAGGAAATATATCTGCTGCTCAACCAAATGCGAACCTATAATCAAAGGCTGGTGAGACAATGGGAATTGATTGACACTGCTATCGGTGATATTTGTTTGGTAACCGAGTTAGTGGCCTCGTGTAATGAGATTTAGAGCACGCTTTGTTTACGTTCCTCTTAATCCGAATATCTGATATGGAAATGTCCCATCTGATGATATGTACCCAGCAACTATCCCCATTGCTGAAATATAATTATAGTGATAATGTTTAAATGTTTAAATCACTCCCTCAAATGATAAACAAATCCCTAATGGGTCGTTTAGGATGCTTAACGTAAATATAAATTAAAAATTAAATATAAATTTAATGATTTATTTAAAAGGAGTTATCAAGCCCATTCATATAGCATTTTTTTGATGAAACGATCTCGAAACTTTGAAAGCACTTTAAATTAATTGGTCTGAAATAAATTCCTTCTAAAAAATATGAAACTATACTAAGAAACAAAAAAACACATACGCACGCATATATATAAATAAAACACATAACTGATATATGCCTAACTAAAATAATCAGTATTAAAAGTCGATTGTTATACTAATTTAATCAAAGTTGATTAAATTAATGTTTATAGGTTTTAAAAAGGTAAATAGACAAAAGGAAGAGACTTCGTGGCATCATAGACTGCAACAACCTCTTTGTATCTGTAAACATTAAAAACTAAGGAGATCATAAAAATAAGAATTGGTTTTTTGTTACTAGAAAATACTAGCTATTGAGATTGTGCTAAACTTCTATTAAGTTTTATCAACCTATTTTTAAATTATCGAATCATATTTTAAACGGCATACTACATGGTTAAATCATATGTTAAATTATACATAACCGACAGAATTAAGAGTAAATATAAAGATTTGTTTATTGGAGTACCACTTCTTATACTTCAGTTGGTCTTTATCAAAACAAACAAATAAATAACATATAGCTTTATAGCAATAAATCTAAAATAAAAAAGATACACTAGAGTAATTTAATCATATTCAATATAATTATATAATCAAAATAACAACACTGAGCAAGGTAATCCTCCGGGAAAACCCGGCCATTACAAATCTTTTATCTTCAAAACAAAAATATTTAATAAAATTATATAGTTTACAAAGATATAGTTTACAATTGTGCAATCAGAATATCAGAAATATTCATGGATTGAATAAAATATGATATTTTTATAGACATTGAGTTTACAGACAATGCCATTGGTGGGGGGGGAGCTATAGGAATCCCCCACCACCAGCCCTGGATGCTAGGGAAAAGCCACCCCCTGGCGGGACCTTCAGCGGCGTTAGGTTGGCAACACTCACCCCAAGTCTTTAGTGCCTCACAGACTGTGCTAAGTATTGGATTCATTGTGCCTGGTTCGTGTCCAAACAGCTTAAGGAATGTCCGCCGGCAGCAATATTAGGTGCGTAGTCTAAACCAATCGTAGAGATAATCATATCAACCCATTGTATCACTTGTAGATTAATTTTTTTCCTAATAAATGTTCATAGCATTATCTTGTACTCAGTTGCATTACATTTATATATTGTTTAATGTTTTGTTTGTATTGCTTATTTCTTTCTTTATTAATTATTTTACCAGCGTTTGTTTATCTATTTTAGGCATTCTCATTACCTTGCTCAGTGTTGTTATTTTCCGAAACCTTTCGATTATATAATTATATTTGAATATGATTAAATTATTTTAATTAATCTGTTTTATTTTAGATTTATTGCTATAAAGCTTTATGTTATTTATTTGTTTGTTTTGATAATGACCAGCTGAAGTATAAGAAGTGGTACTCCAATAAACAAATCTTTATATTTACTCTTAATTCTGTGGGTTATGAAAGTAAGAATTTATAAAATTTTAGATTAAAAAGGAGAAAATAAAAATTAAGAAAACCCATAATCCACCGTAATCGCTTTATTTAAAAAAAATAAGAGAAAAGTTTTCCTTAAAGCTTCTTAATAAACGGGTTTCTTTTCTTAATCTTCACCACCGGTTTCTGCAAAATAAAATTAAAAAAAAAAACCTTCCACGGCTTACTATGGATGTCAGTTCCATATTGTAGCTTATTCGTCATCCAAAATAATTGCTATATTAATATTTCTAACTAATATTCTATAATACTAATATTTAATGATGCATTCAGTTTCTAATGAGTTTTGTTAAGTAAATAAACATATGTGTTTATGCACTTATTTAATAGTTTTTTGTTTGTTGAAATTTAGTTTGTTTTGTGAAGTGTGTTGCTATTAAAATTATAGAGAATTTGAACATTCTTACAGGCTTTTAACTTTACAATAAAAAAATAAATTACTTTTGAAGCGTCGAAGGTAAAATCTATACCATAATTGATTTTAATTAATTGAATTGCAAATAAGGCCTTTTAATATTCATAAATTCTCAGAAAGATTTTCTATAATTTAACTCGGCACAAATAATCTATTTTCAAAGGATCTCACTTATTTATGAAATTTAGTCTTGTAGCACATATTCATTAAATTGGTATTATTATTTCCTTATTTATTATTTGCCAAAATATTAATAAATGATAATTATGTATGCATATTTACATATACATAGATACAGGTATTTACATTTAAGTAATATGTTTACATTTATTTTATGTTTTTCTATTTAGCTTCTTTAAAGTATGTTATCTATAAGTCAGTGAAAATATGTTTCTCCTTTAATCAATTATAGAATTGTTTCATAGTCTGTAATTTATCAATTTTTTTAAAATTCGAGCATCAATGATATACAATTAAATGTTAATGCTATCAAGAAAATTAATGGTAAGGTATTAGAGACCTATATTTTTAAAGCTCGTCATTTATGCCTCATAAGACTATTTAAATGAGGATTAATTAAATATTGATATAACGATTTTCATCGAAATCTTTCGGGGTTATTTTCGAAAATACGATAAACAAATGCAAAACCTATGATTTAAGAGGCATTTCCAGTAAGTTGTTATTTGTAAAAAACTAGTCTTAAACCTAGATTATCTTAAATAAGTAATTTCGTATTTCATATAATGCTCGCTGTTTGGGATAGATTTACCACAATCAAACACGCAGGCCATTTTGCGAGACTTAATTATTTTTAATCGGGGATGTTTTGATTCAAAACATTTCTATATCTCTTGTGATATATTTTATTTATAAGTAGCCGAAAGAAAAAATTATAGATATGTTTTATTTAATTAATTACTAAATCATATATTATAAAATCATTCGTATAATGTTTGGTAAGTAATTTGCTATTTAAATTTCATATTGCTAACAGGTTACATTTATTAATTGAATTAACGAAGTTTTATCGCATTTCTTGATTAAGATGAGGAATTCGCTCAGACTCTTTATTTGAACAGTTATTCTTTTGTTATTCAACAGAAGATTGCATTCGCCATGCCAACATTTTTCAATTTTATTCCGTGGTTGGAACTCCAAGATTAGTGCAATTGTTATTCTTCTTTATGGAATATCAAAAATGTCAATTAGTTTGATTAATATTACGGTTCAAAGATGCTGAGTCTTGCATACAATTTATTATTGATGATTAAATGACTCGATGTACATTCAAATTTTAACTGACGGCCTAATCAATTTTTTATCCTCGAGCTGTTTTTCATAAAATATTTCAGTGTACCCTATTTTTTTTCAATATGTAATTGTTATTTATTTTCAATATATTCAATAAATCAACACCAATGTATATTATTATTTGAAAAAAAAAACGAAACTCAGTTACATTTAATTAAAGGAATAAAAGTTTAATTAGCCTTATCTAATTTTGTTGTGAAAACAAAATTATATTTATTCTCTAAGAAAATTAATGTAGTCGATAAAAAATGTTACTTTTAACATTCATTAATTTCGAACGATTTTGTTCTTTGTCCCATTTCAATAAACCGTTATTGCTCCCGACATATCGGTAATTTTTAGTAACACCTTACTGCCATCAAGAGGTCCCATAGTCTGTGTACGGCAAGTACTTCACATTGAATGTGTTCAATATTTTTTCATCTCGTAAGCCTAGAAGGTGTTTTCAATACATCATATATATTTTTAGCGGGCATTGGCCAATGAGAAATGAAACTGTTATAGTTCACTCCATGTGATTGTATTTAGCACAATTGATCTTCGACAAATCGATTTAGAGATTATTCTATTTTTTAAAAAAAACTGTAATAACCAGAATACCAGATCAGAGTTGGTAGATCAAGCTTACTAATGCTTTTTAATAGTTTCCTTACTCAACTTACAAAATTACTAAAACTGTTTCCAGCAATTATTATTATTCAATTGTGATTTTTACGTAAATCATCAATAAATCTATTCATAATATAAATTTATGAATACTGTACTATTTACGAGCTAAAACATCAATTTATAGTTTATTTGTAGTGGGTACAATAGAAGTGGGTAATTTATGTACAGTTTTAGAAATATGTGAAATAAATTTACACATTTGTCCATAGTATGACAGATATCGGTGGCTGATAAAGGCTTTACTGAATATTGAATAGATGTATTCGGTTCTAGTGATCAGTAAAAATATGTAATATCACAAGTTGATATTGTGATTTAAGAAAACTCAAGATAATGTATATAAAACAAGATGAGTCCGCACAATTTTAGGCTTTAAAAACAGTCACAGAACTGTTATAGCATATGTAACTATTCTCTTTATAGAGTACATTGCGTGATTAATATTTATGTAAATTATAAAATAATAGTTACAGTAGTGGATCGGTTGAAGACACGACTACCCCTGCAGTTAGTGATGACTGCACCAGATAGACCTCACCAGTCTTGTCAGAATCAATAACTCCTAGGTGCTTCAGTATCTATCTAATCTCCTGGGTTCCACTTAATGTTTTTCTTCCTTCAGGAGGAAATGTTGTTTATTTCCGTTGGACGTTCTTATATCATCAAGCTAAGATGGAAAGAGTGATTTATCATAAGATAACCGCTTAGAGGTTACTGACCTATCTAACCTATTTGAACTCTCATTAACCCAATAGTTTTACCAATGGATGGATTAGAAACTTCATTGCTCGCCAATGCAATAAAAAAAATATTATTATCAGAAGAAAACGTTTATTGTTTTTCTTTATTCTTTATAATATTGTCATATAAATAAATCCGTGTTAATCATGCTATAAGAAAAAAAATCGGCCAAAAACACTCGTTAATTTAAGAATTTTTTCAACTATTTTGTTGTTTTCGACATCAATATACACTCTACAATATTATTATATGATAATTTTCTCTTGAGGTACTTCTTTTCAATCCGTGGATCCCTATATATTACTCTATGTACGTTTTTGACAAAAATATTGATGTCAGTTGTTTTCGATCACCCCCCCCCCCGTTAACTAAATTCTGTCGTGCTACACATTAGACGCAGAATTTATCTATCTTTAATTTGACATTCCATATTTTTTTTTTTTATGCAATGCTTAGGAATTATAAGTGAAAACAATCCTGAACTGAGCTTTAGGCTTCAGTTTTTCTGGTAATGCCCAATCGTAATCTGTTGCGTCTGCACGAAGGGGGACTTGATGGAGTTGTAAATTTGTAAACCTTAAAACATAATATATGCTAAGAATAAATATATATGCATGTGGTCATCGGCATACCCTTTCGGTTCAATTCTTTCTTTCACAATGATCATGGACGGATGCCAGTTGGATCATGCTACCTGAAGAAGTGGTGCCCAAACTGACTTTTGATGTCAGTCCTTTTCCTGATTTTTTACTTATAATTCTAATCTAGTATGATTGTAAGTAGGAAAACAACATTTAGGAAATATCTAAATATTGATTTATGCCGATTGATATTGAAGGAAAATGTTTGCTGTAGCGAAACGTTTTTTTCCGATAGATTAGCGCTGTTGGAAAGCAGAGCAATATATCCGTTTATGGTTTTTTGACTGGGCCGAGGGTGGAACACCTGCCTCCGGAACAGTCCTGCCACGAGCCGCGTCTAAAACCCAAAAAAATGACGGCCGGGGCAAAAAATGAGCTGGCATGATTTATTAACGGCGCAGGAGTTGAAGATAGCGGAATGATTGCGACCCAGTGGGATTTCATTCGCCTTCCCCCCTTCCACCACCTACAATGTCTTTTTCAAAGTCCCTCTTACGCTTCGGTATCTCGGGTTTGTTCCACTTTGTTGAAAAATTGGCAATTGTTTTTCTTTGTTCCACAAATACTAAAACAGCATATTTTTTCAGGAAGGTTTGTGATGCGGAAAACGCATGACTTCCTTGTTCTCCTAAACTTTAAATCAAAACCTCAAAAAGTGATGCTGAATCCGATTGCAGTCAGCGTATGCAACATGAAGTATTTTTAAATTATCTGAATTATCACAGTATGCTAAAAAATGCATTGTAAAAAATTGCTACAATTACGAAAATCATTTTTGTTTGCGATTACAATACCTCCTTTTCTCCGCAAAAGTTAAAACCTGGATTTTCCTCCCTCCTCGTATGAAAATCTAAAAAAGGCAGTTTACAGTTTTAAGTAGAGTATTATTACCAGTTTATAAACTATATTTTATATTGGTATTTTGGTAGAATCGATTTTTGTTCTTTTAAAAATAATTTATTCAATGAAATTCACTACTGTATTATACTAATACAAGTAAATAGAATGAATGGTACATATTGCCATGAATAAAGACAAGTAGAGAAACTACCCAGTGGTACTACTCAAATAACAAGTTCAACTTAGAAGGTCACGAGGCCATCTTCTTTTCATACACTTCGGAGGATTATCGGGAATTGAAGAGGTTGCTAGGTTTGAAACTAGTGGGTTTGTGTGGGAATGAAGTTTGCCATGATAAGATTGACATCGGATTCGGGCCAAATCAGCAACAAATGGGACATTAAGATCATTATGGATTACTTTGTTCGGATCAAAGTAAGGATTGTAGAATTGTTAAATATGACTTTAAAAAAAATAAATAAATTCATATAATTTTTATAAAATCTATTTTAACCTTCAAGTAAAGTAGTGAAGAAAAAGGGAACAATACCTAAATTAGTGTTCAATTTTCTTTGGCTAACTGTTTTTGGGTTATGCGAGACGTAGGGGCGTACATGCATACGTCCGTCCTGTCGAAACTTGTCGAAAGAATAACATACCCTTGAAATGTTGAAAGAGAAAATTATTTCGATTTTCAACTTTGAGAGTTATACAAGAAAATAATGTATGTTCCTCATCAGAATTTGTTTTTAAATGGTTTTAATCAATTTGTTTGCTCATATAAAAATTATAATTGGCACATGAGATAAACTTGGTTGAACATTGCATAAGTACTTACTTCTTAACATTTGGGCCATCTTTTATTGTTTTGAGAATTTAACGATTGATTCTATACTTGAAACAATACTACTTTACGGACGGTTCATTTAACTACTAGGTCGAACCTGCAATCTTGGGCCAAGATACTGAAGGGACGGAATATCTTGAAAGGAAGCACCTGCCTCTTTTTCAGGTTCCGTGGTAGGCCGGCTCTTACCTGTTAATAGCGGTTTTTCCTATTCTTCATCAAGAAGAGCTTGGTTCTGCTTCAATGCTGTACCCATTGAGTTGGTCTCCGCCTCTTAAACAAGTGCTCATTTCCTGTGGACAATGATTACCATTTCAATGCCAACCGTTGTTTAAAGACTAAAACGATTTTCGTTCAACTTTTTTATAATTATAACGATTTAACTGATAAGACCTTCAGTATTAAACATTTTTGTTTAGTTCATCCTTCATTATTTCACGAACGTTCCGGTTATTTTCTTACACTATCAAGGCATTTTTATACATTTTAGTCCTTTGTTATATCTAAATCAACAAATGGTTTTGATTTTCTTTCTTGTTATCCTCGTGCACGGTTAAATAAAAACTGAATTTGTATGTGTGTGTGTGTGGTGTATAGCTGGTTAGAAAAAATATTGCACTATTGGCAGACATTTTTCCTCAAAGAAGACATAACTATGATGAGTTGCCATTTACTTCCTAATTAATTATTTACTACCGGATTCACGACAAAAAAATATAAGAACTGTCTCATCTCACGACAAAAAATGTATGCTTAGCTTCTACTATTGCCACCCCAACCAAAAAAAAAAAATGTGGAAGTATAAGGTTTTTCATTTTCCTTATAAAGATTTTAAATTATTGTTATTATGGACTATCATTATCATCATCATTGTTATTGATGAATAAACAATTATACATGATTATTTAAAGATACATTGATCATTGCAATTGTTCTTGTTGTGACCACTTAAACTATTAACAATTATCTTTTGGTTATCAGAAAAAATATTGATTTTGGATAGTCGAGAAAATAAAATAGGTTTCACCGAATTAATCATTCTTCTCTGCGTTTGATAGAGTTCTATCTTGAATTCTATTTAATAGATATTAAGCCACCAAGGGATTCAAATTGTTATTAATGATATTTTGGGCACTAAAATGAAAAATACATTGGATTATATTATTTAAGTTTTTAAATAATAGCTCAATAATTATTATGAATAACAGCCGCATCAGCAAATTTCATCCTAGAATGGTCGACAAAATTTTAGTTACACTGCAATCTCTAGCAGAAATAGTATTTATCATTATAATCACATGTTATTTTATCAGGGATTACTTAGTCTACTTCATCAAGGAAGTATAAAGTTGAAATATAATTTTTCTTTAGTTGTATCCATGCTTTCGATATATGAGTTCGATACCGCCTCAGTAACACCGATATCGATTAAAGGTGCTAACTCTCCCAACCGCCACGGCCCAATTAATTATTCACTAGAAGAGGTGTATTATTTCGAAAACTGGGCTGTCGCCTTCTTAGGATTCTCATGAACAATTCATATAATGTCGTGTTCATCCCTCCTTTAGGAAATGTATACTTCGTTATACCCGCAACTATGATTTATAAATGCAGCTTTATCAATTATACTTTTAAATGCAACTGATCAATGGGAGGTCATTTCAAAAATATTGTAACAAACAGTACTTAATTCAATTAAAATTATGTCATAAAGAATGAATAACTTTTTTTGATAAACTTTTATAATTAAAATAATAGAAAACCTGTACCACTACAACCCATGAAGGGTCTTGGGGTATGTGGTGGAGGCTGTGCTGTTTTAAGGACAACGGTTTTTAAGGGAAGTGGTTTTTCTTAGATCACACTCAACCGCCAGGTTTCCCCTAAAATAAGGGTACCCACTCTCTAGAAGCTGGATGAGCTCCAAGAGGATCTCCAGATCCCACATGGTCCATCTCCAGTCCAGGGTTATCTGCGACAGCCGGATTTGAACCCGGAACCTTCGACTTGGCAGCTCAGCGCCCCAAAAATAATAGAAGTATTTATAAAATAGATTAGTTTTAATTTTTCAATGATATTTCATATTATTATTTAATTTATTCGTTAATATCTTGTATTTTACCCAAGTTTATGTCTCATTAATTATGAAGGTTATTTTTAAAAATTATTTTTATCAAACTCAGCGACTCTAAAATCATTTTTACGACCATGATATTAGTTATCTGCTTGAATCTTTTCAAGTGGACGTAACTTGTCTACCCATTGTGCGGTATGAAAAATATAGACTTATTGATATCTAGCGAAACATAATGTAGTTCTATAAATGAAAAATGTATGGCATTAGCTATTATGACTTTATCAGAATATATCCGACAGAAAGGCAATACAGTTCAGTCTATTTTGTTGGAACAGCCTATGAGCACATTACATTTTTGTAACATATTAATGATTTTTTAATTTGATTAAAAAACAAAAAAGATTAATGTGTTTTTTTAGATTCACTATTATTAAAATTTCTTTTGTTTATTTTTTCATTTAATGTCACTTTATGCTCCTATGGCTAATCGGACGATGCTGAAATGGTAGTCCTAACTTTTGCTTATCCAGCTATCATTAGGATAGGAATCATTAATGAGTACCTGACACGAGACAGGCTAGGGACCCCTATTTTACGCCCCTTCCGAAGGATTGTTATGTCGTTCTTTTAAAAAAGGACTTTTATAGGATCTTTTACTCCCTTTTAAAAAAACAAAAGTTGAAATCGTCATGCTTGAACGTCGACACTTATGATTTCAAAGGTGAATGAACCTGAATGAAAATTTAAAAAGCATTTTACTTTTGTTATTGCATATTAATGTGTTTTTGTTTCTGTGTTGAGACGATTGGGACCCGTTAGCTTTCTGGGGGGGGGGGGTTTGGTTAGAGATTCATTTGAAGTTGTGAGTTGAAAGACAACGGGAAATCAAGGCATATTGCTCGTTAGACATCTGACTC
This sequence comes from Troilus luridus, assembly GCA_964056705.1. Classification (NCBI taxonomy): domain Eukaryota; kingdom Metazoa; phylum Arthropoda; class Insecta; order Hemiptera; family Pentatomidae; genus Troilus; species Troilus luridus. Next base: position 120,606,515 of record OZ057413.1, read on the forward strand.
CCCTCATGCCATTCTACTCTTTATCATCAGATAATGTTGTTTGATTGCTTCTCACATTTGTGTCATTTATATGCCGTTTTGTAATTTATCATTCTGCTTTCGTAAGATTCTTCGGTATTTTTTTCTTTTTATAGAAGTATGATTTTATATTATAACAATAGATAAAATAAGAGTAAATTAAAAAAAAAACTCTTAAAAAAGTTCTAAGATGATGTAGTTGCTAATATTCAATCAGCTGTTCTACATCCGCCATTTTTTCAACTATTACCAAAGTTTATTAAAATTCTAGTTTTTATATTGAAAAATTTTATATAGGAAAATTGTTTTCGATTATTGTTTAGAGGATATTTAGATTACAATTGGAAGCGGGGTAACTACTGTAGCTGTACCTTCCGATGTCCAGCCCTGCTATGGAAGATAAATTATTTAGTATGTTAACAGCCTTCAACTCACGCAGTGGGATGCCAAGACCCTCTTACGGGTCACCAAGTCTCTATATAGTGGTATCCGTATTATTTGGAAAAAACGTTGTGGTTGACAGTGATTTTCCCCACATCACCTCTTGGCGGAAACAAAAAATTATGTCCCCACTATGACAGTCTATTACTCTTCATGGGTTGTAGTATTATGTTTGTTTTAATATCCATTATTCATGAAAAAAAAAAACAGGTTTAAGATGTACGGTAAGAAGTAGAGAAATGAATGAAACATAAAAAGGAAAAATATCTGGTGTGGTGCACACATTTCTGAACTTTTACTTTCCATCCTTTAGACATTATCATGAAGCGTGTTATTGTAAAAAGTTAGCAAGAGGATATTGTCGACAGAGGAGGGTATTGTCGAGAACACAAGTGTCGTGTTGGCAAAGCAAGGCCAAGTTACACGATAGTTGAAGCCTGCGCTTGTTGTATTTCGCGAGAGCTGCTCAAGAGTGGCAGTGATTGAATATAAACTTTTGTGATAGTTGGAGAAATGCCGTAACTAGTGACTGAACAATAAAGCATCCATCGATATTTCTTTTTTAATTTCTGCTACTCCCCAATATGGTCTAGTATAAGACCGAACTTGAAAGAAATACATTTTTCAATTTTCGTAAAGGCCCCCATCCAATTCAAGCGTTTGTAACGTTTGACTTGAACGAAATTTCGGCTTGCGCAAGCACATTACCCCGTAGATCGTGCAACGGTTGTACAACACTCTAGTGAAGTTTCATTTCCTTTCAGTTTATTTAGTGATGTAGTCGGGATAGGATGTCGGACACAGAAGTATGCTCATGCTTCATCATTCAAGTATGATTAATTTTTTTTTACATTAAAAAAATCTATAGACCTATTTCCAAGATTTAATCGAATAAGGCTAAAAAAACTTGAACTTTATTCCTCTCTCAAGAACTAAACGATTGAGCATACCATAACAATCAACGTCAATTTGAAGCTGGTAAATAGGTAAAGATTAAGTTGATAAGCGGAAAAGGTATGGGATGAGAGAGCTAAGCTGACAGTAGGCCATTGTTACTAGCGACTATCTGTTGAGATCAGATAGTATGGTAATCTAGTAATAGCACGCATCTAGTTGCTACAAGGCTACTACTAGCTTAGTAACTAGCATCCTGTAGCCTGGCCTTTAGATAGGCCAACGTAGTGGGCTATTAGATCACATCCATCTACTTTCGTACAATCTTGGAATTTCATCTAGAATTCAGTATTTCATTTTGTCAAGATACACCAAATCTTTGCTAATTACTAGCTTACTGATTTTTTTTTATACGATTTTTTTTCGTAAGATCCCATAAACTGCACCCTGGATACGTGTAAAAAAAAAAACTTCCTGTTCATTCTACATTTTTTTTAATTTTTCGGCTACTACTATTATATATATATATATATATATATATATATATATATATATATATATATATATATATATATATATATATATATATAAGTTTAAACGGCTTACGGAGTTTATGCAGGTTTCATCTTAAGTCTTTTGTCGAAAGAATTGTCAAAAGATTACTTAATACCATGTTAAACAATGGTAGATACTCCTAGGATTTTCATGAGAGTTGATCAAAAGTGTCATTGTGTAGTTACACGTCGAATTTCAACTTTTGTGACTGTCGGGAAAATGGTGGATGCAGAACAGCTAAACATTAGCAACTGAATTATCCTTCTAGAACTTATTTTTTGTTGAAAAATTTTAGTTATCCGACTATCGTGTTCTATAATAAAATCATATTTCAAAGTAAAATTTGGAATTTGGAATGAAAGGTTATTGTCCTTCAACAAATAATTCATAGTTTGAATATAGGATTAAAAACTTCCCTTTTTTCCATATTTCATCTTTCATTATTTTGCTTTTCATAAAAATTGTATGTGTTTGTAACTATCACTTGTTTCTCTCTCTATAATTATTGTTATCTTATTTCTATTTTTTTTCTTCTTCTTCCTTTTAATCGTTTTCTTTAAATATTGATATTGGAGGTATTTCACAAATTTATTTTCAATTCATTTTTTAATTTCTTTATCATCTATTTATTTAATTGTAAGTAATTACTCCTGTATTGTTATTCTAAAGGGACTTGTCCCAGAATAAATAAAGTCTGTATTATTATTATATATTTTTAATAGTATTTTTTTCCTACACCTTATTATAATCACTGTCACTATTTTACTCACCGGTTTATAATCAATCAATGGATTTTGACAACAGCTGACAATTGAAACTTAAACGAACGTCGTAGCTTCTCCGAGTCAAAAGTTATAGTGAATAGCAATCTGGATATGCCTCAAAATGGCGGCGCTCCCCCCTCCACCGCGCGCAATGCGTCACAGTCCTCACTTATCGTAATGAATTCTTTGATCCTTTTGCTATCCAGTTTTCTAATTGAATTTTAGATGGAAATATGTAGCTGCAAAACCAAACTGTATCCCCCGATTTTAATATTATTCGTTTTTTTGAATTGTCTCCCGCTATTGAACCAATTTTAAAGACTTATTCACGTCAAAAAGGAGACACAGGATGGATCTGCTGAAATTCATTCCTCCTGTTAAACATGATTATTTTAAAAACATGCGAGGAAATCGAAATGAGTCATTACATACAGCTGATGAAGAGGACATAATTTATACTGCTGGCAAATTAATCACAAATAATAATATGATCTAGCAAAACAGTTAATATAAATTTTTATGGATAATTTGTAATAAAACTATCTAATAATTACTTTTTTCTGTGACATAAAACTTAAAAATTTAAACACTGAATTTAAATGTTTTGTTTTTTCACTTGCCAAATCTCCAACAGTCTCATTGTAAAAAATTGTAACCTTTCTGACGTTAGCTTTTTGGCAAGCCTTTCTTATTAATTTTAGATAAAAGATACATCTTTATTTATGCATTCTACAATATTTATTTGAATTTATATTATAAAGAGAATTAAAAAAACAAGACAATGCACATTATTTCATCGCATTTCTCCACTCTCTGTTTTTTGGATTTAATCAATTTGTGGATTGAACGATTGAACTGTATTAAATAAGTAAGACCTTATTTATTGATTTTTTAAAGCACTGTTAGATGCAGTTTTTGGAATAGGGGCATTGATAATTGTTCTCCCCTACTTTAACTCGATTTGAAGTATTTAATATTACTGCATACCGCTCCTTTTTGCTTGAGTTACTTGACTTTTTTATTTGTAAGATATTTTTGTCGAGTTGAAGGATTCAGGCAAGAACCAGGTTAGGGCTGGTTTTTTCCTTAGGTGTGACCCTCGGTCCTCTTCTAATAGCCTTTCCAACTCATTCGATAAGGTCCTTCTCTTTTGACGATAATTCACCTGGTCCCCGTCCGTCTTTACATGCTAACATTTTTTTTATTTATTGAAATTTACAACTGTATACCGAGTACATCAAGTAAATATAATGAAAGATAACTCACGCCCCGAGATAAAGGCTAGTAGAGAAATTACCCAGTGGTAGTACTCAAATAAAAAGTTCAACTTATAAGTCACGAGGCCATCTTCTTTTCAGACGCCTCGGAGGATTATCAGGAAATGAAGAGGTTCCGAGGTTTGAAACTAGTGGGTTTGAGTAGAAATGAAGTTTGTCATGAAAAGATTGATTTCGGATTCGGGCCAAATCAGCAACAAACGGGACATTAAGGTCATTATGGATTACTTTGTTCGTGACAAAGTAAGGAGCATCATGCTAACCTACTTTTTATACAGAGTGCTTTAATTGAAAACCATCAATATGTACAACAACATTTTTATATTCTTAATTGTGATTGTATGGTTTTCTTAAATATATTTTAGCTTTGGTAAGATTTTTTTGAATGTTGTATTGGAGAGCTGCGCTGTTTCGCTAGACGCAGCTGAGGGAAACACGAGTACCTGTGCCCCTCCCTACCTGGCTCCTTTTCTTTCTTAGTTTCAAAGGAAATATGTCATACTTCTCGTATTGTCCAGCTTCTTTTCACCTGCTCTTGAGGAATTTTCGAATACTTATCAGTAAAAAATAATAATCTCTCATACAAAACGGGTACCTCCTAGTAATGAGTAAAAAAAAAAAATACTCCCACTTGGCCTTCACCTAACATATTTGCTATCTTTGAATTACTGTAAATATATATATATATATATATATATATATATATATATATATATATATATATATATATATATATATATATATATGTATATATATATATACGCAATTTACAATTCAATTACTTTGGTTAAATCCAAAAATCATTGTTAAAAAGTAGCAATAAATGCCTTCTATTTCACATATTTATATTTTAACATTTTAGGGTATAATTTCCCCGTTGTTATAAAAAAAATATCACCTCCTCAGATAGTAGGATTAAATAGGATTTCTTATTCTGAGGATTCCGCTCAAACTTGTCAGTCACCATCATGGCTGAAATCAAATCAGGGTTAATTAACTAAAGTTGATTGACCAAAATAATTTATTGAACAATATCGAAATAAATATAATTTAATGTGCCGTGGGAAGTTTAGACTTTACAATCGGTGTTCACAAATATGCCCCATCGATACGCAACAGGTCCATAGAGTTGGCCGTTGGCATGCTCAGTCAACTCAATGGCGGGCATAGAAAACAACTTCAACTGAGGGAAGCTATACTCGGATTTTGTGAAAGCAAAGAACTATCGACGATTTATTAAAACCACCGCTGTTTTTAGATCGATATATCGATGTTTCGATTACGAGTTTCAACATCTATGTGTTTTCACTTCATTGTTCGCTGTTACGGGTATAAAATATTGTAATCGTCAAAATGCTCGATTTTCAGATTTCAACGCATTCGTGTATTTTTATCCATTTTGACAAATTTCGACGTGATATCTGTCTACTTTCGACTCTCCCACAACTCCAGCCGAAGCTAAAAGAAAGTCGAAATTTCCAGTTTCTTGATGTTGCACCAATTTGTGTTGGTGCAACATCAAGGGATTGATATAATTTTATTTAAAATGATCTATCCTCGAAAAATGAATTAAATACAGTGTTCATAAATTGTTTTAAATATAGCCGATTTATTGGAATTGAAACTCTTAAATGTATTCCATCGTTCGCCAAATACAAAGGGAGGCCTGGGAATTTTCTGTTCAGATTTTTACTTCTATGTATTGATGTCACGAAAATTTTCCGATTTCAATCGATACATCCATTTTGATTAACTTTGACTAATTTTTTTTGTAATTGTAGCTATTTTCTTTTTAGATATTCTGTACTAAATTTTAGTAAACGAAAATTAAAAAATAGTTGGTGTGCAATAATAATCAAATTTAAACTTTTTATAGACTTATCATTACCATTACCTGTACCACTACGACCCGTGAACGAGTCTGGGGGTTCAGTAAATGGTTGAGACTGTACTGTTTCATGGACAACGGTTCTGCAAGGAGGTTACTTGTCCTAGGTCACGCTCAACCGCCAGGTTTTTCCCCCTTATTATGGGTACCCTATTTTTATAATTATCATAGAATAGAAATTTTTTATTGACTTCTATATGTTTTTAAACATGGGGATATGTTGTAGGTTTAATATTTGTTTATGGCTATCGATAAAGTTATACCTTTCGAGTTTTTTATTTTTTTTTAAATAAAGAGAGTTGAATGAGAGTGACAGCGATTAAGACTAGGCTAAGTTATGGTTGGGCCCCGCCTCCCTTTAACAATTACCAAGCCAATAAATTGCCGCCTCTACACCTCTCCCTCTGTCACTTATCGATCCCCTTTCAGTTTTTGTTTTTTATCATCCCTCATCTCTCTCCGTGTTGGCTCTGTCGGCGAAATGAAAAACCTTTAAAGGATAATCCGAAATGAGCGGTTGATCCTCATGTTGACAGCGCAAACAATTTAATCTGAAAGCATTCCCTTTTTAATGTTTATTTATTTTGCTTCTCTTCCGTTCGTCACTTGGGCGATTGATTTAGCACTCAGCTGTGATAATACCATTTATACGGATTACCTTTCATTAACGGGGCTCTTCGCAAAATCTACAAGCTCGTTTATGATTATTTACTTTTTGTAAAATACAATCGAAAACACTCTCTTTCGCCTCTTGATTCTTCGATCATGTCGTCGATTTGTTAATAAACCCTTTCAGTATTGCCGAATACCGATGACCAACTGCAGGCTAGGCTTAGGTTCCCATTGCCGTTTATTTTGGCACTTTCCTCTTATATAGGCCCCATCACTGATATGGGAGAGGATATTGCAATCTTGCAACTTTTTACGCTTAAATATGTTTTCTGTTAGCCATCTTTTTTACGTTTCATTTATAAACATGACGCGAATGTGAAATCTTCCGAAAACAGAGACGAAGCGGTTTCATTCCTCCAAAAAAAGTGGATATCGCTTCGGAAGAAGTGATTCGAAGAAGGCCATGGAATTATATTTTAACCATGGCTTGAAGGTGTCATTTTGTTGCAGAATTGCGGTGTAAGAGTTGGGACCTGGATTGATTCATTTTTGAACAGATTGTTATTTGTTAAAGTTTAAATGTTCATTTTTATGCTATTTCTGTTGTAAGGAAATAGCATATTTTTGTTAGATTTTTCCGAAGAATTCCGACGTGTAATAAATTTACATGATTGGATAAAATAAAAAGTTTTATAATTTTAATTTTTATATAAGACGCATCATTAGCGTTCGTTTATAAAAATAAAAACATAGAGCAGATAAAAAAATAAAATAAAGAACGAAAAAAATTGTTAAACAACATTGATGCCAACAATTGGATAACATATGAAAAAAGGGTAGAGGAAAATTAACAGAGACTCAGAAAGAAAAGAAAAGGAAGCGTAACATAACTTACAAAGAAAATGCTGAAAAAGGTGGATATCTGAATATTTGGACAGCAAGTCACCACAGAACAGCCACACTAATTCGCTTGAAGATGGCCTACATTTTAGGCCGAAACGTTAGCACAATTATAAAATAGGTTTCACTTATTTTGTGTTATCTTTGACTGCACCCCCTGTCCAATGCAATCCACTATATCAATAGAATTCAAGTGATTTGAACAATTGCAACAATTGAGGATGGCCCCAATGGCGGGGGAGTATCCCCCTAGTTTATAAATTTCAATTCAAAGGGAAAAATGAAAAAAAAAAAGTACAGTCGAATAAATTTTTAGATTCTATTATAGATAGCGATCTTACTACTTTATATACGGCCTGTGGCGAGCTGATAGTATCTATGTAATATCTATATAATATTCATAAATTAGAAGTTTAGCTTTTTCTCTTGCTATTGGATCAGTTCTTTTACTTGCTAACAAAATTGTATGCATTGAAGAATAAGAAATGGGGTGTCGTAGTAGCTGATCATTAGTTCCTCTACAGATCTGAAAAAGTATTCTGGATAATTATTGTTTGATGGTTAGCTGTAAAGATACAGTTCAGTTGATTATTGTGTGGTAACATTATATGCCCATGCGCTTGTTAATGTTTGTCCATTCATTTTCCGGGCTCATCTTCGTTGAGGTTTAATTGTTACCATTAATTAATCCAATTAGATTATGAATGGTATAGTGCCTCGCAACGACAAATAATTCTGAATGTAAGAGCATTTCGTATAGGTTTCTTTATTGTATTTTGCGGAGGGGAGTGGCTCAGTGGTAGATCACTGAGTTGCCATGCCGGAAATCCTGGATCAAATACCGCTGCTGGCAAGACTTTTATTTAGTCTATTTGCAGAGGAGATGGATAATATGCGATCTAGGACCCTTCTAATAGGACGATCTAGGACCCTCCTGGAGCTCACCCAGCCGCTAAAAAATGTTATAAAAATAGTGTACCCAAAATAAGGGGGAACTCTGGTGGTTGAGCGTGACCTAGGACAAGTCACCTCCTTGCAGAACCGTTGCCCATGAAACATTACAGTCTCTACCATGTACTGAACCCCAGACCCGTTCACGGGTTGTAGTGGTACAAGTAAAACAAAGGTTATTGTTGGTCATAGGATATATTTCTGGTGCAGTAGGATTACAACTAATCCAGATTTTGGGAGAATAACTGATACATTTCCCTTGGAATAAGTAATATATTACTGGTATAATAACTCACTTATTTATAGTATAATAACTGGTACAGGGATGATATAATAAATGATACGTTTATTGTAGAATAACTGAAACAGTTCTGGTATAATAAATGACACCTTTATGGTGGAATAACTGATACATTTCAGTAGGGCAGTGTGAAGGGGCTTTTAGTGATCACGGAGTGATTGACTTCTACTTGGGAAATTGGTGTAACAATAACTGCAAACTCTAACCTTAGACCGTCCTATATCTTAGAGATCCTACGCACTGGAGAAAATCTTAAAATGGATGATTCCGACTTTAATGGTGTGGGGGTTGACAGTTTTCCGCTCTTCTCAACGTGGGTTCACTTTTCGAAAGAAAACTTAATAAAGGCTGAAATTTTTAATGTTCCAATTTTTAACAATAATGGAAATAAAAATATATTAATATTTTTATTTACTGCTCTTTTGACGGTGATTATTTTTATTTTGAAGAGAAAAGATTCGCCCTTATGGGGATATGGGATCGGTGAAGAGAATGGATTTGTCTGGCTTGGATACGACCCCTGGTTGCTCAGTGGTTTAGAGCACTGCACTAAAGATGCAGACGACCCGGGTTCGAATCCCGCCCAGGACAAATCTTTTCTCTTCAAAATAAAAATTAAAAAAAATATATTCTGTTTAAATTAGTAAAATGAAACATTTTTTTATATTGTCTAGTTTCTTTTTGCAGCCCTTATAAATACGTTAATTATGAAATGTGGTAAATAATCCACTTCAGCTCTAAAAAGTGTAAAACAGCAGGATATAGGACAAAACGAATACTGTTAGCACAAATATGATACCGATATAAGACGCTGTTGGATCTGTAGGCTCATCTCAAGCTCACTAAGATCATGAATCTAGCGGGGTAACTCTTTGTGCAGAGTGCTGATTTGCTATCTCGAAGATCCCGGTTTCGAATCCAGTTGTGACTGGTGAATTTTTTTAGGTGCTAAGAGCCATAGATAGATTCTGTTGGATGTGCAGACCTTCCTGGAGCTCACCCAGACTCTAAGAAATGGGTACTATTAATTGGCGGAAAAATCTGATCGTTGAGCGTGATCTGAAAAAAATCAAGTTCTTGCACAGCAGTTGTCTCAGAAACAGTCTCTACCATGTACATGAACCATTCATGGGCTGTAGTGATTATTATTTTCTTATTTTGAGTTTCTTCAATGAAGCGAGGTACTAATACGGAAAAACTGTTTTTTACCGAAACATATGTTTTTGATTACGTAACTTATTTGAGTCTTGGTTTTTGTTGTTAATAATGAAATGGCATGGATGTGTGTATTAAGGATGGACATTATGCTGGGAATGAAGGGATCCTCACACATCCCTTACACCCGCCTCATCACTTAATTCCTGATCACTCTTGCAAACACAACCCTCTTAGCTCTAAGCCCGTATGAATCTCCTCGGTTTAAGGCCAAGGGGTGGCTGCTTCTCTTAGGAGACTCTCAGGTCTTGATAATACTACAGATGGATTATTATCTTACAATTATCCCTGAGTGAGCATATAAAGAAAGCTTGTATGTAGTGTCAATATTAATCAAGTGGTTTTGATAAGGTTTGTTAAAAAAAACAATGTAACACTACAACCCATGAAGGCTCTTGGCTCAGTAAATGGTAGAGACTGCATTGTTTCAAAGAGAACAGTAGTGTGGCTATGAAATTTGTCCCGCAGATCTATCTCAGACTGTTTTAAGACTAAATAATTAATCTATCACAACCGGATTCGAAACCAGGAAGTTAAGCGCAGTAACTCAGATCCTGTACACACTTAGCTATCCCGCGCCTAAGATGTGATAAACAATTTTTTTCCTTTAACTGTTATACATATTTCATGATCTCCGTTTTCCGTTATCGTGACTAATTTAATAAAATTTACATAACTGCGGAAATCTGTCTAAAAATTTTTATTTCATGAAGTGTAGTCGACTAAAATATCCGTCTCAAGGAAGATGGACACACGTCTCCCATCAGTCACTGGGACTGCTGTTGATACTCTATCTTATAATTTTTGTTTTGAAATTTTACATTGTTTATTATATTACTCTGATCTTAAGAATTAATGTTAAATTATTAATGTTTGAAGTCATTTTTGAATAATTTAATTTTAGTGTGGTTCTATTCCATGCCAAATTTTGCATTTTTAGTCCATTAACTTTCATTATATAAGTATTTATTTAATTTCTTGCCTATGGGTGAATTAACCCTTTAATCTTTCAATTATTATTATTAAAGTTTTTGATTTATGTTTTGGGAATGTTCTGTCTCCTTCTTTAGTATTTAAGTTCAAAATAATTTAAAAAACAAATGAAATTTAACGAACTTTTTTTTTTACTTACTTAGTAATCTTAAGTGAATAAATATTTCTGTACCAAGGAGATTTGTCAATAATGTTTCAAATTCTAATAAACTCTGATTTATTTTATTTATTTCTTTATTAATACCAACCGACACGATTCCCAATGAGAGTTCCAATAAAAGGCATTGCACAAATAAATAAACTTTATATTACTTTTTATTTAAATGCTGAATAAAAAATCGAATTTACGATTTGTTTGAAATATCTCCTGGCAACAAATTAATTTAATGTCATGATTGCTTCGATATTGGAATATAACAAAACTGTTTAATGATTGTTGCAGGTGATTCAAAGAATCGGATTGCGTACATTATTTTACCTACTGTCCTCAATGGAAGAAATGATTGATAAGATTAGAGGTAACTAATTCATAATTCTGTAAGTCATTGGTAAACTCATTTTCAGCAAATTTTTGTTTTATTTTCGTATTTTTAATATTTTACTCATACTATAAAATATCTAAAACTTATTTTTGCCTTAAGTGAAAGCTCGTTAATATTTTTTAAACAATTTATCTCTGATACACTATTAGACAACTTGGAATTTCAACAAATTTGCTTTTTTTAATATTTACGAATATATTATATACAATTTTTTCTTTTATAATATAATCAGTTAGTAACAATTTATAAGTAGTATATTGATGTAATGTTTCTTTACGTTCTATTCTAAAACTTTATTTATCATATTTTTACCATAGTAAACCTACTTCCATTTTTTATAAAATATGTTGTAAATATTTATAAGATGAATATACCAATCGCCACAATTTCCGGGCTTCTTTATTAGGCTACACATCTTACGTTTTTTTAACTATATAATGAAATTTTAGATATTATGTTAAATCTTCTGGTTTTATAAAGATGGTAAAATGAAATGAAAATTTTGAAATGTTCACCAAACAAAAATTTATGATGGAAATTTGTTGTATTTATAACTTTTGAATTTTAGATTTTTTTACAGAAAAATACCACCAGTTTCTAGGCATTTTTGAAAATAAGAAAAAAATCGTTGTTAATCAAACAAGATGTTTCTTCTTTTTTTTTACTAATATAAAACATAATTCTTTTTGTAGCTTAATTCTCTTCCCACGGAAATGGGTGAAAAATGGACGAGAATTGACGTCAAGATTTTGTGAGCAGAATATTTAGTTGTAATGTTGTTCGTTCCAAGAGAAGGTTCTTGAAAAAACCGGTTAAAAACTATGTTGTTTTTTCTTGCATTTCTCGTGCAGGAATGAGCTGGTACCATTTTTCATAATAACACACGATTAAGATTTTGAACCTTTCAGAAGATGGGTTAGCTATATTCCTTCCTAAAATAATTTTTGGAAACCTGACGGGAATTCGAGCGCTTTGGTCTGGTGTGCAGCAGTTTTTTGTTTCATTTTAATTTCAGGATGTCGTGTTAGGTAAGTCATTATCGCGATCACAGCATATGTTATAGAAGTTTTGTGACAGATGTTAGGTTTCCTATGCATATAATTTTTGGCAATATTATTTAACTTATAATATTATATTGAGCAGGTATAATTTTGTTTCCTAATTATATTATTTGTTTATTTTATTTGAATTTATGGCTTCCATTGAAATTATAGATTTCAAAAATCACGAGAAAATATTAGATTGAACAGTTCAAAAAAGAAAATCATGTTTTGAATTAATAATCGTTTTTCCGTATTTAAAAAAAAATAGCTTAATATCCTCTTGTTCCTTCCTTTCTCTCACAATTTAGTTATTTTTCTTATTATTTTCTTTCATTTTTTTTTGGGGGGGGGGGGTGTGCTCTAATGCATTAAACACCTTTTAATATTATCTTTTGTTATTTTATAAATAAAATAATACTTATAAACTCTTGTCTATTGTGTTTTTTGTTTTTTATGAAAAGCTTAAATTATTTTCCCTCTTGTTATATTCCCTAAGAAAGTTTCAATCTAACACTCCCATCATGTAACAAAAATATAAGTGCCAAGATATTGTGTCCTATTGAAAACCAAACTTCACACTTTTTAAAAAAAATTAATAGTTCTTAGCAACACTAATTTTGGGACAAAGAATAGAAATAGTTTTTGTATTGTGTTAAGAGAAGGAATACCCAAGTACCCAGAAACTCTGTGGTTAAACCACTGTTAAAAATAATAGGATGTTGATAGTTGGGGGTGCAGTCAAGAAAAATCTTTTGCTCTCTGTTTTTTATCATGTTTTTGCATCAAATCCTACCCTGCTATGTTTAAACGTTCGTTGATCGTTGAAACTAATCTTCAACTTCGGAGCTTTAAACCACCATGGATTATTTATAAGCTAGTTTATGATAACTTCAAATTTTTATATTTTTAAAATAGACATACAAGTTATTTCTCTATTTAATATCAATTCCAGGTTTTATGTTAAGTAATAATGCATATTATCTTTTTCATATCTATATGAGAACACCTGCAGTGCTACCAACTGCCCTGAAAATAATTACCCTCCTGAACAGATGCTTGATATTATTATCAATCCAGTGACAGCTGGGCACGTGACCCTTTATCTACTAATAGCGGCCTCTCCCTTATATCCCCCCTTCATAATCACTCTTTTTTGGTTTCCTCATTTTCATTTTTTACCTTTATTTATGGTAATTCTCTTCTTTTTTTCCCCTAACAACTATCAAAGCAAAAATAAAAACCGTCGTTTTCGTATTTAAATGTGAGATGTGTAAGGCCTTGTTACATTTTAGTAATTCATTGGGTATAATAAGTTTTAATAGCTCATTTAGGTAGAAGGAGTGAGCCTTCTACTTACATCTGCCTACAAAATTTTCTATGAGCTTTGAAATGTTTTTTCATTAAAAAAAATATATATAATTTTGTTTATGTTCATAATGTCCTAATGTACATAATAATGTTATCGGACTATTTAAATCCTACTCTACAAAAAATGAAACAGGCTACCTTGTAATTTGACCTGGGAGAGGAGAGAGAGATATATCATAAGTTAAGGAGTTGGAAAGGAGCAATTAAGGGCGGGAAAGATTTGAGATAAAGGCTTAGCAACTTTTGATAAATTCCCTAATGTGTCCCCTCACAGCTCCCTTAGCCCCGGTCCTCTCGCATTGCCCTTATCAATTATCATAATGTCTTTATCACGTAGGTGGGTGGCAGTTTTCTCACTGAATTTGATAAGGTTGTAAAACTTATAAGGCTATCGAAGGACTCCTAATTTTAAGTCTCATTCTCGATTTAATTATTTTCATTATTACAATGTTATTTATTTTATTCTTCAACTGTAATTTTTTATAAATAATTTTGGAAGATAAGTTGGATAAATATGCTCTCAGAAATAAATGAAAAAAAAAAGATGCGATTACCCTTTAAATTATACCAATATGCACATCATTAAAATGGGATTTCTGTGGTTAATTTTCTATATTATTACACCATTGTCAGAAAAGATCATATGCAATTACAAAATACTTTAAGATCTATTCCAATTATCAGTAAGTTGCCTGATGTACAAAAAGTATTATCTAAAAAATATTAACCAATAGATCTCATCTGAATAAAACAATTAACATATTAGAAAATGTTTGTCCTTAAAAACACATTTAAACGTTTACGTATAATTCTCTGCATTAGAGTTTTTAAATAAATGCCTAGTAACTTATGCGTTGTACAGCGCAAGTTTAATCAACTAATAAAGTCATTTTATTTCATTTTTATTAATTAGCATGATTGTATTTGTAATTCCAGTAGGGGTAGGTGAAATAAGAAAATTCGTTTATAATTACTTATTATAATTATTATGTTTAAAAAAAAAGTTTTGTTTTTTAATTTATACTTTGTTTTTTTTGTTGTATTTATTTTTTAGAATCATTAAATCATTGTAGGAAAGAACAATCTATTAATTATTATAAAAGTACAATACAATTGAATCATTTTCTTTACAGTACAATCAGTGGAAATTGTACTTCGTGGGTAGGAATTTATATAGGAATATTTACAGTCTCTATTAATAACATCATGAAAGGTTTTTATTTAGCAACTAGAATTCAATAGGAAATATCCCAAATAGCAAAACTTTAAGCCTCTAAAATACTGGAAAAAGTACTTATTAACCAGTCTAATTGTTATGGCAAATAAAAAAAAAAAAATAAATAAAAAAAAAATATATATATATATATATATCCATTTTTAGGGGTAGGGGCTTAATTAAACTGAGATTACGAAGAACTGGAAATGCTAAGGATGATAAAGGAAATGCTATATCTAATAATTATTTGACTCAAAGCCTCTATAGCATTTCTACCATAATCTTTTCCACAGTTTAAGGTTCTCTTAGTTCAAATTTTCCAAAATATTTCATTTTCCAATTACAAGGAGAGGAGAGAGATGATACCTTCCACTTCTACACAACATCCTGACGAGAGCAACTTACTATCAATAATAATAAATAATATTAAATTCAAAACCATATCGCAATACTTGTACTTATTGCTTTAACGAAAACAGAAAGAAATTCTAAAAGCAATTTAACATTTTTTCTTGGATTGCTTAAAAAAATAAAATAAATGAATTAAAAAAAAAACCTGTACCATTACAACCTACGAAGGGTCTTGGCTTGAGTACATAATAAAGACTGTACTGCTTCTGAGAAAACGCTGTTAACGGTGATCTGTCCGGGATTAAGGGTACCCATTCAATAGAGGTTAGATTGGCCCCGGGGGGTTCGCAGATCCCACATGGTCCATCTATGGCTGTTTGCAGATTAAATAATTTATTTATTTATTGTCTGAGCCAGATTCGAAGCCGAGATCTTCCGGACAGCACCCACCACATAGAGCTAACCCGCTGCTTTTCGAATTAAAAAAAAAGATAAGTCACAATAATAGTATTCTTAATATATTATGGTGAAATGTAAAAGTTGATAAACTATATTATTATGTTTTAATAAGTAATGAGCTCTAGAAATCTGAATTAGAAAAGAGACTATGACAGACAATGGGCGAAGAGGGTTTGATGAATGAGGCGGACCATTTATAACAAGATGGTTGGGTGTAGAGTCATCTGCATCATTTTCCCAGGCTCATGAATCATTTTCTTAATAGGCCAGCCTGACTCATGTTTTTTTTCTCTTTTTTTTTTCCCTGCCCTCCCCCACAGGGGATATGAAAATACTAAACCTATCCTCGTGATGTATCCCTCTGCCCTTAAACCGCTAAATATATCTCAACAGCTGACTGATGAAAAAGAGAAGATTTAAAGGGCGGTCTGTGAGATAAGCTACAAGGGGGCATAAAGCACCTCGCAAGGTTAATTGCTGCTGAGGAACCTTAAGGTGGTTCGGCTAACAGCTTCCCCAACTTCTAAACCTCCTTTCAATTATTAAACGCTTCTTCTTCGCTCATTTATTCACCCTATATTAACTCACTATTTTATCATGAAATTATCTAATCAATACAGTTTGCGCGCCAAAAATGTCTACCGCGTGATTTTACATAATATGAACCTTTACTTATGTTTCACTACAAATCAAATATTCCTAAAAAAACAAATATTCTGCTATGAGAACATTTTGACTTGTTTATCATTGCTTTAAACTCATTAATAAAACAAAAAAAAACTGTACAACTACAACCCATGAGGAACAACTACAACCATATTAAATTCAGTATTTGTTAGAGACTGCACTATTTGTGAGACAATGATTGTGCAGGGGGAATGATTTGTCCTAAATCAAGCTACAATTAAACCTAAATTTTTTCCACAATTAAGGGAATATGCATTTTATAGAATCTGGGTAAGCCCCAGGAGGATCCACAGATCCCACAGGTTGTTATTATTTATTTTAACTTCTGGTATTAGAGAGTATATTGTAAAGTAATTTCCACTGTACATATTATTTTAATTTTCAAAATTAAAAATTACATACCGTTATGAATTTTACGCTACAAACTGGTGGTGAGAACATAAGAATAAAAATGGAAACATATCGCGATTTTGGATAGGTCATTAATAGGCATTATGTTTGCAAAGATGAAAACATGCTTGTTTTAACATATTTTAGCATGCTAATATAATCCATTATTTTGTAACGCAGTACAAAATAAGATTAGCATTTATCGGTAAAATCAAACATTAAAGAATCATATCAAGATCATTAAAAGTCATTGACTGTAAACAATTTCTTTTTAATCTCCACTTCTGCCTTGGCAGACCACTATTAAAGTTTAAAACCAACAACTAAACCTTTTGAGTTTAGAAATAATGAAAAATAAATAAAGAATTAAATAAAAAACTTTTCTTCCCTTGCGAGCTCTATTACCTAGCAGTCCAGAAAAAACTATAATCCTATAAAAATTCAATCATACTATAATTAGTTATTGATTTGTAAGTATTTTGAAACAATTTTTTAATTCTTATGGCAAAATGCCACATAATGTTGTTTAATATGTAATAATCATAAAAATTTAAGATTAATTGAAATATTTGTAGGAATAGGTGATTTAAAGGATGAGGTATATTATTTACAAGTATCTCAATGTATATATTACTCTCTTGACAAAGTTTCTAATTTTAATTATTTACTAAATAATAGCGTTTGTCAAAAGTAGCTTTAACATTTTTTTTGTTTTTAATGTGTTCTTTTTCGTTATGGTTATTATTGTATACCAGAAGTGTTGTTTATGATAAAACTCTTATAGTGTTCGATATGGAAAAAAAATAATTTTTTTATACCTCTGGTTATTCCACTCTCTGCTATGAATACTTTTTATTTATTTATCATTTATGTTCGAGAAATTCTATTTCTATTTGTCTACCTAGTAAAAATAAATATAGGCTATTCCTAAATATGTTTATAATTTTGTATTTAACTTTAGGCGTTATGTACTACTAGTATATAATTATGAAATTGTATGAATAAATAGTATATAAATATTAAAAATAAATTCTATATTGTTGAATTTTATTAAATATTGAGGCGGTACAACAGTTAGGTTTCAAAATAATAATTTAACTGGGTTTTCCATAGGAGTGATATTAAGTTAGATATTTTAACATAATTAACTTGGGATGTTGCGCCTGGCCCTGGATTATTTAACAGCGGGAGTAGCCACTTAACCAAATAACTGTCTATAGGGAACAACCTTTACACTTTACCAAATATACAAACATCCAGTAGCTAGGTGCTTTTAGATTGATTAAAAACAAAATTTATTTACTAATTGCTCTAATGAGTCCTTCCGAAAATTAGGTTTAGTCCGAAAACTTCAAATTATATTGTACATGATAAAAAAAGAAAAAAGTTTTGCAATATCGCTAAATTCAACTGCCACATTATTTATTTTTAATATGAAAGGTTGCTCATTAAACTTTAAACGTTGATTAAAGATTGATTGAAATATCAGTTCGTATAAAAAAAACCTTTGCCAGTTTAGCTCTTAAAAATATTAAAAGTGATATATCCTTTTTGGTTGGATCCATTCTCGTTTAAGTAATACAGTTCACAAAGTATTAAACAAAATAACAATTACAATTAACGATAATTAAGTTGAATCAATGAGCTACAACAAATTAGCGTTTGTAAACCCTTCATATTCTATTTTTCATAAGTCTTCTTAAATTGACCGTTATTTGCTAAAGTAGACGAACATACTTAATCATTCGAAAAAAAAAATATAACATTGCCGTTGATTGACCAGCAGCGGAGCCAGATTTTTCTGATGGGGTACTACATCTCCCATGGTAACTTGAAGTTTTGATTAAATATTTTGCTTAAGTATTAAAGCACAAAATATTCAATAGGTATTTATATTAATAAAATTCCTTTTGATATGTATAAATAATAGTAACAGTTTTGAAGAAATTTCGTTTCCAACAACCGCATCTGGATCCTCCAATTTGATGAACCCAATTGGAGGAGACTACTTGCCAATAAGAAATTGTTTTAACAAACACATGAACCCAACTGGACTGGGATCACGGTGCCCGAGAACTTTAAGGAATCTACTTAAGATATCTCGTGACTGATCCAGTTCTATAACTAAAAAATCTTGGTGTAACAAATCTTAAGGTCATCTTGACAGGTATTATTAATAAGTTATATAGGTATTATTATAGGTATTATTTATAAGTTGCTGTTTTTTTACTACTATTTTTCACATCCCCAAGTTGATTTTGATAAGAAGATGAGTAGTATTTTAGGCAAATCGTTTTAAGAGTATTTGTATTACAAATATTTTAAGATAAGTTAAAAATATAACAATAAACATTGTGATCGATCTTGAACTAGAAGATCATTGAGATTTCTGTAAGTAACGAATCAGCCGAAACATTTGGTTTAAAAATTAAATAAAAAACATAAAACTAGAAAGGATTACAGTTTAAAAAGTAGGATGTGAAGATGTAAGGATACAAGAGGGCCAGTAATGTGGGCGGATAGGAAAAGCAACAATGAATCAAGCGATAAGACAAACATAGCTAAGGAAGACCACTGCGGAGGAACCATTAAGCAAACACCGAAGGACCATGCATATTAAGCAGGATAAAAAGTCGAGGGACTACTTTTTGTCTCTCCCTCTCAGGCCTACCAACCTCCTTTATGATGTATTATTTAAAACTCATCCCAGTTCAAAATAAATGATTTACGGTAGCGTTTATGGTACACCTGCATCGGCTTCTAAGCTTCCGCTTCTAATGGAAATGCCACCGGGATATTTATCAGTAGAAAGCTCATATATTAAAAGCTTATACGTCTGCCCTCCGTCGAAAGGAAATCAGGATTTATGGTGGTAAAAAAAGGAACACTAACAGCTAAATCAAATGGATCATAAAATTCCTTTTCACTCTGTATTGATTTAACAAAATAAGTTTAAAATTTTTAACAAGCCAACCACTATTAAAAATAAAAAAAAAGGTAAAATAAAGACAATTCTATGTAAAGCTATATACCCAAGAATCTTATTATATTAGTACATTATATACCTTTGTATCTTATAACTAATATAATTTTATTTAACATTTTAAAAAAATCAGACAAATTTTTCTTATATTAAATTTAATTTTTTCATAAATTTTACTTCATGTATGAAATTAGAGAATCCATAAACTAACTAACTAACTAATTCGGCCCAACAACCCAGTGATGAGTCCTGGTCTCCACTAGCAGCTTCCGCCAATCGTCGCGGTTCTGACCAGCTGGCATCCAGTTGCCCACACCAAGGATGTTCCCTGCATCAGCCGCCACTCCGTCACTCCACCTAAGCCTGGGTCTCCCTCGTCTTCTTGTCCTGTATAGAGGCTCTGTCAGCAGTTTCCTGGGCAAATCTTCCTCACTCATGCGAGCCACATGCCCTGCCTACCGCAATCGGCCCAGTTTTATGACCTGGACAATATTCGGTTCTTTGAATGCGTCATAAAGCTCCAGTTTCCATCCACCAGCATTCCTCCAAATGTCCTGCGAAGGATTTTCCGCTCAATCAGTTCTTGTTCGCAGGCCTTGGTTGTCTTCCAGGTTTCCGAGCCATACATAAGTACAGGACGAATGACGGTCTTGTACAGTTGCAACTTTGTTTGTCGAGAGAGTATGCGGCCACCAAGCTGTTTCCTCAGACTAAAGTAACACCGGTTGGCAGAGATAATTCCTCTTCTTATTTCGATTTAAATACATAAAATCGGAGACCTGTTCGAACATATACTCCCCAAAGGCCACTATCTCACCCCGCCTGGGTGGGTGTCTCTTCTGTTACCAAGTACTTAGTCTTTGCCTGGTTCACGTCGAGCCCAAGTCTCCTCGCAGGACCCACCAGCGCCAGGTCTGTACAAAGATAGTACTTCCAAAATCCTAAATTAAAAGTCCTTTGGGGATGCCGGGCCTGTTGCCTTTAAATCTGATCACGTCCGAGGCTTTCCTGTGGGGTTTCGAGATAATTTTTATTCGGGGCTATCAACCCTCTCTGCGTACCCTAGTCTGCTGGTGGTGCTGCCACCTTTATGCCTGCAGACATGCATCCCCATCTGGGGCGGCTTCCTAGGGGAGGTTGCCCTAGGGTGTATACTGTTAATGACCTTTGTCTGTAGTGTAGGGGTAAGTATAGTTTGCTGTTGCAGTGTAATGTGTGTATGTGAGTGTACTGTATTGTTCCCCCATCCTGGAGGGCCAGAGGCTGACTGCGGCACAGAGGCCGGGCGATGGGGCCGCCACCTCCCTACGCCGAAGGGAATCCATAAACTGGACACTGTAAATAAAGGATTCAAGGATGGACAATGTGGGATTTGGAGACCTCCTATGGCTCATCTAGCCTCCATAAGCACCCTTAATCGGCCGAAAACCTGGCGGATTTCCTAGAAACTTACATACTCTACCTTGAATAATATTAGTTGACCTTAAATATATAGTGAAGAAATTGCTCCATCTGACCTTCTCCCCCCTGTCCTCATTGCTGACCCTGAAGAAGACTTGCAATGTGGGTCGAAACACTGGCTTTCAAAATAGTTAAACTCTATTTGAGAAATCATTTCTCTGACTTCCACAAGAGCCAATTACTTCCCTACATACCCCACCATGCACTGAAACTAAGACCCTTCATGGGCTCTAGTAGTATTTATTTTTTTGGATGAAATTAAAAAGCAAGGCCAAGTCTGTGCAGGGTACATTTTCTCCCGTATATCTGCCCTTACCGAAATCACCAGTGACATTCATACCGCGATGGACAACAAAAACTAACTGTGCTAATAGTCCAAGAGCTAGCTACATAAAACAGGGTCGATAAGGTGCGTGCAGTTTTAGTCTATAAACTGGGGGGCCCAACTTAGTACGTCACCAAACGCCACTTCTTAAGGTCAGCACAGGTCGGATATGAAAATGCCAGCCGGTTTTCCCGGACGAAAAAATTGAGTGAAAAACCTCATAACGTGCGCGCGTGAAACTTCTTGTAACGTGATGTTCGATCCTCAAATAAGAGCGGTGTAATAGTGTAAGAAGTTTTGCAGGCCGGAAAACCCTCGTAAGAAGTGATCGAAAGTGCCGGAAAACTCAGCTGAAAAACCTCATAACGTGCGCGCGTGGAACCTTTTGTAAAGTCAAGTTCGAACCTCAAATAAGAGCGGTGTAATAGTGTAAGAAGTTTTGCAGGCCGGAAAACCCTCGTAAGAAGTGATCGAAAGTGCCGGAAAACCCAGCTGAAAAACCTCATAGCGTGCGCGCGTAAAAATTTTTTTATTTGATTTTTGGGTTCTCAACTAAGAACGCTGTAATAGTGTAAGAAGTTTTGCAGGCCGGAAAACCTTCGAAAAAAATTAAAGAAAATCGGCGTATATTAGAAATGAAAATTTTTCGCATTCGGCTTAATGGAAAATTAGTTTTGATGATTCCATTCAAAATATCTCTTCGTGCTATCCAAAATTAAAAAAAAAATCGTCAGGATACGATGGAAACTCGCTAAAATATAATAATTTTTTTTAGTTGAGAACCCAAAAATCAAATAAAAAAATTTTTACGCGCGCACGCTATGAGGTTTTTCAGCTGGGTTTTCCGGCACTTTCGATCACTTCTTACGAGGGTTTTCCGGCCTGCAAAACTTCTTACACTATTACACCGCTCTTATTTGAGGTTCGAACTTGACTTTACAAAAGGTTCCACGCGCGCACGTTATGAGGTTTTTCAGCTGAGTTTTCCGGCACTTTCGATCACTTCTTACGAGGGTTTTCCGGCCTGCAAAACTTCTTACACTATTACACCGCTCTTATTTGAGGATCGAACATCACGTTACAAGAAGTTTCACGCGCGCACGTTATGAGGTTTTTCACTCAATTTTTTCGTCCGGGAAAGCCGGCTGGCATTTTCATATCCGACCTGTGCTGACCTTAAGAAGTGGCGTTTGGTGACGTACTAAGTTGGGCCCCCCAGTTTATAGACTAAAACTGCACGCACCTTATCGACCCTGTTTTATGTAGCTAGCTCCCCGTCTATAATGCTGCTAGATTTCTCTAAAGCTTTTGACTCCTTGGACCATTCTATCCTTTTTATTAAATTAAAATCATTGTCTTTTTTTGCTATACAACAGCTATATTTGTTGGTTCTAATATTTCCTCTCTGACAGGTCTCAAGCATTTTCCATACCTAATCAACCCCTTTCCTCTTTCCTCACTCTGTCCTCAGGAGTGGCACAAGGCTCAAGCATCTCGCCTCTTCTTTTCAACTGCTACATCAATGATCTTCCATAATCAGTTCACCACTGTTCCTACCATCTATATGCGAACGACTTTCAAATCTATTTCTATTCTAATCCCAGCGGTCAATAATTTCCCTAAAGTTAATCCATCGTTTCCGACCTCCCTCCCACGCATACGCATACCACCGGTAAGCACTACATAACATCTCTCATCTGCCCCTACTTTGACTACTGTAGTGTAGTATACGGGGACTATTCAAATGTGCTTGAGGACAGAATTAAGCGAATAATCAACTTCCCTCTAAGATTGTGTTTGGTACCCCGAGGCGGTCTCACGTGTCCCACCTTTACAATGAGTATAAGTGGATTTTCTCTTCCATCCGTAGACAATATTTCCTCGGTTCATTCTTATACCAATCCATTAACCTTCAACGCCCTTTATATATCTACAGCCTCCTCCAATTCAAATCCTCAGTCCAGCACCATTAAACAAGATCTAGCCTTTCTGATCTCTATACTCGTTCCCACAGAAACAAAACATTCGAGCGTTCCTTTCTCGCCCGCTTCACCACAGTGTGGGACTCAATCCTTCTTATAATCCGGCATACTTCTTCACTATCCTCATTTAAATCCTTGCTTTTCCAACATCTCCTGACTTGATCACATCTCCTGACTGAGATGCTCTCTAAGCAGATCAATCATTTGCTTAAATTAATCAGTATTGAATAATTGATTTTGTTGTTTACTCGTTTTTGTTATTTGCAAAGAAAATGATTGCTTTCTAGCTCGTGCATTTAGCTGTTATTATTAATTTATTTATTCTTTTAAACTGGTTAATATCTTGTAATGATTCGTTCTTTTAATTTATTTTTTTATTGTGTGTTATGGCAATCCAATATAGTTGGAAAAATAAAGCATTTCTCTTTTTTTTTAGTACTTTGTAAACACTTTTTGATTTGTGTCCAGTAGCCTTCTGGCCAAATATATATTATGTTTCTTTTTATGTTCATGTTTGTTATTATAAAGGGGCTTAGTCCCAGAATAAAGTAACTTTTCTGTATTTACAAACTCAACTTATAATTCATTTTATGCCGACTTTTTTTTGCGATAAAATATTCATTATATTGTTTATCCCATATTATTCCATTCCACTATTATAAGTAAAAAAAAAAATTGAATCCCTTTTATGCATTAGTATATAATTATCAATACTTTGTTTTTGAAAATACTTTGTGAATGCGAAAAAAAATTTGTAACTTAGCAGATCAAACTAGGAGATAGCAGATAAAACTACGATTTGAGCTCTGAAAAAGAGTATTAAGGATAATATTCCGCGATAATATACAATATATCATAAGAATATCTGATTATTTTCATTTTGAGAAAATTCAACTGTATGTTCTTTAAGCCTCTGTTAAACATTCACATATTTACGACGCCATCTGAACGAAAGGTAAAATAATGGAATGGGAAAATGTTACAAGGATAGAATACAAATTGACATTATATTAGTTCCTTCTCTTTCTAAAACCGATAATTAAGGGAAGAAACTATACGTTTGCATGGAGACAAATACGGCGGGGTATGATCGCAATGAAGATAGAATGATCTAGATAGAAAGGTCTGGAAAGAAATATCTTAAAATTTAGTTGAAAAAACAAACAGTTTTCTTTTAAATAAAATCTCATTAAATAAAAATTGTTGGAATATAAGATGACTACTCCAAGCAGAGTTTGACTCATGTTATTTCTGGGAGTATTCAATCAGAAGATTATATTGGGATACAATAAAAGACAACCAATTTATTTCGTGGGTTCCTCTGATTTTTCTTGAAAATGATGTAAACTTAAGCTGATGGTCAAACAGGTCTTATTATTTAAGCTTATTACAGTTAATACCAAAGGTAGGGCTTTATACGAACACGTGTTCATTTTACAGCTCAATCACCATCATTTACAAGGGATTTTTGTGGGGGGAAGAATATAAACATTTCGATATCTTAGTATTTCAAAGTTGTATGTTACAAAATTGAAAAATCAGGGATTTTGATATCAAATGGTTCTATATGTTGAAAACTATACATAGATATTCAAGACGTCAAAAAATCGTGACAGAGTATCATCCAAAGAAAAAAAAACCAATGTTGTATGTCGTGAAGATTTTTAATTGGAGTTACATAGTCCTATGTTCCACATAGAACCTTGTTATTCTAAAAAATGTACGACTTCGGCAGCACATTGGCTTATGTTATAACACGCACTATGTATTCCGTTAAATTTTCTAATGTTAATCCTCAGTACTTCAGAGGATAAACCATCCTTAAACTTAGAAGAAAAGGGAAAGGGAAAACAAAGAGAAATAAAAAACACATTAAATATTTTTAATGCTTTTTCCTTTTGATTAATAATCGAGTTCAACACAATATGACTCTACAACCTTGTGTGGGTCTTTGCCTCCTCAAGGAGCCTTCGCCAGGCGGCTCTAACTATTGCAGCTGCCCTCCAGTTACGGACGTTTAAGATTCGTCTGGCATCCTGTGCCACTCCATCTGCCCATTCCAGCCTTGGTCTTCCTCTTCCTCTGGCATAGTCCAACTTTCCCTCCTGTAGCTTCTTCGCTCATTCTGGCCACATGGCCGGGCCACGTGGCTATTAATAATCGATTTCAGGTAGGGAATTATTCTACACTGGATCACTAGGGATACGCCGGAAACCCATATATATTGTTCAAAAGCATGCAATAGAAAAGAATACTTTTTGAAATAGTACGAATACATGAAAAGAAGTATACTAGAGACAAAGTAGCAGATCTGGTTGACAGCATATCAATATGATTCCCAAAAATGAGAGTCATCACTTTCGATCTAATACTTTGAGGGAATTTATCGAAGATGGTTTATCTATTAAAAAAATGTATGATATATATTTAATCTTCGTGGGTCAGGTTTCAGTCCTGTCAAACCACATGGTTATCGCAAAATATTTTGCAATGAGTATAACTTTTCATTCAATAAACCGTCGAAAGACCTAAATGATCTGTTTGCAGAAGCAGATCTAAAAAAAAAGAAAAAACTTTAAGCAAAGAAAAGAACAGTATACTAGACCAGCATCTAATTGATAAGAGATGCACTGACGAGCTGGTAATGGTATTGTTAGCTCAATAAAAAATTTAAACATGGTAATAAAAGATTTTTCCTTAATGGAATATTTGATATTATGGAGTGATAGCTGTGTTCGACAAGACTGCAATAGTTTGATGACCTTTTTCATTGCTCATATTCTACAAAGAAGCCTAAATTTGATATAATCACAATGAAAATTTCCAAACTCGGGCATTCATGCCATAATTGGAAAATTTCTCTACCTCACTATTGAGAGTATTATTGAAGTGAATGAGAAAAAGCAATACAGAATACTTCAAATGTGAGACCATGATTTTCTGGATCTCAACTAATATTTTTCCAAAATTCAACATAATGTTGTTCCGCTTTTGAAAGTCATATCTCTAAAATTGAGTAAATTATTTTACGTAGTTCAGTACCGAACGCCTTCTGAATCTCACTAAAAACGTGTTTTCTCAGATTTCGCTGCCTCGGATCAACGAAATCTGAGAAAACACGTAACAGCAAAAAGTGAAGGAATACCCCTGATTGTTAATATTAATAATATAATAGCTGACCTTCACCAAAATAAGATATATAACCCGAAGTCCACTCATAAGATTGGATTGACATTTTATAAAAATTAGTTTTGCCAAAATATATCAAGATTTGAAGAGAAAGTAAATTGATTCATATTCATATAATGGTTCTATCTTACATTGTCATAATTATTGTTCTCATTATTGAGTATAAATATTATCATTCTTTCATTTTTCATTTACAGTTTTGATAGGATTCTTTACTGCTGTTCAATGTCACCCGACTGAATTTTAATAAAACTATAATATTCAATCACCTAAAGAATCTTTGACTTCGTTCTTCTCATTTTCATTTATGTGTATCATAGAACTTTGTAATACTAAGGTAGCTATTTGTCTATAATAAATCGCGTATTACCATTACTTTTGAGTTAGATTTTTTATAAAAATTCGATATAAATTACATCCTATTTCATATAAAATTCTCCAGTAATGTTCGCTTGAGAAGCACTGGAGAAAGTTAGGGTCTTGAATACGAGATCAAAGGACACAGTTTTGCCCCACCAAGTTTCGCTTCTAAATTAAAAAAAAAAAATGCGTTTTAAGGATCGGGTCTTGAACACCCTATACTTATTTATATACTTTGTGTGTGTCTATATATATATATATATATATATATATATATATATATATATATATATATATATATATATATATATATATATATATAATGATGTTTTATTACTTTGAATAAGAAAATAAATACGGAATTGTTTCTCTGAAAAAAAAACAAAGAAACAGCATTCAAAGCATTTACTTCGTGTTTCTTTCAAATTTCAATTTACTCAACCCACTGTAACCGTATATTAAAACTATTCCCTCTCGTATCTTTTATTTATAACATCTGTTGTGTCAAGAAGGCTGTGACGCGCCAAATACAAAATTAAGAAAAGCGATCGGATATTACGGACGCAGTTTTCTTTACACACACACAATCAAGCAAACAAACAAACAAACACACACACACATATACATACATACATACATATATATATATATATATATATATATATATATATATATATATATATATATATATATATATATACATATATACATATATACAGGGTGTCCCTTTTCAAGTGGATCATACTACGAACAAAAATTCAGAAAAACGATTCAGGTATAAGTTGTAGTAAATAAAATAAATAAATAACTTTTGGAAAGACTTAGGCGAATTGCTTGAATTTCTAATGATCCAGATAACCTTTTCCCGCTAATATCGTACAATTGCACGATGGATTCTATAGATACTTTACATAGACTCATCACTATCGTTTTAGATATATCTGTATTTGCGCTAGAAGTTAGTTGCAACTACTTGGTCCTGTAAAGCCACTGAAACCAGTTTCAGGAAACAATTTTCCTTTTCTAAGCCATTCAACTGAAGTTTATTCCTGTCAACATCACTATATATAATGCTGATGATTATTGCTACAACTTCTCATCAATTCATTGCTGGTTATCAATTTTTTTCTTTCAGCTACAAGATTGAATGCAATATTGCAATATTTGTCTATTACCATTATGCCAACCATTGCTTGCGAATCGATATTGATAATACCATTTTCTCAGCTGCATTATTATTATTTGGCTCCGATCGGAGAGTGGATCTCTCAGGATCTAGGTCAAGGGAGAGGGGGCTAGAAAAACATTAATTGGTAATAGTCATGAATTCACTAGCATAAAATTGAATGCAGTTATTATTATGTCCCGTTTTAAGATAAGTGGGTATTTGTCGAAAAAAGTTAGGTTTAGTTGCACTATTAAGGATTGAAACTAACACAGAACAGAATAGATAAATAACTTCTATATTGAATGGAACTTCTATAATAACTTCGTTATGGAAGCCTATATATAAACTTAAATTGGTATCTTCATATACTGCGGAAGAAGGATTTTAAATTAAATATTTTAACCCTTGGAGGGCTCCAAAATGTAAATGATGGCCCCCGTATCGACAATATTAAAATTTCAGGGTATATTAGTGTGAGGCCCGGAGGAGTATATAATTTATGAGCGGGTGAGTTGGCAAGATGTCACGAGGTGGCGCTGCTCCTCCAAGATAGACTTCTAAATAATCTTAGCAATTATTTATCGCCTCTCTTTTTGCCATTTCTCTATGGATTCGTGACCGGTTCTAATCGATGTTGGCTATTTCAATAACCAATGCCGTGTTGATAACATAATCTTCCAATAATTGTCTACTTTGACCATATATTGTTTTATAGGTTTTACCCTTTGCCATTTCAGGGCAGCAGATCTGTTATCAGTTACAAATTACTTTTTTAATCAAAAGATGAAACGATATTTATTAATCCTAAAATGCAGCAATTTTATAATAGATCATAAAATGTGATCGACTTGATAGATTTCTGAAGATGCCCATGCGCCTTTCGGTTTCTTGTCATTTTCTTTGTAAATTTGGATTTATTATTGGTCACAATACATTATTTTCTGAATTACAGCAAGTTCCTTGTAAATATATTTATGTCGTTTGTTATTATCTTTACATATTGTGTTTTTACAGCAGCTTCTAACCAAATTATGGTTTAATAAAGATAATAATACATTTATTGAGGTGTGTTTATGTGATTTTATAATAAAGTATAGCAAGTATAATTTATAATGTTGAAATATATATATATATATATATATATATATATATATATATATATATATAAAAAATTAGAAGGTAATATACTATACTGTTTGCTGATGATATGAGCTATTGTACTAGCTGGAAGGGCATATAGACCAGAAATTTTCGGAGTTTTTCTCGCTCCAATAACATTAGGCCAGCGGCCAGGCACCAAAAAAGGGCTTTATATTGGAATAAATTGAAGGGAGCTGAATTTTTTATATGTTGTAAAGGCATGTCTTACTAGTGGAAATCCAAGTTTGCTACCGAAAAAACGGATGGGAAAACTTTTGGTGACCGAAAACCTTGAAATCTTCGGTGTTATTTCAGTTTTTGGCTTATATCTCCTTATCCGTGCTTTTTTTCAAAAAACATTTTCAAAGTAGATTAAATTTGATATACTTTGAGCCCAACCGCAGCTCTGTAGCTCTTATAGATTATGAGTTACTTCCCTTTGAAAATCGGACATTTTTTCCAAAAAATCCAATTTTAAGTTTTTGCCACCTTTCTTGAGGAACACAGGCTGAAGGAGTGATTCTACGATGAATGTCGAAGTAGTAAATATAATTAGCTTTAATTTAAGCAAAGATTAAGGCCCGTAGGTGTAACAGATTCTGAGTTACGCCTCTTTGAAAATTGCTCATTTTTTCGCACCCACTTTCCCGGATTTTCTTTTTTTTTAATTAACAAGAGAAGTATAACAACTACAGGCCTCCTTATGTGGTTAAATTAATGCTAATTAAATTTACTACAACTCCATTTTACTTTACTTTCATCGTAGGATCACTCCTTCGGCCGGTGTTCCTCACGAAAGTCGGCTAAAACTTAAAATTGGATTTTTTGGAAAAAAATTCCGATTTTCAAAGGGAAGTAACTCATAATCTATAAGAGCTACAGAGCTGCGGTTGGGCTCAAAGTATATCAAATTTAATCTACTTTGAAAATGATTACCAATGTGTTTTATCAAAAACGCACCGATTAGGAGATATACACCAAAAACTGAAATAACTTTGAAGATTTCGAGGTTTTCGGCCACCAAAAGTTTTCCCATCCGTTTTTTCGGTAGCAAACTTAGATTTCCACTAGTCAGACATGCCCTTACAAGATATAAAAAATTCAGCTTTCTTCAATTTATTCCAATATAAAGCCCTTTTTTGGTGCCTGGGCGCTGGCCTAATATTATTGGAGCGAGAAAAGACTGAGGAATAGCTAGCGCCGCGAGAACAATACAAACTATGAATAGATTTTACCTTTATCTTTAGCACTATCCAGTTACTGCACACCTCCGCCCATCGACAACTATATTAGACTTGGACTGAAATAAAGCCGACTGATTTATGATTCCAATAGTCTCTATTATAGGTTGTTGTCTCTTAACCTCCTGCCGAATTTAGCAGGTTCTGTTACAGCTAACTTTCTCTAAGGAACACACAGTTTTCTCTCGCAATTAACATAAACTCTAGGATAATAATTGTTATATTGTTATTCAGTCTCATTTATTCAAGTTAAAATATAAAGGGATAAAACGTATATTTATAAACGAATACATTTTTTGAGGTACGTATATGTATCAGCCAGAGTTGCCGCAGTATGAATCAACCGATTATCTGAATCTGTGAACAAATATTTTTATTAGGAATTATAACATAAACTTTGGAGTTGGTTTGCCTGTTTCCAATATTGCACAGCTCTATATATATATATATCCCAAAGGAGAAATGATGGGAGATCAAATTTAGTAGAAAGTGGACACATTTATTACATCAGCTTTTCTCAGCAATCAGCTGAGAGCAATCTGAGAACATGATATTTATGCCTCAGATATGTTTAATTATGAACTTATTAGCGCAACCTCAGCCTTTCTATATGTTAATTATTGAGTAATGAAATTATTTTAACGTGAATGTCTGGTGAGTCAATAGAAACTTTTTAAAGAAAAATCTTTAAAGTCAATAGAAACACTTCTACAGTAACAAACTCTTGTTTGTGACCAAAAAACTATGCGATCAATGAAAAATAACTAGCTGTTTGGGTCCAACCTTAAGCTCCAGTTCATGCCGCAAAATATACTTATAATTTATATTAATCCGTTTTGGGTTATGTCTCAACAAACTGTAAATATATCAAAATTTAAATATCCTCCAAATAATGTGGCTTCTTAACAATTAACAAATTCAGTTTGAACCGACTCTATAGAATACTGTGTCAATTTTAAAACTGACCAATTTCAGAATAAGGACTTTGAATGTCATTAGAAATATTTTTAAAGTAATCTACTGTACCAATGTAATTATGGTGGTGTACTTCACTGTTTAAATGACCGTTATAGGCCAATAAAGGAAAATGGATCGTTTTTTAATAATGCTCTTGTTTATTTAGAAAATACTGAATATTCTGGTAAAGAAACAAAGCTCTTCTTATTATGTGTTTTTTGAGCCCGGTCTATACTTAGCCTAACCCAGAGACTGCCAACTGTCGTGACGGACCTTTCCAAATCAGCTGTGTATCCATAGCGACCCTCCAGCTGCGATCAGCTGCGCCTGGGGGCGGCGGAGGCGGCTCTTCCTAAATATAGGACTCTCTTCCAACCGCCTTGTTAACGCTGTTGGGATAGCCTTTGTCGCTACCAAATGATCATTCTCTCTTTCTCTCCATAGACTGGAATAGGGGACGACACTCATCAATCAGGCCTATTTATACTCAGGCCGTTCCGGACATGTTCACATAACTTCTAGCCTCGAAGCCATTTCTTAACTCTTTAACATGAAACTTATTTACTGAAGGTGGTTGAAGGAAACTTATTTAGGAGTCCATAAATAGAATAATTATTACAGCTGTATTATTAATATTAGGTGTACTCGAAGATCTATTATTAAGCATGCTATGTAATAGCCTGCTATTCGTCGAAATTGGAAGCATTAGAAAACAGTCAAATAGTAGTCTCATTGCAGTAGTTCTGATTGTAGCGGTGCCGATCTAACGAAGTTACACTATCTTACCATTGTATTCGATGATCTAGACGGAAAAGGAGCTACATAGAGAAAGGAATATTCGTGGCTTAAGAACCCAAAAGATTAGACAAACCTCGAAGCCCAAGTATTTTTCAGAGCTACGCAAAATCAAATCAAAAAGTATTATCCCAGAGGTGTCGTCAACATTATCCCAGAGGTGTCGTCAACATTCATTGAATTTAATTAGGGCACCTTATTATTCCAGGAGAACGATACCTGGGGTGCAGAATAATATTTTAAATACTCGAGTCGTCTGTTTCTCTCTTTATATATTAAAATTTAATTCCCACATGCCATAAATCTAAGTCCTGTAGCGTCGTGTAGGATTTAACATAGAAAAACATTGAAAAGCTACAGAGGCCTAGTTTAAGGGAAATATTGTCACGATGTCTCCTTATCTCTTCAATACCTTCAACTTAAGGCTGTGTCTTTTTAGAGAGTAACAAATCATTGTTATTTGGATGTATAGATTAAAAATATGAGGTTAAGCATACAGAAATATTTAATTATTTTAAAGAAATCGCCTTACACGAATTTCATATTTGAAAATACTTTATTCTATGTGTATATACTACATTTTCGTTCTATTTAATTCGTTTATATGGTAGGTTTGGTTTAATTATTTGTTTCTCTTTTTCTGATATGTATTTTAATCTCTGTTGGTAAATGTATTCCTGATCTATTGGTAAAAGATTGTTGACTGGCATTTGTGAAGTGTAAAAAGTCTACTATATAAAAAATAAAGTTTCCGACGTGTAATAAATTGATTTATAAATTATTATGTTGGATAAAATAAAAATTGGTCGCAAAAAATTAAATTTGACTGAATAAAACGCTTATAACTCGTTTTGAAAAAGAAAGAGCGGAATAGTGGTGGTTGGTCCGCAGTTAGGCCGGCAAAGGGCACCTCAAGTTTTTTATAAAATATCCGAAAGTTGGATTTAATGTTTAATAAACGACTTTATAAACCTTTCAACCTTTAATTTAAACTAGGGACCTACACGAATGGACAGACCTTGTTTAGTTTTCGAATCGTGATGACAAACACAATAATAAAACAGAAACCGGCACATGTGCTATATATATTTTACATAACATTTCGATCTACTGTGAGTGGCACAAGTTGCCAACAACTGTCAAAATAGCTGCAGACGTGTGTGTGTTTGGACGGATCTGTTGTTTATGAAAGCAACAAGGTGTTGGTCCCTTTGAAGGGAGGCGGTTGTGTATTGTGTGTATGCGGCTCCCAACCGTTTGTTTTACCAACTTCCCAGTCACCTATCTCAACTCCTCATTATCTTATCCTCCCATATTTTTCAGTAGGATCAATATTTTACACTATGTTATTTTTAGTTATTTCTATAATTGAAATATTATTTATAATTTAGAGTTATAAATATAAATGACTAAAATAGGAGAGGTATATTTAATCTGTGAGATGTAAATATATCTATGTGTCAATTGGCATAATTTCATACGTGTTTCTAAATATTAAAATATTGATTCGGAGATTTTTTTTTGTTCAAATTGCATATTTCAAATTTATGAAATGATGTAATGTTTTGAAAATGTTATTATTTATAGAATTGTCTTTGACCTGTTGAAATAAATAAATCCAGCTAAATAAAACCTCTTGCCAGTTACATTTTGCACTGAGCAGCCACTCCTATTGGCCCAGAAGATGACCTACGAAGTAGGTCGGAATGTCGGCACAAAATAAATTAAATAAATAAAAAATAAGTTTCCACTTATTTATTGTGTACATTTTTGACTGCACCCCCCAACTATTTCCATCCTCCAAAACCTTAAACTGTGAACATGACAGGATTATGCAAATGTTGAAGTTCTTTTTCAAGGTAAAAGAACAGGAAAAAAGTAAACCATAATTATTATTAAAACAAAGGGGGATTAACATTTTGTATGTTTATTGCTATTTTTGTACGATAATAATAAACATTCATGGGTGGAGAATGGATAGGGAGCAAAAAAGAGTATAACAAAACATGTTTATTCCTCATTTATTAACTAACAAAAAAATCCAATGCGGCGAAAAATAAAGACTGGTGCTGCTGTGGTATAATGAACAACCAGAAAAAACTGGTAGTAATTAAGGCGACTCATTATATAATGCATCTAAAGAAAACAGGAACCATCCAATATACTGCGAGGTGACAGAATGAACATCGACCCGCGCTTTAAATGATCTACCTTCAGGTGAAATAAACTGGAACATTACTACAACTCAA
Source organism: Troilus luridus (assembly GCA_964056705.1). NCBI lineage: Eukaryota > Metazoa > Arthropoda > Insecta > Hemiptera > Pentatomidae > Troilus > Troilus luridus. The sequence continues at coordinate 120,641,230 of OZ057413.1, forward strand.
ATTACAATGTAACAATATTCATACAATTACAATGTTGATTACATTCTACATTACATTACAATGTTAATTACACAGTACATTACGATACTGTAGTAATATAGCTAAATTATATATTACTTTAATAGCAAATGCATATAGATTTTGGGCGCATTCGTGTGTTTATGTTAGTACAGTATATAGTGGTTTGATGGTGCTACTATTCAATTTTGGGATGTATAAAAATGGTTTAATTTTATGTATCTATGGAACGTCATAACAACCATGGTTAAGCTACATCGTGAGGAGGTTATATTCCCTTCATCCTCCTACAGGCAAAATCCGTCAGCCTACTGGACACAAATCACAAAGTCTGGGCGTTTAAATGTTAATCAAGTACAAGTGAAGAGTACTTCTTTCGGGAGTCTGGTTATGGTTTTCCGGCATGCTTGTATCCTCTAATTGATTAGGTTTGGATCAGAGACGGGCTGCTTCGACGATAGAATTATACCATCTCATGCGCCTAGTAATACAGAACATACCGGATTGCCCTTCGTTGTACCCGATTGATCATCGGTGGGATCTATCCCCAAATGATAGGCTATGGAGCTATGGAAGCCTACTGCTACACCGTAGGAACCATGGTTCTCAGCAACATGAGGTCGGGTTACCTCCTTCAGCCTGTCTGCAAGAAAAACACACCGCAAGAGCAAAGAACTACATGGATTAAAGTAGCAACTGAAAAAAAAAATGAGCTCTAATATTAATAAAGATCTATGTTTTTTATAATCTTATTTTTGATTAGTTGCTTTTCTATTTTCAATAATCACATTCTGTAAATTCAACTTCAGAACGATTAATTATTGTTATACTGCGAGGTGACAGAATGAACATCGACCCGCGCTTTAAATGATCTACCTTCAGGTGAAATAAACTGGAACATTACTACAACTCAAATTACAGTGTAACAATATTCATACAATTACAATGTTGATTACATTCTACATTACATTACAATGTTAATTACACAGTACATTACGATACAGTACCAATTATATAGTACATTACATTACACCGTTGACTATATACATTAACAATTTACAATGTAGTAATATATCTAAATTATCTTCAAGATCAAGATCATCCGCGCAGCCGTTGTCAAACGTTATCAATCATCATTTCATACACTCCAATTATACCTTAGCCCTTCAAGGGAAGTTTTTTACTTACGTTATTCGATAATTCAAATATTGTAATGGGGCTAAATACTGGATGCTTGCAAAAGAACTACACGTTTCATATTCACTCGAATAATGAAAAAAAAATCGGTAGTGATTGATTTGTCTCCGTGGCTATCTACGAGTATGTTTGACCACGATTATCTATTCAATTCGTCGTCTTGCTTACTTTATTATTTATTTAGTATATTTAATTTTCGATACATTATCTCCCCTCATTGTGTATCTTGTGTAGTAAATTCCCAAGATAACCGAAAAGTGATCGAATTCGGAATTCAAGTAGTTCGTTTTTCTTTTTTTATTGTATTAGGGGGAAAAAAAAGAAAATTTTAGCAGCGATAATCTTTGGCGATATTAGGCCAAAGATGCTGCAACTATTACTGGATGTTGTACCTAAAGCTATAAGGAAAGAAACCTATGAGGAGGGGCATAAGATATTTTATCTTAGAGGTTGTGGAAAATTCCATGTTTTATTAAGAGCCCATTATGTAAGTAGTTGTGGATGCAGAACTGCGCCAGAAGCAGGCCTAACAGTTTCCAACAGTGCTCTAGCAACCGCGAGTTCCCATTCTGGTTGAGGACAGATAGTGTGATTGTGACTTTGTTTAATTGAGTGATTTGAGATAATGAATCTTGCTAAATTGCTGTGATTTCAATTCAAGACTAAAGTGGAAGCGCAATTCTAGCTGGTTGGTTGGAGTGGCACTGTGTGCGGTAAGATGGTTAATTCATTTTGTAGAAAAACATTTATTTAGTTAGCAACAGTTAGCCAATGATTTTCTTGTAAGTTATTTTGTTCTTGAAGAAAAATCTTTGCCGAATGATATTCTAGTTCGTTAAAATTGTAGATATCTTAATTATTTCATCGGTCGTTTTATTTGAATCGCATAAAGTTGAATGGCAGTGTTCTAAAAGTCTACTATTATCGATCAACTTAATCAACCAATTAGTTGATTAAATTAAGTTCGAGTTAATGTAACAGTAGTCTCCCCACACTTTTTTTCTTCCAAATTAATTTTCTCTTTTTTCCTCTCTCTCACAATTTTAATAATTTTCTTTTGATTTTCAAGAGGTTCAGCAAGTCTCCCCCTGTTACCCTACAGTTCATACGTTCATGGTACTCATTGCGAAGAAGACATTTTTAGACTCGGACGTGAAACTAAAAATAGTTTTATAAAAAAATATTGACTATGGTAACAGTATAGAAAATTAACTACTTTTGATAGTGTTATTCCGAATTCGTTTTTTTTATTTATTTATTTACCGTAAGATCTCTTTGCTTTTAGAACGCAAAGTAGCCATCTTATATGCTTTATATATATTCGGAAATGGTAGGATCAGTTTTGAGTTTAAATTCTCTCATTCGGTGAATGAATGATGTTTTTTAATGTACACTTGAATGTGTGATTATGTATGTATATATATTAGTGCGTGGGATATAAACCACTTACATATGTATTAATATCATCTAGTTAGATATTTTAAAGAAGGATAAATGAAGGAAATAAGTGTAAATCACTGATAGTATTGTTTGAATTTTATTTTCATTATTTTTTGTTATTGCTTGGCATAAAGTTGATATGTATGCAACTATAAATTGTTTTTTAATTTTTTCTTTCTTTTCTTCTAATCTGTTTAAAATATTGTTATTGGAGGTAATTAGCATTTTTTTCATTATTATTTTTTTGGTTTTTTACTCTTTCTCACTTACTAAATTATTTGTAATAATTAATTAATTGTAACTATTTTTACAATCTTAGCCATAATAGCTTACAACACCTGTATTGTTATTCTAAAGGGGCTTGCCCCAGAATAAATAAAGACATTATTATTATTTTATATATATATATATTCGATAAATTGCGACTATTCCATACATAGGTCACATATCAGAATTAGCCGTAAACAGTTAGGTATGGGAACCGTGAATTACACAGGCCAACAAAAAAATTTTTTTGAAAACATTTTAAATTTTAATAGTTGATCTTTATAGATTTTTATGTGCTGAATCTAAATCTGGCCTTAGTTTTTTTTGTATCACCCATAGTTTTCCAGCAGTACACTAAATCACCTTCTTGTTCCACAAGCTGGGAAAATTGTTGTTCTCTCTTCCTGTACACATAAATGCTGGTTCCAACCGCCAACAAGTTCTCTTCTTGTTCAATTCGGCTTTTTCTTTCGCTAAGCCAAGATCCCTAACCAAGTCGTTAAGCTCGATTTGAGTAAACAGTTTACTCAAATAGTTTTGGGTTGAACGTCTTAGGGTGGAGGTGCGGTCTCAGGTTATGAGCCTATTTGAGCGATTATTCGTTGGGATGTATTGCACTTCTGTTTTGAGATGTGATTGATCTTACTCTTTTTTTTGTGTCTTGATAATGCCTGAATAGGCGAAACGTCGACTGATAATTGTTTGTATTTTACACCATATTTGAAACATAAGGCTCTGCTTGTGGTTTTTTCCATTTGCATTCTAGTAAACAGTTTAGGTTCTACATTTTGTGTAAAATATTGGAATTCATCATCTTGTTCATCTCACTCCGATTGTACATCAGAAAATACTTCCGTTGGAATATAATTTAAATCATCTGGTGGTTCAGGGACCGGTAAATCTACACCGTGGCCTGTTGGTCGGATGGAGGAAGGTTAGGGTAGCTTATTACCTTCTTGTTTTTTGAGTTGTAATATCGACACTGCAAAAGTAGCAATCATCGGAATGATTTCTTGGCTCCCTCCATATCATAGGAACAGCAAATTAAAAGGTTTTTTCGACCATTTTTTTAGATCTTCGACAAATACATAACATACCTTATGCGGGGCCCAAGATTTATCCTGATCACTAAGTTTAGTTCCAAAGTATGATAGATAAACCTTTTTGACAAAGTCTGTAATGTTTCTTGGTTTCTTTAATCACAAACTCAAAAAACAAAAAACAAATATAAAAAAAAAGTTTTTACAACCGCGATTAGACATTGTACTGAGCACATGTACAGGAAACGTGAAAGTGAGGTTAGGTTGACAGTAAACAAAACATGTTAAAAGAAAAAATAATCAACCTTTTTTGGCCAGCAAATGTGTTTCAGCAGTGCTACCGACTTCATCCACAGCAATAGACTTAGTTTTTCAGTTATTTATTTTAAATATTAAAGCTGTTCAATTCTTTAAAACTTGCTTAATTTAATAAATTTAACCATAAGATGTGAAGAAATTGTGGGTGATACAGCTTTTTTAATCCCTTATTTGGATTCAGCACCCTAAAAACTATAGGAATAAGGTATTTTCAATACAGAAGTTTTTTCATCGTTGGCCTGTGTAATGGAAGAGAAGCTAATAATGGGTAGGTTAGTGTTGGGATGACAGGCGGAGGGAGGAGAAGGCCCAAGATCTGTTGGAGCATCAGCACCCCATGTTCCAATCAGCCCAGGTTCGATTAGCTGCTGCTACATCCTCGCTCTGTTAGGTCTAGCCTTCCTGCTCTAGTCTAGCAGGGAATCATGTTCTCATCCCTTTGGTGAAGGGACTACAGAGCGGGAGCCGTTATTATTGTACCATGGAATAATGGAATTGAAAAATTGTATAGATACACTTTTGAAAATGTGTACAATGGAATTGAGTTTCATTTACATAAATTCTATATTTTTGGCGTCACAAGATTTATTAAAAAGTCATTTCTTTTTAATCAATTAATTTATGATGCAGGCTTAAAACGTCTTTTTTTTTAATGAAATGAATTTCCGAATTGTTGAAATAATTCAATATACATTAGGACGTTTATTGGACTTGCTTAGTATAGGTAAAATGGAATCGGTTTTTTATGTTTAAGGATATTAAAAGGTTGAAGTTTTTATCTCATGATGTACGAAACTATTTGATAATAATTAAATGCATAGAAAACAGAAAAGCTAGATATCAATACCAACCACAGGTGTTCACAAACTTCTGTCCACTGAAGTCATCATATTATGCCCAAAATGAAATCCTCAAGCCCACCTATAAGGCAATCCTCATAATATGATTTCAACTAGACTGATAGGTTATATGTGCTCTGCAATATCGCGAAGTTTTACCTAGTTAATTCTCCAGTGGACACCTCCTTTTTCCTGCAGAATATTCTACGCAATACCTAGTTACGGGGAGGAGTGGCTGGGCCGGATAGATCAGCTCTACGCTAGAAATGGGACGTGAGGAAAATAAAGGACAAGTAGAAAACGAGGTTTAAGTAGTTTTGAATTGTATTTACATATACTGTCAGAAGAAAACCTATTCTGATCTTGAGGTATTAACTAGCTATAGGCTGTATGCTGATATTGGATCGTTTCATATAAAATGTCCGTTTTTATTATTGCTGAAATTCAAAGTGGAATTATTGGACTTCTGTTGCTTGCTCTGCTTATGTTTCCAGGTTGTAATGAGCTGTAATTTTATCAATCCTCTCTTTTTAAATAATATTTACTTTCACTGCAATTGAACAAACATTGTTTAGCATGCCAAAAACCTGGAAACCCGCGATTTTCGAGTAATTTTTTCATCAGTTTAAACTTGGATACTCGGCAATCCAAGCCGCAAGGAACATTACCACCTCGTTCAGAGAAGGGTGTTGTATCACACAACACGGGGAAACATACCAGAACCAAATCGTACTGCTGTGATATTGACACAATACACCAATAACTAATCAAAAACGAACTGCATTAGTTAATCGGAAGGGAGCTATACTCTTAACATAGTATGACAACGCCAGACTTCCTGTTATACATCAGAGAGTGGAGAGGCTAAATTAGGTGGGTTTAGAAGTCCTCCCACACTCATCTGTTTAGAAAGTTGGACAACTTGCTTGGGAGTAAAATTTTTGAAAATGATTCCCAAATCATAAACTTTATTTGATCACAAAACCCTGATTTTTTCGGTTATGGGATTGAAAATGTGATAACACGTTGTGAAAAGTGTATAGAAAATTAATGTAAATATTTTGAATAAAAATGTTTTGATTTCATATAATTTTTTCATTATATAACCAATCCTTTGAAAACAGACATGTCAAATGAAACCTCGAAAATGTTGCATTTTATTACAGTTCCCTGTGATATAGGCGAATAAAACCAAGCTCCGACGATGATGAAGACGAACACCACATATATCCAGTAGAGATTGATTGAATTGATAAATTCAGGGGTCTTTTCAACCTTATCATCGACCCCCCTTAAAAAAGGAAAATATGATCAATCACATTTTTTATTCCATCAATTTTAATCGATCGATAAATATTCTCTTCAGTACTACAGTTAACTAGAAGTAACTCGAAGTGTTAAATTGAATGAGATTTACGTTGAAAATACAAACATCTTCCGCTACGAACTAGATTTTCAATCTATGTATGGACTAATAATACTAATAAAAATATTTATTTGAGAAATCATACAAATTCCATTTGGCACTTATTTTATTTTCGATCTTCTTTTGAAAACCAGCCCTAAGGGATTCTCGTGGAAACGTGTATGGAGAAATCTCCCCTTTGAAGGCACTCCATGCGTGGCTCATCTCACTGTAGTAAATCACTGCTCCACAGACGTTTCATGCATGGACTAACATTATAAATTTCAAATTTACAGAAACGGTACATATCAAAGAGGAGAGGAGGTTAAGTAAGCTTACAATGCAATGCCATACCTTCCTGTGATCTAAATATAAACCTATACTATGGACGTAATTCCTTAAGCAATGGTCCTATTAGTCAATTCTACGATTTTGAATTCGAATTTGGTTTGTTCGCAGTTTCAGGCTTATTTTAAATTTACTGGACAATTGTTCGGAGCTCCCAAATAATTACAAAATACTTCTAAACATGACTAATATGAGAACTATTAGAACTTACAAAGTAGAGCTTTGGGGATCCACCAAGTTATCGAATTTCTCTCGTAGTTTCAAATCTAGCTACCTTTTCAACTCTCAAAAATCCCCCGAAGTGGTTGAAAAGAACATGGCCTCCTGATCTTTTAAGATGAATTTGTTGTTTGAGTACTTCCACTTGTTAGTAACTATACCACGCCATTACGTATCATTCATTCTATTTACATGTTGTATTATTTACACCTTGTGACACTTCTTGGATATTAACTCAATGGAGAATGGATATATGTATATCAATCTCTTTACGATATTTCTGATTCTGAACTGTGTGAGAACTTCAATTAAAAAAACTTGCTAGTCTACGTGGGCGCAGTTTGGACAACGAACCAACATCGTCATTTGTCTATTTGGGCCCCAGTAGTAAAAAAAAAAAAGAGAAAAAAAGTAGGGTTGTTACGTTTCATAGCCATTCTTAAGCTATTTTAGTCGAGAATTTCTGACTACGCGCCAGTTTTTTTATTGTTTTTACTATTTAGGCCAGCTGTCGTAGAATATATTTTTTTTATATATTTCGGTTATTGTCTAACTTTCTGCATTTGTTTTTGTTAATTGCCTTTTTTTTATTAGAAAAAAACATTTTCGGCCTAGTTTTTTTAAGATGCAAAATATTAATAGACTGCACACAATTTAAATATATTTTTTTCTGATAGGGACTGAATCATGATATCTTCATCACATCCTTAATAAAATTTTTGAGTTTTTGAACAATCTTTGAAAAAACCTTAACAATCTTTCTACAGTTGGTAGAAATCTCTGAACTTACATCTCTGAAATTAGATTAGTGAATTTCGCTTTAGAAGCCTTCTAACCACCGAAGTTTGGGAAGTAATCCTACGGAATAGTATTATTATTATGTTAATCAAATAAAAGGATTTTCAATATCTTATGTTAATAATTTTTCTATAATGATCAATTCATACCCCATAAGTATAATTTCTACCGTACATAGAATAAAGTGGAGCTATTTCTTGGTGACGTGGTGTAAATTTGTTTTATTTATCTAATCATGTTGTTTGGAACCTTTTATAGTCAGTTTACGTTTATTTAGTAAACTCATTACTAATTTGTTTTTAGAACAACAAATATTCTCTATAAACTTATAACGCTTAAAACCGTTGGGAAATTAGGTTTACCTGAAAGTTTGGCGTATGATTGGTTTTTAGAACTTTCGAATTATAGGCAATGGAAGTCAATATATATTCTCCTACTTTTCCATTTATTCCAAGTAAATAAACAAAAATCTGCGAGTCGACAAAACAACATGGCGGGTATTTATAAAATATTACTTTGCACTATGGCTTGTGCTGAAGTTATTTTATTTTGATTGCTATTACTGAAACTCGAAGAATAGCACATGCTGCTTGATGAGTCGATTTTGAGTATCACTTATGTATAACCAAATAGAGACAATTCAGATGATCGTAAAGGGAAAGAAAATATTTAAATTATATGGCTTAATTGTCTTGAGCAATTGCTCATATTTTTCGCTTTAATTTATAAATTCCACTAATACTCGCGATACACTAAGCGTACGTTATCAGGAATACACCTTTAAAATTATATTTAGGCCATTGACCCTTGGTATTTGATATTACCCCGAGATTATAAATAGAGCCCGAATATCCAACCCATTTCACACTTTATTCACTTGTGCAAAACATACTTATTTATTTATATATATGATTATTTATCCATATTCAAGATCTCTTTATCTTGAATTTAACAGTGCACAGAATATCACTTTTTGGTCTAAATTAAATTATGTCTGCTTTGTTAGCTCATGATCCTATCGTTTAACTAGAAGAACTTAAGCATATAAATAACCCTCTTTAATTTAATTTTGCTATTTTTAAAATTAATCAGTCTTCAATTTTATTGTTCAAATTCCTGTTCAATATATATTTAGTAGGATAATCATTTATTTGTATTTGAAAAGAAAAGATATGTCCAGGACCGGGATCGAACTAAAATAAATGATAATAATTTATATTTGTATTACAATTATAAGTTTTTAAAATTTAATTTGTATTATTGTTGAAGTTTTTTGCCCTGCATAAATTGCACGCGATTTTAATTATGAAACTATAATTCTAAAAGTATCAGCAAATTTTGCTATTTTGGGGTTACAATGTGTTTAAACGTATATTTTTCCATTTCATTTGCTCAATTATTTTTCCATTTCATTCAATTTTACTAAATGATGAAACACCTTACTTCAAAAACCTTGATCAATACTTCAAATTTTTTTAGATATGTCACTTAGGGTGTATAGACTTTCCATTTCTATATTAGAATTATAAACGAAACATAAAATATATAATAAAAAAAACAGTTCTTAAAGCACTGAATTTTAAATCGAGTATTTCACTGCACGAAAAGTTAAACCCTAGTTTTAATGTCAGTACGCATGTTTATTGTCAGGAAAGTACGTTTTACTTATTAAATTAACTATGAAAACAAAGGTAAGATTCGGCGCTTTGTAGACTAATTTAGATTTTTTTAAAATTATAATTATTTTTTTAAGTTATAACCCTATATTTTTGTTGATTTGGTTGAGATTTAACATAATTCTGGTTGAGCAGGGTTAGAAGATGGGTGATAGTTAGAGGGGGCTGGTAATGAAGACAGGGAACAGCCTCGGCCCTATGAGATGAATGTAGAGGAGAAGGGGTCGCTATAAGTTAGCTCGGCTCTGGACTCTCTAGTTGGGAAAATCAATAGAGCGGGGTCCGGGCTACAGCGCCCCCCCCCCCCCCCGCCCGCCAAATTCAAATCTCCATCGGTCCCGATGTTAGGCCCCAACCGGAAATCCTCATCGGCCCCGATCTTCGGCTCCGACCGGAAGTCCTCATCGCACATTCTCACAACGGCCTCGCCAGTAACAGGTGGATGGATTGAATTATTTATGTCCATGCCTTCTCTTAAACAGCCCCCGCGATATCGAAGATGTCTCGTTGAATACTCTATGGCTTCTTGATGACCTTCCCGGCATTGTCCGTCATCATCTCTTGTTTGTGCCATATTGCTATTCTACAGCTACCATTCCTTCTATAACCTCTATGGTCTTCGATCTATATCGTCTCTACTGCAATGAATTGCAAGATCCTTCTCCCCAAGGCTTCGAGTAATGTAGAACAAAAGGAACTATTTATGATTGCTTTATGCAATTCTTGAATATTGGTAGATGACGTTGGTCATTATATACATTGGACTTCGATTATAATTCATAAAAATGTAAATTACTCAATAAAAATAATATTGATATAAAGGTTCGATACAACTAAATTCCAATAATAACGATATGGATGTTAAGCGTATTAATATTAATATGTTTTGAGAATTATCATTCATAAAATCTTTTTTAACACTAAAGCGTTCCAACTGTTCTTTAAACCACCGAATTAAACTGGCTAACATAAAGCAAATATATTAAAAACTCTAAACCTATGATCAAAGGGATTCCTGTTCTTTATAAAAGCGTAACAAAACTCTAAATCATCACTATTTTGAACATAGTTACGGAGCATATACCCAGTGAGCTGTGGGATTAAACACTACAAAAATTACAACATTAAAAAAAATTACTCAATGATACTGATAAAGGGCTTAGTGAGTCGGAAGTTTCGGTGCCGATATCACCAATCTCTATTTACAAACCTCTGTCTACGGATTGCCGTACAAACCCTAATCCGTAAGATCATTATTAACTCAATCCTCCAGGTTCTATACCTCAGACGTTGACTACTCGGCTTAGCACTTTAATTATTAACCACTTTACAAGCCGATCTCTATCGTCGCTTAAATTACGTAACTTGTGGAAATTATTCTTACAATAAATTCGGAGTTAATATTTACGCAATATTTTGTCCTAGAATACCTTAGAACGTTGACCTTCCTTCAAAGTTAGCGGCCATGTGGAATTTTAAAATGCATCGTTTACAGAGGTTAAGAATGCGACCATTTTGATTACTATAGATGTTAAAACTCTGTGCTTTTGGAAAGGCTCAGATGTTTCGGTCGTTCGTACACCTGATTATTAGAGTCGTTATCCATTATGACAATGAACAAATTTTTCATTTCGTATTTACCTATTGAAGAATTCATGTATTTTAATCTCTATCAAGAAAAAAATGACATTCTTATGAATTAATATTCGGCTGAATTAATGTTACAAAGAAGAGAACTGTGGTGAGAAGGAATAATTGTTGAAGAGCTATATAACCGGAATTGATTGGAAGGGAGGTGAGCAAATCGCCTCAAAGCCTGAAGGTTTTTGCCCTAACTGAAATCCAGAGGCTGAAGATAGCGACTGACCCGTGTTTAACAGGTTTGCGGGCAGTAGTCTCCATCCCTAGTCTACAGTCCAGTTGACAGCTAGCACATTTAGACCATTTTAACACTAAACATCTTAATAACTTAACATTTTAGGTCTTATTTGAAAACAGAAACAGGGGATGGTAATAGGGCAAAAAGTTGGGAGTGCGTTCTGTATCCGTTTCATAGCATATTAAAAGGGGAAGCATTGAAAAAATCTGATAAAAAAAAAGTTCCCTCTACTTTTGGACTTTTTTGAAACTTTTTTCATTTATTGCTTAAAAGGATAAGAAATAACAGAAGATTTAAAAGGAGTTGCGCACCACTACAACCGATGGGGATGGTTCAAACATTTGTGCTTTCTGTGGGAATCTGAAATTAAGATTTTTTCCCCATCCTCTTTTGCTATTTCCATTGTTTAGACTACATAATCAAGTTAGTACTAATGGTCACGTTTTTTAAATTTATATTTTCCCGTATTGGCCTACAAATTGCATGTCATTTCTACCGTCCTCTCTTAGCCTTGATCTTGGCCCAGTGTTTCCTCTAACGTTGCCGGTGTTCGGGTTGCTATTTCTTTCCTCCGTTCATTTCTTCCTCAGTCCAGTTGGATTTTCCTAAAAACCCAGATGGGGATTTAATTTTATACTGAGATGGTTGCATTCTTGAACATCTTGCAGTTTCCATCTCCTGTAAGTATTTTTCTACTTCTTCGAACCAGACTGGTTTCATCTTCTTTTCTTTAGAATAGGTAAAAATCCGGTTCGTAAATCTCATGGGTTTTATTCTTAGCGTATGGTCATAAAATGAAATTCTCATTTTCCTCATAACACCTGATATTTTTTTTACTTGAGCATACAGCTCACTGTTATGCCATCGCCGGTATTCACATCGGTCTTAAATGGGTCAAGAATATTCCTTAAAATCTTTCTTTCTCTTATCTCAAATTTTTCAACCAGGTCTTTCATACTCATAGTAACATTTTTTTAATGCATGCACGTGTGTGTTTTTCAATGTTGTACCGTTGGGTTTATAAAATGTAATATTATTTAATGCTTTTATAATTCTTTAAAGTATTTTTTTTTTTTTTTACAGGTAAGAATTTATCTGTAGCTGCAAAATAGTATCCAGGTGAATAGATTTATTTTTAAAATTAATCTTAAACTATCTGGAAGAAAATGATCCGGGTATGGGGAAAATATTTTCTTCCAAACATTTATATATATATATAGTACCTGGACATCGTACAGGCTCGGGACGCCCGTTTAACGTCCCTTGCAAAGGACGGCGTACCTAATGATTTTTTACCCACTTTAAAAAATCCTAGGGCCACCTGCCGGGCTACGAACCCGCGATCTTGGGATTAGTAGTTTGTTACGCTAACCACTAGACCACAGGTCGCCCAACAAAGATTCGTTATTGAAAATGATAAACTATAGATACAATGTTTTACATATTTGTTGTTAATTTTTTATTAAATATTCTACGCCTTCAAAAGAGCCTGTGGATACTTGGGGGACTCTCGTGGTGAACTTGAGGTAATTGTGGTGTTGTATGAGTTGAAGATATTATTGTTTGGAGTTATATAGCTAAAATAATTTGCCGATTTATTTGTTAGAATGGATTATCCCATAAGTATGAAGTATCCTGGCTCAGTCCCATAAGTATGAATTAAAAAGGGTACTTGAATGTTTCGGGAATCACTTTCTGGTCTCAAGAGGAAATATATTATTAAATTATATAGAGTTGAAGATCCAGGAATAGAGAAAACTTCTGAAGGGCCTTCTAAATGTAGTCATTTCTACCTCCCCAACATGAATTTTCAGGGGGTGCCTTATTTTTTAATTGTGCCAACGTTCACTTATTTTTTGTTATCGCTGAGTGCACCCCCTGACCAATTCAATCCATCATTATAATTATCCAGTCAACTATTTTCCACTCAAACTAGAGTAAAAAATATCTATTTTACTTGAGATCATTAATTGGCTTACCTAAGGACATAGCAAATCTCTGCTTGTGGATTTTTTTCCCATTACAAATATCCCATAAACTCTTACTTTTATTTAGTATGTAACTAGTGACCCGCCTGTTTGCACGAGTAGTAAGTTTTATTATGACTACATGCTTCGTCTGCCTAATGTATTTTATTATGTAGATATTATAAACATAAAAACAAAACAAAATATTTCTTTATATACGAATTTATTTTCATGCAGGTTAATGTTTTACGATAACCATAAAAAGACACTCATTTAAATTATATGGAATAAAATATTCTAATAATGCGCATGAAATGCTTAAGGTAACTAAAGTATATAAGTTGATAAGAGTTAATACTGTACTCTTCTAAATACCGCATTGAACGTTATCAATTTTTTAGAAGAAAAATAGGTATAGTAAGCTATCCTTAAAAGATATATATATACTATCTCTGACTTTTTTGTAGATCTATAAAAGAGGAGTATACCGCCATGCATTGTTTTGTTATATGGCAGAGGGATTAAGCAGTGTCTTCGATGAAACCACCCAGGCGGCTATACTTTTTTTCCACCACTTTTAACAATTATCGTTATATTACAACCAATTTACACAAAACCCTGACAAATTACATTCCTAAACCTACGTCATGAATCACTCCATCTATTGGTGAAAACCGCATGAAAATCCGTGACGTATTTATTGAGTTGACCGCTTACAGACATACGCGGCGGAGGACTTTGCTTTAATATCTATATAGATATACAGAAGGGATTAAGCAGCGTCTTCGGTGAAACCACCCAGGCGGCTATACTTGTTTCCACCACTTTCATGGTAACTAGAACAACTTTATATATATATATATATATATGGGGAAGAAAATGGTCCTGGTGGATGTCATATAAAATTCGCTTAAACAGGGTTGAACTATTTATTTGAAAACGTTTCGACCCATCCAATCCACTTTTCACTATTTGTTATCATTAGCCTTTCAGAATATTTTTCTAATATTCATAGAGTATCAACAGTTACACATATAACAGTATAAATGCCTAAATAGGTCTGAGATTTGGTTCTTGATTTGCCAAAACGTTCCCTACGTATATTTTGAGAACAAAACATTAAAATTAACTATGAAAATACTACAAAAATACAAATTTTTTTTTCTAGTGTGGAATCGTTCCTTACCTTTGCTTTATCACTCTTTGCCTTTACCTTAACTTTCTCCGAAGATACATTGGGCGGAAAGGACAGCCGGGACAGAGAAGAGGCTAGGTGTGGCTAAGTGACACTTCTAATTGAGCGATCTGTAGCCAACTTGCCCCATCGCTTATTCATAACCCGGGCCCTGAAAATTTAACGGTCCTTTCGGCTAAGCCTATCAAACTTATTAACTACTCAACTCGACAAACAGTTTCCCTCAACCCGACTGACTTAAAAGACAAACTGGTTGGCTATATTATAACTCTTCCCCGAATTGGGAAAGGAAATTCACACTAAAGTCGTACCAAATACTTCTGGGTAAATCTTTTTGATAATTCTTTAATATTAAATTCACCAGATAGATATTTTCGGCTACAGCTTTCTATTTTTTTCCTGAGTCCTAGGTATATTATTGGGCCGTTTAATATGAATTAAACAATCATAGAAGAAAACCACTACAACGTGGACATCACACAGTCTCACATATTTAAATGAAGTGAATTCGGAAGTAGGTTGAAAAATTGGGTGTTTGAAGATAGGGAAAGACTGGAGAATGTTGGATGAAGTTGGACAGAGGATCAAAGGAAACGTGCCAGTGAATGCATGAAGAAATATTGGAGACACTGAAAGCAAAGAAATAAAAGTTGTAATATGAAGTGTTCAATAAGAAATAAAAATAAAAATAAATTAATCACTATATTGTGTACCTTTCCGAATGAATCGAAATATTGCGTCGTTTCATACAATTTTCCGTGTTCAAAGGGAAGGTAATTTAGTAACAAAAACAACCTTTATGAAATCAAAATATTTCCCTCTATACATTATTCCCAATCTGTTATTAAATTTTCAATCCCAGAACTGAAAAATTCTGGGTTCTGTGAAGAAATTCTGATAATGCGTTTTTGACTGTAGATTCATTTTCAAAA
The DNA here is from genome assembly GCA_964056705.1 of Troilus luridus. Classification (NCBI taxonomy): domain Eukaryota; kingdom Metazoa; phylum Arthropoda; class Insecta; order Hemiptera; family Pentatomidae; genus Troilus; species Troilus luridus. The sequence continues at coordinate 120,656,768 of OZ057413.1, forward strand.
ATTTTACCCTCAAGGAATTTTTCCAACTTTCTGAACTCTGTTAGAGATAAGATTGGCGAATAATGTGGGCATGGGAAGCCTTGTTAACCCAGCTCATCGTTTCTTCCCTCTCTGTCATGAAACATGAGGTCTGCCGTTTTCGTACAGCAGTGTAAATCCCTTCCGATTAAACAATGCCGGTTGTTTTTTGATAAGTTTTTGTTGAATTACGTCAATATACATTCAGTACGATGTAAATGATTTCACCTCTGGGCTGAAAAGACAAGTGAATTATTCCTGTCATTGACCACCACATTGAAGCCAATGATTTTTTTAAACCAACGGGGAATGGCCTGTTCGTTACAACACCCTACCCCGAACAGGATGGTTATATTTGTTGCAGCTTGGGCTCCCGGGTGTACACGAAAATCGAGTATTTTTTTCATTCTGTTTCGTACTAATAATTGTTTTAAGTCATAAAAATTGTAGACGGATTGAATTATCCAGTCAACTAGTTTCCACTCAAACATAAAAGTTACTGTGTTGAAAGGTGTTTTGTAATTCATTTTCTTGATTTTTCTCTCTTGCTTTATGTTTTATTAAGTTAATTATATTTTTCTAGAATTCTTATTTTGTAATTTATTCAATTATGAACTTCTTCTTCTTCTACTTTCCCAATAGGGTCTTCTGTTGACCGGGAGAGACTTCCGTAAGTCCCTTTTTGTTCCTTGTTCGTCCTCCTGTACTCAGTCATCTTCACACTTCGTATCTTCTTCCTCTCTTCGGACTATTTTGAGCGTTGTTCATTGTCCCTCCTGGCCTAGAATAAGCTTATTACTTTACTAGTATCTAGTAATAACGTGCCTAAGTACAGAGAACTGCCGCCTTATCAGTTCACAGTGTCGAGCTTGTGATACAATTTGTATTTTTAATAATATCTTAGATTGCAGTTAGGGCCCTCCTACCTCCACTGATTAGGAGTTTGTATATCGCTTGAGCGAGCGCGGCGAGCGGGTGTCGACAGCTGTTAAAACTAATTAAAGCAGTAATAATTAAAATTTATAATTACAAAAAGTAACAATTACGATGAAGGCTCCGACCTCAACTTCTTGAGGCAATTAACCGTTTATCTCTTAAACGATCGCGACGAGAAGTTGTCAAAAGGAATCATGATTTTAAATAATATCAAGTTAAAACAATCATGATTAAAATAAATCAAATGAATAAAAATCTGTTTGTTAATACACTTTTTTCGACTTAAGGTTAGGTTAGGTTTTATTGTTTAAAGACGCACAGCATCTTTGGTCATCAGCGTCCTCCTTCTTTTGGTTTAATATTTATTTTTATTTTACATATAAATATTATATCTTATTGAACATATTATCATGTTTAAGAAAAGTTAGTATTTTATCTATATTTGTGGTGTTCCCATCACCCAGGATGGTTGGAGTTTTTCTATCAATTCCCAAGAAATGAAAATATGTTTCATACAGGGGGCAGTCCTCCAAGATGTGAGTGATAGTTAATTGCCTTCTGCAAATTTCGCACTTTTGTGGTGCATCTCTCTCAATCAGATATCCGTGCGTCAGACGCGTGTGGCCGATTCTTAGTCTTGTGATGAGTACTTCTTCTCTTCTGTTCCTGCGGCAAGAACTCTTCCATGATTTTATTTTTGATTTAATACTTTTCAATTTATTAGTTTCCTCAGTTGCCTTCCCAACCTGTATCCACTTCATGAGTGCTTGGCGTTTTAGATATTGTGAAATGCCTGATAGGGCGTGGGGATGTGGCGACCACACCGCCTGGTCATCAGACCACAATCAGCCCCTGGTCCTCCAGGTTGGGAGATCATTTACTCTGACACGCATGCAGTACACTAGACACAGCAGACTACACGCACTCCACACATGCAGATAAAGGACACCTACAGTATACACCCTAGGGTAACCTCCCCTAGGAAGCCGCCCCGGGTGGGGGAGCATGTCGGGATGCTCCAAAAAGGCACTCCCCTTACCCGAGGGATGGGAGGGTTGATCGCCCTCCCTCCTTAAATATTATTCATCTTCAATCCTCAGAGAGAAACCGCCGGACAGTCAAAATTTAATAGAACTGGAATTCGCCATAAAGACCTACGACTTGGACAGTGTCCTTTCATTATACTGACTGGCGTTGCTTCGGCAGCTCCTAAATATCATAGATACTTTTAGATTGATCCTTGTTGCCCTTGAGGAGGTGAGATGGACTGGGAACGGACTAATTAAAAAGCGGCATCATACAATATATTATTGTTGCCACAAGGAACAGCATGATTTTGGCACGGGATTCGTTGTGAGAGGTAAAGCAAGAGGGATGGTAATCGATTTCAAACCGATTAACAACAGAATATGTATACTACGCCTTAAAGGAAGGTTTCAGAACATTAGTATTTTCAGTTACCATGCTCCGACAGAAGTCTCTACAGACGATGAAAAAGAAGAATTTTTTGAAATTCTAGACGAAGCCTACGACGATGCTCCGAAAAGTGACCTAAAAATCATGTGTGGTGACTTCAATGCAAGGATTGGAAAGGAGGCGGTATTTATGCCAACAATAGGTTAATACAGTATACATGAAAAAACCAATGATAATGGCTACGGACTTATTAACTTTGCAGCAGCCAAAAACATGGTTATTGGAAGTAGTACCCTCTTTCCCAGTAAGAGAATCTGCAAAGGAACCTGGAGATCCCCATACGGAAAAACTGTTAATCAAATTGACCATATTCTGATATGTGCCGGGCATAGGTCAAATTTGATCAGTACACGGGTTTTTCGGGGTGCCAATATTGACTTGGACCACTACCTAACTGTGTCCAGAATCAGAGCCAAGTTTCTGAAAGGGATAAAGCACAGATCTAAAATTGTGGAGAGAATTGATACTGCGAAACACAAAGGGCCAGAAAAGTGTAAGGAGTATCAAATTCAATTAGATATACAACTAAGGAACAACCTGAGAAGTACTTCTGATAATGAAGATATACAGGAGCGTTGGGAAGCATGCTCCAATTCCATGCCAAAAGCAGTAAAGGATGTTGTTGGCAATAAAGAAAAGATTCAAAGATCATCATAGTTCGATAATGATTGTGCCCAAGCAACGGAAGCGAAGAATGTTGCATACAAGATTATGATCCAAAGAAAGCATACAAGAGGATCAACAGAATAATTTAGAAATCTGCGGAAGAGGGAAAAAAAGCTCCAAAGGCAGAAGAAAAGACAATGGCACCACAAGCAGCTTGAGGAGATAGAAGAGCTGAGAAACATGAGAGAAATAAATAGAGAAAATAAATCGAACCACAGCTGGCTTTAAACCTAGAACAAAGATTTGTAATGCAGAAAATGGAAGTCTGCTGACCGAAAAAGAGGCTATAATGGCAAGATGGAGCCGGCATTTTGGAACAATCCTGGACGAAGATGCGCAGGATGAAGGTGGAGCAACATTTTTTGAGGAAAATGGAACTGGATCCACCAGAATTTGAGGATATGATGGAGGCAATCGGAAGACTGAAGAATAATAAGTCACCAGGTGATGATGGAATTCCTGGTGTATTATACAAGAACGGAACAGAAACCCTGCATAAAGAATTATATAATATTATACTTAAAATAGCTTTAATACAAAACATAGATTTAAATATGTATTTTATTTATGTACAAAAGAAATTATTTTTTATTATTTCCTAGTTTTGTTAGTAATATTGTTATTAAACCTATCGCTATAAACTAGAAGAGGTTTATAACTCAAAGTTTTACTCAAACTATAATCCCCTAGTTAAGCCCATCAAGATGAATTGCACTTTGAACAAATTTTACAGTATGCTTATATTCCTTCCTGATATTTATGTAACAAGTAATAAATTATTAGATTATCTTTATTTACATTTTTAAAATCAAATAATTTTTCAGTTTAAACAAAATGGTTAAGTATTAAACTATAGCTGTCTGTACTTGCATTTAGGCCCTTACTTTTACTCTTCCTTTTCCCATCTATCTTACTAATTAATTATTTATAACTATTTATTATTTAATTTTAGACGAGCCCAAAGATAAATTTCGAGAACTTTATAGGAATATATATTCTTTTATAATTTTTTGTTAGTTGTTTTAATTTTTAAATATTTTTATTTTGAAGAGAAAAGATTTGGCCCTGGCCGGGATTCGAACCCGGGTCGTCCGCTTCTCCGTGGCAGCGGTTTTACCATTTAAGCTACCAGAGGTCGCCTCCCAGTCTGGATAAATCCGTTCTCTTCACCGATCCCGGCTAGGGCCAAATCTTATCTTTTCAAAATAAAAATATTTAGGAATTATATATTCCTTTTATATGGCGACAAATTTATAAAAGGCCAAGTATGACTACGCTTTATAACTATAATTTCTGTTTCATTAAAGGGTGGTTCTGTTGTTGCCTTTGTCGAGTACACTTTGCACTGCTTTTATTGTCTTAGTTTTACTTTCGCTCCTAGATAAGAAGGTGCTGAGTTGTTTGTTAATTGCCTGAAAGAAGAAGAGGTGTGCGCGAAACAAGCAGGAATGCCATAAATGTAGTGGAAAAGTCGGGGGGGGGGATATAAAGAAAGATAGAGCGGGAGAAATGAGCTTCATTTCCTCCGTTATCTTGTTCCATAGAGCTAGTTAGTTATGTTTGCTCTCGTTTCTCGCCATTGTTGTTAGCTGAGCGGCGTCGCTAATTTGTCATCCGGCCAATGCCGTGTCATCCAACTTCTTCCCTTATAATGACTGTTATTCCCGACTGCTATTATATTTAGGTTATCGCAATGTTATTTGGTTTTCTGTAAGTAACAGAAATTGCGAGGCAAAATTTGTTTATAAATCTCGGAAAATATATTATGTTTTCAATATTTGATCGGATGGATTGATTTCGACATAAAGATCTCGATAGCAACAACGTTATATCCTACTAAATTTTTAAAGTTTACCATTGACAATTCGATAAATGGATCATCGAATTAATGCATAGTTATTTATTATTGTTATGGGTTGCTAGATTACCTTTCTTGTAATATCGGTTTTGAATTCGATTATGATTCATCAACCCAGATTTACCAAAAGTCGGTTAATTATTATCACTTTCTTGAGTGAGAAGAGAATATACTGTGAAGGAATTTAAGCGAACAAACTACTCTGATGTAAAAATGTTTCCAAACACGTAAGACAAATGCAGGAAATCTGTACATATCATTGATTTAGAAATCTATGGCATAATAACAAATGCAGGTTGAGTAAGTAACCTCCTAAGGCCCCAACTTTTCTTGAAACTGAAATATTGACATTCGATGTTACAAAATACAAATCTGGGTATATACAAAGTATGTGCCAGTTAAAAAAAAAATTTGATTAGAAACATATGGTTTACAGTGACGCCCATTAAATTTGTGAAGGAGAGAAATTTACGCTCATCTCTCACAGTTTGACATGATTTCCCATCGACCAATTAACTGCGGTGTGGTTTATAAGAAGCAGTCGTATTTAATTTTTTCTAACGCATTCATTAAAATAACTATTTTTTTCAATAGTAATTTCTCATAAATACTTATGATAAATTTGAAGAAAATTTGTTAACTCTATTGATTAACAGTATAATAGCTTTTCTGTTACGATGCTTCAGTATCAAGATCCAGTGGAGACAATATCCCTCCCTTAACAGGTCGTCATGGAGGGGAAAGCAGGCTGGTTGGCAATGATGTGAAAGAGTAGAAAATTATTCGTTGGTAAATGGGCAATTACCAAGATTGAAAAGAGATACAAGTTATTACAAGGTCTAATTTATGAATTACAAACTTCCCTACAAAGGAGGGTCTGTTATCGCTTTCTGCTTCCAATCTATTTTCTTGTATCTCCTTTACGAAATTCAAGATACAAATCATTAGACTTGAGTTTGAAGTTCTCTTGTCAAGTCTTATTCTTACCACTATTATATAATATAATGCATGTTACAAGTTTATATTATTCTCAGTGTTTTCTAAATAAGAGCTTTGAAGTCGTCATTCAATGTATAGATAATCTGTTAGACGAAACTCCCGCCTATTTTGGAAGATATATTTGAATTTAGGATTTAATAAAGAAAATTGAATAAATATTAGTTGGGCGTATAAATATCATAAAGGAGAAAATATTGAAATTTCGCCGTACACTCAATATATTATCTCTCAATTCGGATTTAATAATCACTAAAACGTGGAATGATTTTGTTTAAATTCCCGTTATTATGAGAAAAATGAAACGGGATAATGTTTTTTATTAAATTGTATTAATGTTGAGGTTAGAGAAAGTAAAGCATATTTAAAAATTAATAAAAGATGTAATATTACTTGTAGAGAAGTGTGCTATTTGATCTTATAATCCAATGATTCTAGTAGAATTGTTATAAGCAAAATGTTAACGGTTACTAATATTCTGATGCTTATTATCTTTCAGCAGAAAAATTTTGCTAAAAATTTTAGGACATGAATGGAAAAATTCAAAACAAAAGCCTTAAGTCTCTAATAAAAAAAGGAAACAAAAATACCTGTCAATATCTCGCCTATTCACTCTTCGCCTCAGGGCAGAAAGAGAATGAATAAAGGACATTCCAATCTCGAATATTAACACCATCACCAAAGTCCAGATGCAACTACGGGCAGTAAACGAGTATATAAACAATTTATTTGAAGAGTATAACGCCCGAAGGGTGCTCATCGCTAGGACTCCAACATACCAGCCGTTCTAGTAAGAAAATAAAAAAGCTCCATTGAAGAGTTTAAAAAAGAAGATAAATTCAATTGTAATGAAATGCGAATTGAGGCCATTAGGAAATTTACAATTTAATAATATTTTGAAGAGATCTATGTTTTACAATATATATTTTATCTCCAACATTACATACATGTGATTAAAATATTCATAACAAAGCAGTGCTCGATAGCAAATGAGATCCGAGGCGTTCTAATGATGATAATTTGGGGACTAAAGGAAACGTGGAGATTGGGAAGGGTTGCAGGAGGGCTGTCAGTAAATGTGTAATGCCCTTTGTAAGCCCCCCCCCCCCTCGAAGCTGAAGGAATTAATATCCGACAAAAGTAAAGCAGGTCGTCCCGCTAGGTCGCATAGCTCTGCCAAATTATTGTCGTTAGTCTTATATCTCTTCCCCCCGTCCCCTCGAGTCACCCCTCATTCTTGTTTGATTGCTATCCCTAATTGTACTCCTGTCTCAAGTATAATCATCAATTGGTACACAGCACAACCCATGAATTACAACTGCATTAGTACATCTGATATCTCCAGAGGTCAAATTATTATACTGTCATTGAAACTATACAGCTGCCTTTCAACAATTCAGAAGAAATAACGAACCGTCATAAAAAAATCTGAATTTTTTAAAAAAATTTATAGCTAGAAAATAATGTGATAAAATTTGCTAAAAAAATAAACCATTTTGAAGTTGCCTGGTTACGAACGTTAATTTAGTTAAATTAATCAGTAGTATGATATAATTAAATTATATCTTGAAAGTCAAAAACGATAATCGTCCATAGTGCGCGTGATCCATGCTTCAATTTCTTACCCCGAATCACATTGCTTCGAAGCATGAAATCCTTTATGCAGCGACAGGTTACTGCTAGCCCCATAACTCATCTATTTGGGGCCGAATGACCAATGTCCTTTCTATTGACGAACAGTAGAGGTCAAGAACAATGAAAAATCGCTCTAAATCAATGGAGTTTAGGCGGTTTAGGGCCAGCAAGCGCCACGAGAACCCAGACTCCATACCCGCTGTAGACTGTTCATAGACCTGACCTCAGAGCAGCTCTAATACATTTATGAAAACAACAACGCGATTCGCGATAGAGATATATGGGGTACGTTCATTACAGCTACGCCCGGTCTTTGTGAGTTCCCTCCATTAGGCTCACTGAACCGAGAAGGAAGAGCACCTTCGGTGGAATCTTGAGTCTTCTTCTTTGTTTTAAAATATAGGCGTTGATCAATTCAAGTTCTACCAAGAAGGCAAGTAAAAAGACTGCCTATTAGTAGTATTCTAATAACAGAAGTAAGATAAAATGTCCGATGGCATCTTCTTTTTAAAGACGTCGGAGGATTATCGGAAATTAGAGGGAACGTTATGTTAGTATGGGAATAAAGATTATACTAAAATCTAACTTTGTTTAAGATTTATTAATGACAAGTTAAAGTTTTATAATTACATAACAATAATAGTCAGCGTGGCAAGTAGGTAAGTTGATGTTAGTAATTACACTCACCTGCTTACCGCTTGAAAAATATATCAAAATGGAGGCAATTTCATTGTAGGTGGTGTTTCACAGTAGATTAGGGTTGCTTGCGAAAAACCGTTCATATATTACGGTTTCCAAGCTGTTAAGTTAAAAAAAAATTGGAGTAAGCGGAAAAGTGTGACAGAGAAGCATTGCGCGTATTACTTGATACGATATAGGAGAACGCATAAATAAAAAAATATATTTATATTTCTTTAACACACTTCGTCTTTTTTTAATTAAAATTTTTTTTTTTCAATGAAGTGTTTACATATTCGCTCTATATAAGCGGTCTATTCGCTCCCTAAGTGGTCTCAAGAATATGCTAGCATTGTCCTTTTCTATGATATGAGTATGAGTGAGCGCATTCTCTTGATAATGTTTATTAAATATAGCAATAAAACATCTTTTTTTGTAGCAACCCTTACTGATACTTGTTTAGAAAAATATTTTATTTGATAAAATGTGGTTTTCATCCGGTAAGGAGAAGGTCGATCCGGTTCGGGATCCTAGAATATATTGGAATGACATTTAATTTGTTCTAACATGAATGTATTTTTCTTTTTAGACAATTTTTGTTCCTTTTAAAGATGGAAGTGCGAAGAGTGACTTTTCTGCACAGGACCCAACCTTCACATTCATACGTCGCTACTGATCTGATGATAAAGGAACTTTTTTGAACTTTGCTCAGTTTTAAGAGCCTTTTACTGCGCTATGTAACAGCAATTTCCTGGGGCAAGTCTTGTTTAATATCCCTTCTGATTGTTGTGCACAGGTATCAATTATTCATCTGCCATAACTAGTCTCAAACTCAAGACTTAAAAATCAGTAACCGAGCAACCTTCGTACTAGATACGGTTCACACACCTTTATAAGGTACTAAATATAAGTATTAGTTGACTATAAAGTAAATATAGGAAGAAGAGAGGTTAGAGGTGGATAGAAGAAAGACCCCGCTAACAAGGACAAGAAGTGGAGATGAGACAGAAGGGGCCCTCCTATTAGCCCCGACCACCGCCACCTCTCCTCCCCCCAGCTTTCATTTCGACCTTATTTTCTTCCCTCTTATTAAATTTTCACTGTTGGCAAGCCTGGCTGCGAGGCTAAGCAGCCTTCCTCAGGTTCAGTTCTCTAAATTGAAAATAGCTTTGTTCATTAAAGTTTAGGGAAGTATGAGATTAGATAACCAATACTTAACAATGCAAATGATAACACAGTACTTCATTACATCCAAAATCCAAAATAGATGTGAGATTTTTTCCCGTGACATATTGGATTATAAATCTTCTAAACGGCCACCATTTTTTGGATTACCTTAGGTGCAGGTCATTTAAAATATGCCTCGGGGGACAGTTGAGTCTTTCTAATACGAGAGTGACTTTTTAAAAAGTTTTTTTACGAATGAAACAAGTATTCAAAAATGAAAGCATAATAAAAGTCGTGGTCTGGTGGTAATGACTGACTAATGATGTATATATAATGATATACATTTTTGTTTCGGTTGGCTCTACAGACCTTTTAGATCTTTGGTCGCCTTTACAAGCTTTCTCCACCTCGGTCTATCCTGGGCCACTGATTTCTGGTCTGCTAGATGAAGCTCCGCAGCATTTTTATTGACCCTGTCTATCCATCTGGTCTTTGGCCTCCCACGTGGCCTCTTGTCAACTATTGTGCCATGCATAGTTGTATAGAGGGGTCCTGACGGATTACTTCGAGCTACTTGTTCCGCCCATCTTAACCTTCTTGGTTTCATACCCTGAGATATCGACTGATCAGTTTGCGTGAGCAATTCATTATTACTTCTTCTCCTCCATGAGTTTTAAAGTAATTGTTTTTTTTTATTAATTGAATAAAGTTATTCTATAAATAAGATTTCTTTTCTTAGCTTATTGATATAAAATTTCTGAGTATTTGTTTTGTTGATATTCTCTTCTTTGCTGAAAACAAAATTTAGGAATGGTGTGAAACAGTTTAAATGTTTTTATTTTGAAGAGAAAAGATTTTTCATGGCCGGGACTCGAACCCGGGTTGCCCGCGTCTCTAGCGCGGCGCTCTAGAGGCACGCATTCCAGCCAGTTTTAAGAAATAGTTCTCAGGTTGACTGTCGAATTGAATTTTTACCCTACTTTTATTTTACAACTCATTATTATTATTAGAGGCAATGTTTGCAGACTTAAGGAGGAGTGTATTTTAGTTTTTAGACTATCACTGCACTTTTTAAAGATGAAAGTTTGAAGGTAAAGGTTTAATACCAGTTTTTGAGATACCTAGTCTATTTTATAAGTACATTACTGTTTTGGTCAATAGGAATTGGTCTCCAGGAAAGTTAGACCATCACTCCAAAAGGGGAAGGTTACATAAATTAACAGAAAAAAAAAGTTCATAATATTTTATAAAATTGTAAATAGCATCTGAGATAGAGAACACCTGAAGTATACAGGTTGAGATCGAATCAAAAAATATTCGGATATAAGGAAACAACAGACTTAGAAACTGACGTTAGGTTAAGGTTCTATGGACAAATGATGAGGATGAATCCTGAAAGACTAAACCATACATTTTTCAGCGAATCCACTGTCACAAAAATTCAACAGGATATTTCACACAACTTAAGGATGATATGCATGGGCTAACAAACCAAGATTGTTTTGACAGAGATGAATACAGAAGGACGCTCAAGGGAATAAAGGTTCTTGTGGGAAAAAAAGCGCCCCAATAAGGGTCTTGCGTGGTCTGATCATAGAAAACTTAGGCACGCAAAGCTCATGAAGGACATATGGGAAAAGAGGAAACAGATGAAGAAGAAGCATTAGAGTTATGATATTCGCGTGGTCTTTAAGCCCTTTTCGTGAAAAAAAATAGCATCTGAAGTAAAAAGTATTATAATCAGTAAAATCCTGTTAATTTTTTGTAATAAAGGTTTTATTCATTCATTCATTCACTGTTTTGGTAAAAATAAAAAATAATTTATTAAATCATACAAATACAATAATTTTTTAAATAATAATTATCCTTATTCAAAGAACGATACAATCTCCTAAAATGTTAGGGTTAGTTTAGAAAGAAGTGACTAACGAGTATTAAACTTCATAAAATTTTAAGTATAATTTACATACACAAGAAATATAGATTAATTGATTTTTTTAACCTGAAGAGTAATACGTTCATAGCTTTAATAATACATGTCATTATTACATTTATGATTCGGTGTGTTAGACCTGATTTCATGACTGATTTAAAAAAATTAATTATTAATAATCAATTAACACTCATTAATCGAGCTTGTGGTAATTATGTCTGGAGTGTATGTATGTTGAAACGTATACCTCCTTGATCTACCTGGCTCTACCATATGCCCTTCATAGCTTTTAGTGGAACATTTAAAAAAAAAAAATCGAACTCCATATTCAGACTCCTTTCTTTGTAAAGCACAATGTTTCGTAAATTTTGTGTTTTTCATGGTTTTTAATATTTAAAAAAATCGACCGTAACAATTTTAAAAAGAAGTGATTATTTCAGAGCTATAAATTCTATTAAAAATAGCGAGAGTTTTCTGAATAAGTTGCGGGTGGCTTGTAAATATATTCAGCGGAGGAAAGTAGCGGGTGAAATAGCAACTAGCACGTGCGCTGGGATCGATAGCAACCTGCTCCGGTCCTCCGGAAATTATTTATAAATTTGAGGAAGAAAGGTTAGTCGGGAATAGTTTTTAGTTTTCCTTCTTTCTGTTTGGAGGCGTTTAAGGTGGCCCTAGAGAACGGGAGGATGTTGCTCCTTCATATTCACCCTGCGCCGCTTCCTTCCACTTGACCATTCCTCGCACGCCTCCTTCCTCCAAATAGGATAACATCCCCTTCGGCGGCGATGGTCAGGGTTATCATCGCCTGGCTGATAGCCCTTGTGTAGCTACTGGGGACTACTTAGTGCAAGAGCCTGTCTTCACTTGCTCGTTATCTTTAATAAAGTATTAATAAAAATGTGGCTTAGGGAACCGGCTACTGCCGTCACCATCAACCCCTGCTTAATAATTACCTTCCATGGCCCACTCAACGATTTCAAATAATTTAGATCAGTTGTAAAGAAATCCTCCCACCTTCACCTAGCTAAGCTGTAATTTTTTATAGTCTATCTGCTCTTTAGAATTTTGTATAGTTTTCACTACAAAATATTATTTAAATTGAAAAAATAACTTGATTTTGCCCGCGACTTTGTCCGCTTTGATTTTGGATAAAAAATTAAGTTGAATATAAACGTTGAGTGAATTAAGTAACTACTTACTTAAATTAAAGTTGTACTCCATATCATTCACAATGACTTAAAGGATTTGTGAATTCACCCAGCCTACCATTTCATTCAGTAGTGTCCGTGGAATACCTTTGTTGTTCGATTTTAATGAAATGTCCTCTTAAATATTAAATGGCATGTTTACAGAACTTTCGATGTTTTTTCGTTTGAAATCAACTATGTAATATGCAAAAAAACGCAGACGAAGTCGCAAGCAAAACCTAGTTTTAACATGGTGAGGCTTTGTTGTCTTTTTGTACCGTTGTGATTGAATTTAATTTTTTTGTAAGTAAGTAAACACTTTTCAGGTAAACCATAATTAGCAATGCTTTAAATATTGGCCTAAAGAGTATAAGGTGTTTTCAAGATAAACCAAGCACTCATTATATATTTCGATCTCCGGCTGCCGAATATTTTCTCCATCAACCTCCTACTCCACTCGATGTCTATACAGAGACGCTTCTTTCAGTGTTTAACCCAATCCCTATCATCCTCTAGCAATCCCTAAGCTTAGAAAGCGGATTGGTATGCTGGATGAATTTCCCGTATTGCACGCTTCCCAAGTTTTTATTTTATTTTTAGGATATCTATTATGAGTTAGTAATTCCGTGGTACTTAGAAGGCTGAGTTACTGATCTTAAAATTCCGGGATCGAGAACAGCTGTCGGAGATAAAATATGTATCCTATTAACGGCCGTGAAATTGCTCCTTGAGAGATAGAGAACTGGTCTACATGTTCTGTACCCAATATCTTTCCTGGGTTGTCTTTTGTTCTAATTTCTCCATAACAACTGCTATCAAACTTTAAATTACTGCACAGGAACTGTGAACATAGACCGTCCAGAATATCACTCGGGATTCCGTTTTACGCATGAACAACATTATTTATAATTGATAAAACAATTTTTTTTTAATTTGTTGTCTTTGGATGTCATATGTAGATCTGAATTATCATAAGACTAGGCGAATAGATAACTCATATGTATGCAGATCTGAAGATCTGTCGATGTGTCGCAGGATATTAGCTGATTAAGCATGAAGAGGTTTTGCTTAATTATCACGATTCTGGTTCTCTCAATCACGTCACTAATTAAGAATTCAAAGGACGACTATTTTAGTTAAGAAATTAAAGTGACCTTATTTTAACCATCACAATCTAAAACCAACGTTTTCAGTTATGGCTATAATTTGAAAATAAGTATTGCTGTTGAATATGGTAGTATATTGCAAAATAATTATTATTAGTGATTTAAAATATAACTACACCCTCCTTAAACATCTATTAATTAATGAATGTGTTACTCATTGAAATTATAGCGCTGAAAACTGAAGGAGGAAATTCTTCCTCAATACTTAGGGAAGAAAACTCTCAGACTATCTCAAAAATCTTGAAGGAGAAGGCAAGAACGAAGCGCATAGTTTCTTAAAGAGAGAAGATCTGCCATTTTGACTCAAATACTACTGGACATTGTTGAGCTGGGTATTTCGCATTGCTGAACTCTTCTTCTCGAATCTTCTTCACTTCTATTTGATCAAGAAGGAGAACTAGATGAGATAATATAATTAAATAGAGAGGACATGTTGGGAAGAAGTTGGCGGATAGGGAGGACAAAGGAGCTTCCCAGGCTACATCGGGTCCCAACGGCCAATAAATTTCAATTTATTGTTGGCCTTTGTTAAAGCCCTCCCGTCCGACCAGTCCCTAATACATTTCCCTCATTATGAATTAATACGAAAACTATATTAAGTTCCCATAAATCATACTTTACCGAGCAGTTATCACCATTCTCTCCATTATTAGTTTATTAAATAATAATATGTTTTTCTTATTAACAAACAGTCTGCTTTAGTTGCTTATACTTTTGGTAGGGTAAACAACATGGAAATTTGACCGTTATGTAACTTGGGTATGAACCCATTGACATAAAATTTAGCTTTTATATTAACTTCGCTATAATAAAGAAATATCTTGGTTGTAAAGCACGTCCTCAATAAGTTGACCATAAGAGGACACCCACTTCAATCCCATCCTATTAAACTATATTTTTATATTTTATGGTATTTATAAATTAAAAAAAAAGTATTCCATTAAACGACTAGGAGTGAGGTTGATTTATCTGATGAACCTAAACATATTTTTTTCTCTTTCTTATTTTCATTGTTTTGTATTCAAGTAAATGTGAATCAAGTACGATTTCCAAGATTTTAGTAAATATGTATGTTTTATGCATTTGTATTTAGATAGATAGTTAAGAGACACCACCTTGATGTTGATGATCGCCTTTCTCTTTCTTATTGCGAGGGTCTGATCTATTGCCATATAATTACTGGTGTGTATAAAAAACCTGTACCACTACAACCCGTAAACGGGTCTGGGGTTTAGTACATAATAGAGACTGTACTGTTTCAAGAACAACGGTTGTGCAGGAAGGTGATTTGTCCTATATTACGCTCAACCGCCAGATTTCCCTCCTTATTTTGGGAACCCAATTATTGAGGATCGGTACTAGATTCTATATGATCCATCTCTGGCTGCTAACACGTGGAGGCAACGGTCGAACTTAGAAGTAACTGGACTATATAAAGATCCTGACATTATCAGGTTTATCAGGGTGAGCAGGCTACGATGGGCGGATGGTGTGGCTGCGGACGCTCGGACCATCTTACGCATACGTAACTGGAGAGCAGCAGCTATGAACAGAGATGATTGGCGGTTGATGTTGCGGAAGGCCTTGTCCTCACGTGGGATGTAGAGCCATCTATGATGATGATGATCTGGCTGCTAACAGACTATATAAATAAAGGTCTTGCCAGCAGCGGGATGCGAACCAGGATTTTCGGCATGGGAACTCCGCTCCCTTACTGGTGTGTACACATGCATTTAATTAAAATTTGAAGTATCAATTCTGTGTTCGAGTGGAAATAGGCACTAACACAACTATACTCTCAATACTCTTAACAATCCCTTCAGGTGCGTCCATCATTAGACATGCTCAACCTTCATAGAGTTCAGTCTTGCGGGTATTGTGTTACTCAGTCCTGCTTAATTATCTATATCTCTTACACCTAACAGAAAATAATTCGTAACTAACAGCGACTATATAGCACGTGGACTATATATGTACTATTCCCCCGAGTGTGGTTGACATTGGTATTTTCCATACAGCAATATTTAATGACCTCACATTACGATACCTCAGCTCATCGATGAATATTAGTAGTAAGGTGATATAGTGTAATAAAATATAGTTTAATGATAACGGTTTGCGATTTTCTGTCTGATCCTAATTGCGCGATAATTTTTATTCCAAGATTTAGTGTTTCTCATCTTATGAATACTGTCCGCTATAAATTATAATTTGAAATTACATTTTTCTCTTATCAGTATTGAACTTGTAATTTGAAATGATTATTCACAGCATTATATATGCAAGATATCTTTATACCGTTAAAAACTTTACTTTCCAAAGGTAACAGAAGAAGAGAGAAGACTTACCCGGCAGGCTGACTGAGAGGTGACTACCGATCGAGTGAAGGACATCGGCTGAAGAGGAAGCCAAGGAGAGGACTTAGCTTGGCAGTTAAGGAGTTAGGACTTAATTAGCTTAGCGGGGCTTAGCCCAAGGATTAGCTATCGGATTACTTCACCCCGTCGTCGGCCGTTAACTGACATTACTCATTGCTCCCATCGATAGCTCGTTACCGATCGTAAATATCTTCCAGCAGATCGTCTTGAGTTGAGTGCGGGCAGAACTAATGTGGCAAAATGGATCTCTTCACCACCAAGCAGGTCATATGATCGTGGTGGTCAAGCGCGATGGTCATAAATCAAGACTGTATTTGTACCCTTGATTATTCTGTAAAATTCACACAGTCCACCAGCTTGCATTCCCTAACCGCTGACGATAAGCTCTTGAAAGCAGTTTTATATCCTACAGAATGCGAAGTCTTGGTTACCCTCGATTAACTGAGATCTGTATCGCTCGAAATGGATTGTGTCCTTCTTTGATAGGCTCATCAATGCTTTCTCCCTTTCTCTTACTTCGTCGTTAGTGATAAATATAGTCCTTAACACAGCTTATAATTTTTTCGATATTTCCCACTTCTTGAACTTATCTGTTTAATTTCTAAGGTGTTAATACAACCTAAGAAGATATCTCTCTCTTATTTGTACATTTTTCAATTCAGTTTCGAGGGTTAACTAAAATCATTTAGTAATATGTATTTGATATTCAATTCAGTTTACTTTTGCAATTCAAAGCTGTGTAAATAGTGTTATTTCTAAATGAAAGGAGACTGATAGCTTCGATTTGTCATGAAAGACATTAATAAAGGTAATGTAAATCTTCATGAGGCAGTAGACAACTAGAAATAACAATTTTAATGGGAGTGTAAAAAGTTAATTTTTAAGAACATGTCAGGCTCTAGAGTTTTATAGCCTTTCTGGAGTTCATATATGAGGTTCTTTTTTTTTTTTTTTTTCTTTTCATTTATTATATGCTTGTTAAAAATTTCCGAGATGCCGGAATCTTTTAGTTTATTTTTTTCTTGAAGGATTAACACTTATAAGCCCTAGCACCTATCCTGAAATAACTTGCCTTACTAACTAACCTGAAGTTTCTTGAATTCAGTACGTGGCAGGGACTATTCTATTTAAGCTCAGACTAAGGCCTGTAGGTGTAACAGATTCTGAGTTACGGCCCTTTGAAAAATGGTATTTTTTTCCAAAAAGTCCAAAAATTTATGTTTTACCCGACTTTAGTGAGTAACACCGGACGAAGAAGTGATCCTACGATGAAAGTCAAGTGAAATGGAGTTGTAGTAAATTTAATTTAAGCACTTAACGAGGCCTGTAGTGGTTATACTTCTCTTGTTAATAAAAAAATAAATAACGAAAATCGGGGAAAGTGAGTGTGAAAAAATGACCAATTTTCAAAGAGGCTTAACTCAGAATCTGTTACACCTACAGGCCTTTATCTGTGCTTAAATTAAAGCTAATGATATTTACTACTTTGACTTTTATCATAGAATCACTCCTTTGGCCGGCGTTCCTCAAGAAAGTCGGCTAAAACTTAAAATTTGGGATTTTTTGGGGAACAAAATACCAATTTTCAAAGGAGCGTAACTCAGAATCTATTGGACCTACAAAGCTGCGGTTTGGCTCAAAGTATAGAAAATGTAATCTACTTAATAAATGGATACTAATGTTTCCGAAAATTTCGATGTTTTTCGGCCACCAAAAATGTTTCCATCCGGTTTTTCCATAGCAATCTTGGATTTCCACTAGTCAGACATGCCGTTATATCATATCAAGAATTCAGCTCTCTTACATTTATTGCAACCTAAAGCCCTTTTTAGGTACCTGGCCGCTGGCGTAGATGTATTTTATGTTCAATGAATTATTTTAAGTTATATTAATTATTTATTGCGAATGGAACCCCCCAGGAGCATTACGTATAGCATCGTTTTTCCATACATCTTTTCTCCATTTTGTTTCTGTATTTCTATTTTCTTCAATTTTTCTCTTCCCGTTCCGTTTTGTTTCTGAATTTCTTCAATGCTTCCTTCTCTAACACTACTATCCACTTTTTTACTTTCTTTCTGTGTTATACATTCATATATTACATACATACGTAACCTTTGGTATTGTAAAAGGTAAAAAAAATTTTTTTTTATAGGTTTGGTCGTAAAAAAAAGCTTTTCGAATTATTTCGGTGGAGGAAAATAGTAGATATAAAGAGAGGGGCTAAATAAGTGGGAGATAGGGACTAATATAATTAAGCCTTTACCGCGAGCAGTAGAGCGGAGGACCGCCTCCCTCCTACCGACTAATTATCAGATAATCTCTTTTATTTTTATTCCCCGGCAAAGGATCGCCCTGTAATTTCTCCTTCAGCGTCCTCTACTCCAATTTGTTACCAATTGTACGCCATTTATTCGAAAACCCGTAAAGTCATTCCGAACCCTTTCAACTATGTATCGTTCGGAATGTCAATATCCATTTTGCCTTGTAATACTTGTCAGATAGCAGAAGAGGGTATAGAGGAATAGTAGAATTGGTCATTTCATGACCAGTATTAGATTCGGGATTAGAAATTTAGAGATATCAACTTATATACTTGTTGACAAATTTTCATTTTTTTATTTTTTTTTATTTAGAATTATACTCCTGGTCTTTTTACTTAGCTAATGTTAAAATATTGACTACTAGAATATAAGGCTGATTTAACTGAGAACGACTTAGGCCGCCTTCACAAGTCGCAATATATTCCTTACGATATATAATTATAACAAAAATATAAAACACTACAAACATAAGAATCTGTACCTCTACAACCGACGAAGGTAAAAATATTGACATGGTAGATAGTAAACTGTTGAGCAAGAACCTGATTTGGCAGACACTGCTAGGTAGATCACGCTTTTCCCCCAGTTAAAGGTGCCCACATTATTGAGACTGGTTGACCGCCACAACAAGGGTCTTCCAATCCCCATAGTGTCGATTCACGGGTTTTAATATAATAAATAATTTATTTTCAAAAGCCGGTATCGGACTCGGTAGGTAATATAATATTATGTGATACTTTGTTTGTCTCTTTGTATTGACATTGTATTTTGACTTAATTAAAGAAATATGTCACATTTTATCTCCTTAAATTTTCCAAATTTGAATATACATTGCAATATAAGATTGTTTTATGTAAAATTGGTAAATTTTACACTTTCGCATTCACAATTTATGAAGTTTGTATACATTTTTCATTGATTATTCATAAACCTAATATATTTGTTATTTGGATTTATATCAAAACATGTTAATCATAAAAAGAAAATAATATTTTATCTATTCTTTGTTTCAGGTAATAATAGCGTCTGGAATTCTGAAATTCAAACTCCCCGCTTTCCTGACTAAAATGAGGTAACAAGTGGAGGTCATATATTAATTATTTGTTCAATAATCGAAGGAGGAATGTGGTTTTGATTGAATATTTTTTATAGAATAGAAGTGATTTCCTTTTATTATTAAATATCGAATCCTTTTGACGAGTTTTAAATTCATCGACAGAAAAAAATTGGATGCCTGATTATTCAGTGTTGAAATCATTGACAACCATTCGATTCTTTTGACTACTAGGCGACTGAATTATTCAATATTTTATTTAGGTTCGATTGCCTGCGAACAGTGAAATATTTGCCTTTGTGATTTACTAATATTAAATTTTTTTTGTGTTACCTCATGTATACGATAGCCTTCCGCAATGTTATCCCAAATGTCCTCATCAATGCTACCCTTTGTTGGATTCCATCGATCTAATTAATGTTGAGTTTATAAACTTACCCTCTTTGACATTCACTTGTTATTTATTTCATGGGATATCCTATGTTTAAAAACTACTAACACCAGTTGTCGACTGAAATAAACGTTTTAAGATCTAAGGAAGAAAGTGGTCCGGGTGGAGTTAAAAAACTTCCCTTATATGGGAAAACTGTTTATTTGGAAGCATCCGTTTCAACCCACATTCCACACCTTCTTTAGGGCTATTATAGTAGGATGACACTTGACTTTAGACATAGTCTAAATAAAATTAATAAGTCTAATAAAACTGCCAGTCAACATCAATTCAATATCTCCGAAAAATTATGTGCAATATCTCGGTGTATATTAGGAATTAAAGACGTAGATGGAACGATAATAACAATATGGCTTAGCGAACCCGAATGCTCGATGCCGATACCGCCGATCTCCGCTCACAAACTTCTGTCCATGGACCCGAACCCAAATCCGCCAGATCACTCTTAACGCCAATTAAAGAAAATGACTGACAAGATAACTTACTTCTTCTGTACAGCAGATTCCCGCTTAATTTACGAAACAAAGGATTAAGCTGTATTGCTCTAGCCGGGGAGCTTGGAGTGTAAAACACGGATTTGTTGTGCTAAAGCGCCGGCTTCGGAAAATAAATCATTGAATCAGGCCCTGTTGGATTTTTAGACTCTACTGGGATTCGCGCGATCTCAATAAAAGTGCTGCACTTCACTTAAGTGGAAGTACTGGCGTTTGAGTGTGATTTCTATAGAAGGAGCCAAATTACCTCCTTACACAGACGTTGGATTAGAAACAGTCCACCCCAACACATGTTCAGTGCACACTGAAGCGTTTTTTTCTTCTTTTTTTTTTATCCCTGATTAGATTTCAGCTCTGATGTCCTACCACAGCCAACCATCCACAAACATCATTATTTCATACGCTATTGTAGTTAAAAAAGGCGGAACGTCTGTATTATAAACAAAATCCAAAATAGATGTTTAAGATTTATTAATTTATTATTTTCCTCCATTGTAAAGGCCAATGGGAATCCTCCATAAAGTTCAAAAACTGTGAAGCTGGTAATAGCCAATAGGTATATTTTTTTGCTCTGTTCCATTGGAGTTGGATGAAGAAGAGTGTGTTGCGCGAAGCCACGAAATGATAAATGCGGATATCGGATATAGTTGACTATTGGAGTCGATCAAACCGCGGGCGGATCACAGGGTGATATATCTTCCATTTCCAGTATCGCACCTGTCAGTAGGCTCGCTATACGCTAAAATATATTTACATATATCATATCTATACTCTCTCTCTCCTTCAACTTATAATCAAATTATTATCAGCAATAAATCGTTATCAACATAAAAAAAAAATAACATTAACATAAGCGTATGAATAGTATTGAAGATTTTTTATTAAGCATTCATATCTACCTAAAAATAGAATATTGATCTATCTGCATACACGATAAGTAGTAACCATGAGTTATATATCATGTTCATTTTCAATTCTTTCCGTTTGAAGATTCTTTTTAATTAAAGTTTTTTTTTAGTTTAAATTTAATTGTTTTCCTACTATTAAAATTTATTCATTTTCCATTTACAAAACAAAATAAAATCGTTTTACCAATAAAATAAATTTAACTTTAATAATTAAAACCTACGGCCGAATGATCGGTGTAAAATGTTGCAACATAATTCCATGAGACAGTAAATGTGATGAGAAGATTATACCGAAAGGGGAGGCCGTAAGAAATTCGCTCTCATCTGACAAGGATCGATGGATTGGAATCTGATGGGAAAATTAAAGGTGAAAAATTGAAGGTGCGAATTCTCAAGCCAACTATAAATCAGGTTATCCAGCATCCTACAATACCTTCAAGGCCGGTTAATATAGTCATAGTATTTGAGTACTCAATGTAAATACATCAGAAATCATTGACGTTCCAAGACATAGGTCTACATGGTAGGACTACATGATTTATCGGACTAATGCTGGATGGTGTATTGCTTTACATGGATGTACAATTGATTTTGTCCTAATTTTTGACATATACAATTACAACCCACATCCAACTGATTATTTTTGTATATTCTTATTTAAACTATTATACTATTCTCTCCAGTTATCAATGGCGCACTGAGTGAAATTTACTTTGTTTCCCATTCTAGCCCTGCCATTTTTAAACCAATTTAATTGAACCATGGTGTTTTGCATTTTTGGTTTTCTCAGCACGATTCATATACCTTTGGACACACGGATACTTGGTACGATATTTGGAATGGAAGTAGATTAAATTTTCAATCGAGATTTTGTTTTTTTAAATTATAGGCGTTAGTTTATCAACGCCTCAGTCGACAAAGTCGACATCAGTTGAAAAAAAAATAATGTAGCTTCGATAATCAAACTTTTTATTATTGTGCATTGTAATCGTATTGGAAAATGTCGTTCTTCTGTTTGGTATATATGAAGTATTTTATAGTTATGTTAAGCTACTTCCTTGTAGCTTAAATCTTTTCAATAATAAATATTATCATTCCTATCAAGTTATTAGCCCAGCTTCCAATTGTTTGCAGATTTTGGGTTCTTCGTTTATTTCTTATGGAAGTATTGTTGTGGAACATTGTATAAGTTAAATGTGATGTTTTGGTCGGTCCCACGGGAGCATTGGAGGACTATTATATTCACCGCCATTGCTAGAACTAATGACGAGCACGTGGTACGTCACGTCAGGAACCAGCAGCTGCTTCAATGACAGCTCTCCTTGCTCATTCACCGAGGGTCACGAGGGGTCGGTTACTTGGCAGCTTATCGTTTATACAAGGGCGGCGAGGATTGTTATAAACTATTAAGTTGAGCTTCTCAAATTAGTATAATAGTCAATGGTATCAAACGAAAAAATCGATGGAAAGTTGGTTAATATAATAATATTTAGGGCGCTTCCGACAATCTTTCAGTTTCTTGACAACTGCTGCTCTCTAAGGAGCTAATATCTACGATCGAAATTTGATCACATTCATATCAACCGTTTGGTGCTTTAGTAGTGGCCCTTTAGAATTGGCCCTTAAAGTTTCTTTCTTTAATATAACCGGAAAGTGGCTGATGAATTCATATGAATAATAGATCTCATGGATTGTATTTATCTGGATTAGCAGAGAATAGACCTTCCCCTGGAGAGAATACACTTCAGGAAACATTATCCGAATTAATGAGCCTTATTATTAGGTATTATCCTATTAATAATTATATTAAAAACATATCCATGATACATATTCAAAGTATACTCCCGCTTCTCTAATGCAAATGGCGGATCACCTTCAGATTGCACCCGCTAGTGAGCCATTGCTAGTTTGTATTGATTGAATTGGATTTATTCCAACAAATCTTTTTGAGATTCTACTCACTTAATGATTTTTTTGTTTCTGTGTAACTTAGTCTTGAACTACATAGTTGAAATTTTTTTAAAATCCTCGAAGGGGAAATAAATTCTACACTTACCATAAAATATAACCTAATAATAAAATTCATTTATGAAACTAAATTTACGAAATTGGAGTATCTCTAGCCGAAGCAGGATAAATCATTAATTAAAGAATTAATAAAAACATTTATAAGCAATGTGTGAGTGTAATTTAAAAAAAAAAAAAAAAAGGTTTTCGCTATTGTTCTTTCTGAAAGACCCTTTACGCATTCTGTTAATCATAACGACATAAAGAGATCTTGTAATACTTTGCGATGGCAGAATTTCAACTTAGAAAACTTTTCAAGTGATTACATCCTATCGAGAAAAAAAACGTGAACTGCTTAGAAAAACGGAAAACTTAAATTTTAAAGGTCCGAGTGAAGGAAAAAAAATCTGTGAAGTACGGAGAATTGTTTTATGGAAAGCCAACGTTTCGACCCACGTTGCAGGTTTTCATCAGGGCTAAATATACAGATAAATTTAAATTATATATGATAAATTAAGCACCCAAGAAGACCTCATAGTGGGTATATATAAGGTCAACTATTATTATTCAAAATAACAACGTTTATAACTTCTTATGATTTTTTTTGAGGATTAGAAGATCGGCACATGAAGCTTCCACTTTCGAGATTCTTATCATAAATATTTATTTTTTGAAAAAATCTAAGCATGCATGTCGTTTGCTCGTCACAATTCGTTAGGTCTTTTGAAGTTGTGGAAGAATAATAGTATCTTTCTTTCTCGTGGACTGTTCTATATTGTCCCGTTCTCTACATTCATTGGCGCGATCTATTATTATACTTTTCGACGTATTTATAGCCCATCATCGATCCCAGCCTTGGGGATTGTTGTTTTGATGTTGAAATGATTCATTACAAGAGACCGCGTGATATTTCGCCATTTGTTAAATGGAAGCCATTGGCCGACAATGGTCCGCTGGCCATTAGTCGCGTGCCGGATTGCCTTCGTCACGTGCAAGTCACGTGTCTCCAGTCGCTCCTCTGCGGCCAACTCATCCTCCCCGCCACTTGTCATTATTTTAGCCCGAGTCCGTTGTTAGTTCCACAGGATATTTCTGGATAGAAGCAGATTCTTTAAAAAATAATACTCTTAATAAACTATACGCATTGTATGTACGATTTGGGAGATTTTGTTGTAGAAGGAAATAAGTTTGAACTAGTCGCGAAGGTTAAGTACTTAAGGTCTATGATTACTAAAAAAAACGAAATTCAAGAGGAAATAAAGGCGCAGTTGAAGGCGGTATTTTCCCCCTAATTTAAAAAAAACAAAACAGTTTTTATTAAATGTATTTATTAAACTATCATATTTTCATCAGTTCTTTATAAGTATGAAACCATTGATGTTGAAGATATTCGAAAGGAATTTAGTGGAATATTCGATCTGAAAAATAAGTGACTAATGGAGAATTTAAGATACCGCAAAACGCACAATTGCAGAATATGTAAAGGTCAATATAATTAAAGTCGTAGGGTCGCTAAGGTTTGCTTGTAAAGTGGTTGGGCCTTGTGCTAGGTTGATATTTAAAAAGTAAATTAGTACTGAGAGGTAGGTAAAGAATTGCGTGATGGATGTTCAGCGGATTTGGGTTTGGACGGTGGTATCGGCATCAGGCATTCGGGCTCGGCAAGCCTCATTATTATGTTATATGTGTAGTTTAATAATGGTGGTCAACAGTAATATAGTCTTCAATCCGTTTTTCACAGTTACTCTTTGAGTGTTCCCTCTTTGAGAAGAAAATATCAAATCGATACTCTCCGTAGTATCGATTCACATTCAAGCAAGTCTATTTTACGAGCTATTGTGCCATTCTCATACAAAACTGAGACATAATTAATTACCGGAGCAGTTGAATTGTCGGTTGAAAGCGCCGCTGATCGTTCCGTAATTATTTCAGTTATGGCGGTGTCAGGTGCTGGCTAGGTGTGACAGGCTTGATGCCCGCGGCTCGCTCCTTGTTGCCGGGCTAATATTATACTTGGAGAGGTGGCGTGCGTGTGAGATGACAATGACATATAACTATGACACCGCGTTAGATCACGGTTCTCGCAAATTGTTTATTGATCCTCCCAGCCTCAAGGCAGTTTGAGACAGATCAAAGCTTCTATGAACTTTAGTTGAATGGCTTCGTTTGGCAGAGTAGATTGTTTAATGAATTTCGCTATGATTCTCTCTAGGACGACAATATAGTCCCCTATTTTGTGATTTTCATGGCTTTTCTTCTTCACCCTTATAACTTGTTCTTCATCAAACTAAAATAGCTTTATAACTTACGATAATACCAATAGCTTTTATATTTATTAATTTTACTTTACATTTTTTATTGCCATGTTGGTGGTGGAAGTAGTTGTAAAGTAGTGAAGTCCCATCATGTGACGTCACGTTACGTAATTTTTACATCACGATCTTATTCATATCGGTGATGTTTCACATTATTTCTTCTCAATAAATAAGTAAAAACATTAACCGAGGTTATTTAACCGGACTATTATGTACTTATTTAGGTATTTGAATCATAATTTTTCGTTCTTTTACTTATAATGAATGTTATATTAGCCTTCCTAACTATCCCTGGCGACTTGCAGATTATAACTTTTTTCCAACTTGTATAATGAATAAAGAATCATTTTAAAGTAATTTCTTGTGACTCGTAACTCTTTGAGTTAGAGAAAGCCATCGATTGGCTAATTGGCTAAATACAGCGGAGGAAGGAGCCTCTTGATTGGATAAGGAGCTGGAAAAGATGGAGCGACGGTGGGGAAGGGGGGGAGACGAGGTCTGGACGGCTAATCCGCTAAATTGACCCATGATGAGGGGGTGTTTTTTAGTGAGGGGGGAATAACCGAGTGGTGGGGGATTTGTAAACCCTAGGATCGATTCCACTCCCACAGCTCTCAGCGCTACTTTCCCTGTCTTGGTCGTCTTCCGAGCAATCGACTCAACCAAACCGGCAAAATTAATATGTCCAAATATAGGAGCAGTGGAGATGATTGCGACAGTTGTCAAGTTGTAAACAAAGGAATAATTCCAGTAAACCGAATGAGTATTTTACTTCCTCCTTGAGTATTTTACATCTTTAATATCTAGTCCATTCCGGCTTATTTATTTTTCAGCTTATCTTTGTGTACAGTACCAGAAAATAAAAAAGGGTGTCTACTTGTCTATTTGAATTTATATAACACCTAGTGTACCTATACAAATCGTATCATCTCACCTGTACGGCTACAACCCATGCCTTGGTAGAAACTGTACTGTTTCAAGAATTACGGTTGTGCAAGGTGATTTGTCCGAGTTTTCCCTCCACCGTCAGGAATTGGTGCTTTGAAATATTCTGTTTCTTAATTTATTTACCTCACTAAATTCTCTAGAGCAATAACACACACTTAAATTTTCAAAATAAAAAAGATTATTTTATAGGTATAGATATTATACATAGATCAACAGACAGATATATGGATGGATAGATAGAGAAGTAGATAGATACACTTACTTGTGTTTTATGCTGATATACAGAGATACATCACATGAATTCCTTCTAATGTATCATCGACTGCCCCCTCCCACCTTGCTTACGTACACCCTTGAGCTTTAAATATCCAATAAGAAGATGTGATCCAGTTTAAAAGTGAGACCATCTGCTAAGTGCCAAGTTAGCCGGAAGGTAACCAGCCTAGGTCTGCTTAGACAGTAATGGCTGACGTATGGGATGCTAATCCACCTTGCTCTCGACTTATTCACAGCCTTTCAATAATGGAAGCCAATCCTCCCGAAAGCTCCTACTACCACTGCCTTCTTAATAAAAACCTACTGCTTTACTCCAACTTGTTTGTCTCAACTAATGTCTTATTTCTTTGTGGTTATTGTTTGTTACTATTTAAAAGTTTGTCCTAACTATAAACCTCTACTTCTCATTATAGATTGACAGAGTATAGGAATTATATCATTAGCATTTCATTATACTATGTCACTTCATTATAGGCATCTCATAATTGGTATTAACAGATAATCCACCTTCCCTCACAGATTGGCTATTAGTTTTTCTAATTGAAACATTAGAAAATACCACTATCAGTATAATAAAAAACATTAATAATTTTACTAATCCTTGACATACTAATTAACGACATCTTTACCTTCTAAAGTGAACTAAAAGGCAGCAACTCTGCATTATTCAACGTCTCTGAGTTTTTTCTATCATTAAACATATTCCTTCGGACGGAAGGTTACCAACATCTGAAGAGCTGAATTGACAATTGAGGTTCCCTGAACCATGATGTTGAAAAAATATGACTCTTTGAATATTTTTAATATGTCAATATTATTATCCGATTCTTTCCCCTGATATATTTTAAAAGCGATATTAAATTGTTAGTATCAAAAACCGATAGTAAAGAAAAAAATCTACGAAGACGTTCGGTCTGCCAAATGAAAAAAACTTAGTTGTGTGTTACTATCTTTAACAGTTCAAGTTGGCCACCGCAATATTTTTGTGCATGCAAGTTATTATTCTCCTTGATTTACAGGAAAATGAACAATTTCGTTAATCAATTAATGGTTGACCAACAAGAGAAGGAAATAAAAAGAACTAGAAGATTGTGGCGACTTTGTGTTGAATGAAATGTAGTGTATTCGCCGTGAATATACGCTGCTACTTTAGTTATATTAACCAACAGCAGGCTCTGTGATTCCGCGAGGTGTATCCTCCTATATTCTCCTAAAGAGGCCTTGTTTCGGACCGTATATTTAACTAAATACTTTTTTTTCGGACACTTTATACCGCTGTTCGTCCTTCAAAGTTATTGTTCACGTTTCATATTCTTACAGAACAGATTCAAGGATTATAGTTTCCTATTATATTGATTTTCTGGCCATGAGGCCAGAATGGCAAGTGTTGAAGGGTCCAGAAGAGTAATAGAAGAAAAAATTCAAGGCAGAAGAAGAGTAGGGCGGGCGAAGCTGCGATGGCTGGATGGAATCAGTGAGTACTCCAGGAGCCTACTCAACATCCGGACCTGGAAGGCCGCTGCACTGGACAGGGAGGACTGGGGGAAACGTATCGAGGAGGCCAAGGCTCATTGATGGGCAGTAGAGTCATGCAAGAAGAAGAATTCTATTAATAAAAGATTTTCGGAATATAAAGCAAGAGCTTACAAGTAAGTTGTAATGTCGAGACCGAAAAATAACGAGTATTCCTGCCTTACTTTCCTTTTGAGTTTCGTTTTTTTTTTAGTCTTAAAAAAAATTCCTTCTACTCTTTTGGAACTCTTAAAGATTGTTTATCACCGCGTCACTAAACCCAACAACTTTGCAAGCCGTTCTTAATCTTGTAAATAAATATTACGTTGATTTATTTTTCGCAGATACATAACAAATACCCACGTGCCTTGGAATAACACATTCCATTATTCACCTAAGTCCCAACATTTTTCTCACTTCCAAAGGTGATATTTTATTTGATCTGAGTGCTACATGGAGCGTAGGAGGGCGTAGATTTGTCAGAATCGATTGGTTCCATGAAACAGGAAATCTGATGAAGCAGGCACATGTTGGGTAAGCAGCAATCTCTTTGATCTGCCTCGCCAACTTAAACGAAGGCCTCAGCGCTGTTTACATTTGTTTCTCTTCCCTAGCACAAAAATTTCTTCCCTCCTCCTTCATCGCTTATCCTGTTTCCGATAATGGCTTCGCCTTAGAACCATCAGTTTAGGATAAATGTTAACATTTGTTTTGCTAATAGACTTTTTTTCCTCCCATGAACTGGGACTTTTACAGCCTTTTTATAAAGTTTAATCACAAATGCCAGAATTCTAACTCAAGTTTTTTAGTCTTTCTCATGCATATATTAGTGAGGACCGATTTGTAGATTCTTCCGTTTTCCTCGTTCGGGCGAGGGCTCCGGGATATTCTTTACTCTATAGAAAATTGGGTAATTATTCCGGAGGCTGTCGCTTCGAGTTGAGTAACAAGTTTTAACTTTCCCTAAATAGAGAATGTAATTATGGGAAATGGGTATACATCGGTAATTTCATCTTGAAATGATCCTTTCAACTAACATATATCTTCTATATTGAATAATAATAGTTGACCTTATATATATATATATATATATATATATATATATATATATATATATATATATATATATATACACTAGCGACTCACCCCAGCTTTGCTCGGGTAATAAGGCATATTTTGCCTACATAATTTGTCTGTGTAATGTATTTTTTTTTAACACGTACCGGCCACTAAGGACCTTTCGGGGTCTTGATTTTTTTTCTTCCCATCTCAACTAATGTACTTTATTATATAGAAATTATAAAAATAAAAACAAAACCAAACATTTCTTTATATACGAATTCATTATCTTGCACGTTAGATAATTTCACGTGATTAGGCAAGAAGCGTCTTCGGTGAAACCCATCGATATTCCAACCCATTTACTCAAAAATCCTCGACAAATTATATATCTAAAGCTTCTTGGTGAATCGCATGAAAATCCGTGCAGTAGTTATTGAGTTTACCGCGAACAAACGCGGCCAAGGACTTATATTTTATAATATGTATAGATAGATGGAAGAAAATTGTCTGGGTGGAGGTCAAAAATTGTCTTTTAATTAGGGAGAACTGTTTATTAAAGATCCAACGTTTCGACCCACATTGCAGCTCTCCTTCAGGGCTGTCGAGGGGGGGGGGTCTGTGTAAGTCCGTCACTAACTCAACTCACATCACTATCTAACGTAAACTGCGCCCCCCCCCTCAGGGAGCCCTGAACAAGACCCACAATGTGTTTCAAAACGTTGGCTCTTTAATAAAACAGTTCTCCCTACTCAACAGAAATTTGTTGACCTTCACCCGGACTATTTTATTCCACATTTATCTTCTATGCTTCAAAATGTTAGTTGAAACTTTTATTTCTTGATGAAGTGATTACTGAATTCTATTCATTACCCATAATTGTGTTCTCTTTTCCATAGTAAAGCTCACGATAACTCTCCAGATTTGTCCTGATTGAGAGGCGACCCCTGGTAGCTCAAATGGTAAGATCGCTGCCAAGGAGAGGCGGACGACCCGGGTTCAAATCCCGGGCAGGTCAAATCTTTTCTCATTAAAATAAAAATATTAAAACATTTTTTTTTTTTATTTCGGTACTTGGGTGTACGAGTTGGTACTTTTGGGTGAATACTTGGGTGAAACTATAAAACTGAATACAGAAACTGATGAATGCAGATAAGGAAATAGGACTGGAAGTAAGTTCGGATAAAACTAAGTATACCCATGGATGGCTAGGAGCAGAAAAGGGAGGGATTTTGGGGATATTGTTTTAGGAGGTAGTTTGAACACGTATAGAAGAATTAAGTACGTAAGGTCTGTGGTAACTCGAAAAAAATAAATTCAAGAGGAAGGCGCTATTGAAGGCAGGAAATTCTTGTAATTATTCGATTTCGACATTACTATGACCGCATATTTTGTTCCGAAATCTAAAAATCAGAATTAATAAAACTATCATCTTTCTAACTTTTCATTACGGGTGGGAACGCTGATGGATGAACAATGTACATTCGAAAATAGGGTACTGCTTAGAATATTCTGTCCAAAAAGCATGAGACCCCTGGAGAATTTAGAAGATTACACAGCGCGTAATCGCGAAGCATGCACCCGGTTATATTACTCAAGTGATAGCGTCACGGAGATTAAGCTGCTGTGCTTAGTAACGAACGAATTCAAACAAAATTTAAAAAGCAGCGTGCCGACTGGAAAGAGTCTGAGGGGTAGACCGAGGCGTGGGTGGGAGGATTTGGGTTTGGGTAGTAGTCCGTGGGCGGAAGTCTGTAATAATAATAGTTTTTTGCGCCTGATTTTTTGTTCTTCTGCGGGTTTGGAAGCAGAGATTATCGGAAAAATATGGAACTATAAATAATATGTATTTGCATGCATATAGCTTCTATCATTGTTGGAAAAAGTTTATCAAATATTTATCCTTTTAAATGGAATTTCTTTATTGCCTTAGCTTCCATTTTTACCACTATAACTATTTTGCCGTATTCTATTGTTATTAACTAACTACTAAGCCAGACTCTTGACTCATTTTCCAGGTTACAATCGTATAGATTTCATTGTTACGTTATGGTAGGCATGCAGGACATAGGGTTGGCCAATAGTTTTATCAACGCTTCAAAAATCTCGTTTGTCGTAGTTACTTTCGATAGTGTATTTGATGCCTTAGATATCATTAATCTCCATTTATTTTCTTAGAAATATATTTACTTCTAGGGATAATATCGATGAATTTTTCTAATTATCAATACATATTTATACATAGGCCAGAATCCACAACTCTGGGTATGAGGTTCACCAACTATGAGGTTCGCTTTATATATCCAACGATCGGTCTGAGAAATGTTCAGAAGATCAAGAGAAAAAGAATATGTTTAGTCTAAGTGGTTCGTAAGGGAGACGAACTAAGGAAGTACTGTCGACTGAGATAAGAATTGAGCCATCCTTAACTTGCTAGAACAGGGAGAGATAAGAGACTGGCTCAGGGCTTAAGGGCATGTAAGATGAATCCTACGATTCATTCCGTCTTTTCATCTTATCTCAAGTCCATCGAGGAATCTCTCACTAACTAGGCTACCATAATCAGAATGTCTGGGAGAG
This sequence comes from Troilus luridus, assembly GCA_964056705.1. Taxonomy (NCBI): domain Eukaryota; kingdom Metazoa; phylum Arthropoda; class Insecta; order Hemiptera; family Pentatomidae; genus Troilus; species Troilus luridus. Next base: position 120,688,787 of record OZ057413.1, read on the forward strand.
GAGAAGTGAGGCGGAAGATGCACTGTTATCGATTATTTAAATTCAAATAACACAGGATCTTGGGAAAAGTTCAAAGATATTTGGATAATCTGATTGATCAAGCTTCTTTTCGATAGATATAATATATCTATATATTGTATGTATCGAAAGGTTAATATTGTCGATATATTGATATATCGTTACAGGTACATAACATATAAAAGAATTTATATCATATAAAAAAGTCAATATATATTAATCAATTCATCAGGCGTTTCTTCTGGTTTCGACTGTGTAGTCTTCAGTCTCGGATTTAGCCCTGAGGAAGCTTGCAGTATGGCCAGCGAAACGTCGGGAAAGAATTTGACTACACGGTTGGGCCCAGAAGAAACACACGATAAACGGATTAAAAATATTGGCCGTGGCAATTTAAGAGAGTATTTATATTTATATATTCTTGCCGAGCGAATGTGTAAATTATAATAAATATGTGAACTACAGAGGAATTTTTAACCGCTGTGAATCATATTGGATCTTTCTGCCTTTCGCTGCAGTTTATTTTTCCTAATGGCTTTGAATATTTTTCCTGCCTCTGATTCCATAAAATATATTAAAGTGTTTTGGGGCTTTACATGAAAAAGAATTTCAAAAAGCTTTCAAGTTTTAATAAATAAAAGCATTTTCTCTTATCTAAATAAAATATCTGCTGTGATGATATTTTTTCTCCCTTTATACGATGGTTAAAAAATTGATCCTAAATCATATTAAAATTAAAATCTACGATATTCTAAAATAATTTCATATTACTTATTCACCAATATAGTAAACTATTTAAAAAATAATAGGTACAATAACTAAAGAAAAATTTCGATGGTTATAAAAACCACTTTTTATTGTTTCAAGTGAAGTGTCACGTCTGGTTTATCAACTAGATTTTACTTCGTGGTTTTTAATTATATAAAATTATCAAATGTTAAATTTAAAGAATTCGTTTTTAATGTTTAAAGATAACTTAAGGTAATCGCGTGGTGACAAAAAGTGCTCAGCTAAATGTTACACCAAACCAAAACAGGATATTTTAATTTTTTACGATTAATTGTAATTGAGTTATGCAGGGGAAGTACGAACGTACATGAAGACCTCACAAATAAATTCGTCAAAATTATCATAACCCAATTGACAAACATTACATTACGTTACGTATTGTAATTAAATTAACAAAAAAGAAAAAAAACAGCTGTTAACCAAACATTTACCGAGAACAGCCCTTAGTCTCTGACCTTTTTAACCTCTTGTAAAAGTTAATTATCACTACTGATTAAGAAGGTTGTTGCTTGTAAAGTAGGTTCAACGACCTTATAAAATATATTTTAAGTTTAACTTCAGCTCGAAAAAAGTAATTATATGCAAGTTATTGCCCTATTCTTAGACTCACGTTTACTATTCTACGAGACCACCACGGAATATATTAAATATTCATTTCCTGAGACTGAAATTAAGCCGCTTATAATCTCGGTATGGCGCTGCTATAATATCAGTAATTGCTACCATGGTTTTGTTGCAATATTAATGAATATCCCATCTAAAAAATATTGTTAATAATCATTTCTAATTTTCCAAGCTTTTAGATACTTACTTATTTTTCGTATAAATTTATTCTCTTCGCAAGGTATTCTTTCATTTCTAAAGATTTAATTTTCGTGTTAGTGATTGACAGTGTTGCTTACCAATCGCCGAAAATATACTGAAAGATGATGCCAAAGTTATTTCAAAATTCAAAATTGATTAGTAAACGCATGAATGTATGTATATATATATATATGTATGTAAATATATATGGCTAATCGAACGACTCTACAGCGAGTGCCCTGAATTTTCTCTATCCAACTATATGTGTGGACCCTAATTTTATGTCCCTTCTGAAGGATGGCATCACGATGGCTTTTTTACTAAATAAATAAAAAGGCTTAGGAAACCCGAAGGCCCGATGATGATACCACCAATCTCTGCTTACAAACCTCTGTCCACGGACAACGACTCAAATCCAATTCCTTTAGATCACTCTTAACGCAATCTTCCCACCAATGTCTCGGTCTATCCCTCAGATGTTTACCAGTACAGCGTTTATTAATTGATGCGTTTCTTTTGGGAATTCGTTCGTTACTCAATCCAACTTTACACGCCCATCTTGATCTTCGCGACGCTGTCACATGAATGCCTCGCAATTCCGCGTGGTTGAACGTACCCGAAATCATGGGTACATTAGGTTGTTATGCTAACCACTGCTCAGCTGTGGGTAATCCGACTTTGTAGGTTTGAGGATATTATTTCTAAAATCATTACCTCTCTAAACGTATATTTTACAATTTATACCACTATTTCTGGAAATTTGGTTTCAACATGAGAAAGTATATCTTTTTTTCTCTTGTTGTTAATTACCATATTCTTTCAAGGTTGAAATTTATCCATTTTTTATTAATAAAAATTGTTTTATTAATAAGTGATCGTTTATGATTTTAAATAAACAAAATTCAAAATATTTTTTTGAAAACTCGGTGTTAAAGTCCTTCAAAACAAGGTCAATAAAGATAAAATCTAGGTCGTTATAAAGAGGCTTTTGTTTTAAACAGAATTCAAATGTTCAAAATTCTATTTTCAAAGGAGGTCCAATAGAATCGTTAGTAGTTTTGTATAAATCAGAACCCCCCCCCCCCCGCCGTTTCCTTTACGTGGAATTCAATCATCTTCCTCTTCCATTAAATTTCATGTCAAAGAATCCGGAGAAATTCCAATTTATAGTAAACGAAAATTCTAATTGCCTCTAAAACTGGTATTTCGACCTTTTAAATTCTTTGGGCGGAATTAATTCAAATCCGATTGAGTTACAGTTAAAACGAAAAGGGTTACGATTGAAATTTGTTCAAGTTGAAATTGAAATTCCAAAATTTTTCTATCTACTCGGTAAAGGTTGAAATTGTTTTAGAAAGTGTATAGTAACGTTGACTATTTCGGCTCCTTGTATAAAAAAAAACATTCTCTCTATATTAATAAACACATTTAAAACTGTCAAATCTTGGCGCCTTTATGTCTTCTGTTCTAAAAATGTTCGTGGAGAGGTGGTAAATAACCACAGTGGCGTAAATAACCAATGATTTGATTCTATAATGGGGAGGCTATATCCCTCTTATAAAGCATTTTCTAAAAAACGATTACAAAAATTAAGTCATAAGTCTCTAAAATACTGCAAAATCTAACCATCCAATGTTTCGCCATTGCAGACATCATCAGAACATAGATCAAAATAATAGAACACATCTCACATCAACAGAAAAAAAAGCCGACTGACTCATTAATCGGGGACAGCAACCTAATTCAAAGATCTCAACAAAAAAGTAAGGTAAATACACCAGTAGCCAGATATAGACCATTAGCGAGATATACACTAATCCAACGCATGCGTATCTTGTATCTTGGAGTGAATTTGCTGTAATTATAAACTGATTGATGGGTCTGTTTGGATTGTTCATGTGAGATGTGTCGCAGTTGATTTTCATTGATGATAATGTTTTTTTAGGTGTATGTCCTGATAACGGCTGAATTAGTGAAACAGTGGCTGGCTGGTATTTTTATAGAGATTTGTGTTTTTATTTTATTTTTACAACTACAATATAATTTCTTATGCGGTGATTGACATGTTTAAGAGAGAATTTGAAAAAATACACGAGCTAAAGTAGTAACCTAGATGGTAAAGTTGATATTTGAGAAGGGAGGGACGCAGTCATCTTTAGTTATCCCACTCACTGTAAGAGCTATTAAGTAAAAAGTACGTGTATTTATAAGTCTTGTGATACGCTGAAGAAAGATATGCCCCTTTGAATGGTGGAAGCCATGTTGGATTTTCCATTAGACCCAGGTAGTAGGAAAAAACTAGGCAATAAATTGTGGTTTACGGGCAGCAAGAACCCATAAATTAATTACAAACCGCCCAACATTTCTTCTGACGATTTTTTGTTGCTCCTTTTCCCTTAAAAACCCCAACAGATTATGTCGATAACAAATTTCTCTTTCTATGTCGCCCGAAGTAAACCATTATTAATATATTACAAATACTGGTTGTTGATCTAGTCAGTAATAATACATTATTACTCATGGTTTTACTTTAACAATTGAACCTAGCGCGTGAAACGTTTCTAGAGTTCATGTTTTCTGGAACCACAACACCTTGACAGGTAAATTTAAGGCTAATTTAACTTGGTGAGAAGTTTCGTGGTGTAGTTCCTCATTCCAAATTCTGACTTCGTACGAAGCTCATTGTATTAAAGCCTCGTATCCCTTTTGTTTAGAAGATACTTTCCTGGAAACAAGGATATTCGAAGAAATTAAAAGCGGAATGAAGCAGAGGAAAATAGTAGTGTTGGTGTAGGCACGTACCTCCATAGTTTAAAGTTTCTGGTTTATTCCGTCAAGTTATCCAATTCGGGAGGAGACCATTTTATGCTTTAAGAATCTGAAGCAAACCATAATGCTAAAAATAAAACTCAAGATGGCTGCCTACAGGAGGAAGTAGGATTTTCTCCTCTTTGAGGGCAACTTCATGATATATGCCCCTCCCACAAGTTGCTGTTTTAAGTTATTTGTCTGTATATTTCCATCCCAAAAAATAAAGGGAATTTTCAAGATTTTTAGATTTTGGTTTTCCTTGTCAATAGATATTTCATAAGCACTGTTAAGGCCAGATGAAATAGTAACCTTATAAAATATTATTAGTTTTAATCATAAAAATTAAATAATTGTTTTCGTAAAAGAAAGAGCATTTTCTTTACTTATTTTTCTCATTTTATTTAATATAATAATTTAAACGTTTAATTTCATAATTGTTTAGAATAATTTAATTTAAAAGGTAATTTTATTTGGTTTAGATATAAGTGTAATATTTGTAGTAAGTGTGAAAACATATGTTATAAAAGTGAAGAGAGAAAAACAAAAGAGAGTCGAGCGGCTTTTGTTCGCTCCGGCGAGACCGAGCCTGACAGTGTTGCCACGAGCCTCTTGACGTGCACATCGCAAGCTATAGCTCAAAGTTGTTTTTTGTGAATTTGAAGAAGAGTGTTGCCACGAGCCTCTTGACGTGCACATCGCAAGCTATAGCTCAAAGTAGTTTTTTGTGAATTTAAAGAAGTGTTGCCACGAGCTTCTTGACGTCCACATCGCAAGCTATAGGTCAATGTTGTTTTTTGTGAATTTAAAGAAGAGTGTTGCCACGAGCTTCTTGACGTCCACATCGCAAACTATAGCTCAAAGTTGTTTTTTGTGAATTTGAAGAAGAGTGTTGGTACGAGCCTCTTGACGTGCACATCGTATGGTCTATAGGAGCCCAAAGTTGCATTTGGAATTTGAAGAAGATGCTAATTTGCTGCCCACCTGCAGGTGTAATTAGTTTAACTTCGTCATCAATTCGACCAATTCGAATTGACCCAGTCAATCGATCATCTCAACCTATATATATTGTCTCAACATCTTCGCTCGCCCTGCCGACGAAAATCCGCTGTCGTCTCAACATCCAGCTCGCGCTGCCGAGAATCTACTTCGACAGACAGATAAGAGTTTTTTTTTGTTTAAATCATTTCAACTACAAAACCAAATAAACATTCATTATTTTGTAATAGATTTTATTTGAACATTTTATTTATTTGTAATTTAATAGAGTTAAATTTACTATCGTAAGATTAAATAATAATTGTTTTATTTTTTATTAATTAGTTGTTGATAATTTAGTTAATATTAGTAACTTCATTTTCTAATTATAAAAACGTTTAAATTGTTCTTTTAATTTAATTAATTGTTTGTTTTTTTTTCATTCTAAAAAGTCTTAGTTATTTAATTTATGAAAATTGATTTATGTTATTAGTTTAATAAAAGGTTACAATCAAAATGACATGCGATCTGGTATAATTGAATCAGAAATTTATTTTCCTTATCCATTTCGGAGCTCTCATCGAAAGGTCCAATAACTATTTCGAGGTTGCTCAAACAAGCACAAAGAGTCTGCTTTTAGTTTATACATATGGTATACAAAAAAAACAAACAAAGAACTTGGTAGATACAGACATGTTTAAATATATTTATATTTATTTATTCGAATTTTACCATGACTATTCCCCTAAGGACAAAGATATCCTTGACAGAAGTAATGGCCGCTATATAATTGTCCAAAGGTACTCGAAACTCCTCTCTAGGGGCCATAGACATAAGGGCCATTTATGGGCAGTGGTCGACCCACAACCATGGAATCAAAATATGAGATCAGTAAAACTTCTTGAAGCTAAATAAATTGTTGTAAAAAGGTGGAAAATTCTCTCACTTGTCACCTAAACAATGTCCAGACGAATTGAACTTGAACTGCACAATATTAATTTTTTTAAAATTAAAATAAATGAATAAAATAATATATGATATACATAATATTATTTTGTATGGAAAATTTTAATTTTAATGAATTAAAATTCTAATTCACATTTATATAAAAGTTGAATAATATTAGTTGACCTTATATTTATGTGAGGAAGATATAAAAATTAGATATTTATTAGTATTATTTTTCTCCACTGTTTATAAGATTTTTTTGTGGGTTTTTAGTGATCAGTCAATAACTAAAAAATCTTTTGGCGACATTTCGAGTATTTTCTTAACAGTTATAACAGGCTTTTAGTGATTTACTATATACAGTAATGGCCATGAAAATAGCCATACTAGTCTGAATTTGAAATTGATGCTCATTTAAACATAATAATTACACAAGCATTAAAAATACAATATCAAAGTATAAATTGTAGCTCCGAATTTATGACGAAATATGTTTCACTACAACACTTAATATGAATGTTGTATGTTGACATGATAATAGCTAATACTGCTCGCGGCACAGTTTACTGCTGTTTATTCCACATAACAGAGTTAAGACAACCAATAATTTTCCTGCCTTTTACTATTTTTCTGTTATGTCTTTGTTGGAGCTTCCATCGTCTGTTAGCCATCTGCCAAGATATTTATATTCATGGGTTTTTTTTCTATTTCCCAATTTTCGAAAGATAGGATATTTGCATGTATTCAGTTTTCAGTCTCTTCATTTCCAGATTCCAAGCAGCATATTCCTCCTGAAGTTTTTTAACATGTAGCTGGCATCTTCATCATTACTTGCGACTATCACCTGGTCATCAGCAAATTTTAGGTTCTAAAGGAATTGATTACCTACTAGTGCACCTAACCTACATTACAACATACCTACATTTCCTCTTCTAAGTTTTTAGGACCTCTTCAGCATATAGGTTGAATAGCGGTGGGGATAGAAGACATCCTTGTTCGTGAGACCTTTAGTTGTAGGGATGTGGTATGTCAGTTCATTCCTCAGTCTTATCCTAGCTTTGGTCCCATTATATAAGCTTTTGATGGCTCTTATTATGTAGTTTATAAGGTCGAGTGGCTCATTTTTTATTAGTTCGATAGGAATATTACCTGGACCTGGAGATCGTCCGTTTTTCATCCTTTTTAGTGACTCCTCTATTTCTTCAACAGATATCAGAACAATATCATATTGTTACGGGCTACTGGGTGTAAAATGGACTAAACTATTACTTAATTCAAGAATCTAATATTTATTAACAAATTAACAAGAATACAATGAGATTATTTAAAACAGTTAAATTATTAAACTAATATCAATATACAATAATAATATTCTACTAAATGTTATCTAATCTCTAAGATAATATACAAATAATATAAGATATTGTTTATACTAAGTAACTAAACTATTTATATAAATTTGTACAAATACAATAATATTACACTATAGTTTACAATTACAAATTAACACTTACAGTTCGCTAACTAAAGTCCACCGATCGTAAGACTCTTCAAATATGACAACTGCCACACAGTTTATTACACTTATTACACGGTCACTAATTGTCACTGTTGCTCACTAAGCACTTATTACAGACTGATACTAATACTAACTAACTCACACACACTGCCACTAGTTAACGACTGCTACTCACTGGCTTATTACAGACTCGTCTTATTACTACTGCCGGCCAGAACAGCTGTCCTTTTTATATAGGCAAGGCCGGTCGGGGTGGGGATTTCTCGGAAGAAGACCGAGAACCGCCTAGACCGACCCACAAGGATCTACGCCATTCTATAATCCCTTCCGCTTAATCCCATTGTTTGTCTTATCCTCCCAGCCGGTCCTACTTCCTGCTCTGACCGTAACAATATGTTTCGATGATAACTGAAGGCGTTTCAATAATAAATTCAGGGCGTTCCCCGGTAAGTAGCATAGAGAACTACTTCATCTAGTCGTTCTGTGTAATAAAGTCAACACGCTTTGTTGGTTTTGGATTTTGATGGATTTTAATCCCTTCCAAGTTTCCTTCGGTTTCTGACCATGTATGCAGTTATTTAATAGTGTACATTATCCTTCCCAGTACTCAATTATTGATGTGATCTTTTTACGTTTTCTTTTTTTTCAGGCTGTTTTATACTGTTGGAAAACATCCGGATCCGTCTAGAGTATAACTTGGGAGCCATCTAGAGTATAACAGTTTGTTTCAGCAGCCGCTATTGCCATTTCCTAATTCAACCAATAGTTGTTTTCCCTTTTTTTTGGGAACTCTTCTTTCCCCAATGCTTCTTCAGCAGCTTCTTACAGGTGATGGTATTCTTTTACTGATTCAATAGGGGCTTTGCAAGTTAATTTTGTTTTTAACCGGTTTTGAAAAAGAATTTTGGCCGATTCTTGTTGCATACCATCTATGTTAAACTTTATATATGGTTGTGGGTTACTCACTTCTGGTCGGTTTTTTTGAGAGGTTGGTGCTGGATGTTTTAACATTATTCCACTCTTTAATAAAAATTGATCTGTTCCCCATCCAGGTCCTCTCATGACTCTTACATCGAAAGGCTTAACTACTTTATTTTTCCTTAAAATTAGGTAGTCAATCATTGTATTTAGCTATTTTGTAGGCTGGTGCCAGGTGTGTTCATGTATTTCCTTATGTTTGAAGAATCCATTTAGGATTTTCATTTATAATTTTACACAAATACTTATCAGTAGCTAGCCTCTATCTTACAGTTATTTCACCCAATACTTTGTCACCCATTTTAATGCTAAATATATATATATAATTATATATATATATATATATATATATATATATATATATATATATATATATATATATGTGTGTATATATATACACACATATATATATATATATACACACATATATACACACACACACACACACGCACATATAATACAAATTCGTTTTTAATTTCAAATCATTGTGCTTGTAGAAACTTTTTATAGTCATTGTATAAATTAAATATATTAAATATTAATACGTGGGTCTTTGATCTTACGATGCTCGTGTACACTGACGCATGCCAAATCTGAGCGTTATTAACTGACAGACGGTTTTATCACAGCTCAACATTCGCACCTTCCTCGTGCTGATATATTGTTCTGTCAGTCTCTTCTCGTACAGAATACCCAACCATGAAATAATGTTATTTTTCCTTTAACACGCAACCATAGATATATTTTATTCATTTTTCCTTAAAGGTTCAAGCAATGCATTCCCAGGCTTAACGATTGGATTTCTTTATTCCGCTTATTCCTCCATTTAGTTTGACAGATTCTTTAGGTTATAATACGCGATTAGTAACCAAGCTAAATGATGATAATATCAAAGGTAATAATGGGGGTGCAAGGGAAGGGTGTGTACTTACATAATTTTGTTTTGCCATACATTATATAAAGCACGAGCAAATGGTATTCTATATAAAAATTAAAAATCAAAGTTTCGCCAATTCATCATAAGGACTAAAAACTATAAAAAGATAATTCCCGTGTGAAAGATGAATCCGAAGTGGAAGAGTTAATTAAAAAAACCTATACCAATAAAATCCACGAAGAATCTTGGGTTCAGTATGTGGTATAGACTGAACTTTTTCATGGACAGTGGCTATTTAGGGGATGATTTGTCCAAGATCACGCTCAGCCGCAAGGTTTTCTCCCTATTTTGGGCACCCGCTTTATAGAGAGTGGGTGAGCCTCAGGAGGGTCCCAGATCCCAAAGGGTTCATCCCCGGCTGTTGACTGATTTAATAAAATCTGCTGCTGCTAGATTTAAACCCGGGGGCTTCGGCACCGCCCTCAAAGATTTAATAAGAAAAAGGAATGTTACTGTCATAACTATTTTTTTTCTTTTTCGAAATCATCATAGGCAGGCTTTCCACTCTATTCCAGGGCTCTCTGGTCTATAGTAATATCCCAACATCCTAGAGGGAAGTTCAGGTCATATTTATTCCCAAACCAGGGAAAGAAACATATGTTGAACCTAAATCATATCGCCCCATTTGTCTTTCTTCATTTCTGCTAAGACGATGTAGAAGATTCTTGATAGATTTATCAGGGACAAACATCTCAAAGATGGATCAACACGCATACAGGGAGGGGAAATCTTGTGACACTGCGCTCGATGGAGTGGTGGATCAAGTGGAAGAGGCCCTGCATTGCAATTATCATCAAAGGCTTTGATCAGCAGACTATCTCAGAGTTAATGACAAATGCACTAAGAATGGTGTACGAAAGTAGGAGTGAACATCAACCCTAATAAAACGGTCATTGTATTTTTTACTAACAAAAGGGCACTGAGGGAGCTCACCCCTAGGATGAAAGGGATGAGCATTCAATTTAGCAAGAAGGCTAAATACCTCGGCGATATTATGGACAGTAAACTAAACTGGAATGGACATATCGATTATGTTACCAAGAAAGCCACTAGAATTCTGTGGACTTGTTTGAGCCTTTGCGGAAACAGGTGGGAAATCAGTCCCAAGATGGTTCGTTGGATGTATACAGCAATAGTCAGACCCGTACTAACCTATGGCTCAATAGCCTGGTGGCACCGAGCTAGTGTCCAACAAAATAGATCGAAGTTAGAGAAGGTGGGGCCACCATGATCTCTGGGGCCATGAGAACCACCCCTACCGCTTCACTGGAAACTATACTCGATTTAACTCCTCTTAATATTCTAATTGAATCAGAGGCACTGAAGACAGCCTACAGGCTAGTGAAAATAGGAGGGGTTAAGAAACCCACAAGGTCCGAAATGTCCTCATTCGATTTAGTGCTTTACATTCGAAGAGGACGTGCCAGGGGGTGTCCTCCTACTCTGTGCATCATCTGCACCGAGGTTCCTGTTCAATGCCCAAGCGATGCATATGTTTCCTGAGTTTACAGTGCCCAGTGATGGCTTCAACCATACTTTTGAGGTCGGTTCTCGACATGTGAGCTGTTTCTTTCTTGATTTCCTCACTCAGAAAGATTACCATTGGGAACCTTTATAAAAAGTTTTATATGCCTTATATTGGCCCTATCCCAACGCGATTTTATCTTCCTGTTGGTTAGTTTATAGATTGTATCCTTAGCCAGGAGAGGGAAACCCCGCACCATGGTTCTGGTCCTATTGCTCCTTTCTGCTCCATTCTTTGCCAATTTGACTGCCCTTTCATTTAATGGTATATAACTGTGTCCAGGGATCCAAAATATGTTGACTCTGTTATGTACAGCTAATTCATTAAAGTCTTATACAGCAGTCCTCCACTAGTCTGCATTTTTTTTACTGCATTTTGTAATACATTACATGCTGCCTGACTGTCAGTAAGAAAATTAATTACCTTATTCTTGTGGTCCTTCATTGCGAAGGCACCTGAAAGTATTGCCCATATTTCCGCTTGGAATACAGTGGGTGTCGTGCCCAGAGCTAAGTAATGGCCTGTGCTCCAACATTATGTTGGAGGACACAAGGAACTTCAAGAACTGAGATTTAAAGACTTTCCCAGAAGTCTAGACCTAGGATAGGGATTTTTAGGACTCTAGCACAATGGGCCTCTTTAGGCCGAAGTGCTTGGTAACAAATAAGGGTCACACACTAATAATAATACTGTCATATCTATTATTATTTTTTTGGCAACTACATTTTAATGCTACTTTATGTCGCTGTAGATACTTGTTTGTATTTCTATTTTGTTCAAATGGATTTATTTTTCTTACTTAACATATATTAAAACCATTACATAAAATATACACATTATGTTGACAGCTATGAACATCTTATTTTTTTTTTTTATAAATTTCGGGATCACCCCCTGATCTTATCCTCTGTGCATGCAACTTCTGAGGTTTTCTAGAACGTTGGATAATATTAGCTTAGCACATTGTTTTTGGTGGCACAGTTTTTCCTCCAACTACCATTTCTTAACATTGAAGTGCACTAAACAATATGAACCAAATATTTTAAGTAAGTAAATGAGAAATATAATTTAAAAACAAAAGCAAACATAGTGACGTACATTTAGTATCAAATGACAGATAAATATAGAATCGACCTTTGAATATTCCCAAGTTCAGATCTCTTTGTACACAGAAAAGAAACGACATTCAATTCCACTTTTTATGTCCCTGTTGATACTTGTTTGTATTTCAATTGTGACGCAATATCTTCAATTGTGTTCTATTTTCGAATCTTTCCTCTCTTTTGTGGTCTGAGATTTAATATCCGCTTCACTTCGTACAAGTCCTATTAATGGTAGTTGTCAACATAATTTTAAAAAAATAAAATAAAAATTCACTCTTTGTTTTTTATATTCTTCTGAAACTCAACTTTTTTGTACGTTATTTTTCCGAACTGCTTAATGTTATTCCACAATTTTTAATCTTTACTTTGAAACCAAAAAATAAATAAATATATTGATGGCTTATTCACGATAATCCGTTACTAAGCAATGATGTCTGTAACATATACAGGATTTTTGTTTTATTTTAACACTTTGTAAGCAATCTCTTCTGTTTTCAAATATATTCATTCCTAACAAGCCAATTAAGGACTACGTTAAGACAACTATTTCTTCCCTTTGATCTTACTCCTAAACACCTTCATATTTTTTTCGGGATCAGCTCGTGTCCTCTCTGACCATTTCATTTCAGATCTTTTGTTGGTTTGGTCTTTCTGAAAACCTTTAAATTTCTTGCTTGTTGCTTTATATTTATTTCTGTTGTCAATCGTCTCCTGGTCAATAATCATTTCTTCTATATCTCTTCTCAGAACACCCACCTTACCATGTACTTTGGCTATTTTCTTAAGTTAAAAGAATGTACGAAGCTTCTTTGATAGTCGATTTCCATCCATCCTAGCGTCTACAAATATAATAAAACAATTGCAAAAACTCCTTGCCGACTAATTTAATTGTTTTCAATTTGTATTCCATTAATCTAAGTGAGAAGATCAATATTTCCTATTAGATTTAATCAGTTTAGAATACACTGTGCAATTAAATTGTTTTGATTTTTCGTCATTCAAATTAAATCAAATTCCATCAATTTGTATTTACAAAACTGAGTGTGCATTTCCTGTATTCTGAATACCCGAAACTATCTAGTTTGTTTATTCTACTGTTACTGGTGTATTAGATGGGCGACCGTTGGGCCTTTAATGTTGCTTTGGTGGATGAACACCATCAACTTCAACTAGCTCAAGAGATTAATAACCCTACAAAGTCGGGGTGGCGTCCTAGATGCACAAAAATAAGTTTCAGTATCAGTCAGTATATGTGTTACGTTATAACCTCACCCTATTGTCGACTGCTCAGTTTGTAATAACCCTTTTATTATTCTTTAAAAACTTTATTTATGATATCCATGAGTGTTAACATGCTGCTCAGTATTATACTTTGTGAATATTAAGGTATAAAAGCCTAAATTGCTTTTATATGTATCTATGTATGAGTATCAACAATTCCAATAAATAAATGTTTAAATAAACTATTACATAGAGATTTTAGTTTCTTTTATTAATTCATACTATCGTTACTTGTTGCAGATGGCTATAATGAGGGGTGAACGAAGGAGGGTTGAGTTGTCAACACTATGAGATGCAACCTTTGGACACTAGTTCCGATAGTCACCGCCCTTCTGCTCGGAACGCCACCGTCTAGCCCCGCCGCCGGCACTTCCTCTGCTCTGTCCAAGACCAACAAATGTTAGTGTTTATCCAAAGATTTTGTGATAATTAATGTTACTAAAGAGAGATTATTGCAAAATTATTAATCAATTAAATAATTTGCGCAGATTAATAAGTAATGGTTGATGAGAAAGGGAAAGATGTAGAGCAATATGTACTAAAATTATTGTTTATTTATTTTATTTTTTAAATTATTAATTCGGGTTCGAATCCCAGCTCTGGACATATCTTTTCTTTTCAGACAAGCTCAGGTGGTAGAGCACCATGACGGAAACATGAGAGACCCGGGTTCGGAATCCTGGACATATCTTTTCTTTTCAAATAAAAATATTTAAACTTATTGTTGTTTTTTTCTTGATATACTTTGTCTGATACACACTGATAATATTTATTAATAACTATTTATTTCTAATCAAAATAACAAATTTCTTTTTGAGTTAATGTTTTCCAAATTTTAAAAATATGGTCCTAGTTTTGAATTACTAAAAATTAACAATAATATAAATATTTTATTTTCAGTTGAGCCTTCTTGTGTATTCCCTGAAAAATGGCAGGGATATTGGTTTCAATCTGGAGTAAGGCAGTCTATACAGATTCATTTGAACAAGTTCTCGACAAAAGGAAAATGTGTCGCTTCAGATGGAGACAAATTCCTAATTGTCGAGGAGTGAGTACTTTTTTTTTTAGTTATATGTTGTCTTCAAATATAAGTTTCTTCCATCTTTTTCAAGTAATCCCCAGTTCTCCATTCCTTTCCCGACTCTTCCAAACCTTTTTCCTTTTTTCACTCGCATCTGTTTATCATTATTCCAATCTTTAGGACCATCCCATCAATTCTTTTTTCTTAGAAGAAATACTTAGCTTATATCCTGAATTATAATTATTTCAATGAATTTTATTTCAGGAACTTTCTAAGAAATATTTTTGTTTTATTGCAGGAAAAGTAACTGTCACCGATGTGTTGTAATTCATGAAAAACATGACAATGTTCTACAATACAAAGAAAGTAAGTATTAAGTTTTTTTTATTTATAATCTTATATCTTGTAATATTTCTTTTTTTGTTTTTTATTATTTACTACAAGCTTAAATGCCATTTTTTTCTATTTAATACTTCCATATAAGACATTGTCACTTTGAGTTGAGTCACAAAAAGTTTTAACTTTTCATTTGTTTCCCTTTTAAAATTTTCCAAAAAAAAAAGAGTTATCATGAGCTTTGCTCTGAAAAAGAGAATGTAATTATGAGCAATAAGTAGATTTTGGTTATCATTTCATCAAGAAATAAAAGTTTCAACTAATATTTTGAAGTATAGATGATATCTCGATGAAATGATTACCGAAGTATAAACATTTCCCATAATTACATTCTCTTTTCCATACTAAAGCTCATGATAACCTGTATTTTTAGAAAATTTTACAAGGGGAACGAATGAAAAGTTAAAAATTGTTGTGACTCTACTCCAGGTGACAACCAGTCAATATACTAGGAATATTGAGGAGTTTTAGTAATTTTTTTTAAAATATCATACCATAGAAATTATTTTTGGCCCAAGGCTTCACTTTTTGTCTTATTAACTAAGTATTATAAAATGATGATATTGCTCCATCTGTTTTTTGTTTTTTCATTATGATGTAATATTTTAATTTTTAATTATTAATTTGGTTGTTCCTCTCCGTTATGCTAAGAGAAAAACAAACCACTAGTCTCTTCATGATATAAAACTTCTTTAAATTTATATTATATACCAATTCCATCTAATACCGATTATTTTTTAATCTAACTATGATTATTAGGCAATCCATGAAAAAGTCCTTTCAGTCTTTTAGGAGTGACTTCTATTTTCTGTGATATGCTTTAAATATTTATGACTGTTTTTATTCTTACAAGACACCCTTTAGAGGGTAGTAGCATAGATGCCAAACTCATTTCATTCTCTGCTAATGAAGTAAGGTAGTGTTTGCCCAAGTAACGAACTCCCTGATTGAGTTTCATTAGTCCTTGTTGCCTGAAACAATGCCTCAGCACTCCTTTGGAATACTAATACTTCTCTCTCTCTCTCTCTGTCTCTCATTTCCTCTCCCTACCTTTCTCTGTTTCAAAGCTACCTTTATTTGTTGTTTTTCATTTGGAAAATTAAGCCTAGTTCACGAATTTTTTGTATTATTTTAATAATTTACATTAATTAGATTGTATTTTATTTACTTCAAAGTCCAATGATGAAATGTTTAAAAAAAATTAATATCTTTCATCTATCTCATAAATCTTTCTAATCATGGACAGGAGCTACATATTTATTTCCAAATCTTTTGAATTGTTTTAAATATAATAACAATATTAATATTAATATCATTACTATTTGTTATCATGAAAACTTTTAAAAGGTTTGAGAATAACAATAAACAATAGAGGTAAAAGAGGTTCTTTTTCTTAAAATATAAGTTTCTTTAGTAAATCTATAAAAATTGACTTTTATAAAAATTAGTACCCTATTTTGGAAGGAATTATAAATCATTTATATTGTTTGGTCAAATATTTTTGAAACCAACTAAGATATAATGCAAAGAGATGTTTATTTATTTATTTATTTTTTTGTTAATTTAAATAAATAAAATTTAATAGACGTTGGGAGAAAGCAGTTGGAAAAGGCCAAGATTTGTACCGGGTTGTTGCACCATAATCGAAAAATCAACAATAAAATTATAAGAGTATGATCACTTTTCTAGTGAAAATCTACGAAATGATCTTTTTATTTTAAATTTTCACTTATTCCTAACTTTATCTTTAAGCAAAGAAAATGTTTTGATTTATTACAAAAACCTTGGCTAACCTGGTGAAATATTTATTTATATTCATATATTTATTTATTGAAATATTTATAATGTCCAATCGCACAATCATTTATTCACAACAGTTGAAGATGAGTACAAAAAGGTAAAAGGTTGGAAAAATCAATAATTGTCTATTTATTTTTAAAAGTCATCATTCTGAACTGTACTAAAAATATAAATAAATAGTCATCACAGTTCATGTTATCTGATAGCATTTTTACTTATCTATGGCATTGATATGAACATGATGGAGCTAGCTTGTTAGTAACTTGGCACTTATTACTTAGTTAAGGAATCATGGTGGCTCTCCAAAGACAGTGTGGCTCTTAGGCTTAAACCTTATTTTAAGGATTTTCCTGCTTTTATCACCAACAACTGTTGGTGATAAAAGCTATAACTAGAGCTATGAAGAACTACATAAATTGAAAATGACAGGGAAGTGTCAACGTTTTTTAATCATTTGTTAATTTTTAATAACAATTTTTGACTGGAATAAGGTTTTTTCTTCATTATTAAATAAAAACTCCTTGAGACAGTGACCGATGTTAGATAAAAAACTATTTGATTAAATCCTTAAATATCTATTCTATGTCTCACTACTCAATGATTGGATATTTTCTTAAGAATAAAAAAAGGAGTGTCTTTTCTTGTATAATTAATGCACCTCTGACGTAAGGTGTGCTACAAGGAGCAGTTCTTTCCCCAGTTTTGTTCTCGATATATACTGCAGATGAAATTGGTAAAAACTATAGATGACGCAGATAACATTTCTATTTACAGGAAGAGCGTAGACCCCACAAAGGCACTACTAAAGGATGAACAGAGATGCAATGAGATCAACAGCTGGAAAACCTCCAATTTACAAGTGAATCCAGGAAAAACAGACTGCATAATTTTTTCGCATCAAGCAAAATGAGAGCGAAAATTCTAAAATAGCTCCTTAAAATTCAATATTATATCTAAGAATAACATGTTTTCCATCTCAAGTTTTCCACTCACGTGTTTTGATTTTCACAAAAAATCCAAAACAGTTAGACAAAGGCCCTACCGTCTACATCACCTACTATCATCATCCGCTCTCTAAATTACAAGTCTACAACAGTATATTGAGGCCAGCTTTACTTAAGCACCATTGTTTATGCATCTCACAAATGGTACACAGTGTCACCTACAAAAGTTTCAAAACACCATGCTGGGGAAAATAGTAAAACCAACAGCTTGGAAAAAAGAAAAGTCTGCTAAACTTCATGAAACACTTCAAATGCCAAGAGTTCCTGAATTTATTTAGAGAAGACACGTTAAATTCATGGACTCTTTAAAATATCAAAACAACCCCCTATTTCAGGCAACATAAGCTAGAATTCAAACTAAAATTTTGGGTTCAATTTGTTTTCTTCTGTTATTTTATTATTTGTTAATCATTCTGATAAAAGTGATTAGCAAAACAATAATAAATTTGTTATATTTCTTCCTTTCACATTATTGATACTCCCTAATAAAATCCTTTGTTCTCTATTAAATGAAACAAATTTGGACCTTTTTTATTTGAACATTTACTATTTGTTGGCCGATTTGAAGTGTCATGATTCGTTTCTTATAATTCAAACAAATTAAAATGGCAAGGGATTCAATTTATGTATCATAAACGTGAGTACAGATAGAATCTTAAGTGATAAGATAGGAACGAATAACAAGATACAAAGTCTTGCTTCTGCTTGTGCATCGACTAGAGTCTTGAGTGCTTTATCGACTTTACCTTTCTTCTCTTCTATCTGTAAGAAAAGCATTAAGTTGTAAGATAAGATTAATAAAATCCCTATCGTTCTTATATTAATGACCTTCTTCATTACATATGATTACTAATTTTATTATGCAGTACAGAATTTATAAAAGTTGGGTACTTAGTTTATTAATTAATTTTTATAAAACTATATTTTATCTAATAACATTTATTTTGTATTAATAAAATAACTAACCAGGAATTTTTATTTTTTCAGCCTATTGCACTCGAATGGAATCCCTCTATTCGCTGTGCTCCCATATCACTGGTGATGCCCTTCTCTATTCCATGTTTAGGGTAAATGCAGTCCCTCTTAACTGTCCCTTCTCCGGATACCACACCTTTTCTTATGACCGAGGTAAGTTATAAATTGGTTCTCTTCCCAAAAACTGTAATCAAATGTTCTAAATATATTACCCATTACTTGTATAGAAGGTTTTTTTTTAAAAATTTGTATATTATCATCAAGTTTACTTTTTCACTATTGTATATGCACCGAAGTTTAAATTTAAGATTCTTTTGCAAGAGATCACAGCATAAGAAAGTTTCAATTAAGGCCCTATTTATGAACTGGACTATAAAATTGCAATCCAATAACGGATTAGTTGTTAAGACCTAATTAAATTCATGCTAATCGGTCCAATTGTATAAAAATAATTATTTTGGGAAAAAAGCATCTTGTGAAGTAAATTTTTTATTTAGAAAATGTACTTTTACCCACTTATAAGCAAGTATATTAAATACGACTTTGCAAAAATATTAATTTTCATTTGAGAAGGTTGATTGTAATTAGAAAAATTGCTGTGAGACTAGTTAGGCACTTCGGTTGTAGTTTAAGGGACCCTTTGCCAAAATGATTGGAGTTTAAAGAAAATTGACTCAGTTCAGTCCAGGAAGTCGTTTTTTTTTTTGTTTTTTTTCTCATAGATTATGATTATAATGATCCTCAAATCAAAATTGATAGGTCATTTATAATTTTAGTCAATATAATCTTTTAAGAAAAGAAAACAAATATATAAACCCCTCCCCCCTTCATTATTTCATGAAAAATAACAGAAAATATGTTGTTCAGCTTAAGATTATCTGCAAAACTTATGACAAGGTCACTATAAGAAAAAACTAATATGCAGCCATAAATTCTAACTTATATTTGGTTTTCCTAGGTCATGGGGAATGCACTACTCCTGCTTCAACAATGGAATCTTGTACTCAAGAAAGCAGGTTAATTCTCAGGTACCAGGCCTGCCCTGATGTCTATGGAAGTGAAAGTGCAGGTACCTTATTTATATAATTTTAATTTGATAGCGTATTATATATGTACTATATTAATATAATACATCATTGAAAGGTGTTCATTTTACAGCAGTTTAAATTCTGCTTACAAACTAATTAATCTACTGATTGTTCCATTAATTTCAGTTGAGGAACTGCAGTGTTTGGCTACTTGGAAAGAGGGATCTTCTCGTTACTTGGTGGGCAAAATGGAACATCTGCATGTCTCATCAAACGAAGACAGGTATAGATGCTTTGTGTATGAGAAAGCAGGAGGTGGCATCGGAAGTGGGTCTGATTCAGAAGTTGTCTATCGTGTTGCCCAGAGTGGTGATGCTACTTGCAATGGACTTTTCTCCCCTATGGAGGGCAGCAGAACCATGACTCTCCGTAGAGGTAGAATTTTAATTTTTTTATCAGTTAATCGTCATGGATTTTATTGTCACTATTATTCAATCTAATTCAATCATGATCTGCAGCGAACCCCCCTCGATGTAAGTTCCCACCTTGGATGACTACCACTGCACACTGGCATTCCCTCGACTACAAATCAACCTACAGCCTCCACCATCGTAATACATCTTTGAAGGTCTCTCAATCAGGAGATAGTGTTTTGGGTGACGATTCCAGGCTCCATTGCTCAGAAGTTAAAACTGCTTCCTCAGAATCAGCCACAATTATTGTGCACTTTACTATAGGATGGTAAGTTATCAAGAATAAGAATAATAATATGGCTAAGAGAGTCTTAGCTTACAAAATTCCATTGAAAGTTATCAAACATTTCTGAAGTATTGGCGGGTCCAAATATTTCAGGTTTGCATATTTTAAGGCTATGCAAAAAATACCTTTTATTTTTATATAGATTTTTATTAAAAGTAAAACCTTAATAATGGGAGCCTACTACTCGTGAACATTTTGTTTAAATAGTGTTGAAACAGCATAAATTAAAAAATACTTCATTTTTTAAAAATAAATTCACCTATCAAATTAGTATATTCAAAATATAGTTAATATTATCGTAGGAGATTTTGGAGTGCAGTCATTAAATAACACAAGAATAAGAAACCTTATTTAAATGTATGCTATTGGAGTGCTATCGATGGGTAGTTTCTCCACAAGTATTTTCATGTCATATTCTACATTTTTGCACATTTACTTGATATAATACCATTATAGTTGTAAATATCATTAAATTAAATAAAAAAAAAAAATGTATGCAAATATTTTGGCTTAAGCTTTAGTTAGCATTGAGGCCTATCTAAGCGACTTATTCCATGAGCTAAGCACAAATAAATTGATATAATACTAACATAATTTTCTTTGTTTTGTAACCCACAGATATAGTATAATTCTATTTTAGAATTCACTAATTGTTTCTTAAATATTCAAGTTTCAAACTTTAAAACCGTAAGGTTATTTAATATTTATATTTTGTTAGTTTAAGTTTCAGTAGAATTGGTTTTATTTTATTTTCAAAATTACAAAATGAACTAAGTTAGATAATGATACATCCTATTGTGTTACATTGTTTACCTCCATTAGTCAGTGCTCAACCTGTCATGAAGGATGAAGGATAGTTCCGTTTTTTCGTCCGCTAATTCCATTATTTCATGATACCTATTATTAAAGAAGTATCTGAAAACATTTCGTGTTGTTAGTTTAGTAATAAAAATTATTCCTAAATATACCATTTGTATTTTATGTTACGAATTTTTTTCCTGCTTACAGCCAGAGTGGTTTCATGTGCATGGTATTCTATCGAAGAGATCAGCATGTCATTGAACTTCAGTCTGGTAAGTATAAGTTTAATCTATGGAATACATTTTTAAGAGTTAACTTTGATTAATTGTTTGATTCATCTTTTATTGCCTGTTAGGAATGAAAACTAGAAGGCCAGAAGAAGCATGTACTCAAAGTAATTTCGATAGAACAAAAGCTCCATTTGTTACTTTAGTCAGTGAGTATTCATCAATTTTTTTATACATATAAAGTTATAGTAGCCTTTACTAAGAAAGGAAAACTTCTTTTTTTTATAGGTAAATTTCTATAGACCTAGAATATTTATTTTTTGAATTGTAAACAAATTTGATTTTTGAAAAAGTGCATTTGACATAAATCTAAATAGAATTATATTTTACAGCAAGCAACCCTGAACAACACAAGTGTCCTCAAGTGGGACGGTTCTCAGTGACTGGGATGGTGAGAAGGGACAGGGAAAAGAGAAGCACTGAAGATGAAATTAGTGAAGATTTACGAGGGGAAGGGTGCTCCTTGGAGTTCCGTTCTGTTGCTGTTGGGTGTGGTGAAGATGAAACTATGGAGTTTCGTTCCCATTGCTCTTCTCCAGCGACTAATGTTATATCAGGTAAATATTTCAATGGAAAAATATTTAATAATAATTATGAAAAATAAAAAAATAATAATACAATGAACTTAAAATTGATAATTCCTGATTATTACTGACCTACGATAATTCTTCAAGGTATAATATTTTTTTAGTTTTCTATGTGAGAGCCGGATCCATAAACAATTTATAATGTATGGTATTCAAGATATATAAGGAATAGACTGATTTTTATGAAGTTTTGTTCATTTTGTCAGTCACAAGTTTTGTTCGAGGAAACCCATTCACTTGAATATATTGCGTGTACATCAGGAAATGTAAAATGAGAGAGTGTTATATATTTAACTTTGTATTGATGAAGCCTTCTTTGCAGTTTATAATTGCCATGCGGGATGGTCTGAGAACGGAACCCACTACCTGATTACAACACCCAACTCACGTTCCTCGGCTGGGGCTAAGCGTTACTGCTTTATATACACCCCTGGAATTGGAGGAACTTATCATTTCAGCACAAGCCCTGCAACCTGCAATCGAGCGGTACGCCCTGGAATCACCGGTGCGCTTGCCTTTAATATCACTCACCAAGGTACTGATTTATATTTAATGACAAGTTTATATTTATAATTCTCTTATCCGTCAGTTTATTATGCAATTAATATACAACATATTTTGTTCTATTTTGTAATAAATTAAGTTTCTATTCTTTTTCTATTTGTTGCATAACACTTACACAGTGATTATTTTGTTGTAATTAGAAAAATAAATTTAATCTAAAACAAAATTTGTATTTAGGCCCTAAATCAAGTGATTTGTATTTATTTACATTTTTTCAATGTTATAAGATGTATGTTGTCTTTAATTAAAGAAGCCATAAACTTGTTTAATCAATAAAGATGGTGAAAGTATTGTTTTTATTCCATTCAACTATATTAGTTCAACTTTTCTTTTCAAATTAAAATATTTAAAAATTAATAAAATCAATAACTAATATAATAAAATAAATTGAACTTTAAAAAAAAAAAATTTCATGTTCTAGTTTTATTTTTGTCACTTCAAGTACTGACATGTATGACACTTTAACCGGCTACCACATAAGTCTCTAATCAAGCGAATAGTTGTTTTATTAAATCATAAGCCTTTGAAATCTGGTAATATTGAAAGCAATGTAATTCATTGTCAATACTCCATGACATGTTCTACATTTTTTTTTCTTTATTTTATAACTTTAATTGTCTTTTGTCTATTTCATGTTTAAAATTTTAAAAGCAGTTCTATACTGAACATGCTTTGCATTAGACAATTTAAAATATGTAAGAACATTTGGGTTCTTAAATTTGTTCTAAACATTTTTATTTGTTGTTTTAGGACTGTGTGCTGAAGTTACAAATAGTGCTGTTCTGCATGTGTCTTCATTCTACCTCATAGTGGTTCTATCATTATTTGTATCGAAATTGATTCTTCACAGATGATTTTAACACCCATGTAAAATAGGCATTTGAAAATTTAATAGTTAGGCAAATTTATGTGGATGGGCAGCGGTTCATGTCCTGACACTTCCTTTTTCTATGTAAATAGCTATTAATTAAAGTGAAAAAAAAAGGGGGATAAAGATATATCTATAAGTAAGTAACTAATAAGTACCTATAAATGTGTAAATTTAATTTTTAAATATAAATAAGGAATAATTTTTTTTTTGAAAGAGTGTGTTGGGGTTTATACTTTTCTCCAATATATTTCTTTCTTTTGCACCTTCATTATTAAATTTTATTTTTGAATTATATAGTAATATACTAAAAATATATATCTGAATAGATTAAGGTGAGATCATACCTGTAATTATTTTATATTCACAGCAATAAATAATTGAGGCAATGAACGAAATCTTGTGATAGCCTGGATCTTCGAGATTCATTGAGAGTGAGAGTTTTATGTAGTTTGTGTAAAAGAAGTGATTAACAATCATGCACTGCAAATATAACAATTGCACTCATTGTTCATTAAGACCAATTAGAAAATGAAAAAAATTCTTTTCGTATTATTTTTGTTTTACTTATGTAGAAATTATTAACATTTATTAGAAAAGTTTTCTTGTTAACAATATTGCCCCAATTGGTGCGATACATGGAAATGATAATGGAAGTAAGGAACCACATGCATTTCTTTAGAAAAAATTATGGAATTGCATAAATGGAAGAATAGAAAAAAAAATGTTTTATTAGTATTATTATTTATAGTAATAATTTGAAGATTGAGCTGTACGCAGCTATGCACTGTGATATTGAATATTGTTACTTTTCTGGCTGACTTACAGCTAAATAGGCATTACTATTAAGCAATACTATCAATATCATGAAATATGGTTACAGAAAGAATACAAACTTTGATCAGTGGTCATAAAATTAACAGCTCATTAAAACAAATATATTTTTTATTGTTTGTTCAACTATACTTGTTAATTACTCAGTTTGCTACAGAAAATTGCTGTAAAATTTGATTGAAAAAATGTGTGATAGCTGGTTTAGTTAAATTCACTATTTTAATTTATAATTATTTTAATATGCTTACATTTTTCTTTTTTACGAATACTTTTAGTGGATGATTGTTCAAGGTTCCTGTTACTGAAATTCACAAATTTAGTTAAATTGTACAGATCTTGATTAGGGGTTTTGGGTTAAATGAGGATATTAGTAGGGAAAAAACTGTTACTTATTGTGTTGTGTATTTTTTAGTGAATTTTAAATAAGGATAAGATAATGAAACAGAGCCCACACCATTTATAGTTGATCTGTGATAGAAAGCATAATTTATCGGGACTGTTGTTTGGGTTAAATAGAAAATATTAGAAAGCTCTTCAGTTTAAGTTTGTTTTATGTTCTTTTGTGTTTCTAAAAAAAATAATTAATTAATGAATTATAATAAAGTTAAGATTATGGCATTATAGTTTAAAAAGTGCTTCCTTGATTTGCAAATGTCATTGCACCAAATAGATAGTAATGAAATTATAGACTTCCTCTTGACTGACAGAGTAGGTTAATTAAATACGCAAAGTATACTTCCATTGTTTTGCTCCTCTTTCCATTAAGTGGTTCCTTGATTATCAATATTGGCTTAAATATGTTGTGAAATATTTGATAATGTACAATGTATTGAATGCCTCTTTCCTAAACTTGAGTGATTTCAAACAACAGCTTTTCTTGCAGAGTAAATTTGACATTCACTATACTTTTGATTTTTGAACAGCAAAAAAACGTATAAAATTCCTTATATATAAAGAAATTTGCAGTTTAAATGTCAGTTAAAAGGGAGACTACTATAATATCTTATGTTGTAAATGAAATGGTATGGTGGGGGAGGTTAGGTTATTCAGTTTTTATTGATATGAAATCTACGTTTTCAACTTGAGATGGTTTTTAATTGAATGGAAAAATAAAATTGTTTTATAGGATTTGTTCTCCTAGATAATTGTAAATAATACCTAGCAAAGTGGCTAATTTTCTGTTCAACAATAAAAATTGTATAATTTGCTCATTAGGAAAATTTTTAAAAAATAAAAAGTTATAACAATATTAAAAAAATTAAACCCCAAAATGAAGCCTTTGAATAAAATTTACAAATCAACGTAATTCTACCTCTTACACTTTCTATAATTATATATCTATAGTACAAAATATTCAAAGACCGCCCGGTTTTAGTTTAATTTTATAAAAATTTACTCGAGTATCTTGAGTCGAATAAAAGACTGGCTTCATGTCAAACAGTCTTGATTCAAATTGTAGTTAATGTTGAATTACAAATGTTTATTTTTTATAAAGTCTGATTTTTTTCTCTTGTGTACCTTACTCTAAGATGGGTGGGTTATTAGGTAACAATTTAGAAAAAAATACAAAGATTAACGATGTTAGTTAAATTAATTAACTTTAATAAATAAAGTACAGTGATATTTATCACAAAAATTATTTAGCTCTAAGAGGTACATGCTAAGTAATCATTCTGATTATTTTGTTGGTCGATTATATTTCTTAAGTCTTATCAGTTTCTATAGTTATCCAATCACATCAGATTGTTATAATTCTATTTTACTCGGATGATAAGCATCCATTAATTTTTTATTATTTAATTACTCTGCTTGTTTGATTATGTGTTGTATGTTTTGGTTTCCCATACAATAGACCCGACACGAGAAATTTATGAAACCAATGTTTTTAAATATTTAAAAAATGGCTCTAGATTGAAA